>CM064355.1:16570234-17170234 GCA_032595735.1 Pelochelys cantorii
CCTGGCCCTCAGCTTCATCACGATGGGGTTCGTCTGGCAGGAAGGCGAGAAGGAGCCTGTCCAGGTAGATGCTGCACCAAACGGGTCGCCTGCTCTTTGAGGCCAAGCACGCAAAGGCTCTTTCCATACAAATGCCAGCAGACGAGGCGGAGCAGCACCGCTCCAAGCCAGCCTTTACCTGCCGCAGGCTGGGGAGTCCGTTCTCAGCTGGGAGCTGCTCGTGCTTTGGCCGGTACAAAGCTCTGAGCTCACCTGGCCTCAGAGAGCATCACCAGCAAAGTGCAGCCCCGGGAACCTTCTTACCGGGGCTCCAGATAGCAGCAAGCGCCCGGCAGCTCCACTTTGAACGCAGGCTGGTGGCCTGAGCTCAACCCCCTGCTTCCCTGTCGGGTTTAACTTTCAGCCGAGCTGCTGTGTCTTCCTTGCCACTGACGCCCGAGTTAAGCTCCCTCCTCTTGCAGCGGAGATGAACTCTTGGCATCCGAGACGGAGCACGCTGCCCCGCGCGCCTGGCTCCCTGCAGACTCAGCCTGGCTACGCTTCACATGCCCACCGGATCATCTGAATGAGCACAAGTTTGTGTCTTCCAGGTGCTGCCACGGAACCTGGCTGTTCCCTACTGGGAGATCTCGCAGAGGCTCGGCTTGCCTCCCATCCTAGTTCATGCAGATTTTGTGCTAGCGAACTGGAGGAAAAAGAATCTTAACGGGTAAACGTGAGAACAATGAAAACTAGGTGTGGACTAGGGTACTGGGCTGTTACATTGCGCTAAGTGTCAGAACAGCACAAATGATGCCATTGGTCAGTCTAGCTGGAAGATGTAAGACCATCTGTGTCCATTTACGTTGGAACGCTGACATTTCGCTCATCCTTTAAAACTTTCCCTGTCTGACCCTGTCCTGGGCCTGGCTGGCAGGCCAGATACATAGTCCTTATAAAGACCTTGTCTGGTTTGGAGGGAGAGTTCAGTCCTTTGCACACCGGGGCCAGTGCACCAGGGAATACCAGGACCAGCTCGGCACTAACATTAACATCAGTCTCATTGTGAGACACACCCACGGTATCTCTGCTAGTTGGGTCCATTTCTGTACTGACGCATTCTTCCTGTTTCCTTTTCTTGCACGCTTGCTGTCAACCCCCAAAACTCCTGCAGGCCTTTGGAAATTGAGTAAGTATCTTATACGCAGATTTCCTTTTTAACTGTGTTAGCTTTGAATCAGTTCAGTCACTTGCTCCATGCTACCAGGCCTCCTTTTAGTTTAAATCTACCTCCTGCAACATGAGCACAACACAATGGCAGAGCAATTCCACTGCAACGTAACAGCCGCTGGGTGACCCACACGTCTGTAAATAGCTCCCATCTCTCACACATAGGGACGGATTATGGGTTGCAGCACACTGCTGAGCTCCTCTGGAAATCTTGCCCTCCATGCCCTGCATGCATTGCCCCGATTTGATTAGGGATGTAAAAGTATAACCGTTTAAACGGTTAACCAATAAGCCTGGGCTTATTGGTTACTGTTAACAGTTATATGCGGGCTCCTGCCCTGCTCCTGGGGAGCCAGCTGCCACCCTGTGCCAGCAGCATGGGGGTGGCAGCCAGATCTCTGGGAATGGGCTGCAGGTGGGAGCTGGTGCATTCCAGGAGCTGACTTAAAAGCTGGCTTCCAGTGTGCACCAGCTCCTGGGGAGCTGGCTGCCACTTCGTGCTGTGGGTGCATGTAACCGCTGAGATTTCCAGCAGTTACACAATTACCTGCTTTTTAACATCCCTAGCTTTGATTGGCGGGACTGACAGTGGGACACACAGACCCACCTGCAATTTGCACAGAGGGCAGGTGCTGCCAGCCGCACAGCAGAAGCTTTCCACTCTGAATGACCAAAGACTTGAAAAATTCAAGTTGTTTCTCGGCAGGAGGCGTTCACTCCCAGAACCTGATGGGGTGGCTGGGGAAGGGGGATAAAGAGGAGGAAAGTGCTTTATATCCTCACATTGCTACCAATGTTCCCTCTAATCTTTTCCATCCATGTGTGGAATAATTTTTTAATGTGCACCATGGTGTGTGTGACTGTGCACCACCAATAGAAACACAAAGCCTAGCTGTGGGCGCTCTGCTAATCAGCTGGGCGACATTGGAATCTTCTTCTGAACAGCTGCACATGCGCCCAGCTTCCAGGGAACGCTGTGCCCGGCACCAATGTTTGTGGCGTCCTAGTGCCTGGCCAAACTCACGCAAGCCACACTTGTGTGGCAGGGGCTGATTCTGATCTGGCTGACGGGGCACGTGAGAGCAATGCAGGGGAGGGAGCACGAAGGGCTAGTCGCACAGATTCTAGGAAGGAGGCTGTTCTAATCTCGGCCGGCTATGCTCCTCCCTACAGCAATCTGGACACCATCTTTTCCCTGCTCGGAGGAGAGACTTTGAGAGGCTTCATTCTCGTTACGCTCCTTGTGGAGAAGGCAGCAGTGCCTGGGGTCAAGGTAAAGTACAACTCAGACGCCCCGCCATGGGCAGACACCCCTTCATCCCTACGTGTGCGATGCCAGGGGCAAGTCACACCGGTCTGCGGACGCAGGCAAAGCCCCCAGGAGGTCAAAGGGATCCGTGGAGAGGACTGTTGTCCAAAGGGTCTGTTAAAAAGGTGGGCGCCCTGCAGCCCACACAATCACACCCGAGCCATATTCATTAGGAATTAACCTGAGGGGCAAGGTGAAGTGTCGCCCGTTCCAGCCTGGCCCGGTCTGTGGCCCCCCCAGACTGGCAAATGGCCCCTCAGGTGGCAGTGGGGGGGAGGTGGTTGTTCTCAGAAGACGCAGGCTGCTTTGTGAGTGCTCTTGGCAAGGACCTGCCTGGTCGGTCTCCCCCCGCCAGGGACGTTTCTCTCTGTGGTTGTGTATCATGCACATGTATGGAGGCTTGCCTGGCTGCTGCCCACATCCCCCCTGTGTTGCTGATAAACAGCGAATGTCACAAACAGTCTCCCTGGCAGTCGGGAAGTCACATCGGGAGTGGTTATCGTGCAGCCCTTTGCTGGGGGCCCTGATGGGCACAGAGCCGCTGTCTCCTGTTGCTGTGGTGTGGGAGCCCCTGTCCCACCCCTGCCGTGTTTCGGGGGGGGGCGGAGCTCACCCTATTGCATGCCGGCAGTCTGCTTAGGGGTCTCTTACCATGGCCCGATGAGGAAGCCCCGGCAGTAAGACAAGGAGGGCCGGTCCCAGTGACGGAGGAGGGCAGTGCGCCGAGAGGCACCCCATGGGTACGCAACCCCACGGACCCCGGCTCTTCCGCTGCTCTCTTGCAGGCAGTTGTTCAGGCGGCTAATGCCGTCCTGCAGCCTGACACAGAGGCCCTGCATGAGGCCCTGCAAGACCTGGCAAAGGCCATTGGTGAGATGACGGCTGCTTTGAAACAGATGCACGGTAAGAATCACACTTCCCACGCTGAGCTCTGTAGCTCCTGGCCCAAGTGGGAATGCCCCTGGATACATGAGCGGAAACACGTGTGCGAGCCAGGTGGAAAGAGACTAGGCAGGGACAGGGCCGCAGGGGTCATGGCCTGGAGAAAATCAGATGCAAGACAGGTGTTCCCAGGATAGGCAGGGATGGGCCTGCACCTGCTATTCATCCAGCATCCCGAATAAAAGGAAGTTCTTCACACAGTGCACAGTCAACCTGTGGAACTCCTTGCCTGAGGAGGTTGTGAAGGCTAGGACTATAACAGGGTTTAAAAAAGAGCTAGATAGATTGATGGAGGGGTTTGGAACGGGTCCCATATGAAGAGAGGTTAAAACGACTGGGACGTTTCAGTTTAGAAAAAAGGAGACTGAGGGGGGATATGATAGAGGTCTATAAAATCATGAGTGGTGTGGAGAGGGCGAATAAAGAAAAGTTATTTATTAGTTCCCATAATAGAAGAACTAGAGGACACCAAATGAAGTTAATGGGTAGCAGGTTTAAAACTAATAAAAGTTCACACAGCGTGTAGTCAGCCTGTGGAACTCCTTGCCAGAGGAGGCTGTGAAGGCTCAGACTATAACAGAGTTTAAAGAGAAGCTAGATAATTTCATGGAGGTTAGGTCCATAAAAGGCTATTAGCCAGGGGATAAAATGGTGTCCCTGGCCTCTGTTTGTCAGAGGCTGGAGAGGGATGGCAGGAGACAAATCGCTTGATCATTGTCTTCGGTCCACCCTCTCTGGGGCACCTGGCGCTGGCCATTGTTGGCAGACAGGCTACTGGGCTAGATGGACCTTTGGTCCGACCCAGTGCGGCCGTTCTTATGTTCTTATAAAACCAAGCAGGGTTTGCGAGACAATTAGAGCAGCAACACTGAAAAGCCACTTACTGCCCTCCAGTGCCTGCTGATCCAGGCAGCTGTGACCAGCTGTGTGTAGCTGGAGTGAAGGGCTAGTCCATCGCTCCAGCGTGGTAGCAGGGAAGTGCAGAGGAGTGAATGTTTCCGGATAACATGCAGTGGCTACCACAGGCCCCGAATGGCTTCCCCACATGCATTTCCTAAGCTCTGTGAAGCAGAAGGGAACACACACAGCTAAGGCTAATTGTCAGCCAGTGAGGCCCAAGCAGGGTTAGAACCCAACTCTCAGGTCCCCCCCAGGGACAACGGGGCCCTCACTGGGGGAGTTCTACCGGCTTTGGGCCACACCTCTGCTATTACACGGCCTTGCAACTGGCCAAGGCGAACTATTCTCCGCTGTCCCTGGCAGGCTCTCACCAGACTTTGCCAGATTTCATGACCTGGGTTGAGGTGGCGCCCAGATAGGCATGGACACTGGGTGGGAAGGGATGCCACTTTGGCGTGAGTCGGCGGGGAGAGTGCGTCCTTTGCGCAAAGCCCAGTTGAGAGGGGCTCGGACAGCCATGGGGCCCTGCAGAACAAAAAGGCTCCCTGGAGGGGGGGGAACCTGCCCCGGGAGCATTTCCAGCTCTCAGCCAATGGGGGCCAAGGCAGAGGCCTGGTCCCGAGGTCTCAGGACGACGGTGCTCCAGGAAGAGTCCAGAGAAGCCACCGAGGTGTTGGCCAGAGACAGCTTAATTCCGCTGCACCCACCAGCCCCGTGCTGCAATAGCACCCAGCACGGGGAGCGCCGTTATGTCAAGCGAACGGTCAGTGCCACTGACAAAGCTCACGGGAGCAGCAAAGGAGCCAGGCGACATATTGGAGGGTGGCGGTGGCAGCACACAGTGTTCTAGCCCCCTCCGTGGCTGTTCTTCTAAAGATTCAGGGTCATTCCTCAGCTCAGACCGAGAGGGAAGAGATGGGCGATGGGAGGGAGGAGGCAGGCATAACTAACTTTGCTTGGAGTAATGTGGCGCTTCGATTTCTGTTCCAGACTATGTGGATCCAGCAATATTTTATGGTGTGATCCGGATCTTTCTGTCTGGGTAAGTACGAGGTGCTTTTCCCTCTGCAATGGTCTTAGTTCTGGCTTTCTAATTTTAATTTTGTAACAGGTTTCAGTGTTTGTGAGCGTAAAGGCCTGCTGCTTCTGAAATTTATTTCTCTTTTCCATCTGAGCTGACCTTGTCTAGAAGATTGCCAGCCTGGACACACATGCCTTTTTATCTTTCTTCTGTTATAAACTTCACAGGACTGGAGATTACTATACATGTATTTCTGGGAGAGCTAAAAATAACTGAAAGTTTGTTAATAAACCTATTTTCCCTCTTAGATGTGTATAACAGCAGCTTCTGACAGTTAATGTAACAGGGAGGGCTAGCCCCAGAACCCTAACTGAAACCCAAAAAATTACCTTTCAGTAACATACACATCTAAATATATACATTCTTCAGAAGCCAGTAGATAACTACCCTGCCATGAAAGTATTTCCAGACTCCTGATACCACCCCTGCCCTAACATTCATTCAGCGCTTTTAGCCATTTGTAAACACGCAGTTCATACAGCAAACACTGCCGGGTTTTGATAAGTGATGGAAAAAGCAAGTCAGGTCAGGAAAAACCATGACTGGCCAGTCTCTTGTTTTGCTAAGGACTTGTGTTTTTTGTGGAGGTGGGGGAAATTACATTACATAAAGTTAAAACCTTGCACCCCATTAAAGGAAACAGAACATTTCCTTAGTCTCTATCCAGAGGAATCATGCTAAGGAAAGGTCACGAGAATAAAAACCTCCAAACTTTCAGGACGTGGAGACAGTCACCTCAAATGCTCTCATAACCCAGCATGTCTAAGAATGAGGTAGCCATGTTATTTTGTTTGCTTTTAGCAAAACCAAACCCAAGTTTCCCAGCAACAGTGATGGGGGTTGGAGTGATACTGCTGTAATTCTGTTTTCAGATGACAGAATGCTTTCCATTGCCATGGTTTGCTCTGTCGCATAGGCAGGCTTGGTTCTTTATAGGGGCAAAAAATAGATAGGTCCCTGCTGCAAGAAATGCAGAAGATTCCAAAGCACGAAGGGCATCTAGGTTTCCAGCTCCTCACTGACAGTCAGGGCCAAGAGCTAATTTGGAGCTGGAGTGCCCTTTGCATCTTCTAATAAGTCCCCTTGCGGGCCAGCCTAACAGGCATGACTGTAGGAGATTCACTGCTGAGGCACAGTACATGTTAGCTCATCGCAACGCTGTAAACTCTGCACTGTAAGTGAAAAGGAGAAATTTAAAGAGATGACCAGGAAGATAGGTTGGTTTCAAAACCATGAAATTGATCGATCAATATTATGCAGCAGCCCAGGAGGCTACTTGGTGTGCGAGACAATTAAGGAGGCATTTTAAGTCATTTCAGAGTGACTGCCCTGGAGGTTAATGAGAACTGAGGGCCCGATCCCTAAAGATTACCGTTAGCGCTTGCTCCTTGCAATTATATGTTCTGTTGCTGAGGAATACACACACACACACACTCTCTCTCTCTCTCTCTCTCTCTCTCTCTCTCACACACACACACACACACACACACACACACTCTTTAAGAAGCCATACCACACATCACTTTTAATTTCCAAAGAACTATCCAGGAGCCAAGATGTATCTGGCTAAATGCTTTACCATCCTACAGGTCACTATCAAAACAATGAGTAGTCCAGTGGCCCCCCTGAGACTGTCAAAATATTGTTTTATAGAAATCCTGCTTCAATAGAGACCCGTCCTCGCACTACACTGTGGTGCTGCCGAGTTTTAGCCTTCTCCTGTGTATTCCAGGCAACCAAGACTACCAGAATTGTCCCCATTCTGCAATCAAATGCAATATTCTTAGCTCCCTGCAGCACCATTTCTTGGCATTCTTGATGGCAAAGGGCTTAACGAAGGCATTCATGAGGCTCTCCAACATCTGGCTACGGAAGGTTCTAAATGATAGTTTACAAACAAGCACACAACATGAGCGTCAACACACACACACACACACACACACACACACACACATTCTCTCTCTCTCTCCTGCAGGCAGCACACAGGTCTGGAAAGTGTCCAAGGATGATGCAGCCATCTTTGATGGGTCATCTCCAGGCCTGTACCTGTTTCGCCGGGTGAATGTTTTTGAGACGGGATGGATAGGTTGTACGTTTATTCTAGAAACAACAAATCAGCCTGGGTGCTGTTGGTTTGGTATTATTCACACCACACAACAGACATGCGTATCACTTCACAGACAAAAGACCGCTCCCCAACACAGCAGCTGCCGTCTGCATTACACGTGACAAAGACAGGCTGGGGAAGGGGAGTGTCAGAGGACAAGACACGAAGGAAGCTTGTTATTCTATTTACATGTCTTAGGTCAAGTTTCTTCCGGTGTGATATGTGAACATGAGAGGACTTCACTTGAAATGAGGGTTACCCATGAGGCCAGGGTGCATGCGTCAGACCGCGGGCGGTTTGCTCCAGTTGGCCGCTGTAGGGGGTCAGTATTTGAAGTCTTTCTTCACTCTCGCCTCGCATTCTTGTTAAGGTGGAAAGACAACCCGGCCATGCCCAGAGGGCTGATCTACGAAGGCATTTCAGAGGAGCCCATGTTGTATTCTGGAGGGAGCGCGGCGCAGAGCTCCGTCCTTCATGCCTTTGATGAGTTGTTAGGAATTCGTCATAGCCAGGAAAGCAGTAAGTCAAACCGGCCTTTGATCATTTGTTTAAACAAGGGGCAGTGGCTGTATGTCAGATACAGTCCCCAGTGGAGACAGCCATGTGCAAATCAGACTCTCCCAAACCCACCTGCTTCTGTGGCAGCTGGGAAGATGTTGCCTTAATACACTGGGGGAGGGTGTCTATTACCCCGGGTTCTGGCGGCCCTGTTCCCACACCCCAAAGGGCCCATCTACTTAGTACCACAATCCAAGCCAGACAGGCCTATCCAGGCTCCATATGGACAGAGCACCAGCGGGAAGTGAGCTCAGATGCTGCCAGTAACAGCAGCTCACCCACATGCACACACCTTATAATTAGCCTAACTAGGAACTGAAAGGCTTCCACGTATTTCAAGCAGGTAAAGGTGGGGGGGGGAGAGTAAAGCTGCCCAGACAATTGCACAACCCAAAGTCCCTGCCCCATGGAGGTAAATAGGAAGCGTGAAGAACGCAGCAGCAAAGGGAAGGGCAGTCTACACATGCTGGAGGTCTGTGCAGCCCCCCTTTTCAATCACATGTGAACCGTGTCGCACACCAGCTTCTGCGCCTCTGCGGGCAGGCTAGCAAATTCACACCGGGTGTAACTCACCCCTTGCAGAGCACCCGCAAGGTCCAACGCCCCACCTAAGTGGGGTTTCCACCCTGCATCGGCCTGGTGCTGAATTGCACCCACAGGACCTGAACCTCTCGCTTTCTTACCGAATGAGGACGTGCTATTTGCATGTGCTAATACCTGATCCATAAGTGGACAAATATGCTCATGCTGAAAGCCACAATTTGTATTGATCTGTTTTTTAAACGCACTTGCATGTTTTTAAGTCACTTTATTACTTTTCCCCAGTTACACAGATTTACCTTGAAAGAATATCACTCAGTGGGGACATGTAGCACTAGACTCTTGAAGAGAGACCCTATTACATCACGAGGCTAGTGTGCTGTGTAATTCGAGTGAGTTGTAACAGGGTCAATACTTGGCTACGGCAAGGTGCACAGATTCTGAGCTTCCAGGGCCCAAAACAGAGAAGTTGCCTGCAATGCCCCTCTTAGGATACAGAGCTAGACACCGTCACTACAGCCCTCGAGGGCAGACGCAGTCAAAGCCCTGCTCTACACTAGGATCCTATTCTGAAATAACCACCCCCACAGTCGAATTTATAAGCGGTGCGTCTACACTCCCAAGCCACGGAATTCGAACTCTGTCCTCCTGCTGCAGTAAAGCTCATTCCAAAATAGCCATTTTGAAACCACTTTGGTGTGGACATGCCAGTGCCACTACTTTGAATGTATCGACCTCCTGCAGCTCCCCAGAACGCTTCCTGGGCCTCGACATCAGAGGCAGCCGCGTCCACATTGACAGCGCTTGCTCAGACTCATGTCGATGCTTTCCCACAGATAAATTGTTTAACAATTTAAATTGTTAAGTCGGGAGTCCGTAGGCTGAATTCAGTCATTTGGAAATCATTTCCTAGTGTAGACATGGCCTCAGGTGCTAAATTCCCTACCAAGAGGCAATGGAGGACAATTCTGGGTGCACCTGGGAACAGGGACTTGTTTTCCATGCTTGGGATCTGCAGGCAAATCTGCCTTAGGGCTGGATGGGTTCCAGCCCTCGTCCCTCATTGATCCTTGTCACAGCTGGCTCGCTCCGCCCTCACAGGTCAGCAAAGGCTTGGTGGGAGCAGGCTGAGACGTGCTGGCAGGGTATCTGGGGGAAAGCGGGGAGCACTCCAGAATGAATCAGAGCTGGTTCGAGGTTATGCGAGTGTAGCTGCTCCCTGGGAATTGTCCAGACTCCTTTATCAATTCATTGCTCCCACTGCCATTTCACCTCTTCCCTTGTGGCTCTTTCACAGCTGCCTTTCTGCACAGGATGAGGGACTACATGCCACCCCGCCACCGGGCCTTCATTGAAGAAATCCAGTCCGCCCCTTCACTGAAGCAACACGTCCTGTCCTCTGGGAACGAAAAGCTGCGTTCAGCCTACAACCAATGTGTGTCTGCCCTGACAGACTTGAGAACCTACCACCTTACCATCGTCACCAAGTACATCATCACCGCCGCGGCTAACGCCAAGGCCTGGAAGGGAACATTGAGCCACGGGGCAGGCACCCTTCAGATGAATCCCCCGTCATCGTTAGAAGGGACGGGGACTGGTGGCTCAGGCATCCTGAGCTTCTTAAAGAGTGTCCGGGATACGACGAGAGCAGGGATCATATATGATTAAGGGGTGCTGTGCCGCAGCAGTTTGACAAGGGGGGAGAAGAGAGTGCACATTTAACACCAAAGAACGCTTTGTGTGATATTTGCGTGTAGCATGTGTACCAGATTGCCCTAGCTGAAAGGTTCACCGTAGGTAGAATATCTCCTGCCCCATATGAACACTCGGTCGTGGAACGCTAGAACTGGAAGGACCCTCGAGAGGTCACCAAGTCCAATCCCCTGCCCTCACGGCAGGACCAATCATGGGAATAAGCTAATGCCAGGAAGAAAAGCACTGTAATCAGACACATGGGCTATGTCTACGCGGGGAGAAAAGGCCTGCAGCATGGCAGGTAAGATGACTGAGACTCAGGGGGCTAAAAATCACAGTACAGACTTTTGGGTGCTCTGAATGTCGACACAGCAATTTTTAGCTCCACGAGCCAGATTGGCTGGGCCGGCCATGGGTTTTTCCTCCCGGTGTGGACGTACCCTTTGCTTCACCTTCATGCAGGCAGCCAGGAAAGTCCCAAGGTCAGCAATCCCTTCCAGGGTGATTCTTTGTGACGTGAATCACGTGTGGCCCCAGGCGGCTGCTGGTGGGGATAAGAGAGGCAGGCACTGGCTGTGGGACGGAAGGTCAGGCCCCCCGTTTAGGAGTTTGCATACTGAGTGAGGGATCCAAGTATTAGGGCCCAATTCTGAGAAACGGGGGCTGGGTTCCAAAGCAGCATTCATCTTGGATGTTTTCTGACTGCTAAAAACTAGCAAGTACCTGAGCAGCTTGGGAGCTTTCCTGCTCACTGCCATGGGGCTTTCAGACTGCCAGCAACATCACATTCTGCACCATGGCTCTGCAGCAATAGCACTGTGCTAAGAATGAAACCTGACCCATGTCCTACTTGGCTGGGGGGAAGCCAGTCCGGACTGCGAGGCTCAGAAGAATATAGGAAGCATCTCTGGCCTTCAACTCTATGAGTCTTTGAATTCCTCAACATTTCTTTTGTAGCACAGATAGATGTGACCCAACTGTCTGTTAAAGGGAACAGAGTATCAGGGTTTATAAGTAGCCTAAGTTACAGAGCAAAGGCCCAGAAAGAAGCATTTCTTGGTAGTTCATGACTCTCTGGGTACGATCAGCCAACAGAAGCCTGCTTTGGTGCAGCTGGGGTAAGCACACATCCTGCTGGTGCTTTTGGTGCCCGTGAAGTAACTGAGAAGCCCAACTCTGCCGCCAGAGGAGAGAGTCCTCAGTTCTCCTTGATCAAGGAGCACAGCTAGTCTCTCTGGAGTCCTCAAAGGGGCCTTGCTTTCTCCATAAAACGGGAGCGGAGAAACCTTCTCCTCTTGGTCTCCCATGCATCGAATCTGTGTCTCAGCAATAAATCCCTGGGGTCAAGACCCACAACATCCTGCTGACAATCTGCTCAGCCTGTAAGTATCGTCACTTCAGGGTGAGGGGCACCTCGCAATGCAGCTCCAGGTCATGTTCAGAGCTCCACAGGACCAGCCCAGCTTCACAGGTGATTAATCAGCCCTGCCCGGCCAGTCAGCTTCTTGCATGGAGCCCTGAGACTCTGACTGGGCAGGGCTGATTAATCGCCGGTGAAGCTGGGCTGCCCTGCAGCTCAGAGGGAACACTGCGCAGGACTTGTCCAGAAACCAAGCAGGGAAAGGCATTTTGTTGGACGGAAATCAGTCATCTAAGCTTGGAAGTGTGAAAAACCGGGACCTGACTTCTCACTTGCATACAGTCCTCAGAAAAGGGCGAAACAGCAGCCAAAGGGGTTCCTATTGGTACCTGGTTGTTGTAACTTGCCAGCACGTGCCTTGCACATCACTACCCAGTGCCGTTCACCTCCGTCTCCATTTATTCCACTTGGAATGTAAACAGACAGTAACTCCCTTAGGAATTGGTTCTCTGGTGTCTTGCCCCAAGTATCAGCCAGTCATGTTGAACAAACCAGCCCCAGAACTGACCCTTGGGGCACGCCGCTTGATACTCCCTGACGCTGCCAGGAATGTTTTCAGATGTAAAATATAAATCAGAACAGATTTGTGACAAGTCGTTACAAGGGATGGGGAGGGAGCACTGAAATTGTGACACATTTAGTCAATTTTGAAACAAGAGCTATTTTCCACTTTATAGGTGGTTGTCCTAGCTACAGCCATCTTCATTATAAACAGCACGGAGACAGCAATGGGTGTTGATAGGAGATAGGGACCAGACCTTTTGGAAAGAGCTCTAAATAACTCTCTTGTTGTCAGGGAGATTTCCAGGAATCTAAAAAAAAAATTAAACTACAATTTTATTAAATTCCATTTTCCCTCATATCCTTTTTAAAGTTTTATGATCAGCTCCATGCCTTGGCAAGGGAACTCTTTAAAGTATAAGCAGTATGCAGGGAATTTCCATTAAAATGCAACGTCTCTTGCAGGTCAGGTCTCTGCTTCTCGGGAGTTGCTATGCACGTGGCGAAAAGACTCCCATATCAGACATACGCTTTATAAGGAAATGAACAGGGTTTTCACTCCATGGATCAATAGGCATGGTGGGGTTCAGATTTATGGGCATGCATGCAGGCAAAAACGAGGACAGTTCTCTTTGGGGGCATTTTAATTTAGCTGATAAGTGAGGGATTTCCCCCTATTCCCCTGTTTGAATACAGGTCGCACCTCTCTACACCCGGATTCTCTGGTCCAGCAACACCACGGATGTTCCAGGATCAGAGAGTCATGGCGCGGGGGTGGGAGCCCGGAGCACAGCGGGAGGGAAGGGGTAACCACTCAGGTCCCAAGGGTGTAGGACCAGGGAGGGCACTTCCTCACTTTGTTTTTGAAACTCTTGCTAGATATTGCTCTTATGTGTATTCTGCACAGATGTGCTGTTTACATTATTTCCAGAAGAAGGCTATTGTAGTGCCGCAGGGTTCATTTTACACTCATTGCCACTAATAAGGAAATCTAGTGTAATTGCTAAAGTAAGTCGTCTAGTTTAGCACCTGCTTTCAAGGGATATTAACAAAGCCTCATCAAGGACAATGGAGATGGAAGGCATCAGTCCCAGTGGAAGATAGTTCCCTACTGTACGTAGCCTAGTGCTTTGTTCAGGCTAGAGTAGCCTTTTTTGATGGACTGTATTGGTTCTGTTTCTCAGTAAAGCTGTAAGTCGGGCAATCCGTTTTTCTAAGGTCAGGTCTACACTAAAGGGGACTGTCAAAACAAGACACGCAACTCTAGATAAGTTAATTACGTAGCTGGAGTCAATGTATCTTGTTTCGTGTTTCCAACCATCCCCACAGTGGGGAGGCTGAGAGCAAACACTCCCTTTGCCTTTCCTTTCTCCTCGCAGGAGCAGGAGTACCAGCAGATAGCAGGAGCGCCCTCTGAGTTCAGTTTAGTGAGTCTTAACTAGACTCGCTAAATCAAACTCTGGAAGATCAATTGTGGCAGCGGCGATCGTCTGTTTAGTGTAGACAAGGCCTAACTAAATTATTCACAACTAGCTACAACTTTGTTGGAACTTAACTTCATTTGCAAGTAACTAGATACAGCTTCGCTGGAACTTAATTTCATTTACAGGTTTGGGACCCATCACAAAGGTATGAATAACGACATAACCTGGCTAGCACACGACCTTCCACATCCTAACGACTTAACCAGCCAAACAATGGGTACTTAAAAACAATTTGCACTGTCTCTATCAGCTTCAAGTAACATGATCACTCTAATTCACTATTTTTCTTCCTTCCTTCTCCCCCCCATCCCTATTTATTTTGGAACTGGACTTTTAATACTCCATTCATCTGAAGAAGTGGGTTGTACCCACGAAAGCTCATGATACCATCACCATGTTTTGTTAGTCTTTAAGGTGCTGCTAGACTATTCGTTGTTTTTTAAGGCCTAAGTGAATTACTCCCAACTAGCTACTTCCGAGGTAAAAAGCAGATATCAAACTAATGCAAAAACAGCTATATCAGAGATTTATCACCTTAATCTTCATTCAATAACAACCAGCGGGTAAGTCAGTTGGGCCAGCTCCAGAGGCCGCTTCAAAACAGCATTTACCATCATATTCTTCTGGGGTATCCTAAGTTCTTCACTGTTTCATGCTGCAAATCTGCTGCAGAGATAACTGCGGCACTTCCTGCTGCCCCAGGTCCTCTGTGCAAATAGAACGTTGCAGCCTTTTTTCATTCAGTCACCAGATGGCAGCAGTAGCTTTTCGTTTTTAAGTAGAGGGGGGAAAAGCTACTTGATTCCAAGCCCTGCAAACAGGCTTCAGCGAACAGGGATTATTCATGGCACAAATTTTAAAATGATCAGAAAGTAAATTAAAGCATTTCCTATGTAGCTATATTACACGCGCTCTCTCTCACACACACTCCAAAGGAACAGCTAGGTCAGCGAGATCTTCCGGGCTTGTGTTCCGATTAACGAGGGCAAGATCTCGCCAAAGAACAGCATTCCTCCATGGCAAAGGTAAGCCACCCCCAATGTCAAGTCAAATCTTCCAGACTAGACCCTGTAACTTGTGCTGGTCTCAGCAACACGCCCGTCTGAAGACAGGTTTCCTTGTGGCCCTGCGTTCTGCTATGTGCTGCAGATGGACAATTTTATCTAGTGAATTACCTACTCCAAGTCTGTGTAAATAGATGGTTACATCCACAACTGAGCCATAATTACTCACAGCCTTCGCCTGCTTACAAACACTGTAATTATTCAGTCACTAGAATTATGCTCAAGTCTCTCAAAATTGTCCTGGAAGAGGAAACAGTGGCTGGTGACAGAGATGAGAAATAAGTAGACCATGTAGGAAGAAGCAAGAACAATCAACTGGTTGTCAGGGAGTCTGGTATTAGTTTAAAAATGGGCCATTAGGCACCTGAATGCACTTATACCCTTCCCCAGTCTGCACTGCATTGATTAAATAAGCTTTAAGACCATGGCAGGATTACCACAAACCCCCCCGTTATCCTTATCGCACATGGGTAAGGAGGAAGCTCAGCATGTGTATCATTTCACCAGGATGGATGCCTTCCTCCTTGTTCTATCTACTGCCCCTCCTGCCGCTGTGACATTCTGTACCACCTCATCCTGCGTTGCTGCCTGTTGGTACCAACAGTCATTGCATAAGTGCACGTAGCTGCTATCCTTTGCCTTTGAGACTTGCGCTGCAACAAAGGGGACTGGTTTCACAGCACAGTGAGAGTTTAAGACTGTGGTCCCCTGCTACAGAGGAGTTTTCAATAGGAAAGGGGCCCCTCGTGGGCTTGCTCCCTGCATGGAAGTCAGTTATACCCTAGACTAATTCTCCTTCCCCGTAAAAATGTCTCTAGCTCCCTTCTGCTACCAGAGCCCTGTAGGTCTCCTGCTGGTTTAGAACTCAACTGATTTCTCCTTTGGAAGCAAACTCCTGAAAGAAGGTCACAGCATCATTAAGCAGAATATTCTAATATCTGCGGGAAGAGCTAGGACGACCAGATTCAGTAGGCAGCTTCCTCCGATCATAACTTAAAGCAAGGTCAGGGTTTGGCTGTGCCAGGAAAATGGGATGTGTGTGGAATGGGATTGCTTCTCATACAGACACACGGAAAAGGGACAGAATCACCAGGCAGAATCACCTCATCCGGGACTGCCCTCCTGCCCAGCACCCTTCAGCGAGGGCAGGGGGGCTGAAGTCCCCTCCACCCCACTCAAGAGGGAGATCTTGGAATCGTTGTGGATATTTCTCAGGAAACAGCCACTCAATGTGCAGTGGCCATCAAAAAAGCAAACAGAATGTTGGGAATCATTAAAAAGGGATAGAGATAAGAAGGCAGAAAATATAATATTGCCTCTATATAAATCCAGTGCATGCAGATGTGGCTGCCACAGCTCAAAAACATATTTTGGAACTGGAAATATAGAGGAAAGGGCAATAAAAATGATGAGGGGTATGGAACAGTCTCCAAGGGAGGAGCGATTAATAAAACTGGGACTTTTCAGACTGAAGAGCGATGACTAAGTGGAATATAAAACTCATGAGTCTTCATGATTTTATAGTCAGCAGGTGTATAAAATCACGAGTAGCGTGAAGAAAGTAAATCATAAAGTGTTATTTACTCCTTCTCATAACACAAGAACTAGGAGTCACCCAGTGAAATTAACAGGCTGCAGGTTTAAAGCAAACACAAGGAAATACCTCTTCACACAACACACAGTCGACCCATGGAACTGCTTGTCAGCGGATGTTCAAGGCCATGATACCAGCAGGGCTCAAAAAGAGCTAGCTAGATTCATGGAGGTTCGGTCCATCAATGGCTCTCAGCCAGGATGGGCAGGGATGGTGTCCCTAGCCTCTGTTTGCCAGACAGCTGGGAAGGGTGCCAGGGAGGGATCACTTGTGCTGTTCACTCCTTCTGGGGCATCTGGCCTTGGTCACTTTTGAAAGAGAAGATACTGGGCTAGATGGACAATGGGGCTGCCCCAGAGTGGCCATTCTTACCTTCTCAGCAGGGACTTTGCCATTCATTCAGCAGAGCCAGGGTTTCACTCATGCTCCTAAATTTGTCGCATGAACATCCTTGGGCCGAGCTTACGTTGTTAAAGAATTTCTGTCCCAATCTTCTCTATTGCGCCAGATGCTAGGAGCTCTGTATTCAGAGCTGCTGAGCCCCCCCAACAGCCCACTGATCAGCATCGTTAGAAGATGTTCAGGGCATCAGTGCCCCTTGTTTTATTGACCCAGCATTTGCTGGCATTGCCACCCAAGGTGTGCGTCACCCCCCCTCCCCGTCAATTTCCCCAGGTTGCGGCAGCTTTGGCAGGGCCACCTCTCCTGTAAAGTCAGGTCCTTTGAAAGTGAGGGCAACCCAATTCCCAGCATGTGGCAGCCTGAATCATTAAAGCTCCTTGGTGCGTTTCGTTTGGACCCTTCTTTTGCCTTAAAGCGGCGGCTTAGGAAAAGATGTCGCCAGTATACAGCCTACAGAGATGTGTCAGCTCCTTTACATCTTTATCTGCCAAACCTCATTCAGCTAGATCTCGGGCTGAGAAGAGTGGCTGCCTGTGTTATGCAGGACATATTTCATACTGATGATTGTCTTGGTCTATTAGATTTCAGTTTCTTTTGGGAAAACAGCAGGAACTACAGCAAAAAAAACAAACAAAAAAAAACCAACCCACTCCGGCTAAATGAAAAAAACGCAATAAGTATTCTAAGGGTGCTGGCGCAGGCTGGCACTGCAAGCAAGATGCATGGGGCTGTCAGCCTCACCCACATGTCCTGATTAAACAGCAACAACAGAGTCAGGACAGAATCCCAAGTCTGTGGTGCTGTTGAATGTGTTCACTGTCGTTAGAGCCCTGCAAATCCGTGGAGTTCCGTTTTAAAGCCACGGACGTGGATGTGGATTTCCACCACTCATTTTTGTGGTTGCAGGTATCGATTGTGTATCCAGAACCCTGCAAATTTGCTACTTTATTGGGCAGAATGGCTAACCTAACGCCACCTTCCACGCAAGCTGGTTTTCCATTGGTGACAACCATTGGGCTGCTGAGATTTTGGTGACATCCTCGCACAAGGAAAACTTGCACAGATGCCCCTGGCTTTCTTTCACGGCACATCAGGACAGCGACTTCACTAGTGCTTTGATTCATTTTTATCTCATATTAAAACCACTGATGTCTCTCATTGATCCCACAATCAGACATCACAAGGCCTCAGCTGAGCGGTGACTGAAGGTACAAACAGTGGTAAATTATTTAGGGGGCCCTAAAAATACCACAAAGCAATGGCTCTGTGGTGCAGGAGCCATTTTGCAAACTAGCATATGAATCTTCCATTTCGGTCAAGGGTAAAAATGATCACAGCCGCACACGCATGCATTCGCACATGCACACACACACACACAGCAAGACAAAAGCAGCTCTCAGCCACACTTGATGCACATCTTTTAACACTGCATATTGTCACAAGGGTCCAATACGTCGCATAAAGGACTCTGGGCCCTGCACTCCCGGATTTGGGACCCCGACGGGTGTGGCGGGGAGAGGAGAAGGGAAGTTGTCCGGGGGCCTGGCGCTGCATGGTGCTGCCGGGACGGGCAGGGTCCGGGCCGCAAAAAATGGCTCGGGCTGGCATCTGTAGTCAGGTCCCAGCTGCTTCTGGAGCTGGGCCACGCGGTTTTAAAGTCCCGGGCCGTGACGTCTCGCCACGCCCGGGCGTCTCCCCTCTCACCTGTTGCACGACATTTGAGGACGCCGCGCATGCACTCTCTCTGCCCCATAGTGCCCTGTAAATCGCCGCGGGGAATTTAAAGTGAGGGGCTGCGGCGCCCCATCACAAATCCCCCTCTTCCTCCAGCAGCCGCTAGCTGGCCCGAGACATTAGGGTGTGCCTGGGCACACCCGATGCGCACGCCTATGCTGCTGAGCCTGAAATGGCCCAGCGGCCCAGCAAGCCCATCGGTGGCTCCTTTCTCACGCCCCCCCCCCTGCTGTTCTGGGAGTAGGCCACAGCCAGTGCAGGTCATTACAGAGCGGGAACTAGCCCCTCCTTTGGGATTATGCTCACTGACTGCTATTGGTGCATCATTTAAGGCCCTCCTTTGGCATCGCTGGCCCTGGGGCTCTGCAAGCGAGATAACCTGCAACAGGCTGAGCCTCTCTGGTCTGGGATGTTGCTGGGGGCAGGAGGGGGGAGCTCCTCTCCTCCGGCAAACTCCCTGGTTGGGGACTGCTCAGGTCCTGAGGGTGCCAGACCAGGGAGGTCCAACCTGTGGTGCTCAGTTTGCAGAAAGGCTTGGAGCGGAGCAACTGTTGGAGAGAGCCGGGGACGTTTTTTTAAATGCGCGTTTGGGACACCACGGGGCTGGAGCCCGGTGGCTAGAATTCCATCTCCTCCCCCTCTCAACTTTCCCTCCAGCCCAGCAAATGGGGATTTATTGCAGGCTGCATTGTTGTCACAAAACCAGAGCGCCTGACACCTCCCACTCTCTAACAGTTGTGGCTTTCCCTTCTTCAGAGTCTCTCATCAGAGCACCTCAACGGACTAATGAATGAAAACTAATAAGGCTCACAACGTCCCTGCGAGGTAGGTCAGTATTTCATCCCATTCCACAGCGGGGAAACAGAGGCATGGGGAGGGAAAGTGACTTGCCCAACGTTATGCAGTAGCAGAGCAGCAACAGAACTTACCGGTGTGCTCCGACTGACACAGACCATACGGGGTCTCCTGATCTCTATTTCAGCTCTTGGAGTACACGAGGGCCTCATTTGGCTCCTGGGAGACCCAGAAATGTAGAGGCCTTTATGTTCCAGATCTGAATTACTGGCCTCATTGGGAACCAGGAAGCAATTCCAGACCCATTCGTCATGCTGGGATGTATCAGCAGAGGGGTCGTGTGCAAGAAGTGTCTTGCTTCCCCTCTGCTCTGTGCTCATGAGGCCTCCCCAGCAGGAGTTTTATGCCCACTTCTGGGGAAAGACTTGGACAAATTGGTGAAAGTCCAGAGAAGAGCAACAACAACGACCGAAGATCTAGAAAACATGACCTCTGAGGGAAGAGTCAGTCTACAGAAGGGAAAACTTGGAGGGAATAATAATAACGGTCTTTAAAAGGTTTTTACAAGGAGGGTGAAAAATTGTTCTCCTTAACTTCTGAAGACAGGACGAGCAGCAATGGGCTACATTGCAGCAATGGAGGTTTAGGTTGGACATTAGGAAAAACTTCCTGTCAGGGACAGGTGGTTAAGCACTGGAATACATTTCCCAGGGAGACTGTGGAGTCAGCATCATTGGAGGTGTTTCAGAGGAAGTTAGACAAACACCTGTCAGAGGTGGTCTAGATAATGCTCAGTCGAGGTCCCTTTGGCTACGTCTATACTGCCAACGCTATTTTGGGATACTGGAGTATTGCGAAATAGCTATCCCGCGTCTTCACAGCAAGCCCATTATTTCTGGCTCGCTATTCCGACGTCCCTGTAAACCTCATTCCACGAGGAGTAAGGACGTTTCAGAATAGTGCTTTATTTCTAAATTCGGCACTGTGTAGACATCACCAAATGACGAAATAAGCTATTTTGAAATAGCATTGAAATAAGATACACAATTTGCGTTGCTCAAATTGCATATCTTATTTCGAGTTAAGGTGCTATGTAGATGCACCCTTCCAATCCTACCCCACTTTCACTCTATGAACTGAAGGACGAGGTCAGAGCAAAAAGTGTTAATTACAGCCTGGGAGCCGGGATGGAGGAAGGCGAGAATTACTCAGTGACTAACATGGAAGGGGAAGAAAAAGCAGCTGACAAGCTGTCTCTGCACACACAATTAGAATAAGGAGTTCTCAGCAATTAGCGTGGCCAGTGACACCATGTATGGAAAGATTCCTTCCTGATGCAGTAGCAGACGGACACCTGCCTCTTACGGGTCATGTAGCTTTGGACAGAGCCGCATCACCAAAGAATAGCTTCCAGCTGCCTTGCTGTGAAGGGAAGGGCCCTGCCAGGCCGGAGGTGGGCTGGGTTTGTTCTGTGCTGGTTCTGGGAACTCAGAGGTGGGATCTGAGGTACGTGCGGTTCAGCAGTCGGCATTGTTGCACCTTCTTGAGCATCAGGAGCCGATTTCATGTGCTGACTAATCGGTGCAATGGAAAGGAGGTAAAACAGTCCCTCACACTCCTTCCAGCTGGATTAAAGAATCTACACGGCACTGTCCCTGGGATGCTTAGGCTGAGTTCAGGGCTGACTAGCATCTCCGCCCGGCCCTGGAGGAAACCAGCTACGGCCTTGGGTGGAAGGGGTGGGGCTAGGACCCCGGGGCAGCTGCCCCTTGGGCCTCTCCCCCCCGCAGCGGCCCTGGCTGACTTCCATTATGGCCAAACACAGCCGAGAGGTTTCACCACCATTTTGCTGTTGTGTAATGTTACAATCCGGCTTAACCTTAAACACCCCGTTGTTGTAGCTTCTCCCGTCTGGAGGGGAAGGGGGTGGGAACTTGCCAGTCACAATCCTGACACAATCCTGTGGTGAGATCCAGGTAGGATGGCTCAGTGGACCAGGTCCTGGACAGTTCCTAGTACAGACACAGATTCCCTGTGTCACCATGGGTCAGTCACTTAATCTACCTTGGACTCTAGTTCCCCATCTGTAAAATGGGGACAATACCTCCCTCCTTTGCCCTTGAATGATGGGGGCCTGAGATACTATGGTGATGAGGGCCATATAAGTCCCCAGTCATGCAGAAGCCCTGTGTTGTGTGCAGGTCCGGTCTGGTTTGCTTCTGATTATTGACTCCCATCAGGGAGAAATGCCTGTTCCATTCAGTGGTTTTGGGTGTGTTGATGCAGCATGTCTGAAGATGCAGTAATAGTGCTGTAGAGTGGTTAGGGCAGAGCGACAACCAGTGTGCCACACGAAGGCTGCTGTAGGGGAGTGATTGCAGCAATAATCTTACCAGCTGACCTCTCCCAGCATTTGATATTTTCAAAGGCTGGGACACTACAATGACAGGACGGTCTATGCCAAAAAAATGGTACAGTGACCCCTTTTGTGTATGGTTTGTACTGGAGACCAATGGCACCGTGGAAAGGTGATTTGTCAGATGGAAAGCGCCACCCAGACGGATCTTCGAAGCTGGGCTATCTTGCAGCCAGTGAAATCTCAGATACAAAAATAACGTAAAATAAGACATAGACTCATAGACTCATAGACTTTAAGGTCAGAAGGGACCATTATGATCATCTAGTCTGACCCCCTGCACAATGCAGGCCACAGAATCTCACCCACCCACTCCTAGAATAATCCTCTCACCTATATCTCAGATATTGAAGCCTTCAAATAGTTTGAAGACCCCAAGATGCAGAGAATCCTCCAGCTGTGATCTGTACCCCATGCTACAGAGGAAGGCAAAAAACCTCCAGGGCCTCTGTCAATCTACCCTCGAGGAAAATTCCTTCCCGACCCCAAATATGGCGATCAGCTAAACCCTGAGCATGTGGGCAAGACTCACCAGCCAGACACCCAGAAAGTTCTCTATAGTAACTCCTATCATCCCTCCATTGACCTATTTACCACTGATAATGAATGGTCAATTAGTTACCAAGATCATGTTATCTCATCAAACCATCCCCTTCATAAACCCATCTAGTTTAATCTTGAACCCAGATAGATCTTTTTCCCCCACTACTTCCCTTGGAAGGCCGTTCCAGAACCTCACTCCTCTAATGGTTAGAAACCTTCGTCTAATCTCAAGTCTAAACTTCCTACTAGCCAGCTTATATCCATTTGTTCTTGTGTCCACATTGGTATTAAGCTTAAATAATTCCTCTCCCTCCCTGGTATTTATCCCTCTAATATATTTAAAGAATGCAATCATGTCCGCCCTCAGCCTTCTTTTGGTTAAGGTAAACAAGCCAAGCTCGAGTCTCCTTTCATAAGACAGGTTTTCCATTCCTCGGATCATCCTAGTGGCCCTTCTTTGTACCTGTTCTAGTTTGAATTCATCCTTCTTAAACATGGGAGACCAGAACTGCACACACTATTCCAAATGGGGTCTCACCAATGCCTTGTATAACGACACTAACACCTCCTTATTCCTACTGGAAATACCTCGCCTAATGCATCCCAAGACCGTATTAGCCTTTTTCACGGCCATGTCACAATGGCGGCTCATAGTCATCCTATAATCAACCAGGACTCCGAGGTCCTTCTCCTCCTCCGTTACTTCCAACTGATGTGTCCCCAGCTTATAACTAAAATTCTTGTTATTAATCCCTAAATGCATACCCTTACACTTCTCACTATTAAATTTCATCCTATTGCTATCACTCCAATTTACAAGGTCATCCAGATCTTCCTGTATGATATCCCGATCCTTTTCTGAATTGGCAATACCTCCCAACTTTGTGTCATCCGCAAATTTTATCAGAACACTTCCACTTTTGGTGCCAAGGTCAGCAATAAAAAGATTAAATAAAATTGGCCCCAAAACTGATCCCTGAGGAACTCTGCTAGTAACCTTCCTCCAATCTGACAGTTCACCTTTCAATATGACCCGCTATAGTCTCCCCTTTAACCAATTGCTTACCCACCTCTCAACTTTCATATTAATCCCTATTTTTTCCAATTTAACCAATAATTCCCCATGTGGTACTGTATCAAATGCCTTACTATAGTCGAGGTAGATTAGATCCACTGCATTTCCTTTATCTAAAAAAATCTGTTACTTTCTCAAAAAAGGAGATCAGGTTGGTTTGACATGATCTACCTTTTGTAAAACCATGTTATAATTTGTCCCAATTGCCATTAGCCTCAATGTCTCTAACTACTTTCTCCTTCAAAATTTTTTCCAAGATCTTGCATACTACAGGGCTATGTCTAGACTGGCGCGATCTTGCGCCAGAGCTATGCAAATGAGGCTCAGCGTGGAATATCGACGAACCTCATTTGCATAACTAATGAGCCGCCATTTTTGCGGAAGAGGCTCTTGCGCAAGACGGAGCTGTCTACACTGCCCCGTCTTGCGCAAGAAAAACCCTCTTGCACAAAGCCGTTATGCTGATTATTTTCAGGCATAACGGCTTTGCGCAAGAAGGTTTTTCTTGCGCAAGACGGGGCAGTGTAGACAGCTCCATCTTGCGCAAGAGCCTCTTCTGCAAAATGGCAGCTCACTAGCTATGAAATGAGGCTCGGCGATATTCCACGCTGAGCCTCATTTGCATAGCTCTGGCGCAAGATCGCGCCAGTCTAGACACAGCCCAGATGTCAAACTAACAGGCCTATAGTTACCCGGGTCGCTTTTTCTTTCCTTTCTTAAAAATAGGAACTATATTAGCAATTCTCCAGTCAAATGGTACAACCCCTGAGTTTAGAGATTTATTAAAAATTTTTGCTAATGGACTTGCAATTTCATGTGCCAGTTCCTTTAATATTCTTGGATGAAGATTATCTGGGCCCCCCGATTTACTCCCATTAAGCTGTTCAAGTTTGGCTTTTACCTTGGATATGGTAATATCTACCTCCATATCCTTAGTCCCATTTGTTATGTTACCATTATCCCTAAGCTCTTCATTAGCCTCATTAAAGACTGAAGCAAAGTATTTGTTTAGATATTGGGCCATTCCTAAATTATCCTTAACCTCCACTCCATCCTTAGTAATTAGCGGTCCTACTTCTTCTTTTTTTGTTTTTTTCCTATTTATATGGCTATAAAACCTTTTACTATTGGTTTTAATTCCCTTTGCAAGGTCCAACTCTACCTGACTTTTAGGCTCTCTCACTTTGTCCCTACATGCTCTAACCTCAATAAGGTAGCTTTCTTTACTGATCCCTCCCATCTTCCACTCCTTATATGCTTTCTGCTTTTTCTTAATCACCTCTCTGAGATGCTTGCTCATCCAGCTTGGTCTAACACACCTGCCTATAATTTTTTTCCCTTTTCTTGGGATACAGGCTTCTGACAGCTTCTGCAACTTTAACTTAAAATAATCCCAGGCCTCCTCCACCTCAAGATCCATAATTTCTTTTGTCCAATCAACTTCCCTAACTAATTTCTTTAATTTATTAAAGTTAGCCCTTTTGAAATAAAAAACCCTAGTCTCAGATTTATTTTTGTTTATCCTTCCATTTAATTTGAACTATATTAGTGCATGATCACTCGAGCCAAGATTGTCCCCTACAACCATTTCATCTATGAGGTCCTCGCTACTCACCAAAACCAAATCTAAAATAGCATCCCCCCTTGTTGGTTCAGCAACTACTTGATGAAGGAATTCATCAGCTATCACATCGAGGAAAATCTGAGCCCTATTATTATTACTAGCACTTGTTCTCCAAGTCTATATCTGGAAAGTTGAAATCTCCCATGATTATGCAGTTTCCATGAGTATTTACTTCATTAAAAACATTAAAGAGGTCTCTATCCATATCCAGATTAGATCCTGGTGGTCTATAACACACCCCAAGCACTATCCTAGGGGAGGATCTGATAGTTTTCTTCCCCAATGTGATTTTTGCCCAAACAGACTCTGTCTTCTCCATTCCATCACTTTTTATTTCTTTACAGTCTACCTCATCTTTGATACACAATGCGACTCCACCACCTTTACCCTTATTTCTGTCTTTCCTAAACAGCACATACCCTTCAATACCTGTACTCCAATCATGCCTAGTATTCCACCATGTTTCTGTTATTCCTATAATATCTGGTTTCACTTCCTGGACCAATAGCTCTAGTTCCTCCATTTTGTTACCTAGGCTCCTCGCATTGGTGTACAAACATCTTAATTTTTGCTGTTTGGCCTCACTCACATTCTTTACCCAATTTGGCACGGACGTTGTACCTCCAATATGACCTATTAGACTAGTATCCACCTACCCTTCCTCATGTACATTCTCCTACCCCCAGCTATATCCTTTTTTACTTCGTTTTCCTCCCTCTCAGTGTTAAAATATGGCATAGAGATTACCTGGACATCTCCCAACCGTCTCCCCCAAATTCCTAGTTTAAAGCTCTCTTAATCAGTTGAGCCAGCCTCCATCCTAGAAGTCTATTTCTCTCCCTACTTAGGTGAAGTCCATCCTGAGAGAACAGTCCTCTGTCTATAAATGCCTCCCAGTGACCATACATCCCAAAGCCCTCCTTATAGCACCACTGCCTAAGCCATCTATTGGTCATCATAATCCTGTCACATCTTAGTTGCCCTTCTCTAGGAACAGGCAGAATGCCACTAAAGATCACCTGAGCCTCAATTTCCTTGAGCGTCCTCCCCAGCCTGGCATAGTCTCCCTTAATTCGTTCCAGCAAGAATCTAGCCGTATCATTTGTTCCTACATGAAGGATGATCAATGGATTCCTTCCTGCTCCCTTAATAATCCTCTTCAATCTCAGTTCCACATCCCGTATCTTAGCACCTGGCAGACAGCACACCCTTCTGTTCTCTGGATCAGCTCTGGTTACAGGCCTATCTATTCTTCTCAATAAGGAGTCCCCAATCATGTAGACCTGCCTTTTCCTAGTGACAGTGCAATTCTCTGGTCTATCTCTTGCTTCCTCTGGCTGCAAGTCCTTGCCATTCCTGTTTTCCCTTGTAATCCTCTTTAACCCATCCTGTATCCTCCTGATGCTCATTATTGGTATTGTCTCCATTAACTCTTCCCCTTTATCTATGGGACTAGCCACTCTTCTCTTCTTCCTTACCCTTCCATCTTCATTATCTACCTGCTGTACCCCTTCTTCATTCTCCAACTCCACATACCTGTTCTTGAGCTCTATTTCTCCTTCACTGACCCATCTTTTCCTCTGCCTGGTTCTCTTAGTCACATGCTTCCACTGTCCATTTTCTTCGCCCAGCAGTCCCCCCTCTGAGGCCCTTGATCCTGCTTCCATCTGTATATCTAAACTTTCCCCTTCAGCCACGTCATGCCTTTGCTCCATCATCTGCTCAAACCCCCTTCTAAACTCAACCAGAGTTTCCACCTGCATCTCCAGTCCTCGGATCTTTTCTTCCATCAGCTCTATCAGGCGGCACTTCATGCAAACAAAACTCCTTTCAGGTAACCCCTCCAGAATCATGTACATACCGCAGCTACCACATCCAATCATCCTCCTTGTGTTCTCTACTACTTGGGCCATGGCCACTACTACCTCTGTGTTTTATCTACTTTCTCACCAAAATCTATTCGTCCGGTGAACACAAAAACAAACCAAAACACCCCCTCCACAGCAAAAACAAACCCCAAACAAGTCCCAATATCCAAACTCCCTTTACAACTCCCACTCAAACTTCCCTGTTTACAGCTCTGTTTGCTGGCTCCTGTGCCGTTGCAGCTATCTATGCTGATGTGTCACCGTTACAGCTGCTGGAGAAAGAAGGGAATGAGAGACGACAAGTTAGTGGGCGTTTGGAATAAAAATTACTTCATGCAGGGAAAAACTGATTTGGAAAAACAACCGGAGCTAGAAGTCAGCCAGAGGTTAGAGAAGGTCTGTTCCCTTTTAGCGCATGCAGCCACTTACCCTCCAAGGTGATGTAAGTTGCTTGGGATCTTCGTATCTGCATTTCCCAAGACCTGGCACTAAACTCTCAGCTAACAATAGTCAACAGCAATAAGACGTTCTGCTGGCAGCTCACGTTTTACAGGGTTCTGGGGCACAGCAAGTGCTGCTTTCCTGCAAGTGCAGAGATTAACTTAATGCCTGACAGTGAACAGGACTGTGTGTGCATCCTCATTGCTGGAAAATGCATAACCTGGTGGAAGCAAGAGATTTTGCCCCCTGTATTTTCTCCTCCAGTGGGTCGCGTTTAAATAAACGATAGGAATCCTGGTTAGAAACACGGTTGCATGTTCTGGAGCTGGCCAGTGGGGTTTGAGCTGTGGGCCCAGGACACCAGAGATTAGGCCTCAGCTGGAGTACTGTGTCCAGTTCTGGGTACCAAAGTTAAGGACAGATGTGGAGAAATTGGAGAAAGTCCAAAGAAGAGCAACTAAAATGATTGAAGGTCTAGAAGGCCCTAAGAGGCAAGGTGGGAACACTTGTTTAGTTTGGGAAAGAGAAGACTGAGAGGGAACATAGCAGCTTTCAAGTACCTAAAAGGGTGTTACACGGAGGAGGGAGAAAAATTGTTCTCCTGGCCCTCTGATGATAGTACAAGAAGCAATGGGCTTAAGTTGGAGGAAGGGAGGTTTAGGTTGGACGGTAGAAAGAACTTCCTGCCTGTCTGGGTGGCTTAACACTGGACTAAATTCCCTAGTGGGTTGTGGAATCCCCATCACTGGAGATATTTAAGAGCAGGTTGGACAGACACCCGTCAGGGATGGTCTAGACAGTGCTGGGTCCTGCCGTGAGGGCAGGGGACTGGACTCGATGACTCTGGAGGTCCCTTCCAGTCGTAGGGTTCTATGATCTCTGTGTTCCACCTGTGTCCCAGCCTCTCTGCAGCTGGGGAGGAGTGGACGAGGGGTGCATCCCTCCCGAGCTCCCTGGAACTTCCCCTGCAGGTGTCAGGGCAGTGGCACAGGAACAATTTTTGGAGCTTGGGTGCTGAGCTGCACCTATCTGTGCCCCCACCACCCCAGCCAGCACCTGGGACCTCGCATGTGAGGCCAGCAGCCAGGACCCCGGGCCTGGTAACTGGGCGGGACCCTACATGTGGGGCTTGGTGGCGGGGCCAGCAGCTGATCGGGAGCCAGGACCGGTGACCAAGACTCTTCACTTGGGGATGGCAACAGAGCAGGACCCAGGGCTGGAAGCGGGACCCTGGGCAGGGAGCGGTGGGGTCGGCAGCCGGAACCCTGGGCGCAAGAGGAATGTGGCTGGGATGCCCAAAACCTGGGGGAGAGCCGCACCCCACCCTGACCCCCACGCTTTTACTTTCTGTGCCTACGTGTCAGTGTGGAGCCAAGTGCAGAAACCCCGCCAAGTCCTGGCCAACACCGAGACCACAGCAAGTTGTGCTCGAGGAGCGCTTTGCTCTCCCCATGGCCACCTCTGCAGCAGGACACAGCAGCTGTTCAATAGTTTGCAACAGTAGGTCTGGCAATTTCCGGGTTTGCCCGTACGTACCGCAGGGTGGACATATTCCTAGCTGGGAAGTGAAGAAACACCCTTACTTAGATGGCACTCTCTTTGGGGCAGGCACTGCCGTTGGTTCTGTTTTTAGAGAGGGGTGATGGTCCATGGCCAGGACTCCCAGAGGCTGTGGTAATACAAGGAACAACAGAGATCCCAAAGAGCGCCCATGGATAGTCAACACTGATGTCAATAAATACGTTATCAGTTTACCTGTGCACTGTGGTAATGGTACAACGCCGTGGCAATGATTTTAGAACAGTCTCAGCTTTATTCCGAAACTTACAACCACTGCAGCAGAATTTAAACTAAATCCATTCGCAGGCTCCATTCTCTGGCACCCAAGCAGATGTGACGCCAGTTCTAGGTTCTCAGCCAGGGCTGACTCTGCCTGTCTCCAGACACTCCCTGACGCCACACAGCTTTCATTACACACCCATGCTCTGTAGGGTGTGCCTCTCTGGCGGGATTAGAGAAGGGGCCACTCCATACCCTCTGTATTATTTCTCTGATTGCTCCCGCGGGAAACAAGCCTTTCTCCAGGAGCAAAATTCTCCCACCCCCCACAATTGTGTGGGCCTCACCTCAGTTAAACAATGAGCCATTGTTTGAGCACTTTAACTACATGACATCTGTGATACTTGCGTTAAGTTTAATGAAGGGAGAGTGGGCGGCTAACTGGAAATTATTTATCTAAGCACTTGGAATGCCTTTTCCGTCCTGAGCTAGCGTTTCACTCATCATCTGGACTGCCCACGTTTTACTCCTGCCGGTCAGGGAAAGCTCCAGATGTGCAGCAGCCCTAAAGCCTGTTTGTAAGGTTAGTTATTCAAAACTAGTAGCCACCACCATTAGCTAGGGAGGGCTCTTTCAGACAGCCCTCTAGATTCCAGGTGGTAAATTCATAGCAGGGTTCCCAAGAGGACCGATGTCAGACTGGTTACTTAAAAACAGAGTCACCTCCACTAATCGAGTGTCTCATGCTGGGCTCTGTCTCTAATCCACGCTGTATGTACTCGATGCGAGATCAGGAGAGCTCCAGGAGAGACAGAGGAATGACTTGCGTTTTCACCATTAGCCAAGGACTCGTAACTGAGCTCCTTTCATTCAGGCAAAAATGGAATATTCGCAGTTTTTAACTTCAACAAGAGGAAAGAATCGCTACCTCCACAGACAGCAGCCCCGAAGCCTAGGGGGTAAGTTACAGAATGAGCTACTGTGGCACGGTATGAAAACAACACCTGTTCCTCATCGGATGCACCTTCCTTAAGGCAAGAAGTGATCAGTAGGGTCTCTCCCCTCCAAGCTGTTTGCTTGCCAAGAATCGATCGTTATTCACCTGCATTTTAGACATGAACTCGAGGAGCCTGTACACGGACCAGCGCTGATTGTGACATAGCACCCTCCGAAGCACCAAGAGCAGCAACTTTAACAGGGCTGACGTCGGCGGGTGATCAGATTTCCTGGCGGCGGGCTAGGAAGCAAGCTTATGCCAAACAGACCGGGCTGTCCTCATACCGGTCTCCAATTATCATTCCTCACCTCGGCCTCATTACTCAGCTCTCACATTTATTAATCTCTACATTGCTAGATGCATTTAGCGTGGCAGCAGATTAACCTTTCCTGCAGTAGGGTGAATAAACAGGTCCCGGAAGCCGTAATTTACCCTGCTACTTACTCTGCCAGCACTTGCCAAAGCAAGATTCTCGCTCTCTGCTTCCATGCCATGCCCTTCCCGGTAGCGCCTGAAGGGTCTGTGTTTTCGGGAGATCAGAGACTTTTGTCTGGCTCTGTTCCTAAGAAGAACCTCCTTGCAGCCTGGCTTTGAGAGACCTCTCTACGCAGAGGAAACCTGCACCTGCAGGCAGCCAGTCTATGAAAGAGCCCAGTGAACCAGGGCTATCACCAAGCATCCGACTCTAGATTACAGCCAGCTCAGCGTTAACCAGTCCAGAGAGATTTTGAGCAGATGGCAACTGTCAGGGACTCGGGAAGTGCCAAAGGCAGTGCTGCAGGAGGCGGAAAAGACACAGCTGTTGCGGCGTTTCAGGCCCTTCAGCTGCCCCTGGAGAGAAGTTGTGACGTGAGGCTTGTGACGAAGCCCCAGGGTAAAGCCGCAGCGAGATGTGCATGCGGAGGAGGGCTGAACGGGAGTAGATTGACGGTTTCAGGTCTTGCCGTCTTCGTCCAAGGCTCCACATTCAGGGACAGGACGAGGCCAGCAACAAGGACATTCACAGCTGTGCCCAGCAACTGGCTCCATTTGTACTGGCTCGGATGCAGGGGCTTTCTTGGCACAGACACAGCAGGGTGCAAGCAAACGAATTGCAAACCGTGTTTGCCAAGGCGTGTCTGGCAATTGCACACAGGCCTCAAAAGCTTTGGCTGTGCACTAAGAGCACAAGGACGGACAAAGGCTGAACGTCCAGCCAGACCGTCTCCAAGACCTGGCTTGGCATCGATGTCCATGAGCAGCAAGGACACCCGTCCCTTTGGGATTTGCCTGGGTGATGAGCATGATGCTGACATTCTGGGGCAGGGCGAGGGGAATGGACAAGCGTTACAGACTCACGGCCCACGATCTCCTTTGTTGTGTCTCCCCAATGCAAACAGAAGAGCGAGACTTGCTGAGGGGCAGGCGTTGTTGGGATTAGATATTCATCGGGAACCCTCTACTTTCCCCATTAGTTTTTCCAAAATAAAAGTTGCTTCAGCAAACGCTTTTTAAAGGTCTCTAGGTTGTTGGGGTGGACGAGTAGCTTTCCTCACTGGGATAGCGTTCCGAAAATCTCACATACTGCGTTAACCTCAGCTCATCCGCTGGACTCTCCACTGAGAGCCGCGTTTTATTTCGTTGGTGCATCAGGTCACTGGAACCACACTTTCCACAGCCCCGTGCTTGCACCTGGGAGCTGTTCGCGTCAGCGCTGGTCACCCCCAGCCCGGCTTGCCCCTGGAGCTCTAACCACCTGCCTACGCTGGCCAGAGGCATAGCTTGGAGCAGGAACGGGGTTCTGGGCATGTGTACTGATCTCAGGGATGTGACGGGGGAGCTGCGGTGACCTGTTTCACTGCTGGGGAAATGTAAACTGTGCAGCGCAGAGCTGACTTGCCCTGCCCCTCACGGGCCTAGCAGCTCGTCAGGCGCCCGGCCCTGCCTGGCCATGGTGCAACACACCCCATAATGCCACGAGGCTGCTGCTTATACCTGTCACGTGGCGCTCGGGTGCTTCTGGGTGATTTGTGCCATGCTCTCAGCCTCAGACCGGGATGAAGTTCAGACTGCCACGAAGCCACGAGAGAAAGCCGTGAATCCACCCAGCTGTGCCTCAAAGCCAAGGCATCAGCCTCCGCGCAGGACATGGGAACAGAGGTACCCAGTGACAGAGGGAAATGGTGGGGTGTCAGCTTTCAGTGAGGCTCCTGTTGCTCTGTGTGTGCGCACACGCATGTGCGTGTGTGTGTGTGTGTGTGTGTGTGTGTGTGTGTGACTCCCTGAGCAGCTGTCTTTTGTCAGTTGCACAGAACAACACAAGCTGGAGAGGAAATGCCTGAAAGTCCCCTCCAGTCCATCCCCGGAGGCGACGTAGGATTGCTCCCTCCAGCACTTTCCCAAACATGCTGTCCCGCCGAGTTTTACAAGTCCCTCAGCGGTGGAGAAGACACGCCACAAGCAAGCAGATCTCACTGCCAGCAAGCGTGTCCTGCCACCCAGCGCTCGGACTCTGAGGACACTGCTGGTGATGAACCAGAAAAGGCAGGAACGGATAGGGCAAGGCAGATGAGGAACAGGACATGCATCCCAGCTCAGTTCCAGGTGTGGCCCACGCAGATTTTGTTACCACTGACCACGCGCAGGGCCTGCCCGACTCTGCTGCTTTCCACCGTCGTTTTTTTCCTCCCAGTGTTACTAGAGCAAGGCAACGTGCAGGGCGGTGCGCGCTGACTGCGCATGACGTGGACAGTGAGAGCTGGGCGCTCCCTCTGCAGCCAATCCCAGCGCTGCTCCGGTTCAGTCGGCACCGCCTAGCGACACAAGCGCCGTGAGCAAAACTCCCCTCTCCCGGGCGACCATCTTGGTTCTGACGGGCTTGTGGCCCGCATGGGTGTAGATTATTGTGCCAGGCCAGACTCCATGGTGACAGGGGAGTTCCAAATGCCTTCAGTAGCCTGGGGGAGGTGGAGTACCCGTGCCGACAGGAGACACTCTCCCATCGGCATGGATAACTTCTTCCCAAAGCACTGCGCTGCACAGCTGCAAGCGTACACAAGCCCAGAGTGACTGGCTTTTCCCATTTTTTATTCCTTATTTATCTGCGATTGCCCAATCCTAACAGAGCCTCTCGCCCTCTTCAAAGAGCATAACCCCCCCCCCCAGGTCCCACAAGGTATTCTACATGACAAAGTCCCCCCCCACCCCCACCCCGGCTTGTGGATTGCTTGGCTCACAGAAACCACTTTGCACAGCCGGATGTGGAGCGAATTCCTTTCTCTGGCGTCATGAGCATTTCAGCCCAAGTGTTTGCTTTGGAAAGCTGCTATCTGGGGATAGTAAGTTCCCAAGAATCTTGCTCTCCAACTGCAGACTTTGCAGCCTGCTGGGGGATGATGTTTTCAGCTCTTTGCTGGGAAGGTCGAGGTGGACAAAGGACCCTACAACCGTGCAGGGATTTCTTCTCTGAGGGGAGCCCAGCTGCAGGTGGTTGGAGCAATAGATTGAGGATTTACATGAGGGATATAAGATTCTGTTTAATCAGTTAACCGGTTAAATGTTATGTCTAGCCGGAGAAGCCCTCAGCCCATGGGACTGCTGGCTCTCAGCTCCCGGCCCTGCAGCCCCTTGGCACAGTGGGCACTGGTTAACTGGTTACCAGTAAGGGTGAGGCTAACCGGGTGACTGGTTACCTGTTCACATCCCTAATTTACATACACACCCAGCAAAGCCTGATCAGCCCCGCCCCCAATGCATTTCTAGGGGAGCTTTACTCAAAGAGCGCTTGATGTACCACAATTAAAAAAAACAAACAAAAAGAGAAAAAAGACCCATGGAGATGTTTGCTGTCTTCACCCCTTCAGGATTTGAAATGGAAATGTTATTATTTCCTTGAAGCTTTTTCTTCCATTGCTACCCTTACTAGTTTGTTATTGTAGGGTCTCTTCTGAGTGCCAGGTTGTGGAAGGGAAATGCTGGACTCCCTCTCTGCAGAGAGACTGCCCTAGACTACACAGGCAGGCTAACTCAATGCCAGAAAGAACTCAACAAATGGCAGGAAAGGGAGAGGAGAGCACCAAAGCAGCTAAAAGGACAACATGTTAAGACGGCTGAAGGAGGACAGGTTAGATAAGCAGTGAGGTGATATATTCCCTATAAACTTGTTTTATCTATGGTGGTTGGCTTGAAAAATCAAAGTAATAGAAAATACACAACCCAAGGTGTATTTAGGATCCCACCCAGCCTGTTTGTAGTTGTAGAGGGATTTTGTACAGTTCCTGTCTCTCTGCCTTTGCTCAATGGCTATCTTATGTAGAAGCTTCAAAGGGGGAGCCGAGTTAGTCTGTAACTGGAAAAACTTAAAAAACAACAAATAATCCAGCAGCACCTTACAGACTAACAAAACATGTAGATGGTATCATCTGAAGAAGTGGGTTGTACCCACAAAAGCTTGTGATACCATCTACATGTTTTGTTTATCTTAAGTAGAGTTTCTTTTTATTTGCACTGGGCGATTTTCTATTTAATCATCAGGTGTAAAAGTAAATTCTAGTCTGATCGGCTGTTAAGGCAGCTAACTTCAGAGCACCAATAGAAAACAGGTTGCATTTCTACTTTGTTTCTGAAGCAGTCACAAATCAGAACCAAAGAACTAGAAGGAGAACTTCGTACAGCTCCTTAGCAGTTTGCTTTTCCAATGGTGACATGGTTTACTAGTCAGTGTGCAGGGATCTCTAAAAATCATTCAGTATCAGCAACTCTTTTTGTTTGTTTTTTTTCTTAACCAGAATTACAGGCTTGTTCTTTCAACTCCTACATAGTTTGTTTTATGTTTGAACTGTGACGGTATAAGCAAACTGACCTAGCAGGAGACAAAAATACCCATAACTTAGAGCTAGCCCTGAATTATGAATGCAGAACAGAGCTCTTGAATGAAGTCATGAACAATGCCTCAATCAGAATATATAATGATTAAATAAAAGTACAAGGTGCTGGAAATGTCTGGAAAGCACCAGTTGCTAAGGAGGGTTGGTACAGGCACTTCTGGTACACTGCCATTTTGAAAGTGTCTTTTTTTTTTAAATCACATTATTGTTTTTAAGCCAAGCTTAAAAACAAACCCTCTAGGCTGGTGCAAGGTCATACACCGCTGGGCTCGTCAGTGCTCAGGGGTGCTGTGTTCATTGGCAGGGACCTGGAATGCATAACCATCTGCTTCCCCCCTCTTCCAGGGGCATACAATGATGTCACCCCCTCTTTCAAACAGGCCTGGCTCCTGGCACAGAGGCAGATATAAATGCAAGATTGCAATTCACTGGGCAGAGCTACAGCTTACAAGGATTCAGGCTTCCTTTCTGGCCCCGCCACGACAGAGGGTCTGTCAAAAGCCGCAGCCAGATCCCTGTTCTACAGGATTGTAAGGGCAGGCCAGGAGCGAGGAAAAGGAGCAAGCAGGACAGTGCTGGATAGGGGAGGAGTCAGACACCTCGGTGTCATTTTCAGGATGAGATTTCTCCTTCCACGCAGGACCCTTGGTGGTTCTCTCCCCAGTCCAGGCTGCCCAGCACTGACAACCAAAGGGACCCTGCAGTCTGCTGCCTCCTCTGCTTCCAAGAGAGTCAATGATGAGTGAGTGGCTGGACTGGCTTCTGTGGCGCAAGGAGTGTGGTGAGCAAGACACAAGAAGTCGTTCTTCCACTCTGCTCTGCGCTGATTAGGCCGCAGGTGGAGGATTGTGTCCAGTTCTGGGCTCCACATCTTAGGAAACAGGTGGAGAAATTGGAGAGGGTCCAGAGAAGAGCAACAAGAATGATGAAAGAATTGGGCTTGTTTAGTTTGGAAAAGAGAAGACTGAGAGGGGATGTGATGGTGGTTTTCAAGTATCTAAAAGGGTATTTATAAGAAGGAGGGAGAAAAATTGTTCTCCTTGGCCTCTGAGGATAGGACAAGAAGCAATGGGCTTAAATTGCAGTAAGGGAGGTTTAGGTTGGACATTAGGAAAAACTTCCTGCCTGTCAGGGTGGTTAAACACTGGAATAAATTGCCTGGGGAGATTGTGGAATCTCCATCATTGGAGATACTGAAGAGCAGGTTAGATGGACATCTATCAGGAATGGTCTAGATGGTGCTGGGTCCTGCCGTGAGGGCAGGGGACTGGACTCAATGACCTCTTGAGGTCCCTTCCAGTTCTAGTGTTCAATGATTCTACGCTTATCAGTAGCAAGAGAATGTATGAATGCCATTCCCAGATCTCACTGTGCCAGTCACTCCCATCTGCAAGTGAGTTCGGGCAACTTTAATCCCCATTGCTCACATTCAAGGGAGGTTAACTGCAGCCATCACAGAAAAAGACGTAAATACACAAAATACGTGTGAGCACTTCCACTTTAAGACTCATGGTCCATGTTAGGCCACGGTCCACTTGGCAGAGGATCAAGGCCCCAGCGATTGATCTTCCAGGGGTCAATTTAGCAGGCCTAGCAAAGATCCCAGTTTCTAATCTGTAAAGGGAGGAGGAATATGACATATCTACCTCATATAAGGAACTGGAGCAAACCAAGCAAAAGGCAATTAAAATGCCTGCAAATTGTTTATGTATCTTGGGTAGAGAAAGTGGGGATCCGAGCGTGCGCCCTAGGAACACCCCATTAACAGAAATCACACTGTTACAGTGAAGAGAGACACTTTTCAAAGGACAGATGAGATTCAATCCCCCTTCCCCTCCTCTGAACCTGGAAGAGAGCGCCACATCTTGCCACAGTGAAATCAGCAAAATGAGCAAGGCAAGGTAGCAGTGGGTTGGCCAGCCAGGGAAGAGCGATCCCATTCTCTGTGAGGGGCCAGTGGCTCCAACGTGAATGCAGTGAAACGAGAGCTTTGTGGTGTCAGCTGGCTGCATTTCTATTACTTTAGGAAACAAGAGAGAGGCAGCCCTGGTGCGGATTGCTGTCACTGGTTCCGCTGATAGAATTGTTCAGAACTTACATCTGTCTGGCATGAAAGGAGGATGTTACTGAACGTTAGATTTAGGGCTAAACAAACCGGAAGATTGTTCCAAGCTTTCATGTTATACTGATGCTACGGCACTCCAGTCATGAGCAGGGCCTTGTTGTACAAACACAGAGTGAGAGATTCCCTGTTCTCATGAACTTGCAATATAACTGGACCAAGTGGGAGGAGAAACAGAGGCTCAGATTAAAAAAAAAATGACTTGGCCAAGTCTGGTAGGAATAGAACCAGCATATGTGATTCCCAGCCCAGTGCTTTAGCCCCCAGACCAGGCTGCCTTTTGAATACCCTCATTATTCACCCTGAGTGTCTTGTTTACTCACCGGTGCAGGGTTCTTCCTCTTAGCTGCCCATAAAGAGGTCTCATTTGTCCACTGTAACCTTTCCCCTTGCCACAGGAATCCAGGAGACCCCTGTGTACCAGGTGGATTTACACTGACAACCCAGGGCCCAGATGTAGACCATTTCTAACACCTACATTTGGAAGATTTTATTGATTGCGCAAACTCTGGATCAGCTGTTAACGAACGTCTCTAATTCATCTCTTCCTAGATGGTCTTGCGGCCAGTGGCGCTGTGGAGATTAGCTCCCTTCCCGTGGATGCTCACATGGTTTCCCTGGGGCAAGGAGAGCCAATGAAGGGTGAGGGCTGGGAGTGTTTAGTGAATGTCTCCACCATGGGGTAACAGCTGAGCCAGTGCGGCGGGTTACCAGCACATTACCTAGGGCACATGGGCCTGGGGCTTTTAATGCGCATTGTGTTTTCCTAGGGAGAGGGAGGCAGAGACGTTACGCGAGGGAAAAGCTTTAGCTAGCGAGGGAACCAGAGGTGATCGTAGGCCAGTGCACCTGGTGCACTCTCCAGCAAGAACGAGCCAGCAGGCTGGGGCACGCGCCCCACTGGGCTTCCCCGGCGGCGTGCTAAGCAGCAGGCAGGCAGGTTAAAGGGCCAACGGGGGGCGTGTTCCTCCACCGGTCCAGGACTGCCCCGGCTCCAAGCCCCACAGGGCGCCATCTAGGAAAAGCAGGGTGGGGGCGGAAGCTCCCCCCAGATTCACAGGGGGACACTGCTTGTTCTTCCCCTTCCTCTCAGGGAGCGAGAGCAAAGTTCACAGTGGGGGAGTCCCCTTCTCCTGGCTGGGGAGGGGGCGTGGGGGCAGAGGAGCGAGTGACCTGTGCTGTGAGCTTCTCTCCGGCTCCCTGAGGAAAGGGAAGAGCAAACAGCCTCCCTAAACAGCACCTTTGACCCCTTGCGCTCTTTGCATCCTCACCCCCCCAGACCCTGCCCTGAGCCACTCCTCACACCCCCCAGACCTTGCCCTTTGCCCCCCCTCACTCACCCAACCTTGACTCCTGCACCCCCCCACACCCAACCCTCTTTCCTGAGCCCCCATGCCCCCAAGCTTCTACTCTGACTCCTGCACCCCCCCATCTCTCACCTGAGCCCACTCATACACCCACAACCCCTTGCCCTGAGCCCCCCCATACCTGTAGAAATGTAAGTGACTTTGACCTCTGTAGCGAACGGGGGGGCGCTGAGACTTGGAATTGGCTGGAAGATAGCGGGCCCTCTGCATGGGTATGTGACATAGAAATGCAGCACCCAGCTGTCACAGAAAAGTTTCTGCTGTTAACCTGTCTGCGCTGGACGAGATTTGCTAAGTAGAGACTTAGGTCATGTGGCCAATGGGCGTGTTGAAAAACAGAAGTCAGTGGGCTCAGCCTATGTGAAGTGAAGTGGAGTGGAGTGGAGTGGAGTGAAGTGAAGTGGAGTGGAGTGTAGGCCTGTCCCATGGCTGCTCTATGTCTCTGGTAGAAGGCGGCTGCTCGGGGCGGGAGGAGGGGTGTTCTGTTACGGGAATCCCAGAGGAGCCCCAGAGAGCTGTTTGCTTTCTTTGAGCTCCACCTCTTTCCTAAGAGGCCTGCACGAAGGCTCAGCTCGCCTCCACGACCACGTTTTTGGCTTCCCGAGGGGGTTGAAAGAAGGGCCGTTTTGCTCCTCATGCCCACTGCATGGACTGCCAGCTGCCAAGGTGGGCTGGTGCTGTCGGGAAGGAAGCCGCTTGGCAGCGATTTGTGACCCCCTTTCTGGGGGCACTTGAGACCTGGTCTCCGCCGTCTCTGAGCGGCCGCACGCGGGCAGTGCCTGTGCTGCAACAATGCACTGACGAGCCACTCTAGTAACATCCAGCGCAAGAGCAGGATTTCCCGTGAGTCGGTCTCCCCTACCCCAGACAATGGGCAGTCTGATAACTGAAGACATTTCGGCCTTTCCCTTTTCACACAAAACCCACCAGGAAGGCCACAGAGGAAATTCAGCATGAAAGATAGGAAGAAGTGCATGCTCCCTTCTGAACTTACACCGCCAAGCCCAGCCCTCGCCGGCCAGCGTGGAAAGTGCCCGGGAAAGCCTACAGTTGAACAGACGCTGTTCCTGGCGCCTGTGGAAACAGCATTACACTGCTGACAGGTCAGGCAAAGATCATCTGCCATGACACTGAGGGGAGGCATTTCAAAGGCACCTGAGGCAGTTAATGGGGCTCCCCCGGGGAGTGGAGTGCCTAATGCCCTTAGGCATTGTGAAAATCTCACCCCTGGTCTGTGAGCTCTTTGGGAGAGGGGCTACTGTTGATTGTCTTTATACGGCTGTTATGAAGACAAAGGGCCATCGGGGCCTGTGAACACAGCAGTAATGCAAATAACAGAGCTGCATACACCGCCTGAATGCACGCTGGGCCTGCGCGGAAAACCCAGAGTATCAGCTAGAGGAGGAGGGTCTGCTGCACAGATATGAGGTTCTTTGTTTCAGGACCAGAGGATGCTCTATCTAGAGGACTATCCCCAACGCTCTCTTTCCTCTAGACGGTGCACTTGCAGGGAGTTATTAGAAGGAATATTCTTCAGGATGCTTGTCCTTGGTTTTCAGACCTGGACTGAGTTCCTTGCCACAACTGTTCGCAGCAGAGCAGAATGGCACAAACCTTTCAGGGCTGTCATAGTCACTCCTGCACAAGCTGCTTGAGAGACCTGTGTCCCACAAGGCTGCATTGCTCATTACCTCAACTTCCAGCTAGACTGGGTAGAACCGAACATCTGCAGCTCTCCCTCCTGCAAGATCTTCATCCTCATCTTGCTCCATGCAAAGTTCACTAGAAAGCCTTCCTCTTCCATCTTCAACCATCTTATAACCTCCCAAGCAAAGTCCCTGAAGGGGGAGGCCTTCTTCATGTCATTAATTTGTGGAGGGTAAAAAAGGTTGGTTTCTCTGGACTGTTGGAGCCAGAACTGGTTAAATTATTATACATTGTAAGCAGCTCTTAGGATAGATACTTAATTCAGTTCTAAAACCGTGTGTGTGTGTGTGAACACTCTTGGAGACCATACTCAGCAAACTCTTCAGTGCAGACTTCTCCCTCTTTTTCTCAGTTTGCATTCATGCTCCACCTCTGTCTCTTGCAAATCATCAATACAACATTTTGTTCAAGAAGAGAAGACTCTAATGCAAGACAAACGTGCCACAGAAATACCTCCGCTCTGGACACAGCTTAGCATTTGGATTTTTCTCCCGCAGTGCATTCCCCGTGTGGCCAGAGCCCTATTGCCCTGGACTAGCATTGTTTTACCCGAGGCAGATTCCAAGGGGATGCCGTTTACTCAAGTGGGCTGAATGACAAAGCAAGTTTTCTACGGTATTTTGAAGGACATGAAGCTTCAGAGGACAGAAAGCAAATGGAGAACAGGGATGTAAAATCCTGTTTGATTGGTTCACTGGTTCAACATACTGTGTAACCATTAAGCGATTAAAGGGGACAGAGGCTGTTTTGACCTGTTGTGCCCCTGCCATTCACATGCCTAACGGGGAATCTATTTAGACAGATATGTATATAGCCCCATCACCTGAGCATCTATGAAAATGAGCAGACTTGAGAGTGCCGTATTCTGCCGGCTGGAATTAGATGTGTTGCATTTAGGGACGCCGTGCGAGGGCGCGGCTGTTAACATTCTTCCAGCATCAAACGTTTCTGCTCCGTTTCTCAACCTGGACAGTGAGCATAATGTACCTGCAGTCGCTGGCCATTCATCATGTCATGCCGTGAATTATTAACTCCCACCGATAGAACAGCCTGGCCTGCAATATATGGAAACCAAGGGGTTATTAATTCTCAGTGAGATCCCAAACTTCACTCTGCTTTTCTCATTGCTTTATAACACAATTAATTCCTGTGGTTAAACAGAAGCCGTAAGAAAGGCAACAAATGAAATCTCATGGCTTACGGGGAAGGTACGCTGCAGGGCCGCCAACAGGAGGAGGGGGAAAGACAGCAGTTACCCCAAGGCCCGGTGGTTTAAAAAGCCCGGGGCTCTGGACTGTCGCTACTAGCGCAGCAGCAGCTGGAACCCCAGGCTCTTTAAATGGCCTCTGGAGCTCCATGCGGCATGGTCTGGGAAGCACTGAGGGCTGGCTGCCCCAAGCCCCATCTTTCTGGGCGCCCTGGAGCCAAGTACCCTATTGCCCAGGGCCTGGAGAAATCTGTCACCAGCCCCGGCACACTGAAAAGCTTCCCTCTCTTCATCCATGCGAACAGGCCTCTCATTAAAGGCGGTGTCTCTGGTGCACCTCAGTCATATCACACATCTATTCCTGACTTGCATGCAACGCCGCCAGAAGCCAAAATCCAGAATCACTTCAGAGCTCGGCAGCATCTCACATCAGAATTCTGGCAGCTGCAATTACAGGAACCTGGGCACTTCGATAGGTTTCCTGTCCATCCTTTGGTTTCATTAGTCCCTGTCCTCTTGACGCAAAGTGCAGAATGCACGTAACGTGCCTTGGGCTGTTAAGTTCTTCTGCAAATTGCTAAGATGTCAGACTCCGAGAATGTCTGAAAAGTCTCCTCCTTTAGGCCATGTCTTTGCTTACCAGAGGACCGACACTCTGGTGATCAATCTTCTGGGGTTCGATTTAGCGGGTCTAGTAAAGACCCGCTAAATCGAATGCTCAGGGTGCCCTCATTGATCACGATAATCCTCGCAGTTGCGAGGGATAAGAAGAGATGATGGGAGCATTCTCCCATCGCCCTCCCACCATGGGGCCACCCGAGAAAATCAGTGTAAGGTATATCAACTCCAGCTACACAACTGTCGAAGCCAGAATTGTGTATCTTACATCGATTTTTCTCCATCAGTGTAAACCTGGCCTTAGAAAACTTAATTTCCTGCCTTCTCTAGGAGACACAATCATTCACTGGCCATGAGATGCGGACACCACTTGGTAACTCTATTTTGGTCAGTAGTTCTGCTGATTTACGGAGCGCCGATCTCAGTGCAGCTAATTGTGCAGGTCAAAGGGCATGGCCCCAATCTGCAAATGTTTTCAGGAACCTCAGATCCACTTATGGCCCAGCTCCTCCAAGGTTGTGAGATCAGTGTGAGTTTGGGCCTCCGTCCATTTGAGGATTTGCCCCACAGGCCAAAGTGTCTGCAGGATCATGGCCTTAGAGTCACCTTGGCTTTGGGAGGAGCAGTTTCCTCATCCATGCCCAGAGACCAAAGGTTTAGCTGCAGCTCTGCAGAGAAGGGAGGGGTCCCATTAGCAATTGAGTACAAGCCCAAATGCATGGAGGCTTCCATACTGTCAGCTGTGCTGCTTGCACAAGAACACTCCTCGGCACCTGCCCTTCGTGTTTCTTATTAATCTGACCTCTCCTTCTCAGAGTCCCCCTCATGGAGCTGGCTGGCTGTACGCAGGGTTCCTAGCCAGGCCCTCTACACAGTTGCTGGAAATATTCGGGTGTCTTGCTGCTTTTCCTTAATTCTCTGACTCACCAGTTTTTAGGGCAATAAGCAGGGAATACAGCGGCCGTGTCTACAGGCAAGACCTCTCCACGGCTCTGTTACAGAGAAGGCCTGTACTGTACAAGATGAGGTCAGAGAATCCCGGGGTTGGCAGAGACCTCAGGAGGCAACAAGTCCAGCCCCCTGCCCAAAGCAGGACCAATCCCAACTCAATCAGCTTAGCAAACACGGCACTGGCCTTGCGCCAGACGTCAAAAGCACGAGGTGGAAGGGCGGGGGAGGTGCAGCCAATCGAATGAGCTGGACTTTTCACTAATTTTCAGGGATTAAGATTATTAATGCTTCAACCTTACGGGAATCTCACAGCTGTTTCTGTGCTGGAAGCATCCCCAGGCTGAGAGCAAACAAGCCCCCTGACCAGCACAAAGATCTTCCAAGCCCAAAGAAAGCAGAAAGAAGGGGAAAAAAATCTGCATGTGACTCTGAGGTTAGACAAATATCAGGGTGGAAATAAACTTACAGTGGGAAAAAGCAAGAAATAGCTAAAGTCCTAAAGCACCAGCCATTTTTCAAATATTTGTAATGCCTTCTGTTCACAAAAGGTATTGAATGAAGATCCTTCATGTGTTTTTCATGAGAAACCAAACGTAGTTAAAATGCCCTTTTCAAACTGCACAAACTCTTCTTCATCTGGCAGCATGGGAAATAAGTAAATTGAACTGCTGTGTTAGCCAAGTGGCAGTCAGGCAGGTTCAGGGAAGCGGGACTGGGACATGGGGCCTTTCACTGCCATAGGTTCATAGAGACCAAAATAATTAGATGACGATCCCTGGGAAATGCGAGGGTCTCTGTTTTTAGAACACCCAAAAGAGCAATCACAGTGAACCCTACCTACCTGGTACCCTGGTTGGCAGTCCACACAGAAAGTAGGTGAGCACTTTCAAGTGTGTGGTTAAGTTTCATCCCTATTCAGGAAGCTCTTGCTTACGTACTTTGCTGCATCAGAACCTATGCCAGGAGAATGTGGCCTGCTGCACCTGTTCTGAGGATCAATAAGGAAGTTCATTCTCTGCAAGCTGCTGATCCAGGACCTTTCATTGCATTATAACCCTGTACCATACATGTGCGCACACCCCGACAGCCACGTCTCAGGCTACGTCTAAACTACCATCCTCTTGTGGAAGAGCAAATGCAAATGGAGCACTCATTGGCATATGGCGCACTCTCATTTGCATTTCCTCTTCCTTTCCCTTTTGCACAAGAGGTTTTTGTGCAAAAAAGCGCTGTGTAGAGACAGTACCTTTTTGCGCAAAAACCTCCTTTTGCGCAAGAGCCATTCTTCCTGAAAAAATGAGGAAGAACGGCTCTTGCGCAAGAGGGGGTTTTTGTGCAAAAAGGCACTGTGTAGATAGTGCCTTTTTGTGCAAAAACCTCTTGCGCCAAACCGGCTCAGAATTAATTATGCAAATGAAGAACAGCAATATGCTAATCTGCGCTTCATTTGCATAGGCTTTTGTGGAAAAGGGAAGCTGTGTAGACGTAGCCCTAGTGTGGTTCACTTAGACCACTTACAACAACAGATAAGAACAAGAGACCTTTACATCACAGGCTCAGTGGCAGCTGGCTTTATAGCTCAAAGTGTAGTGGCTCCTATAATAAGCTCCAGAGCCTCCAGGTTTGAATCTGCCGGGTGGTAGTTACACATTTTACAATCACGGGGTTTCAGAAGGTCCCTGGGTACCCAACTCCCGGGACAGAGAAACTGTCATTATTCTCCAGCATATTTTGGGAAATGGAGAGGGGAATCGTTCTGGCTAAATCACAATATTTGATGAGCAAATAAAAATATGATCCACTGTATTGTAAATACAGATAAATTCCTCACCTTCATTTCCTGGCCATAAACATGTTTGTTTTATGACCACAGTTGTTTTCTTTTCTTTTCTTTTTTTAAAAGAAACTCTAAATGCCTGAGGCTCAGTTTCCGAATGTTTAAGATATGACTCACCAATTAAAAATTAAAAAGAGAACAATTTATCTTTGGGTCTTTTTTAGGTAATAGTTTAAAGACAGAGGGATTGTTCAACAAAAGCAGCTGGTGTCGAGTATTAAAACTTCATTTTCAAAGAAACTCTGTTTGAAAAATTGATCATAGCAGGATGTTTCTGTGGTAGAAGAAACTGATACAAATTAAATTTATATTTTTAAGAAATCTGTGATTACAATTCACTCTGCCTCTGTATTTGAGCTCTGAAGCACCGAAAAGGCCCTGATTTGATTTCTCATTTTGGATTTTTATTGGCTAGGAATTAATTGGAATATTCATATGCCTCATGCCAAAAGACAGCCCAGCGTTGCCAACTCTCATGACTGGCAGTGTGTGCTGTTTCACTGAATGCTCCAGCTACTGGGAAAAGTGAGATTCTGCGAGAATCTTGGCTTTCATTAAAAAAACCCAGTTTCTATCCCCCCTGGTGACTTGAAAATTTAACCAAGCATCCTACAGGCTCAGAAACAAGATAAAAGGAACCTAAAAATACTACTTGGAAATATCCTGATTTCTGGGGTCCTGACTCAAAATGTTTGCCACATGTGGGGTTGGCAATGCCAGCTCTCTGCTAGGGCTGAGGTATCTTACTGTAATAGCCAAAGGAACATAGACATGTAGGCCTGGAATGGACCTGGAGACGCTATCCAGTCCAGCTGCCCCTGCATATTGCAGGACAAGTCAATCCAGCCCACCCTGACAGGTGTTTGTTCAATCAGTTCTGAAACACCCTCCCCCCCTGCCCCCCCCCCCAGTGATGGGGTCTTCACAACCTCCCTTGGAGCCTGTCCCAAAGGTTAACTCCCCTGAGAGTCAGAGCACCACAACTTTCCTCCAGTGTAGCGCCCAGAACTGGACCCAGCGCTCCAGCTGAGGCCTCACCAGTGCAGAGCAGAGTGGTAAATGCAACACTCCTGCTAATTCACCCCAGAATGATATTATCCTTTTCGCTAACCACACCACAGTGTGGACGTATTCCGTCTGCGATCCTCTGTGCCTCATGGCTCCTTTCCAGCAGTACGACCACCTTGCCAGTTATTCTCCACTTTGTAGTTGGGCGTTTGATTTTTCCTTCTTAAGTGAAGTACTTTGTACTTGTCTAAATTTAATCTTGCTGAATTCAGACCAATTCTCCCACTCTTCAAGATTGGTTTGAATTCTAATCCTGTCCCCCAAAGAGCTTGCAACTCTTCCCAGCTTGGTATCATCTGCAAACTTTATAAGCCTACTCTCCACTCCATTATCTAAGTCATTAAGGACATATGGAATAGTACTGCACCCAGGACTGACTGGTCCCTCTATGGCCCCAGTAGATACCATCTCTGAGCTCGAGAACAAGCCATTGATAACTGCTCTTTGAGTATGGCCTCTCAGCCAGTTGTACACCCACTTACAGTAATTTCTTCTAGACTGCATTTCCCTAGTTTGGGACTGTGTCGAAAGCCTCACTAAGATGAAAATATATCATGTCTTTTACTTCTCCCCCATCCACTAGACAGTAACCCCGTCAATAAGGGAAATAAGGTTGGTTTGGCATGGCTTTAGAACAGTGTTTGTCAACGTTTTTTTTTTTTTTAATAAAGTACCCCATTTAAAAAAAATTATATGTACCAACAGTTTTCAGACACACAAAATTTTTTTCTACCATTGCAACACATTTGTTTAAACAACTAAATTGTAGCTTGGGTGTAAAAAGTACAAAAATAATAAAGTGCTGTAAAACTTAAAACAAAAAAATCAGTTTTCTCCAAATTTCAGTTGTATTGACGTACCCCCCAGACATCTCTCGGATACCCCTAAGGGTACTCGTACTACTGGTTAAGAAACACTGCTTTAGAAGACGAATGATGAAGGAAAGCTGCAAAATGTTCCTAGCAGAATTCAAAGCTACTTCAAAGTTATCTGCCTTGCACACGCACACACACAGACACACGTGCGCATGCACAGACACACGCGTGCACGCACAGACACACATGCATGCGCACACGCACACACACACACAGACACACACGCGTGTGCACGCAGGCCCAGTTCATCAGTAGAAGAGGTGGGGAGAGAACACTGCATTTGGCCCTCATGTAGAGGGGGGAGCATAGCTGGCTTCATTTCATCTTTCGGTCACCACTGTTTCTGGGAGCTACTCTATCTTGTGCCAGCAGACAAGGGTCTGCAGAAGGCTATTCCCATAGGCATGATCTCTGGGGGGCATCGTACTCTGACCAGCCCTTATTTGCCCTTCTCTACCACTCCTCCATCCCAGAATACGCCTTTCTCTGAGATGGAGCCAGCAAGACTTCAGTGGTGTTCCTATGTCAACTCAGAGTCCATTCTGATGGGGCAGCCTCAGATGCCGTCTTAGGCAGCTTTACCTGGCCCTATATTCTGGGGCTGAGCCTAGCGACTCAATCTAGTCCATAATAATTGACAACCAGCACGTCAGCCCCCCAAGCCCCAAAGCCCTGGCCTGGGAAATCAGGGGGTGCAGGACAGGAGTTGAACTTTATTGCAGGACTAAGTATAAAGTTGTCTGTTCCTTAGACAAAACTGACTGAGATAACTAGAATGCCAGTTTTAGAGATATGCTAGAATCAAGGATGCAGCCGAATTACGTATTTCATGAGGCCAGAGAGAATGGGAATTAGGGACCAGCCTTCTGTTAATATGTAAAGCAGCAGGATGTCTAATAACTCAAGACTTAAATATAGCATGAACTCCAGCGGCGTGGTAGAAATCGCATCTTTTCCAAAGAACTCCCCAAATCCACTAGAAAAGAATGAGTAATTCACGAGGAAGGAAGTATTGCACACATGAAATATGCCACAGAGAAATAGCACTGACATTTCAGGTGCTATATGATTGCATGCCACATGTCCTCCAGACAGCAACGGAACATAATTACAGTTCTAAGGAGAAACAAGAGCTCCAAAGGGGCTGAGAGATGTTTTAAACTGCTCCCTGCAAAAACATCTCAGAAGAAAGTGCGTGTGTCTGCCTGGCAGCGTGCAGACACGTTCCTGGGCCAGGCTGGCACCAGTCTGCGTGCATAAGACATAGTATCTTCAACCCTTTTATGAAATTAATAGTACTGGCCACATCACTGCATATGCCTGCAGAAAAGTGACCGAAGGTGCTGAGAAAGCAGGAACCCGCGGGACCTTTCTGTCATTGGCACCCTGGCCAGGAGCAATGCTTCATTGCAACAGGAGGCTCGCTATGGAGAATGATTTGTATCGGCAGAGTTTCTACTATTTCCAGGCAGTTTGGTAACTTGTTTATCTGCCCAGTGAGGCAACGTATAGTTAATATTCTACTGTGGAAAAGACTTTTAACATCACCCGACCCTTTTCCTACTCTATGGCAGAGACAGCATCTTGCATCCGAGCTGGAAATGTGCAGTGCAGGGACAGGAATCATCCCTCCCCCTGGATCTCACCCTGCAGTGCCCCCAGCTGTTACTGCTTGGGGGATACTTGCCATGGAGTTGAGCCATGCTGGTTCCAGAAAATGAGAGTGACAAGCTGGGTGGGGTAATACGGTGCCTTTTATTGGACCAAGTTCTCTTGGTGAAAGAGACAAACTTTCAACCCTTTCAGGGGTTCTTCAGGCCTGAGGAAGAGCTATCGCTGTGTAACTTCAAGGGCAGCAATGCAGTAAAGGAGATTACCTCACTTACACTGTCTCCCCACTTGGTAAACAGCAATGGGCAATTAATCACCAGGCTCTTCCCTTTCATGGGTAGCCCCCCACTCCCATCAGTCTCCAAAACAGAACCCAAACCAAAGCCAAGAACAGCAACATTAATATCCGCATGATGAAGGGCGTGCAACGAATGGAAACTCGCTCATGGACCTATTCCACAGCAAGGGCTTCCCCTTAGACCCTGGCAGGATAATGCTGAAGGATGATATGCTGCAATACCTATTCAGGCAGAAATGCATCTGATTCAGCAGCATGTTGGCTGAGTCAGAGCTGTGGCACTGGACCTGGGCCTGCCCACACATTTATTAGAACCCGTTAATCATAGACGGGGAGGGAAATGTTCATATGGCTAAATGGCATCCCTCCCTCCTCCCAAGATAGGAGCCTTGGCAAGTGAGAACCAGCACAAAGCACACAGGCAGGAGTGCTATCCAAATACCTGGTGCCCACCGTCTCTGTTCCATTCATGAATCATTCACCAAACAATCTCACTTGCTCCGCACTGCATTTTTACAAACAATTTAATACCATGATACATTCTTTATATGTAAGTTTATTTGGAGCAGGGACCATCTTTTTGTGCTAGTACAAAGGAGTCCTGGTTCCCCCCTCTCCCGCCCCGGGGACATGGGCGGCAGGTAACGTGGGCAAAGGAAGGCATTGCCTTCCCCAAACAGCCTTTATTCTGCCCAGCTCTGCAGCAGGCTGGGCCGGCAGGGCCTGCGGTGCAGCTGCCTGGCTCTCTAGCCACCAGGAAAGGTGGGGCTGCTGCATCCACTGGGACAGAGAGGACTAAGGAGCCTGGGGATGTTCAGGATCTGGGGGCAGTAACTGGGGTGGGGGCTGGGCTTTTCCCCATGGGTAGGGGTTGCAGAAGGGGCGGAGCCCCAGGTAGAAGGGGCGGGGCTAGGGCCTGCCTTCCCCAGCTGGGCCTTCACCCACTACCCATGCTTGGGAAGGGGAAGGGGCTCCTAAGAGCTGTCACAATACAAATAACAATAAAATGTTGGAATAAATTATGATTATTTGTTATTCACAAACCTTTCACTTCAGATAGTCTCTATCCATTACTGGTGGGGCTTGTGCTCTCTTACTGGACAGATAAATATTTTAAAAAGAGGATAAAGCGTATGGATTGACAATTAGCCAAGGGCTAATTAATAAGGACCAATGCAAAGTGCTCCACTTAGGAAGGAACAACCTGTTTCACACGTACAGAATGGGAAATGACTGTCTAGGAAGGAGTTCTGCAGAAAGGGATTTAAGGGTCATAGTGGACCACAAGCTAAATATGAGTCAACGATGTGATGCTGTTGCAAAAAAAGCAAACATGATCCTGGGAGGCATTAATAAGAGTGTTGTGAGCAAAACACGAGGAGTCATTCTTCCACTCTGCTCTGCGCTGATTAGGCGCCAATTGGAGTATTGTGTTCAGTTCCAGGCACCGCATTTCAAAAAAGAAGTGGAGAAATTGGAGAAGGTCCAGAGAAGAGCAACAAAAATGATTAAAGACCTAGAAAACATGACCTAGGAGGGAAGATAGAAAGAACTGAGTTTGTTTAGTTTGAAAAGGAGAAGACTGAGAGGGGACATGATAGTGGTTTTCAAGTATCTAAAAGGGTATTATAAGGAAGAGGGAGAAAAATTGTTCTCCTCAACCTCTTATGATAGGACAAGAAGCAATGGGCTTAAACTGAAGCAAGGGAGGTTTAGGTTGGACATTAGGAAAAACTTCCTGCCTGTCAGGGTGGTGAAACACTGGAATAAATCGCCTGGGGAGGTTGTGGAATCTTCCTCTCTGGAGATGTTTAAGAGCAGGTTAGACAGACATCTCTCAGGGATGACAGATGATGCTTGGTCCTGCCGTGAGGGGAGGGGACTGGACTCGATGACCTCTCGAGGTCCCTTCCAGTTCTAGTGCTCTCTGATTCTATGATTCTATGACTCTCACACCCAAGCAGCCTTGTTCACCAGTGGCTCAGGGAGTTCCCACAGAGGAGCCATTCCCCAAACACCTGAGCAAACCAAACTGCATTTGTGTGAGTGGTCAGAAAGCCTGAATAACCAGAGGTGTGAGCACATCCCAAACAAACCAACGTGGGAGGTTCGAACTAATGTTCACGAACACTGAACAGAGTCTCTGCAGAGTTGGACCAGTTCTAGATCAGACCATCAAGCAAAACAAAAGGGTGGGGGAGAAAGACCTTTTCTAAAGCATTAACAGCCAAGATGTGAAGACCAGCGAACACTGAGCCATGGCTTCATCCGGGGAACCTGGGTGAAGTTCTGTGCTCCGAGTCAGACAAGTCACCCTCTCGAATAATCTAAGGGCTCCTCCCGGCTATAACATCTCTGGATTTCTGAAATGAATTAAAACATTGTTGGAGTCAAGTAAATGTTTATAGATTTGATGTGACTTTGGCTGTACAGGCATGTGCTGTCATTCCCGGCAGCTCTTCAACATGCCGCGAAAGCTTCTTCTTTCTTTTTTCTCTCTTTTCTACGACAGCTGAAAATGACAAGGGGAGCGAGCTGCAACAGCATTCTGGGCTAAGCACGGTGTCTAGGCCAGTGTTCCAGCCACCCCGTCACAGCTCTCTCTGCGCTCACAGCATGAAAAGCAGGAAGCTGCAGTGAGTTTTCTCTCTCAGTCAGCCAGCATTCTCGGTCTCCCTATCGACTCATCAAGCACCCCACCGCTGCGGTAGCTAAGCATCTTTAATTAGCCCGAGCTGCCATAATTAATCGGAGGCTGTGCCCATGGGTGAGAGGGAATAACATGGAGCTACGTGCTGACCTCTTGTGAGTGTTGGCTGAAATGTCACAGGAATAAGGCCACAAATGGTGGGATCTTTATAATGGCAGTGCCCCCAGGCTCTGCTCTGTCCTGAAGGGAGTGGGGGGCAAGGGAAGTAGCCCCTATAAGCCCACACAACATATACTGGCCTTCCGTAAGTAGCTGTCTCTAACCCTCACCTCCTGGAGTGACAGTTCTTGGAGTGTGGGGTCTTTGTGGCAGGGAGTGTGTGTGTGTGTGTGGGGGGGGAATTGGAGCTCTCTCAAAGTGCAGGAAGTAACACAATGAGCGTATATTAAGGCCACCCAAGCAGGACGATCCAGCTGTGCCCTGGGCTGCCTTTGTTCCGGCTCACTGCTAAGGGGCTTTCCAGAGAGGGGGTGATTTTGCATGCCTCTACATGCTCCCATGGCTGGATATACTGGCAGGTGTGAGACGTCTGACTTTGGTGGGGGATATCAATGTAGCGTGTAATGAAATCTGAGGTACAACTTCCCTGGGAGGGGTGTCGAGAGGAGTATGTATCATTTGCCAATCTCCTAGAAAATGCAAAGTAAATGTATTAGTCTCATCACAGAGTAAAGAGCCCTAAGTGTTCCGTAACCAGACCTGAGTGGGTATTGCTGCTTTTGGACACTTGCCTTTGGCTGAGCTAGAAATGATGCATGGACGGAGAACTATCCAAAAGGCAGAGCTGCTCAAACCTGCTCTGAGCAACACTCCTTAGTAGTGCAGTAATAAGCTAAGACACAGATTTATTCCTCAAATGGATTAACCACCCCTTTCTTGCACATGAGTCTGTTTTGCTTGGCAATAACTTGCGAATGTGTCCTCCTTCTCTGAGCATACTGGCCAGAGGCTGTGCATACCAAGTCTGCCCCTCACACGAGTAAAGGGAAACTTTTGCTCTCATTTTTATGAACAAGGAAATTTGGCAGCTTAACTGTTAAATCATAATTCTGGGTTGACTTCCTGCTGATGTCATTTCTGTAACTTGATCCTTCCAGCTTTTTGCTCTGGATGCCTTTAAATAGCAGTACTGAGAATATGTTTTGTATTGATCTCTTTGATGAGTTTTAGAAGGCAAATACCAGGGCATCTGATATAGATGAAAGCAAAGAGAAGCAATCAAATTCCAGCCATGTCTACTTCCTTAAGAGTGAGCCCATCTATCCACGGCTATCGGTTTGACACAGCCCTGCGAAAGAAAGCCGTAGCCAATATCTTTGAAAGCACAAATCAAGAATCTCTTCAAAAGCTCTTCAAAAACTCTGGAGACAAGAAAGCAGAGGAAAGAGCCAGGATCATCCTTGACACTGATCAGGATTTGGAGGAGCGAACGAGAGCGTTAATGGCACTAAAGCAGAGAACAAAAGACAAACTCTTCCAGTTTCTGAAACTTCGTAAATATTCCATTAAAGTTCTTTGAACTATCTGAGGAAAAGCAGGTGGAAGAAAAGCTATGTTTAAAGAACAAGACTGAGTTTATGAAATCTTAACAATAGTGATGTTCTCCACAACCGGACAAGCTTCTAGCAGGACAAGTGAACCTGAAAAACTGGTCATAAGCATTCAATACAATTTTACTCACAGCTAAAAGCTTCCAGGAGTGATCAAAAACTCTCCGGATGCAAAAGAACTTGTTTCAGCAACAAGGGAATGAGAAAAGCCAATGTGTGTGTGAAAGAAACCAGCATGTTTGGCAAGAAACAAACCCAGCACGCCCCAGACACAGAACTAGGGGATAATGACACAAGAACACAATCAGACTCAATTTTCTCAGTAAACCTGAGGCGAAAGCAGAACAGAACTTTTTCTTCTACTTCTTTACTGATTTCAGCCTTTTAAACTCATTTTTACTGACTGTTTAAAAGATTTCTAAGCCTCACTGTTGTCTACTGGGATGGAGGGTTGTAATGATTGATCAGCTATTGATCATTTATTCTGCATTTGTTAAAATGCATCACAAATGCACCATGTGGGTGTAACAAGTTCAACCTTCATTCAGGGAGTGCGTTTTCTTTAGAAACACTATGCAATTGTATCTTTTTTCTCTGTGTTATCTGGTATGCTCATATCATGAATTATTTGCACAAAAGCAAAAATAATGAAGTTCCTTTCCTGAACTGAATTTACTGTGAAAGTCTCTTTTAAAATATTTTGTTCACTTCTCATTGATACTAATATGTAATAATTAAGGATCTTACTTGTAGATATTCAAGTTAGAAATATTCCATGGTAGTATTTTATGACAATGCCATAGTTATATTGACTATAATTTATTCCATATGGTGAGCTACAAACCTAATAAATTATAATGATACTATAACCTTTTTTGTCTGCAATGCTTGATTTTAAAAAGGGGTGGGTTTCTATATTCTTGGCTTTTTACCTTTTTATTGTATCCTGGAGGAGGGGAGAATATGAGATCTCTTTCCTTAACTGCCAGTAAATCCATTTAGAAGCATATTCTTAAACTATTTGGGGTAAAATCCTGACCCCACTGAATTCAATGAGAGTTTTGCTATTGAATTAACTGGGGATGGAATTTCACTCCTTGTTACTAAGATGATTTTGGTGCATCCAGAAAGTGGTCTGATAGAGCTTATATGGAAATAATCAGACCCTTAACTGCTGGTTCTCTCAGGCTGAATTGCTAATGGTTGATATTAAATCAGTGGGTATATTGTGCATTTTCTCTCTTAAGCCTCCAATATACATGATTTAGAAAACAAAAAATTGTAAACAAAACTAAACAATTTGGTCCCTCTAGGCTCCTGTCTCTCCGGCAAACGAGAGGCGATTTAGGGATAAGCCACTGAAATCAATGGAACTTTGATAACAGAGTTCAGCAGGAGCAGCAAGAAGTTTAAAAACAATATGCCAAAGCACACTGATCAATAACAGTTCTAAGTGAATTCCCTCTAGGATAAGGCAGGCCCACTCCCAAAATCCCGCAGGCCAATGCCTGTGAAGTTATTTTGAGACATAGACCATCACATGAAGATCAAAAGACTTGGCTTTGTGTCAGGGTTTGGTTGTGCCAGGAAAACAGGATGTGCCCAGAATGGGATTGCGTCTGAGAAAACCAGACAGAATCACCAGGCAGGTGAAAGAGGCTGGCTGGGGGCATGCCCTCCATCTGGGAATGCCCAACCCTCCCAGCCCCCAGGTGCCCTTTAGAGAAGGTGGGGGGGCGCTGAAGCCCTCCCCAGTTCATATGGGAACGTTGTATGGGCGTTGACATGAGAATGGCCAGACTGGGTCAGACTAGCCCAGTGTCCTGTCTGCCAACAGTGGCCAGTGCCAGGTGCCCCAGAGGGAGGGAACAGAACAGGGAATCCTCACGTGATCCCTCCCCTGTCACCCATTTCCAGACAAACAGAGGCCAGGGACGCCATTCCTGCCCAGCCTAGCTAATAGCCACTGATGGACCTACCCTCCAGGAATCTATAAGGAGCTGCAGCGCCCATGGACAGGCGCTTCTCACCTGGCCCCAAGGTGCTCAATGAGAGAGAGCTGGGGTAGTTCTCTCCCCCCAGGACAGCCTGCACCCTGACCCCTCCTCCCCAGCCCCACCTGAGCCTTCAACCCCCAAAGTGCCCTTGAGAGAGGGTGGGGGGGCTGAAGCTCCCCCCTCCAGTTCATATGGGGACAATGCTGACCTGAGCTTTAGGTAAATCTGCTCATTTTATAATATTGATAATATTCTACTGTTTGAACACAATCCGCATTTGAAAAGGTCATTGTGATGTTTCTGAATCAAAACGTTTCAGCATTTCAATCTCATGAAATATTTCAAGATTTTGACACTTTGTCCAAAGTCAGGACAAAGACAAATGCGGAAATATCTGAGTTCCCTACAGGAGGGAAGTGCCGTTGTTTGCCCTCTACTGAGACGCCAAGGACTGGCTGGACCCTCTGCACTCAAGAGACAGCAATGTAATCTGCTGTTTTGTGCAAATTAGCTGTAGCCCTTTGGCTCTGGTGTAGGTGCCTGCCCCTGCTATAAACTGCTAAGTGCAGACCGGCAAAACCTGGTAATGGCTCCCCTGACCAAATGTTCCTTCTAATTTTTCCCATCCATGTGTGGAATACATTTGTTCTGTGCACTGAGGCAGGTGTGGATGTGAACCCGCCGTAGAAACACATGCTACCAGCTGTGGGTGCTCTGCTAATCAGCTGGGTTGTGCCTGAATCTCTCCGGGGTAGGGGCACACAAGTGCTCCGCTTACAGGGAACACTGCCCCCAACCCATCTGAACTCACTTTTAAACTGGAAATACCAGGATTTGTGGACAGAGGAAATACCTGTGGCATGAGGCCCTGCAATAGCTCCCGGCTAAAATGAGACAACAATATAAGGTATCAATATAGACCCTGATCCCTCATTCAGATCCATGCAGGCAGACTCTTGTGCCTGTCCAGAGCTCATTGAAGGTACTCGTCACCGTCACAGGCATTTAGCGCAGTTGGGGCCATGATAAATAGCTCCTGTGGTGCCTGTGTCCAAGTCAGCTCCAAGAACTTTCCGAATGCCAGGCTAGATCCAAACCCCACTGATGTTAATGGAAAGGCTCTCGCTGGCTTTGGTGGGCTTTGGGCAAGGCCTCATATCAGTCTCTACAGTCCCTTTGAATCCCGCATGTAAACGTGCACAGCCATCCGTGGTGTGACAACACACTGTGTGTGCAGATCCCCGGGGTTAACTTCAAGCAAGTCACACAGGGGATCTGTGCTGCAGATCCATGTGTTTTCCATGTGGTTTACACCAGAACTGGACTTGCGTGGGAGACAGAAGAGCTCCAAGAATAGAGTCCCAAAGGGAGATATTCCCTTGGAAGGCTGCACTCCTTTGGCTAGTATCATATATGGGGAATGGAGAGCCTTGCTCGGAAATCATACTTTAAAATACAGAAACTGCCGGCACCAACTAATCTACGTGCTCTCGCTCTTTCCGTGTCTGAAATCGATGACTGTCACTTCCCCTAAGCCTCCCACAGTCCACACCCCTTCCCTGTGTGGTTGGTGATCAGGCTTTATACACAGTTTGCATGTGAAATAAACGTGTTATTGTCACTCATTCCCATAGCCCCAAGTCATCAGACAGCTCTGCACAGTGTGGAGAAAGTGAACGAGGAATTTATTTACTTATTCCCATAATACAAGAACTAGGTGGCACCAAGTGACATTAATAGGTAGCAGATTTAAACAAACAAAAGGAAGTTTTTCTTCACACAGCACACAGCCAACCTGTGGAACTCCTTGACAGAGGATGTTGTGAAGTCAAGGACTTTAACAGGGTTCAAAGAAAGTTCTAGATGATTCACGGAGGTTAGGTCCATCAATGGCGATTAGCCAGGATGGGCAGGGATGGTGTCCCTTGCCTCAGTCAGAAGTTGCTGTCACGACGACAGGAACCCAGCCTGGAGCCTCTGAACCTTAGTGCTTGAGCTGCTACAGCTCATGCTAAACGCCAGCTTGCTCTCAGCTAAGGCTGCAGAGCAAACTTGTTATTCTGACTGAGCAGAGGACGCTGCAGGGCAAGTCCCAGGTGCAGGGCACTAGACCCATGAGCTCTGTATGCGGGTCTAGAAAAGGGTCAGCGATGAAGGGTATGGCTTGTGCTTTGGAAGCAGAGCCAGTGGCAGTACTGCCCCGGTGAGTGTGAGGAATCAGGGGGGCAGAAACATGGTTTATAGCCCTTTAACTGTACATGCCAGACTTATTTAGAAACAAGATTGTGGCCTACTGCTAAGGCATCTCCATTGCATCTGTAACAATAATCCACAGCCTATCGCAGAGCCCCCATTGGCTCAGTGCCTGCTGGGAACTCTTGGGGACAGTATTTACCATCCCCTGTGCAGAGTAATGGCCTGGCAATGGGCCCCAGGTGGCTAGTGACACAACCCGTAACCTTTCCCCACCCAACGCTAACCAGCACGCAGGAGACGCTAGCGGGGGGGGCTGCCAATTCCTTCCCTGCTAGGAAGCCATATCAGTGGCAGACTGGCAGCAGTGACCTTTCCAGCATTTACTGCTGCTGCTTCCTAACCCAGCTAAGATGGCCAGGATGATATGCACAGCACGCCTGATAAAATCTTGGGTTCTAGCCACGTATAATCGTCCTTACCGAATTCCCTTGAAATCATTGGCCCACCTTCAAAAAAAAGTCACTTGCTTATTCATTTTCCATGGCCATTGTCGGCCTTTCTGCATCGCTTTGCCTGCCGCCTTGACCCTCCTCCCCTCCGTCTATTGGATGCCTGGTGAAGCAGCTTGTGTTCCTGCCCTGGCTACTCTTCCCTCCGGCATGTTAGGCTCTCACTCAGGATAGAATTGCAGGGAAAGTGTCTACAAGTCGCACCACTGGCCACACAAGTTTCATCAAGCTCCCGACGATGGTCTCTCTGTGTCCGGTTGAGGATCTCGCTTGCTTTCCTTGCTGCTGTTGGAAACACCACCCAGGACCCTCTAACCTGAACCTATGAAATTCAGAACCCCCGATGGCCCATCCCCATAGGCAGGCCCTGCTGGCGGTAGCTGATGCCCTTGCTGATGTCTGCACTACGCTACTGACACAATTCGCTCAGAAGAGGTGTGTCAGGGCAGGTCATCCGCATTGTGCCGGGCCCTTCCTGAGCACTTTTTGGTGCAGACGCTGTGTCTGTCGGAGTCGGCATGCTGCAGCCATCAGACAGCGCAGAAACGCAGCTGCAAGATACAGACTCTATTGTCAGGGCTCCCCTTGCAACAAAAAGAGGAAAAGGCCTGTTCAAGGTATTTCCTGTCTGCAGGAGCCCTGTATTTCCATTAATTCTTTTTGTTGAGTCAAACTGGCTACACTAGGTAGCTCCGTGTCCTAGGGTCCTCAGGAACATGCGTCTCACCACCTAATTTTAAACTGGTCCACAAGTGACGGGGTGAAGACTATCACCAAATGATTTTGACCATATATTCTATCTGTCTCAACAAGTAATATTACCACAGCCAGGAGAGAGGCTTTAATTGGAGGCTCACAGAAGCGAAATGAAAAATATAGGTACACTTGAGCCTCCTTAAATCTGGGTGTCTGTAATCCAGAATACCCAGAACACCCATGGTTCGGACCCCCTCATGGCCCTCCCAGACATCCCCACCTTGAGCGCATTCCTGCAACCTCCCTCCTTCCCTCCCTGCCGCTGCATCCCCTGGGTGTTCCTGCACAGTGTTGGTGTTCAGTACATATGTGTATGTCACTTATATCTTGTGGGGAAGAACTGTTGGGGATATCTGTGCTAACTCACTTTCTCCCTTTGCTTTAGTGACCAACATAAAGTCCCTCTGTCTAACAAAAAGCAGCTTAAAATTGACATTCATACAACAAACCTTGGGGCCATGGGATATTTTCAAAGTATCCCAGTGAGCAATGCACTTACAAATAATGGAGTATTTAGCAAATATGACAAGAAAATTCAAAATTACTAATGCCACCATCTACAAAATTTAAAGGCTACTACACACAAAAAACTATGTTAAAATAGTAAGGCTGTAAAGTGAAACATTCAAATTTAGGAAATGCCAGAATTAAGGGGGGCCGAGAAAACCTAATTCAACCCCACTGCGCATGTGCATTATGCATGATGTCTGCTTTACTTATACGATCATATATCCATTTTCCCACTGGGCTCCTACCCATTCAGTGCACAGGAAGAAGAGTGCTCTGGGTTTCATCAGGAGCAAGGTACCCTGATTCACCCAGTATAAGCTGTCACACATTTGCCGCTTACACCAAAGGTAAGTCAAGACTCAAGTAAGCAAGCAATAATGTGGACTCTGAACCTCACAGCCATGTAATTCAGAAACACAAAGCCCTGCTTACTCTTTAGAACGAACGGAAAGGACGCCGAATGTCCAAATATGTATCTGGAACCCTGAGTGGGTGCAGTTCAAGTGAGTCATAAGTCTGACCAGCTCGTCTATCTCTAATCATCATGGAAACAATGTAACACAGCCTCAGGAGTCATGCTTCTTGATGCCGATCTCTTCCTTAGTGCTGTTTACACGACAAACAACTGTGCTTACATTGCTAAGATCTACCTATTTCCTGCCCTCCGCCCACTGAAAGCAGAACACATTCTAGTCCATCTCAGGCTTGTGTCCTGAAAGATGGAGGACTCCATTCTATTGCTGTCCCAGAGTCCTTCTCCAGGTCTTAAGGGCCTTCTTCATCAGCTCCCCCTTTCCAGAGAGAGCACACTCCCTTATGGTAGTAAAAAAGTGCATGCAAATGGGAAGGGAGTTCAACCTCTTGAACTGGTCCCCTTCAGTACCGGGGAGAATATGAGGTGATGGTTTGTGCAGCTGAAAGGTCAGTCTGTCTAAATCTCAGCCACGAATAACCCTTCTTTCAGAATCCGCCCCATCCCACCCAATCTGGATCAAATAAGGGAAAAAAATCAAGGTTTTCCTTTTGTTGCGGTCTCTCTCCAACAGCATTCCAGCTGGGCAGTCTCCTGAGGGACCGTATGCAGGAATTAATCTATGCCAAACATATCTGCTCACCTGTGTTCAGAACTAGCTCAAAGGTGAGCCCATTTTCTGCATGTTGGGGAGTGAGCAGCTACCTTCTATACCAGGGGTGGGGAACTTTTGATGGGGGGGAACCACCCCAAGATTTGGTAAGCAATCAAGGGCAGCTCTTTTCTATGCATGGGGTGCAGGGTCTGGGATGGACACTGGGTGCAGAAGGGAATTCAAGGTAGGAGACTGGGGTGCAGGAGAAGGTGTGGGATCTGAGAGGGAGTTTGGGTCAAAGAGGGGGTTGTGACCTGGGGCAGGGGATTAGGGTGCAGGGTCTGGGAAGGGGGTGGGTGCAGGAGAGGACTCTGGCCTGTGGGAGGAGCGCAGGGTCTGGGAGGGAGTTGTGACCTGGGAGAGGCAGGAGGGAGGGTGCAGAGGGTTTGGACTGTGACCTGGCCAGGAGAGAGTGATGATCTGGGGCAGGGAGTTGGGGGAAGGAGGAACTGGGGTGCCAGAGGAAGGCTCTGGCTGGGAGGCTCCTACAGAGGCAGCTCCCAGTCAGCAGCCCTGCAGGACCCTCAGGCAGGCTTCCTGCCTACCGCAGCCCCAAAATGCTCACAATGGCTGGCTGCTCCCTGTGGCTCTCTGCTCTGGATGCCGGGGGGGTGGGTGGGGAGGGGAGGCTTCATGTGCTGCCCTCACCCCCAGCAAAATCTCTCAGCTCTCATTGGTTATTTTCTGCAATGCCGCCCCCTGCTCCCAGTGTCCAGAGCAGAGTGCCACAGGGAACCGCCAGCCGCTTACAGAGTGCGGGGCTGATCTAAAGCATCTGGCCGCTCTGTGCCTGAGGGTCACAGTGGGGTGGCCCGTGGATCCAGTGGCTTAGTGGGCCAGATCCAGTGGGTTGGCGGGCCGTATCTTGCTCTATATCTATCCCCCCAACTAATCCATGTCATGTTAAGGAACTGGTCACTGAGACAGCTAAGTGCCAGGGTTATGTTGTTTTTCTAGTTTCCCTGGTTCGCTGCTGTTCTAATCCTATTGTTGCTCTCAGATACTGCAGAACGGTGTGTACTTTCTGCTTACTGGGATCATTTTACTTCTGCAGGGAAGAAGGCTGGTGATGATGAGGATAAATTGATTTTCATTGCTTTTCCTGCCAAAATTTGGAAAACAGAGCAACAGGTTTTAAGCACAAGGAAAGAGTCAAGAATCCATGAAACATTCTTACTGTGCTACCAAAAAACAAACACACACACACACACACACACACACACACACAAAATCCTGCCAGGCTCAGGGAATTCTGATGTTCTAGGGCTGCATATACAGCGGAGTTAAGGAAGCAGGAGACATCTGCAATTAATTAATAAATGCTGGTTCTTTTTATGTCCTATGTCATGTAATTAAAAGCAGCATTTCTGAGAATGTGCTTGTTGGGTCAGAGATCTGTGCAGATTAGCAAAATGCCTGAACTAGGACACCAGACGGAACACTTGCCCCTCGCTGGGAGTTTTGAAGCCAGATTTAAATCTCTGACTGCATTTTGCAGAAGAAGGCCCAAGTTTTCAGTGGGCCCAGTTGTGAACCAGAACCCACCATGTCTTCCCAGCTTTGAAGAAACTCAGAGTGACATTGAAATCCTGATGTGGCCTTGCTGATTTAAGCCCATCTCTAGAGTTACGATATAAAACTTGCCAATGAGTTGGTATCATTCTGTGGCAATCCTCAGAGATACACCTACAATCCCCATGTCCAGAATATAAATGCTCATTCAAAGAGCTCTAGTATTCACTGAAATCAACGACCAGCAAAGTCAACTTAAAGTAAGTTGTTCACGTCGAGGCAACGTAGGCCTTCAACTCCAAAAGTCCTCGTTGGAAAAGTCTAGAAAGTGGAACAAAATCCTGGCTCTATTGAAGTCAATGGCAAAATTCCTATTAAAAACAGCCCTATCGAGTCAGACCAATAGTCCATCTAGCTCTGTTGACTGCAAAGAGTTACAAAGGCATCTGACAAAACTGGGTGAGTGGCAACAAAATGGCAAATCAAATTAAATGTTGATAGATGCAAAGCAATGCACAGTGGCAAATATAATGCCAACTGTACATACAAATGAGGGGGTCTAAATTGGCTGTTATCATTCAAGAAAGTGATTGTGGAGTCTTTGTGGAATGTTCTCTGAAATAAATATATATATATCATATGATGAAATTCATAATGCCAATATATATGGTACACTAACACTTTAAATACTGCCTGAAGTTTTGGTCACCCCATCACAAAAGAGATATTACTCGAGTAATTTTGTATTGTCTGCAAACTTTGCCACCTCACTCTTTAGCCCTTTTCCCAGATCACTTATGAATACATTGTACTGCACTGGTCCCAGCACTGATCTTTGGAGGACCTCACTTTTCATCTCTCTCTCCCTTGTGAAAACTGATCATTTATTCCTACCCTTCGTTTCCTGTCTTTTAACCTCGTACATATAACTGCTGCCAAACACATGCTGTTTTTATTTTTAGATTCTCTAAATCTTGCACATGCTTTTCTATAAATTGGGTGTTTTCATTAGGGCACAATCTCCATGGAAATGTGTTTAATGAGTTATGGGGCGAAGGGGGAAACATACTGACTTGAAGATAAGTCCAAAGAGACTTTTTGGGTTTTTCCTATCTACTAAACAAGTTATAAACACAGATAGTAGTTACCATGTGAAATTAGTGATCTGCAGCTCAGTTAAAAAGAATGACTTGCATGTTGTAGTTAGCCAAAAATATTCTTTTGGGAAAAAAACTTAAATTTCTTCTAGCTGAATTATTTTACTGTCTTTCAGGCACATGTTTTTTAGCACAGAACACCTGTCATCATCAAGTGGAACTATCAAACTGAGTAAGCTGAACAACTCAGAAGCTCACATAATTTATACACAGACAAACTTGGCTTGTTTAGCGGTTCGTGACTGGAATACAGCACACTCCAGTTCAGCTGGAGAAATCCACAATTGAACCAACTTTCCAAGACAATTATAAGCATAAACATCTCTCTTGCTATGTGTTGTGGTATGTGCACAGGTATAGGAATCATTAGCACACAACATACAATATCAGTTTAAGAACACAAGAGACCAAGGGGGCCAGTGGCTTAGCTGGAGCAGACTGTCATACCGCTATTAAAAGTCAATAGAGCGACACTGATTTACACCAGCCAAGGGTCTGACCTATTATGGATGCACAAATATTCCATTCTCCAAGCCAATCCCCCAAAATAGTGACGTTCACACATGGGGTAACTAAAACAGACAAGGCTCCCAGCTACATGGGCCAGCTTCCCTTCTCTTAGAAGTTTATACTCGACTGCTGACCGTTTGAACCACTCAGAGAAACATCCCTTTGTCTCTCTACCAGAGTAGCTCTAACCTCAGCTCACGGGGGCATCACAGCTGGGGGTCCTTTCAACTCATCCACAGTCTTGAGTGATTTGAAAAAACAGTTTCCAGGGGAGAGTCATTTAAACCAGCCCATCCCCAAGGAAACTGTACATTCCAGTAAGAGCAGGACACTGGTCTACCCTCCTTCTGTTCAAATCCCTTTCATGGAAATAGACAGTAAGCAGCATAGGGCTGGATGTGGTACCCTGAAGTCAATGGGGAAACCATATTTGAGCTGTTCAAAGAACAGAGAATCCGTCTTTCATCTCTCGTGTGCATGTCCCTATGTGAGCCCTTTAAAACCAGGTGTAAGGCGGAAAGGCCTGAAATGGCCACACACGAGGCACCAGAAGCACAGCCTCCAATGCACAGCCCCACAGACCTCAGGTGAGCTCTGGAAGTCTTCATGGCCCCATCTCCAAACTTCACCAAGCACAGTATATTCAGAGACAGCACTGAGTGCAAGATGCTCCGCATTGCAGTAGACCAGAAACCTCTTATTTCCTTTAAGGCCAAGTAATGATTTTATTCCTTTCTTGTTTTGAAGCCTTTCCCTGTAGGTCAGTCGCCACGTGCAAGGATTACTGGCCACAGACTTGTAGAAGAAAGACAAACGTGACTTACTCACTACTGTATTTTCCACAAGATAGGACAACTAGTAAGTAGTAGGGAATAGCTATCAAAGCAATTACTGGAAGCTAGTGATGTGGCATTTTAATAATTGAATCGCTCCCAGCTGCCTGCAGTCACTCTGATAGGCATTTCTTTCCAGCTCAGAAAAGTTTCAACAGAATTTATGGTCATTTTCTATTGACAAGATCCTTCTTCTAGGAGAAGTCATGTTGTATTGCGTGTTCCAGCACATCAGGCACTGAAATCACAATCCCTGCGAAAACCAAACCTGTGACACAGAAACAAAACAGAGATGGCATAGGATAAAGCATAGGATGAAATGTACACAGTGCTACATGGCTTCTTGGAACACGGGGCATCCCGTGGGACTTGGAAGGATTTCGGTAGCATTGTACGGAGCCTGTGAAACTCTCTAGTCCAACACTCTCTGATCTGGCAACGTCCATGGTCCGGCATGATTTTAGTTACCCGGATGTCCACTTGTCATGGGTGTGGCCAAGCTTCCCGTGGTCCCACAAAGTTTGTTTACAGCCACAGGCCTGGCTGTCAGTGCTCTGTGCTGTTATTTAGCTCGAATTTACCCCTCAATGTCTTCTAAGAGCCCAGCAAGCAGCGGCCATGTCAGCGATGCTGCTAGACAATATCGAGCTCCTGTGGTCTGGCAAATTCTCTGGTTTGGTACCAGTCTGGTCCCGGGGTGCTGGACTAGAGAGGTTCAAACTGCACTGTATCCTCCTTAGAGCAGAGATGCATCAGCTAGTCACAGGACAGATTCTCCAGCACAGGAGCATGTGTGACCGAGATCACAAGCACTTAATGTTATTTCCCAGTCAGAATTACTGCTGCGTTGTCTGGCATGGGCAGCATCCCAACAAATGGCCTAGCACTGCAGCGGGGGGTGGGGGGAGAGCCACTGGAGGCCAATGTGGCTTGAGCAGTAACAGCTCTGCTTTCACGGAAGCCTCTAGGCAGGGGACATCAAGATTTGTTCCTACTGTTTTTACAATGCACTTTTGATAGAAATCTTTACCCACCTGATGGCAGGGCATATTGTTCTTTCTGTCATGGGTCAATACATTAGGTGTGATTTAATAATGGATTATGAGATTTATAATTCTGCTCTTTGTAACTTCTCAGGTGAGTGCTCTGTCACTGAGCTAAGCAAATAGCCCCGTTAATTCTTTCCCCGGTATAAAATGCTTGGATAGGCTAAGCATAAGAAAGGAACGCTAAGTCAGGTGCAGAGTAAGAGAGTTCTTTAAAGTGCTCTCTCTCCTCTTACCTCTGATCCTTTTCTCTTTATGCAGGACAGCAAAGGAGGTGGGAAAACACCTCTTCCTCTTTTAAAGGGAGTACACGTATCAATAACTAATCTTTGCCTCATTATATATACACACATACATGGCAGTCCAAAGACTGAGCATATTAAGAAAGCACAAAGTATGGTGTTATAAAACTCACAGATAAAGTCTGAGACTTTGTTAGATTTCCTGGGAAAATGTTGTTTCCACTGTCATACATCACAACCTCTACCTCCAAAGAGCCTATGTTCAGACAAAGATTCAAAAGCAGTAAATTCTTTCATGTGCTGTATAAAACTGTGTGAAACATGCACAGAGAACAGTTTACTCCTTACTCTTTCTGTTTGCATATTATCCACAAGAGACCTTGATTTCTTTTAATTTGATTGTTATACAAAATGAATTGATGAATAGTTTTGTGTGCACACATTACAGATCAAGGGCTACTCTCAAACTATTCATCATATAACTATTGTTTAAAGTACGGTATGTTCTGCTCCAACTTCCCTATGTGTGCGGTGCTATTAATTATCTAAGTCAGGTGCTATTATTTTCTTCTCCTTGATGAGATGACACTTAAACCTTTCAAATTGGCCCCCAAAGCTCACTGGAAATTCTTACATCAGTTCATATTTTGAACAGTAATGTGTGACTCTCTTTCTTTCTGGGAACACTGCTGGAAATAAATATTTGCTCACACCAATAGCCATGGAAAGCGAATACAGCAATTCGCAAATAATAGCGAAGTGAATTCCAGATTTTCGCTTGTTTGCTCATGTGTTTTATGGTATTTATCCACCTCATCTTGGATGCCATCTGATCTTGTTGCTTATTCAGATACCACTGGCTCTTGAAGGAATGGAAGGGTACACCTAGACAAATTACCTTGAAGGAGATGGCAAAGGCATCAGATTTGGGCCTTGTGCCTTTAGCACATTCCCCGGCACCCCCACACCTATGGCAGAGTCACTCTGATAACACGAGTGTACAATAGCAAAGACCCTACACAGGAGAGAGCAGTTTAAACTAGTTGGACCCACCCAGGCTGTTAAGAAATACATGGAAACTCCAAGGCACTGCTTTGTTTTCTCGTGGAGTTGCTGGTCTTTGACAAACATGGACAAGCTTTTTCGCACACAATCCCAGAGCCCTCCTGACTAACCAGAAGCTATGGGGACATTTATCAGAAAAGCCAGATTTCAACTCCCTGGACAAGCTTTCTTTGAAGATAATGTCCCTGCCTTTTGCCAACAGAGGACTGACTAAGCAGATTAATGTTATCTGTAGCAGTGGAGAACATGCCTCGTTACCAAGTTGGTCTTAACATGCTCCTGTTCTTACTCCCCTCTCCCTCAGGCCAAATCCCATTGACTTGAGTTTCAGAGGCGAGCCATGTTAGTCTGTAAGGGTATGTCTACACTACCACCCTAGTTCGAACTAGGGTGGTAGTGTAGACATACCCTAATTGAAAAAACTTAAAAAATAACAAAATAGTCCTGCGGCACCTTAGAGACTAACAAAACATGTCGATGGGATCATGAGCTTTCGTGGGCACAACCCGCTTCTTCAGATGAATGGAGTTCACTCCTCTGAAGAAGTGTGTTGTGCCCACGAAAGCTCACGATACTGACGTCAGTGGGAGTTTTGCTGAATGGCGGGAGAAGAGTGCTGAATAACAGCTGGCCGGGGATGCCAGGGGATTACACGTTTACAGAACGTACAGCATTTATTTGAATAATCATTCAGTAACACTTCTTGCAACCACCTCATGTTTTTAAGTACACATTATGGAGGCTGTTTCTTCTTCTGTCACTGTCTCTTCACACACCCCAACAGAGCAGTGGCCTATGGAAGCACCACAGAGCGATCTACTACCCTGAAGACCAAGCCCAGAATTTCAAAGCCACCCAGGGGATTTAGAGATCTAGCTTCCACTAATTTCAATAGGAGATCGCCTAATGCCCCTAGGGTGGCTTAAAACTCCCAAACTAGGTATGGGCACATAAACACTTCACTGCCCGCCCCCCCAGCTGACATTTAAAACAGGGATGCCAAAAAGAAGTTCAAGTGTTCAACTCTGGCCATTTTAAAAAGCAGGCGTTGAGTAATTTTCATTGCATGAAGCAACCTTACTCTCAATAAAAAACATTCCTAACGTCACAATCTGACATATGGTGATAAATTGTATGTCACACAAGGAGACCTATGTTATAAACCCCACGGGGAGAACCACAGCTCCAAGGCATGTTTTTTGCACCAAATGTGCTAGATGTATGCAGACAGTGTAATTTGAGAGAGTCCAGAGATCCCCTCTGTCAAACATTGAGCATAACAGGACTCCTGAATAACTAAACCTAAAACGTGCCTGATTTTTACCTCACTCGGGGGATGTCTACATAGCAACATTATTTCAAAATAACTTAGTCTGCATCTACACAACGGGCAGCTGGAGGACTTCTTATTCCAACTCCTGTAACCCTCATTGGAGTGAGTGGGTTGTTTGGGCTGTGCTGGGAATATGTTTTCTATGGAAGGACGGGGTTAGTTGGTTGTATTTATTTTATTTTATTTTAATACAGTGAATAAATAAAGTTTTACTGGGAATCAAGGAAGGTTGGAAGCAATCGGTAATGATTTCCCTAGAGCTGTGGTGTTCAACCAGTAACGAGTAAGGCAAGTTGGAGGAAGAGTTCTCTATTTAAAAATAAAAGCTGTGCAGACGCTCCCAATTTCAAAATAAGATACTCAATTGACATAGCTCAATTTGCATAGCTTATTTTGAGTGAAGCCCTGTTGTGTAGACACACCCTTGTTGATTGCCTTTGCTCTAGGGCTAGGGTGTCCAACATGCTGGCCACTAGCCACATGTGGCTATCTGACTGGTTGAGTGTGGCTAGTTTGCTATCGCAGTAGCCCCAATAGCAGCTACTGTTTCAGAACTGGTTGGACACCACGACTCTAGGGAAATCATTACCGATTGCTTACAACCTTCCTTGATTCCCAGTAAAACTTTATTTATGCACTGTATTAAAATAAAATAAAATACAATAAAACCAGCTAATCCTGTCCTTCCATAGAAAACATATTCCCAGCACAGCCCACTCACTCCAGATGATGCTGAAATAGTCCCTTACAATTTACCTTTAGGGACAATTTTGCTATCAAGGGGAGCCATCTTGGAATCACTTAACATAAGCCTTGCGTTGGGCTCTGTGCAAGGGCTCCAGGAATGATTGCAGGGCAGGCTCACAAATACTAGTTCAGTGAAAGCTCAACGTGCTGAGCTGCGGGACGTCTGCTGTTTATAAGCGATGGCGCCAAGATGTGCCGTCTGTCGTTCCTGCCTGGTTCGTACAGTCCTGACTGCCGCTCAGCGTTGCTGCTGGCAAACGGCTGCTCAGGTCTGGTTGGGGGGCTAGAAATAGCGATTAAATACTCTGTAAGCGTGTGCGTGCGCCTGCAGTGGCTTGCACAACGAGGTGCCGCTGTCTGAGCGGGGCTTTTAGCATTGCAACTTCCGAAATAAATCATCAGAATGTTAATAAATGACATTCATAGTTAAGTAACAGTGAACCACCGAGGGGCCCCTCCGAACTGCAGACATATATTTAAAGCCCAGAATGGGCCTGATTTAGTGCTCTGGATCTCAATGGTTTGTCCACCAAAAACTGACCCCAAATCCATATCTTCGTTTCTATAAAGGTTTCAGCCTAAACGAGGGATTGGAACAACCCACATTTATGATCAGAAGGGTCTGAAACCTGCACCTGGATTTTTTCTCTCCTACGTAGCCCTAGCCTGACCCTTAATTCCCAATAATAAATGAGCGAGGCGCTGACCAATGTTCCCTCTAAGTTTTTCCCTCCATGTGTGGAATGAATTTTGTATGTGCATTGGGGCATGTGAAAAGAGGCGAAACAAACAAAAAAACCCAAGCTGTGGGTGCTCTGCTGATCAGCTGGGCAGCATGTGAATCTCTCCTGAGTGTCACCAGCGCCCAGCTTACCGGGATGACTGGCACTGACAGCTCGAGCTGGTTCACTTCAATCAAAGGTACCGTGGCTGAGCAGCTTTCGATTTGGAAACATCAGAGCAGCTAAACTCCAATTTCTCCCGAGAAATGCGAGAACACATGCCTGAGACGCCCACATGAGCTGCGCACCTGGAACCAGAGCACACAAGCAGGTTTTATTACGTTGCGTTTAGCTCTCCCTTGTGTTAATCTTCCTCCACCATCTCTCTGGGGCCCAGGCCATCTCCTGCTCCACTGGATCCATGCTAGCAGTGAGTTCCCCGGGCCAGAGCTGCCCTGGCCACTTCCAGAGGGGTCACCCTCACTTTCCTCCCCCACCCCCTGGCCTTAGGCTGTATTATTCTCTCCCCACAGAGAGAAGCTGGGAATCTGTGGGGAGACCATTGGCATATGCGCAGAAACCTCGAAGGGATGAGCTCGGCCCTGGAAAAGCAGAAAATGCCATTTCATACAGGTTTATGCAGCATCTAGCTCCACGAGGCTCCTCACCTTGACTGGGGTTTCTGAGTGCTCGGCTCTGGCAATGCACATAGGTAATAAAGACACATCTTGGGCAGCTCTGCAGAGGTGAGTCAGAGTCTGCAGCAAGGAGAACTGCATTTCTGGCACAGCGGTGTCACTATGTAATTGTTTCCCATGCATAAAACCTTCTCTCAAAAGTGAATTGTACTCCTGTGCATTGTATACTGCTGCTCTTTAGTAGTGGGTCTTCCAGATCACTTTGACCGCATGTATTCATTGCTTGGCGTTGCTTGTTTGTCTGAGCTACAGGGCTATATTCCGGGGCTTTGTTCAATAACAAAGGCCGCACACATTCTCGGCAATTCATTTTCTTATCACTCCTCTTCTTCTGTGGCTCTGACTGGCAACGCTACTGGCTGCAGCACCTTATGCCAATGTTGTGAAATTTCCATCGGAATCTAGGTCTGGCAGCATGTGATGGAGAATGGGCTTAGGTAAAACTAGCTAATATCAACACCGACCTTTACAATATTTTTAAATGATTCAGACCTATATAATGCCCACCGCACAAGCTTCTATAACGCAGGTGTATGGAACAATGTGGTCAGGCAGATTTCACTTAATTAAAAGATGTTTCCTTTAAACAATTTTGTTTTCTAAAAAACCAGCAATTTGAGGAAACCAAGAACAGCTGCAGAATCTGCAGTACCACCCCCCTCTGGTGGTTGAAATAACAATAAAGTCACATTGACACAAGTACCCTCTTTCTTTTGTTGTCCTTATATATACCCAGGCCTCTATAAACTCCACTCCAATTCATCTGATGAAGTGGTTTTTACCCACGAAAGCTTATACCCTAATAAATCCATTAGTGCCACAGAACTCCTCTTTGTTTTTGCAGGTACAGACTAATATGCCCCCCCTGCTGAGATTAATAAAGTCACAGTAATCAACATTATATCTATAAAGAACTGATATTGTAACATATCCCATGAACTAATATCACCAGACTAAAGTCATAGCTGTAAATACTTTAGTTTGGCATCTGAGCTAGGACAGTGCAAATTATCCTTGTAGGAAACAACATAAAAGCTAATTGAGGGTTCATCCACAATTAATGCAGTGTCTTCAGATAAACAACATGATATTCTGTGATTTGACATTTGAAGAAGTGGGTTGTGCTCACAAAAGCTCATGATGCTGTTTATATATTTTTGTTAGTCTCTCAGGTGCTACGGCACCCTTGTTTTTTTAAAGTTCTGTTGAAGAGGGAGTTAGCCTTTAGAGGAAAGATATGCAGAAGAAAGAGATCTCAACAACAGTTTTGTTACTTTTAGGAGTGGGTTTATTATGGACTTTTAGTTATTGTGGTTTTGTGTTGCCATACTGAAATTTAAAATTCTGCATAACAAAAAAAATCCTTCCAAGTCCTTAATTTAAAATAAATATGTTTTTAATATATGTCCTGCTTAAGATGCCACACCGATGATGTGACATTCATCAACATAGCTTAGTGACCGAGACAGGCCAGTCTGATTCCCAGACTGGCAGACAGGCTTACAAGCGACAAAATCAGACCTAAGGCCACATCCAGCAATGCTGTACCAAGCAGCGTTACTTATGCATCAGCAAGGGAGGTCCAAAGAGCCTAAGTGAGTGTCAGTAATTCTAAGTTACACGTGTAAGTTACAGCCAAGGAGGACCTGGTTATAACTTACACATTCTCACATGCTTCCCCCGCCATGCTGTGTGGGCATGGCTGTCCTGGCCTTAGCCTCCTTTCTGAGGAAATGGGAGGGAAAGAGGAGCATGGTTAGAGGAGGGGACTGGAAGTCAGGGAAGGAGGCTGGATCCCACTTGGGAAGCCAGTAAAAGGGGCACTGCTTGGATTTGCTGTGTGAAGGATGGAAAGACACGGTCAGATTTACAGGAATAAGGTGCTAAATATCATTACTCCTTTGCCTTGAGAGCAGGGCCATAGCCACAGGTGGGCCTGAGTGGTCCAGGGCATCCAGGCCTGCCCACCCCCCCACCAGCTCACCTCACTCCGCGGGTGCTGCAGTTGGCAAGTGGGGTGGGGGCACTGGGGCTTAACCCCCCCATCATTGCCCCACACCTGAAGTCGGGACCCACTCTAGTGGGCCCTGCTGGCGACGCTGCTGCTTTAGAGATGATTTAAAGCATGTTCAGTTCGTTAAAAGCTGAGTCCTTTGGCCTCCTGAAGCCGGCCAGACTCAGAAGCAGGCGAATGAGAGTCCCTGTGCTACTCACAGGCCAGCCCGGCCGTGTTAGCTGTTCCGAGGGACCAGTAACCTTGTTCTTTCTAGCCCATTTACACGGGCGTCTCCCGCTTGCTCCACTCCAGGCCTCTGGGAGACGCAGTGCAGACGCCGAGTGGCCGTGTCATCGCGGAATCTGGTGAAGCACCCCAGGAGGAGGAAGTGCAGGGGGGCAGGAGACTTTAGAGCACTGACCCTGTGTGGGGAGTGCCCAGTGCTGTGAACACTTTGTCCCTGCACCCTTCTTGCTACCAAAGGCCACAGCCGCTTGCGGCCTGGAGGCTGCTGCAGAGTCACTCCGACGGGGAGCCTAGGGTGGCTGGGCACCAGCTGCAAGTCACGGCGAGTGGGGCTGGAGGGGAAGTTGGCGGCAGAGGGCTGTGCAGGGAGCCAGGTGTGAGGCAGTCAGTGCACTGGGCGCCCGGTTTCCTGTTGGGCCGGGGAGGCACTGGGGCGTGACCCCCTTTTCGACTAGGACTCTCCTAACTAATCCGTTTTATCCACTTGCAGTGTCGCTGTGGGGGGCTTGGGACGGGCTGTGGAAATCCCCCGGCCCTGCTCCGTGTGGGCTGTGAAAGAGCCCGCCGTGCAGAGCAGCCTCCAGTGGGGGGAGCTGCAAGCAGCACCCCTCTCCCCCAGCCCCAGGAGCAATCCCCCGTCCCGGGGGGGACGGCCGCCCAAGTCACTGGGGAGAGCTCTGAGCACTATGGGGAGAAATCCTGAGGTAAATTGTGGCGGGGGCGGATAGTCCCTCACCGTACCTGCACCTGGCGCTCGAGGGCCCATCGGCCAGCTCCTGTCTCACTCGTACCTTGGAGCCGGCAGCAGCTCCTCCCAGCTGGCTTTGTTATCGGCCACTCAAACCCACCTGGTCAAGCCCTGCGGCGAGGGCTACACTGCTGTGGCAGAGGCAGGCCCAGCTGGGTTCCACCCAGGCTAAGACTCCGTTCCCACTGGCTCCCAAGACCCAATTCACCCTGCTGCCGCTTAGACATTTGTATTACTAGTGTCGGAGCGGTAGGCAGAACCGGGAAGAAGGGCTGGAAGAATGCAAGATACACAGACACAGAAAGACCCCTATTCGCCTGTATTTTGAGGAAATACTCGGCTGGAAACACCACAAACAAGCACGACGTAAGGCCTGCAACATTACCAACCACAAGCGCAGATATTTGCACAACCCTTGCTGAGCAATGCGGGTGGGAGTACCCGCTGCGCCTACTGTCCCAACAGCACCATATTGGACCGTGAAAATAAATTAACCCAGACGTACTGCAGGCTTCCCATTGACTTTTACCCCAATCCTGCAGATGCGACAGCCTGTGCACAGCTTTATTCCCACACGCTGTGCTGTTGCCCCCTGCCTGGTTCTCTCCATGTGCCAGCGGGACTGCGTGTGTGCACAGGCGTACGTGCTGCAGAGTCAGAGCAGGTATCTTCATTACAGTGATGGTTGCTTTGTCTCAGTGGCCTGCCCAACACGTTCCTTGTTTCCAAAGTGGTGTTATGGCAACAGAAAGGAACCAAAGCCATGTTGGGAAGGTGTCGCACAATGGCCTGTGCTGTAATTTGAGGAGGAAAATGTAAATACAAGTCGCTTAAAACAGGAGAGTTTTATGGGTTGCACAACTGGGAGCTGCGCTTGGCTGCTAACACCTGCACAGCTGCTCTCCATAGGCTTCTGCAGACTCACACCTGTCTTGGAATCACACGCTTTAAAATCAACTACGTTTTGCAAAGCAACTGGCAGCACTGCTGAGATTTTGGGTGCAGGCACCTCCCCCATGCAGTGTGTGTTGATATGAGGCCCTGGCCATTGGCAAAGCATTTGGATCTTGATTGTAAAAGAAAAATTGTTTTGACCCAGGGCAGGATTTGGGCTGCCAAATGCACTAATCATGACCAGGACACTGGGAACCCCTTTGATTGCCCTTCTCTGATAGAGTTCCAGAGACTCACACTTCACAGAGAGTCCACTGCCCCACCGAGAAGCTGTAGCATTCCTGTTGCCTACACACCCTGGTCATGGACCTAGACTAGCCACACTCTCTGGTCTCCTGGGAAGTGTGTGTTCCAGGTTGTCTGGGATGAATCTGGGAGAACTTAAAAACAAATGGAGGCTAGACATGGGCAGGAAGCTCTGTTAGCCTACAGAGATGATCAGCATGGTGCAGAGACGTCCCCATCTCTGGATTCACTTTACCAAAGCAGGGAATAGAAAGTGGCAGCAATCAAGAATAGGTATCCTCAGGGAAAAGGATACGGTGTCGTATCTTGTGGTCCAATTTGTTTCCAGTAAGAGATTTAAAAAACAAAACAGACAAAATCCCCTCAACTGTATTTCTTAAAAATCTCCACAACAAAAGAAAATTTAGTGTTTTGGTCAAAAAGTTATATCAGTTCTTTTGTTTTTTCACAGAATGTTTTCATTGTGAAATTCTTCCTCAAAACCAACACATTTCAAACAAAATGGAAACTCTTCATGAAAATTTTGTGTTAAAAAGGTTTTGACAAAATTTTCAGCTAGCTCTCGTTTCCTGCTTAGTGGATGAATATGCATCTTCTATACAGCTTTGGGGATACCTGAATGACTCTTTTCACTTGTAAGGTAACTAGAAGGGGGGGGGGGAGTTATAATTGTCTAGATAACAGAATTTTGCTGTTGTTTCGGTACCTGATGCACCTACTGTCAAACTGGAAGGGGAGAGTTAATGCTGCCAGTGGATTTGTTTTCAGGCAAAGAATGCCTGAAGGAAAAAAAGCCACAAAGCCCTCAAAATGCACCTTTTGGGCTGGGGAAAGTTTAAGCAAATGGATTCTTTTGTTTAATAAGGAACAAAATCCTCCAGAAATTCTCTGTGCCCGCCTGTCTCTCTCACTTTAGTTTTAGAGCAGTGTAATTTCATTATTTTAAGTGGAGTTACTTATACCTGCGACAGTGGGAGAGAAACCAAGCAAGCCCCGTATCTCGGCTGTGAATATAATCTGAACTGTCCTTGGGAATGGGATTTTGGGCAGCTGGGGAAAAGGTCAGTGTGGGGTCTTTTTTGGCACTCCATGGACATTTTAGCAAGGAGGGTTCTATGATTAATTTTTTGGGGAGCTCGCAGTCTGCAGCAGAGAACACTCAACACTACATTTTAAAAGCAAACTGTTCTGGCTTTGTTTTGCTCTGGGAAAAAGAATATCTACAAATGTAATCAATTATAAAGACTGCTAAGCCTAAAGTAAGTATCTAAATCAGTGTTTCTTAAACTTTTTAAGACCAAGGAACACCAAACAATAATTTTTTTTATGAGGAACACCAAGGATGTTTTGTTCAACAACAACAACAACAAAAAGGAGCAGGGGAAAAGTTATTGAGAAAAAAAAGAGGGTCAGGGGGAGCAAAAAAAAAAAAAGGGTCACCGGCCCCTTTAAGGGCAGCCATTTTGAACTCTGTTGTTCTCCGCAGCACACCTCTAACTGCCTCGCGGCACACCGGTGTGCCATGGAACACAGTTTAAGAAACACCGATCTAAATGATGAGCATGTCCTACAATAAATGTGGAACGAAGAATTTAGTAAATGGCAATGCTAAGAATATTTAAATCCAAAAGGCTGCCATCCAATTTTGGCATGAAAAATCTGCCTGCTGCTCACCCGCTGATTTGGCCACTGGGTCTCTAATACTCTATATCCCATTTCTAGAGTGGGTCTTAGTTTGCCTGATTGTTCTTGAAAAAAAAAAGTGCCTTCTCTGCTTTTTTAGGCTCTCACTTTAGCCTGCCTGTCAATGCCTTACTACAACACACCAGTGTTCTCATGACAGTGAGCCAAAGCTACCCCCAGAAATAAAAAGCAGAGATGGTAAAGACCCTTGTGCCATCTTGATCATCCCCCTGTCAGTAAAGGATTGGTCCCTACAGTACAGGCTCCAATGCTTTGCCTAGTCATTCTTTTCAATATCTCACAAATCTCACTACAAATATTTTTCTGATTCTGCTTTCAAAGCTTCCCATTCGACAAGACTCTTTCGAGAGGTGACTGGAGTGTGAGAGCAGAAAGCAGCAGACTAACCTACTGCCAGCGACTGCTGAGAATAAGAATTCCTATTGCTAAGTTACTTCCAAGGCACAGAATCATGGGGAGGGGAAGGACTTGGATGCCAGAGCAAGCAGGGGGCTGCTATCAACTCTACAGCCCATCTTTAATCTCTATAGCCTAGATTAATATCTATTCTGTCCCTGGCCAACAACAATACTTTAAAATATGTCATGCAGTTCTGATTATTAAGAAATGGTCCTTGTTTGCTGTTTTGCATTCCAGGCAATAACAACGTGGGTATCCGATCCCTGATTGTTCTCTGGTTGTGCATACATTTACTCATCACAAACATGCTTCATTAGTTTCCCAAAGACCAAAGATTAGCAAGTTCCCTCTGCAGTGAGCGCTACTAGAAGCAATAAAAATTATGCAACCACTCTTCAAGAACATGCATCTTTTATGAGCATAATATATTGCATGTGAATTGCATTGCATCAACAAAACTGTGCACAGATCCCGAGTTAAAAGCACAGTGTGTCAAAGTGTCCCTTAATTGTGATAAATCCTGCTATCTCATCCGAGAAGGTGACATTTCATGGCAAATAAGCCCAAGAAATCAACTGGAACAAGGAAGACTGTCCAGTTGAGTAAGTGGTTTCCTGTAATGAACAAAACACAGCATGAAAGTAGTAGGCGGCGTGTCTGGTGCACAGTTTACAGGGCTTTGTTAATCCAAATCAGGCTGGTGGAATTCAGTGCAAGAAGCTAAGCAGAGTTCCTGCGATGTGATTGAATGTCACAAGGAAAACATCTGAGGCTAATTGAGAACCAGTTTCTCATGAACATATGGCTCTATGCTTTAAAGACCATTCCCCATCCAAACGACTTTGCTAAAGCCAATAGAATGAGATGGTCGTAGGACTCCTGTGTGAGTCTGGGTGTGGCTTTCTTCAGGTCTGTGCCTCATGCCATTGAAGTCAAGGCAGTTTTGCCTTCCTGGCAGCCCAGGGCTTCAAAATGCAGCAGGAACGATTTGACCAAGAATGTCTTTATTGACATGTGCTCCATCTGCACTTCTGAATGCTGCGAAACCAGCACACCCTCTACAAACAAGCTGTTTGGGGTGGGATGGGATAATTTTGCCCCAACCCCCCACCCACAAAAGAAAGAAACAAAAGAAGAGGAAACTTGACTAACCCCACATCACCTTCAGGGATTCCGTGTAAAGCAGTCTAATCGGCTGAACTGCTGCAGCTGGAAAAGTGTTTCCGAGCCCCTCCCCTGCCTCCAGTGTCTGAGCAGGAATTCACATTAAACAGGCTTTAATTAGAAAAAAAGAAGGTAAACAACAGATGTTTCTAGCAAAGCCCAGCCCCTAGTCCTGCCACCACTCATGGACTCAAGGGCCAACCTGCTGCTGCTAATCTCAGTTCTCCCCCTTTGGCTTAGCAGCATCTCAGAGGCAGCCATTAACTCTGCCTCATTAGCGCTCAGCCCTTTCTATCCACGTGGGAGCTGGGCTCCCCATCTCATAAATCCAAGGACCCTCACACAGGCCTTCTCTCTGTAAAAAGGTGGAAGGGTGTGGGCAGAGGCCGTCCGGTATGTCTCAGATTACCCCCACCATTGTGCCTTTACATGGCTGCTTTCCTGCCTCTTGTGCACTGGATGTTGTAAAGAAACAGTCTCAGAGGGATGGCCGTGTTAGTCCATAACTGTAAAAACAACAAGCAGTTCAGTGGCACCTCAGACACTAACAGAAATATATATAGTGTCATGAGCTTTCGTGGGCAAAACCCACTTCTTCAGGTGAGCTGGAGTGGAAGTAACAGGAACCCAGAATTTACAACAGAAAGAGAAGGGAAGGGGGAAAAAGGTACCTCTCAATTGTCGTACTGGTGCTACTGAAGCTAATTATGAGGCTCTGGTACTACAATTGACAGGTACCTTTTTCCCCCCTCCCTTCTTTTTCTGTTATAAATTCTGGGTTCCTGTTACTTCCACTCCAGCTCATCTGAAGAAGTGGGTTTTGCCCCCGGGAGCTCATGACACTATATTTGTTAGTGTCTAAAGTGCCCCTGGACTGCTTGTTGTTTGTAAAGAAACAGAAAGTTCCTAGTGCCTCCTCCAAGTATAAACAAGATAGCTCAGAAACTGAATGGAGAGTCTTCTGCAAGATTTGGTTTGGGCTCTTGACTAGATTAGCACCTGGATTTTGCTGGGTTCTTAGCGAACCGTGAGCCCCACATCACAAATCCATCCAGCAAGATCATAGCAGGAGCCCTGAGGCTGGGAACATGGGCCAGGAAGGTGCAGAGACGTGATCAAGAACTAATCTTGCCCCTCTCCTTGTACAAAGTCTTTAATAAAGTGTTCCAAGGAGTTGCTGCAGAGACACGAAGCAGGGCCCTGCAAATATATTCAGCTTCAGATGCCAGCTAGAGAGCAAACTCTTGTTGCAAAGCTCAGCAAAGGCCATGAAAAGACTCCCACTGATTCCAATAGACATCAGACCAGACCCTAAGAGGGGAGCCGTTGAAGAAAGCTCTGGTGCTGAGTGTCCAGGGTGGGCGCTGGAAACTCAGGGGGCGCCTTGCCCACAGTTACTGCCTCTGAGTTTTGAAGACTGAACCTTTCCCAGAATCTGGCTGGCAACACATTCCCCTCCCCACCTCACCACACATCATCAATAATGCCTGGGAAAAAATCACGGAGAAAGCGGTCTAGGAAGTCAATGAGTGCCATCAGCCTTTTCAGTCATGCAGAACATGTAATTTCATTGACTGCTCCTCCCAGTAAAGGTGTTGCTGAAATCTCAGAAGAAAGCAAGCACAACAATTCACAGCCAAAGGGCATTCGCCTGAAGATTCAAACAAAACTTGATGACAGTTTTTCTCCTGTGCAATAGTTTCCCAGTTCTGGGTGTGACTCGACCTCCTCCAGAGAGGAACCAGAATCCACCAGAGGCTCCAATTCACGCTGGAGCTAGATAGAGGAACCCACTGTGCCATGACCCTCCTCAGCCTGGACTGGTCTGGCTGATGTCTCATGCTGCTTTCCTTTAGGAAGGGCTGGCCCTGGGCTGGAGGGAGGGAGGATTGCAGGATGTTGGTTCTGGGGAAGTTCTGGGGAACTTTTTCTGAGCTTGCTTTGCAGCTTCCTGTCATATGGGATTTCCATACGCCCCTGCTGGGATCATAAACAGGAAAGTGTGGAGCCAGCTTGGGACAAGACATTCTCCTCGTCTCAGGTTTTCCTCCCAGAAATATTGTAATTCCAGTTAAAACCATAAGGAGCTGCTTAAATAGCAGAGTTTGGGAGGAAGGGCAACTCCTGCTCCTGCCATGGAGATTAAAGTGGAGTGTCCTTGCTCCTGCCTCTGCTCCTGAAGTGAATTTACAAATGTCCTTCCACCCTTCCTTCCTGTCTGCTGCACCTCCCAGCAAAGGGTGGGAATGCATTTCAGGGGGTGTGTGTCAAACTGCCACTTCCTCCACTGAGACGTGTATGCATCTGACAAAGTGGGTCTCTGCCCACCAACGCTTATGCTCCAATAAATCTATAAGGTGCCACAGGACTTCATGTTGTTTATGTAGATTCAGACTAACACGGCTACGCCTCTGATTCTTGTCACGTGTGCAAGGGACTCCCCCTTCACCCCCAGCTGGGGCACCCCAGGGGCAATGCTTTGAAAGCACTGACATGCACTGGGCATGAGCGCATTTCGAACCCAGACTCCTGAAAAGGAGGACGAGTGAAAAGCCCCATATGACTCTGGCATATTCGTGCACAATTCCCAGGGCTTCAGCCGGGCACTGCCTGATTGCGCTTGGGCTGATGTGATCCCTGGTTATTCTGCAAGCTCCACAGCAGCAGGACTCCAGGCCCCTTTCATTAATACCCAGACGAGGTCACCGGAGCAGCTCTGGAATATGTTCTCACTGTGGCCACAGGGTGCCCAGCACAGCTGGCATGGGGAGGGGGGCGCGGGGGTGTGTGCAAATGCACACTACAGGCTGGCTGCTGTGCCTGTAGCCTGGGATAGTTCACAGCCACCTGAAAGCTACAGCCATTGCCACGGCCTGCGAACATGCTCACCTGGCTGGTGCAGAAGCCAGGAATCAGCTCAGCACAGGGAAGCCATAACCAGGCCTCCCATGCTGGGCAGCAAGAGAGGAGAGTAGGGTGGGTGACAGGTATAAGAGGCAAGGGGAGGCAATGCCTTCCCTGGGTCCTAACGCTCAACCTCTCCCCTCTTCCTATCCCTAGTCTGAAGGTTCCTGCAGGCTGCCACAGCAGCCTGGTGAGTCCCTCTGGAGTGGATCTAGTAACTGAAAAGTGAAAAGCCTTCCCACCTGCCAGACCTATTAGCATTACACTGAACCTGTGAAAGAGCCATTAAGTGGTAATGGAGCCATTTAACAGGCCTGTGCCAACCGGGTGGCAGTTTCTGAATTTGCTGACACACAGTTGTGCATCCCTGTAATACGTCTACAGGACTTAAGTTTAAAATTTGCTTTAAATATTTCATTGGTTTGTTACTGAAGATTATAACATCACACCCCTAAAAGCCCTTGCCTAGATTTTCAGACGCACAATCCGAGCATTCAGCTTTAGCCTTACATGCTTGGATGCTCAGACACAAAAGACCACCTTTGTCTAAAACACACATTTTAATTTTACTTACAAAAACTACCTTCTAAAGTCTCCCTGTCCTTTCTGTCCATCCCTACTCTCCTTTCACCCCACTGTTGAAGGGAACCCCTAAAGGGACCCCATTCCTTTTCTTCCAGACAGCTGGACAAATGAGTTTCCCTTTCTTTACTTCTGGCTCTATGGTGAACTGGTTTTAAAAGAATGCTCCACCAAAATCAGTATCTTAGTAACATATAAAATCCTTTGTTATGCCTAAAATCTTTGGAAACATATTCTTTAATATAAACATATGGTGAAATTTCATAAATATGTCTATCATTAAGGAAATCACACAAAATAAATTAGTGTTCCCATTTTCTAAAAGCATTGTTATGAACACATTAAAGCACTCTAATTAATTTAAAATAATGTCTTTGTTTCAGTGTGATAAATATGTGGTAATCTGAATGATTACTTTGTGAAGGCTTAAGAGTACATTTAAAATATAGAATCATTTTAGGAATACTGATTAAGAAAATGTAAAACACAGAAGGGCTGCATCGTGTATTCCATAATATTTCGTTATATTCTGTGAGATGGCTGACTTGCCCTTACTACGAAATTTTTGCAAATAAATCTTTGACCAAATTCAGGGTATATCAAAACACCCATGACTGATATTTTTTTAATTCCCAAATTGAGTGTCTTTAATTAGGTACCTTCTGCATGTCCAGTCTTCACAAACTGGCAGATAACGGAAACCAGGCTCCATTTTCTTTAGAAAGACATTTTAGAAGAGCGGGGTTTTTCAAATGTCATGGCTACCTTTGGGTTCAAGGATTTGGCTGGAAGGAGTAAGCAGAGAGGAGAAGGGAAGAGAAGAGGAAGACAGTGGGGAGGGAGCAGTGCCTGGATAAAAGTGGGGGTGGGCCCTGAGAGGAGCAAGAGTGGAGTGTAGGTGGGGCCAAAGGCTGGGGAACATGGTTCCCCAAGCAGCAGCTTTACCCAATACCCATGGGAGTATCTTAGGAGCTGCTCTCCCAGCTCCAAGGTACGGTACCAGCGGATCTCCACCCCGTTGGCATGGCCAGCAATACCACACTCAGGCCCCAAACAGTGCAGGGCAAAGCAGAAGTGGAATAACAGAATTATTGGACTAGCATGACATTTGCTGCCATCACTCTGCTTGTATGTTGTGCCCCTTTCTCTTCTCCTTGTCTTCAGTCTAAGTAGACAAGACAAGCTCTTTGTGATAGGGAGTGGGAACAAGCCTATGTTGCTACAGTGCCTAGAATAATGGAGCCCTCTTTTCAGCTGGCCCTGGGCATGACCATAATAAGCCCAATAAATAATAGTAAAGGCAGTAATGCTGAAGTGAGTTTCCCCCCCCTCCCCCAAACCTGTTAACAACGTCAGTTTAGAAAGAAGGGCCTGCTTTCTTTAGGGCCACCTTTCTGGGGAGCTCTGAGACTTACCCCAGTTTATGTCCTTACAGCAAATATGATCTTGTCAAACCTAGCGCATTCCCCGATGGAAGAAAACAAGTTGCCCCAATTACACTTTGCCGTTTGTCTGACATTTTCATCCTCCCCGACACAGGACCCATTGAAAATGATCTTGGACTAAAAGCCATTTCTGTCAAATGAAGTTAGAAGGAAGTCATGGAAAACTAAAAAATCCACAGCTAATCCTGCCACCTGGAAAATCAGCAGAGAAATATAATTTTATAGTCTCTCAAATTAAATCAGATTCTGTACTCTCTGCTGATGAGCTAATCCACTTCTGAATGGAATATGTCCATTCAACCATGGCTCTGCTTGGATGGGTTTGATTCATGGCAAAGCAATTCCTGCTCACAGAGATGCTGCTTTGAATTGTATTCCGTGGTGATTTCTTTTAATTGTACCATTTCCCTCGACAGTTATCCATTAAGAAGCCATCAGCAGGAAGCGGTCTGTAACTGGGGGACCTGTAGCTCAGGCAAGGAGGACTGTGTGATGGAGTCTCCCTGGGCATTTTACCTGGCGTGTCAATCTTATTTGCACAGCAGTAGGTGGAGTTTGACGTTCACAATTGAGTTGGGGTTGGTCCTGCTTTGGGCAGGGGGCTGGACTCAATGACCTCCTGAGGTCTCTGCCAGCCCTAGAATTCCATGATTTTATGAATGGGATCCATGTGGGTGGGTGCCTGTACCCATGGGGCACCCCGCCGATGCCAGGGGGCTCCGTGCAGGGCTTAGTCTGCCTGGGGCCGATTGCAGAATCATGGCTGAGTGGAGACTCCAAGCATCCAGGGAAGCTACAGTGATTCTGGGTCAGATTTGCTGGTTTCCAGGCCTCCCTCCTGCCAGCTCACAGCTGGGGGCATCCATGGGTGGAGAGAAGAGTGAGGACAGAGCATAGCAGGTAGGTGCTATGGCCAGCGGGGCTCAAAACTGAACAGTCCCAACACTGCTAGAACTTCAGGACTGCTGGGGGGAGGAGGGGGGGAAGAGCAAAAGGGGAAACTGCCCAGGGGCCCCGCGATTCTAAAGGGCCACCGGAATGCGGTGGGGTGTGCCCCTGGCAGCGCTAAGGGCTGGGGGGGGGGTGTGGCACGCTCCGGACGGTGCTGAGGGCTGGTTGCCCCACCTCGCCCCTTCTGGGAGTGTACTAGCACTGCTTTGGAGTGAGAACTAGCACGCAAAGTGACCTTGGGGAGGGGCTGTTTGGAACCAGACTTGGGTGCAACATTTGCTGTGAGTGACCATCTATCACACAGTTCAGCTTGCCCGAGTGGCAAGACAGACTGGGGAGTCTAAGGGGGCCGTTGGTGGCTCCATTCGAGGACTATTGCCATACTTTGGGAGTTCGCATTTGACACTGGGTTGGTGAAATATCATTATAGACCATAGCACCCATTTGGGGTGTCAGCCCCACTTTTGACAGTCCGCCCCAAGGGAGGCATCCGTGGCCATGGGTCAGTCCAGTTAGCATAACAACTGATGTCCTAGACAGCTGCTTGCTTGACCTCCCATCATCTACCTTCATAATTATGAAATGGAAGCATCCGTCCTTCAGCCTGCATTCTCTGCAGAAAAATACCGCGTTTGCTGAAGAGCGTTAGTTGGGAGTTCTCTGATTGACTTGAAAATCTACTTAAGTCCCAAACTTAAGAAGTTGAAGGGCCATGAAACTCTGGCTATTTCCCAGCATGTCACAATTATAGAAGCACCAGCACTAAAGGAGACTGTGACAAGTTACAGTGCAAATCAGCAGAGGGTTCAACGGCCTGCAGAATTTATCAGACCTTCTCTGCAGGCTTCTGGTGTGATTGCTCAGCACCGGGCTGTTTCATGCTACCTGCACGATCTCCTGGTTTAATCTGCACTGGCGTTTAACACCCTGCAAAAGCGGCTGCACTGGCAGAATTCTCACAGCGCATGAGTCTCACAGAAAAAAGAAGGAAGGCAAGAAAACAAGGTAAAAGAAGAGCTTTGCACCTAGAATCACTGCAGCTGGAGACAGCAGCTGTATGAGGAGCAAGGATTGTGCTCCCAGTCCAGAATATATGTCCGCTCCTGCTCTGAGCTGGCTAGAGAGCTGAGAGATAAGGAGATAAACAAAACCACACGCCTGAGTGATGCCCGAGCACTGGGAAGATGCAATTTATTTATCCACCATGGCCTGTGTTTTCAAAAGTGACTGGTGATTTCGACCGCCTCGGGCATTGGATGCTCCCCACGAGATGTCTAATTTCAGAGGGAAGGTGCTCAGCTCTGACAATTAGACCTGCCAAGCTAAGGCCTTTACAAAAGGCAGGATTAGAGCAGAGGAAACCAAAGGTACCTGATCCCTTTAGTCCCAAGCCAAAACCCAGGGTCTGAACCCCAAATGCAAGGCAACCAGGCGCCTGCCACAGAGCAGAGGGTTATGAGGCTCAGGGCTCTCTGGGAGGCCCTCCCTATTCTTGCATGTACCAGGCTGTAGCTCACATACCTCCAAATCCGTCTCTGAGCCCGCAAGTGGCTGCCTCACCCTGCCATCCTGGAGCTTGGATACGGGCAGCCGGCGGTGTGGGGTGGAATTTTGACTCCATCCTGCTGGACGTTCTAGTTGGGCATGTCAGAGTTTAACCGATTAACCAGCTAACCGATAACCCTTCCCCGCTGCCGAGGAGGTGGCTCTGCTGCAGCAGTGAAGCTGCTTCCCCAGAAGCAGAGCCGGCAGGGGCTGGTGGCCCCGCTCCAGAGGAGGCTTCTCTGCGGGCTTCGCAGTAGAACGCTAATTTAAGCGTCATGCAGCAGATCCCGCAACTCGCGTCACTGTGCAACGGCTGAAACATTCCGTGGGTACACGGTTACCATTTTAACCGACTTTTAACATCCCTAGTTTAATTACCGGGCCGCTCCCTCCTTCACAAGCATTGTTAGGTAACAGTTATACCGTGTGGCTATAGCCCCCTCACACCGACAAAATTATCCCGTCACTGAGAGGGACGGGACGAGAGAAATATTAAAGGACTGGTCCATTCCAAGGAGCTTTCCTTCTCACCACAAGGTGGCGTTTACGGCTTGGATTTTTATTTTCTCTTGCCAGGTTACAGTATTTCGAAGGACCTAATCAAATATCCATTAGGCTGCAAATGGTGGCAGGGCCAGGCATTGTGATATCTAGTGTTTCCTGGCAACTTTTGAGTTTCTTGTACAATGAAAAATATGCTAAAAGCAAGTTCAAAGTCCCATCCCCCTCTGCCCTGTGCACCTTCTCAGGGGAGTTTATTCAATGGCAGAGGAATTGTCCTTTAGCTGTGTGTGAGTGGACTGATGCTGTCACCTAGTGGTCACTTCTCTGCTTCTCCGACAAATGTCTTGTGGCATTTGCCAGGGGTTTTCTTTTGTTTAAAGGGGCTTCTCACTTGGAGCTGGAAGGTTAACCACTTTTCAGGCTAAAAGGGAGGGTGAGAGAAACAGAGCATTTTTCTGCATGGACGTATCAGCCTCAATGGCTCATATACTGCAGCATGAAACGTGTTGGCTAGACTCATTATCCAGCAAAACCCCATCCTCTTGGGTGAGAGCACGACCGATCCCAAGGGTCTGTGATGGAACGGAGCAGCACATCTTTCTGGGCAGCTGAAGGAACTCTGCCATGAAGGCAAGACTAATTTCTGCAAATGGAATTTGTCAAGTCACACCGCATGTGTCCATGAGGACATACAAATACCATTCCAATGGACATATGCTGCAGTTCCACCAGATTAATGACTCATGAAGCCAACTCATCTAAAAGCAAAGGATGGAGAGAAAGCAGGATGCCAGACATTGCAGCTGTAACACCGTGAAGGGAACCAGGCTGTGGGAGAGCAGGGGGGATTCAGATTAATTGTGACAGACTGGGAAGGAAAATCTGAAAGGTGCTCCTTCAACCTGTGCTGAGCTCTGCTCTGAATGCAGGGGAAGCTGCCTGCAGGCCGTTCCTGTTATAATCACTGTGGATGTTTGAAACAAGGGGAAGAATTCACCCGTCTTTGCTGGGCAGCTGGTGACAGATTATCTGTGGAGTCTCCCAAGGCCCCATATAAAATCAATCTGTCAGAAATGTTTAATTGATCATATGTAGGGCTCTTTGGAACTCACGTGGCCCTCTGCTGGTAGCTGCTTTTGTCTGGGCTGCAGAGTTTTAATTTGCTTCCTCTAAGGAGACTCAGGAGTATCATAAAAGGCGATTCTCAGGGATTCAAAGTAGTCTGCTCAGTTTGGTTTCCTTCCGTGGCCCTGTGTGTACTCGCTGGCAGGGAAGCAGGACTGAAAGACAAGGGTGCACAGAGACGCCAGAGAACGTGGAGACATTATTCACAACCTTCCTGACAGTTCTCTCTGCTGAGATTTGAGGGCTTCGCTGTGGGGGAGGCGTCACTTGGCATTCTGGGTGTGGGGCTCCTTATCTCCTTCAAGGTTACACCCAGGCCCCTTTCTGGAGCCTACTGTGCATCTGGACATAGTCCCTGCCCTGAAACACTTCCAATCAAAATAGACAAAACAAAGAACATCAGGGCAAATGAAGTGACGTGGTCAAGGTCACACAGAGCTAGCAAAAGACCCCAAACCAACAGCAATATTTTTACATGCATCAGACACAGGATGCCAGCCAAACAATCAGTGGGGCTACTGGACCATAGCGGTGCTGAAAGAAAACTCACAGAAGACAAGGCCACTGCAAAGATGCTACATGAATTCTTTGCATCTTTGCACACTAGGGCCGTACAATGTGCGAGCTTGCCCAGTGTAAGAACAAATCTTTTTCCTAAAGTGAACAGGTCCTTTGAGGCCTGATATTCAAAACATGCTAACTGCCCATTTCTATCAGATTCTGAATGAAGTCAAAGCGGGATGCCAAGTGCTCAGCACTTCTGAAAATCAGGTTACTTGTTGAGGTGCTTCTATATGGACTTAGGAAACTATCTTATGGCAGCTACTTCTGTAATTCTGGAATCTCTAGTAAACTGCAGATATTTACCCAGGGTAAACTACACCACCCCATCCGCCTTCCACACATGAGTTCAAAGGCTGTAACACTGGATGCGCCACTGTAAAAGACTTACAGTGTGAAAAGAAACTATCATACTCAAAGCATCTAGTATTACATTATTGTACTTCACCCAAGAGATAAACTGTATAACCAATCCGTCGTTCATCATACATAATTAAGGATCTCTCATAAAATATTTACAACCACCTGGATGCTGAAAGGATGCGTGAAGGTTCCTTGCTCCTTGCAAGGTTAGCAGCAGCAGCAGCATAGATGGTACAAGCACAACATAAATACATAGTCCTGGATCATGGGTCCAAACACAGAGCACATGGAGACCTTGTATTTGTTACAACCTTTCTGTTAAGCATCCTCCCCTTGTCTCAGCAGATGCAGAAGCCGCTGGCTTTGAGGGTAGAATGTGGGCCAAAGAACTGCTTGTTCTGGAATGAATGGGACCAGCGGAGTAGTTCTCAGCCTAATTTAATTTCCCACAGAGAAGGTGGGTGAGGGGATACATATTTATTGGGACAGCGCCTGCTGGTGCGAGCGACAATCAGAGGGTTCGGTGTGGCCGGGAAGCTTGTCTAGCTCACCAACACAAATTGAACTGCCCATGTGTATAATGTCTTGTCTGGTGAAAAAAATTTCCCTGGAACCTAATCAACCCCCCCACTCCCCCGCCTCGTTTACATTTAATTCTCATGGGGAATCTGGACTCACTTAACATCGTTTTGCTTAAAGGAGCATTTTTCCGGAACATACCCAGAGGGTTAAGAAAGGCGATACTGTCATTTCCACGGTCGGTCATTTCTGGCTATTGGAGAGACGCTTTGATTCAGCTGTATTAACATTCCCAGGAAGGAGTTACTGGATGGTTTTCACCAGAATTAGGGAGCAGTAAATTTTTGCATAGTCCATTAGTAAACAAGCTGGTATTCTGAGAGGAGAGTAATTTAGCAGGGAACCATGTGGCATTCTGGGTAAGTATTCTGGCCCCAGTACCTGACTCTACTGCAGTAAGCTGAGAGAGAGCAGCCCTATCGCAATATAACCGTGGTGTTAGATCATACTGTACTCAGGAAGACAGAACTGAAAATCCTCTACCGGAGGCACCAGATAGGTACTAAATAAAAAATGCTTCTTATAATAATCCAGTGCAAATTGGGGATGTCACTGCTCTAGTAAGAAGCGTGTGCTACTCATTCCTCTGGAGTTCTACCCATCTATGAATAAGACATTTGCTAAATGTGAAGCAGCCCTGTTTTGTGTGTTGAAGACACCAACGTTTCGGTACGAAAGGTCACATTGACATGACATCTAATGGCTGGATGGCACGGTATTAAAGTAAGTGCGTTACAGACCCAACAACGGCTTTTGCCTAGTGTTCAAAATAACTGCATCTCCCAAACTGTAAGTGACAGGCTCCTGGGATTTTCCACCTCTCTCTCTCCCTCCGTTAACATGTTTTTAATCACACCAACGTGAGAAGCTTTAAATCAGACTGTGACACAGTCAAAATCTGGCTGTTCAGAAAGCCCATCCCTCCGCCTGGTCCAATTCCATTGCTTATCATAACACGCGGGTGAACCCTATGCAACCCAGCAGATGGCAAAACTCCTGAGAACAGAGGATCCTTTCTGTGACCCTCATCAGGCGAGGCCCCTCGAATTCTGGCTGCCACATCTTGCCCTGAGCTGGTGTCGGATACCCCCACTCTGCCAAGGGTTTGCAAACAGGCTGCGAAGTATCCTAGCGGTGGTGGAGAGCAAGGCTGTAAAAACGTGTTTAAAATGTAACCGTGTCCCTGCTAACAATCCCAGCAGTCACATGGTTACACACACTGCGGGCTTATACGGCAGAGCCTGCAGCTAAGCCTCCCTGGGAGCGGGGCCGGCAGCCCCGTTCCTGGGGAGCAGCTTTCGCTGGGGTAATGGCTCCGCTCCCAAGGAGGAGGTTTTGCTGCAGGCTCTGCAGCTGCTCCTGAGGTGACAACGCGTGACCTGCGGCGGGGGAGCCTCCAGGCCCAACACGGCCAGGGCTGCTCCGAAAGGCCCCGTGGGGAGTGGTTCTAGCCCCTACCAGTGAACTGGAACCACTGAGCATTACCCCTTTTACATCCCTCCTGGGGAGATGGCCTCCAGAGCACCGACCACATCGCTCGCCCCGCAGTTAGCAGCAGCGTGGGCGGCAGCATCTGACTGCGCTGGTGCCGGGCGCCTTGGCTCTCCCAACATACCCAGCCTTGCACAGTCATCTGCCCGCTTCTTACATGGTGAGCTCCATGCCCCGGCCTGCTTCCCTGTGTTTAAATCCCGCTGGAAAGGTCCCTTCTGCCACCCGGCTCACTATAAATCATGTTGATTTGTAAATCAATGACCATTATTGCCTCTCTTCTGGCTGCCTGGCTGTGTAGAATAGGAGCGCCTTGAGCCGGCGCGGCTTGGGAAGGGTTAAGCACCCGATGGGGGCTGCCGTAAAGAAGCAATAAACGAAAGCAGCATAGATAGTCTGTCACTGATTTTTATGGGTTTAAGGGAATTGGGGATAGGATTAGAAATTGTAGTGGCTCTTCTGCGTGTTTGGCTGCATAGCCCCCTATGAACTGGAGGTTTGGCAGAGGGAGTTACCCCGAGGAAAACACACCTGTGTTCATCCCGCCCTGGGGAATTCCGATTGGACCTCATTGCTTTGGGGGCAGTGACTGTCTGTGCAGCGTTCATCAGAATGGATCAGTCTCCACTAAGGTCTGTCGCCTCCATTCAGCAAACCCCTCCCGCGGGAGCTGAACTTGAAGGGTGTGCTTTAACTGGATTCAAGTCCATTGGACTTAAGCATGTTCTTAAGTAATAAGAAGCTTTGCTGTTAGTACACCAGATTCTCCATGAGAATGAGTGATGGATCATTGACCTGGATTAGGATCTCTTCCCAGAAGCTTAGAGGATCACCCTAAAGCAGGGGTGGGCAAATATTCGCCCACAGGTCAGATCTGGTTCGCCACTATATGTGCCTGCGCCTCTGCAGGTACTAGTGATCGCAGCTTCCGTTGGCTGCCGATCGCCATTCTCAGCCAATGGGAGCTGCAGGAAGCGGTGTCTCGGTCTGCATCGCTTCCCACTGCTCCCATTGGCTGGGAACTGTGTTCGCTGGTACCTGTGGAGATGCAGGTGACTATAGTGGCAGCCTGCCAAGGGCTAACCCTGGTGAATTGCCACCGTTCTACTGCCCACCCCTGCCCTAAAATCTAACCCCACCTCCCCCAACGAAAAGGGCAGAAGAGTGGCCCTGGACATGAGCAACATGAAGAAAGACCTCTGCCAGTGGAAGAATCAGTCCAATATGAGGATGTACCACTCTTCCGCCTGTTCTGCTCCTGGTCTGGAGTGGAGATTGGTTTGGGAGAAGCAGTGGAATATTTAATAGATGTAAGGAAATTCACCTGTGCCCCACCTTGAAATAAAAACATAACTGTAATGGGTGTCCTGGTTCTTTGCAAGGCCTTTCTCCTAAATAGGCCCACTCTCAAAAGGCTAGCTAAGGAAAGCACTGTGTGTCATTATTTGAAACAAGCAGCATGCCATGAGACTGAACAAACACCTGCAAATGACTGTTAGGAACCAGTGCTGAGCGGAAGTTCTACCCTTCTCCCAAGTGCAAATCTATCGTGGGAACTCATTTGCCAGGCGATGGGAACGGGGTAATCCCACATCACTCAGGGTGCGACTCATAGAAGCATGAGGAGCAAAACATGAAGTACAATGCGACTGGTTCCTGCTGAAACACGTGGAAACCCGAATGGTTGCAGAGGGTGGGAAGTGAGAGGTGGATGACAGCATCCGATAACAGCGGGGTCCCCCCGGCCGACGGGATGCAGTTGAACTTGGGCATTGCATGTTATGACAATTATATTGGAGACTGCGGGCTGGCTAATGTGCTAAATACTCCATCCTACCCTCCCCTTGTGTCACGTGAGAGCAGGAGAGAGTTGCTGCCAACCCCGCAGAGAAGTATCAGTGTCAAAAATGCTGAATGCCACAGCAGGTACTGCCAATACATAGGGCGAACCACACACACCGGGAGGTGCCGCCTTTCTATGGGGCAGGCTAATTCATCTGCTGCCAACATTCCCCCTGGAGCATTATCCCTACCCCTGGGGAGGCTGCCAGACCCCAAGGAAGCACTACCTTCCCCGACGCAGCCGTTTCGAGTAGAGTTGAAGCCCTTCTGGAGGGATTGCCTGTCATCTCCCTAATCCCCCAGGAACTGTGCACGGTTTGCTCACTAGAAAGAGAAAAATGGGCCTGATTCCTCACTGCCTGGAGTGCGCCTTTGCTGGTACTGGCTGTAAATTATTGGGCTGCAGAAGGTATAACTCTGCCGGGATGCAGGGGCATGGATCATAGGCCCTAACATAACCCTTAAAGCTTCTGCAGTTCTGTTACATTCCACTAATTGCCTCTTTAAAAAATACGCTAGAAACCTGAGCTCAGCAGGCACAGTCGTTGAAAAGGACTGTAAACACTGCATCAACTATGGCAGTTGAATTTGCAACCTACATTCATTTTACCACCACTGCTGCCAGCGAAGCAAGAGTCGTTACTTGGGCAACAAACCAAAAAAACCTTGGAAGAGTTTCCACTTCTTATTTACTTGTCTCAGGTGGGGCCATTCAGCCCCGCAAATAGAACCTTTGGAACTCTCCCGTATCCCTACTCGAGATCCAATCCCCTAGCAAACTTGATTTTCCAGCTACACCATGCACTGAAACCAGTTCACTAGTCTCTCTCTTTCTGAGTGACTCCATATCAGCCAGGCCATGTTGCTCCAGTCTCTTTAACATTGTTTCCTTATGTCACTCTCCTTCCTTGGATGAATAACCCCCGCCTCCCCCGCACCAACCCTTGGAAGGAGCAGGACTTGGGGGGGGAAGGCAATGCACCTTTGTATATGGGACATTGAGGAAAATGCCTCCAACGTCTGCTTCAGAGTATTTGTAAATGCAGGGATGGTTGCTGGAAATGTCCGGAAAACGGTTGTACATAAGACAGTGCTTCCTGGCTAACTGCCTGTGTGTGATGCTGCCGCATTGACTCCCTTGGAGGAAAGGCCCCAGTGCGGCGAATGTGGGTATCAGTTTGGAGAGGCTGTGGTTTAATGGTGCAAGCCAAGACCCTTTTCAATGGTCAAAGAGAGGGAAAACCTGGGAGTACTTGTCTTGCACAATCCCAAGGGAAATACAGAGGTGTGTCTTGCTAAATGACAAACACTTGGCATTTTGCTTCTCAAGGGACCCACAAGATGGTCCTCACAGGCACTGAGTGTGCTTGGAAACTGGATCAAATATTAGTGTGTAAAACTAAAATCACCCCTCCTACCGTACTGGAACGGGCCCTCCAGTCCTAGCATCCTGCTGAGTACCGGTACACACTGCTGAATTGACTCACATTAGCCAAAATGTTATTCCTGGTCTGATGGTCACAGACTCTCTGTCCACCAGCCTCTCTGTCTGTTGTCCACCAGGAACAATATATTCCTATAGGTGACATAAAAAACTGTCACTAGATGAAATAGAAGGAGAAGAGAAATTGCATGTCCCTGTGAAAGCTGATGGACATGCAGTCAGTCTTTCGTCTCCGGTTTTAGCCAGGGCACGTATGTAAAATCAGTGTAGGCAGATCCAATAATTTGAGAAGTAGAAGAGATTAGAGGAAGGGTGTGTATTTATAGGAAGGGGAAATGCAATCAGAAGCTCCTGCTCTTGCAATCAACTTTATTTTCAGCTGAAACCCCCGTTTCCTACCAAAGCAAACAGGAATTCTGTTGATGCTACAGTAAATGAAGTTCTGCTCTGCAGTCAATAGAAAATAATGGATATCAATTATACGGCTGGAACTGCTGACTTCATGAGCTTTGTATAACTCTTTAGGTGTCTGTTTAATACAACCCATTGCGTGAGGCATCATATCTTTTACCGCAATATGTGCCGATGCTTTATTTTCTACGAAGAAGCAAGCGGCAGTGACACCCAGCCCTGCTCAGAGTCGGCCATAGATTCCTGGAGAATTCAGAAGTGACGGGAGACGGACATAAACTATTTGATCTCTAATAGCAGGACTACTTTGCCCACAATGGGAGGGACTTGCTACTGAAAACCAGACCTATTTCTTTCAATCCGATTTACGAGTTTAGGTATTAGACTTGCCAGGAGTGATGGAGCAAGAGCTCCACTGTAGGGAGATGACAGACACGTTTGGGCAACCTATCCAATTCCTCAGCACTTAACTCTTGCTGCAGTTTTTCTCTTTTTGGAGAGTGTCCAGATGATTCCTTCCCACGCACAACTGCTCTTCCAAGGGACCCTCAATCCTCATAAAAGCCCACGGGGGACAAGAACCACCCCTACCTCAGTGGTCACCAACCAGTCAGTCGGGATCTACTGGTAGAGCTTGGAGCCTGAGACAGGGGATCTTGACTGGTTTGGCTGGGGTGTGTGTGTGTGGGGGGGGTGTTATCAAGTGCCAGCACTTCAGCTGCACCTACCCCCTCTGCCCTACTGCTCCTGCCCTCTGCCTTGGAGCTGCCCCAGGAGCCTCCTGCTTGCTGTGCAGGTTGAGGGAGGTAAGAGAAGAGGCGCTGATGTCATGGTGTCCCCTTCTTCCACCCCGGTACCAGCTCCACAGAGAGGGAGGACACAACGGGCTCAGGATGGAGGGAGCTACCTGGCAGCAGCTCTTATGTCTGAACATGCTGAGCCTACCTAAAGGGGCAACACACATCTCTGTCACACTCACACACTGTGTGTGTGTGTGTCTGTCACTCACACACACACACACACACTGTCTGTCACACTCACATCCCACACCAAAACACACTTGTGTCGTTGTTGTTGCTGTGGTTATTTCTTTCAAAGTGTAAGGGGTTGTTTGGGTTTTTTTAGGTTTTTGACTGGCCTGTGCATTTCATAATGATTTCAAAAATACCTACCATGTTGGGCCCACACATTTTTGGGCTTGATACTGGAATCACTGAAATTCTGTGGCCCACATTGTGTGCTTGAGACTAGCTCCCTGTTTGTCAACCTTTTAGGGTTCATGACCCATCATTTGCAATGTTTGTGTCCCCGCCCTGTACTGTTATTATAAAAGTAAGACTAAGCATATATTGGTAACAGTGCCAACACTGTATAATTTATGTCCATTTGTGTTTCAAGAGGTTAACAGAGAATCCCTGAGCGGGAAGAGTCCGGACATGTGGCACAGGGAGCAAGATTTTCTTTGCTTAGACTTTTCAGCACTTCACAAGTCCCCAGTTGCCTTTTGTAACCCTCCTGGAGGTCATGACCCACCAGCCAAGAAACATGGGCCTAGATGATGAGAACTGTCCCAACTCTGACATCTCTGAAAGTCTGTACAAGACATGTGATCCACTTCTAAAATGATATTCATGGCGAAAGTGCTCCCTGTGCTGAAACCCTTAGCATTAAGCCTTGTACGAGTGGCAAAGGGCTGAAATTCATCTTATTCCCTCCCTCTACTTCCCTTATTAAGAGCAGTTACAGAGTTGCAAAGGAATGACAACAGAGTCATTCATTTAAAGCGCAATGAAAAATGGGGTTGAGATGCACCGTGAGTTAGCTTTCAGCCATTCGTTGCCCGCAATATTTTATTTGTGTTGCATTATCATTTCTTCCTGTCATCGTGAGCGCCGAAATTAGGAATGCAGCTTGCTTACATGGCACCTTCCCTATGGTAAATCTAATTAAATAGCCATTCAAATGCGTGTTGGCTCTATTATATGAAGGTGACCTGAGCTCCTGCTAAATGTCATAACACCATTCCCTACTAACTGGCATTCAGTGGGGAACATGCACTATTAGATTTATTAATGGAGCCTTTCAATTAATAGAGTTATTAAAGTGCCGTGTGTATTACAGAATATTGCATATGCGTGTATCATTCTCTGGAGCCAAAGGGTTTCATATGCTCCTTCAGGGCCCTCCACAGAGGATGAGGTTTGTGACACACACGCACAGGCTCCTTTCACACCTGTGGGGTGTGAAAAATACCAATGACTATGGAGGAAGCAGGTAAAGGGGGAAAAACACAAGCAGCCTCTACCAAAGTTTGGCCATCGGCAAAGGGCTTGATGCAATGAAGAGTGGGAGGAAGGGCAGGCTGCTCTCAGGACATGTCCCGGAATAACAGGCCCCATCCAAAGGCCACTGAAGTCAGCAGGCAGAGAACTAGGTCCAGGCTAGCAGTGCCAGAATACATGATCACGAGGCATGGGCAGTGTGCGAGAGCGGAGGCCTTTCTGGATAACCCCAGGAAAGGAGCTAAAGCCATTTCAGTACAGAACAGGCTTTGCCTTGCAGCTGCCTGTTTGGGATCAAAGTAGGATGCAGTGAAATTAATCATTGAATGGACAGTACCAGATAAGGCAAATCAAGCCTCTCCCTCCAGCGCACACTGCAGCTGTAGAAAGTCTGAGCCAACCAGACTTCGTAAACCATCAACATCACGACCTGTTTCCCAGCCAAGGGGCCTTGGCCAACCTTTTTAAAGCTCTAGAACCAAAACCTGATACAAACGTGGGATCGCGCCACTGATTTCATTGGGTATACGCCCGTGTAACAGAGAGCAGCATGCGATCTGGAATGGTCACATCTGCAGAACAACTGCTCTGCCCCCTGTAGTTCCATTCAGACTGCAAGAACTGTCACATCCCTACACAAAGCAAAGCCAGCTGACAGCTAACCCTGAAATATCCCTTTTATAAGTCAACCATTTGTCCGATGTAGGTTAACAGCAGCAAAATCCTAATGATCAGAATAATAACTGAGACCGGTGCCCATCCATTACTGCACTTGGCAGCCACGCCCTTGAGGAAATATCATTACGCTAAATGAAAACTGCATGGAGATTTGCATCCCCAAAACTATTACCTTTGGGTGACTGCCTTCTACTTGACTTGGGAGTTCACAAATCATATGACTACTTTAATGGTTTTAGCCTGGCAAATAACTATTGAATCCCTGGGAAAAGAGGAGACCTTCAAGTTAAAGCACATGAAGCTTTCAGCTCAGAAAAGTTAGTGTCTCGTGAACCCTCAGGTGGCCCCCGTTCCTGGGTGCAAATGCTCTAAGATGAGTGTCTCCTCTGGCCACAGATAGAAATCCTCAGATTAAATGACTTCTGGTGCCGCAATGATAGGGGCAAATATAGTCTCATCGTTCCTTGGGAGAAGAGAGATTTGTTTGCATAATTAGGCACACGATCTGCCATGCTGACAACTCCAGAGACAGGGAAATCCATTAGAGCAATGCTAAAGGCTGGAAGGTGGCGATAATAAACGAGGATGGGTTGAGATTTAATACAGTGTTACCAGCAATGTTTAATAATGGATAGAAAATGCCCCCTAATGTGATTTACAGGGGACGTTGTTCCTCTGAGATGCATGTTCTGGGAGCTGGGAGTTCAGTGTTGCCGCCTTTGGAACTTGCACAGGCTTAGGAAGAACCTGTGATACCCACTTAGGTTTAGGACAATACCTGCCCAGTGCCCATTTCTTTTCCTCCCAGCACTGCGGCATTTCCCGTACCAAAGGGAGAAGATTTGAAGAAGGATGTGAATGAATGTGAAAGGCTGGCTGAGTTGTGCTCATTTTCCAATGTGTTTTTGTCTGTTAACTTATATTTCTTTTAATGGATTCTTTTGTAATAACCCATCTGCTGTTGAGCTTCTCTCTCTGCTGAGTGCAGAAACTACAAGAAAACCAATTCAGCTACACCCAGAGGTCGTCGAGCTCCCATTTATTACTATTAGAGAAATACGTTAACCTGTGAGTAACTGTTCCTTAAGAACCATTGCCTCAAACATGCATCGGCCATTTTAACACATGATGAAGTGTTTGCATGTAAATTCATGAAGCAACTCAAAGAAGACACATAGGCCCTGAAAAATACACATGCACAGCCTGGCTAGCTGACTGCTAAGCTTCAGAGATGATAACGGTCTTGCCAAATACAGAATTTGAAGCAATGAAGCAGTAAGAAAGAAGAGAAATTGTGTACAGCGGTCCAAGAGTATGTAACGACTGTAGGAGTTAGTAGTGCACTGTGCTGTTCTCCTCAACTGTAGCAAGAGCAATAGAATGAGAATGCAACACATAGAGCCCTGGGGATGACAGCTGCCCATCTAGGGAGCTTGCCAGGAAGCCGGACTTGATAATATTCTGATTGGCCTTTCAATACAGAGCATAAAACTCTCTCAGCCACTCCTCCAGCCCTGTTCAGCTGTGCTCCAACTGCCCTAATCAAACTGCTTTGTCATGATCAACTACACATCTTCTGGGAAACCAAAGAAAGAAAGAAAGGGAGGGGAGCTAGTGACGAGAGGGGCATGTGTGATCTAAATGAACTGCTCAGTTTAGGGTTTTGCTAAGTTTCATATGGGATAATGGATTAAAGCACGTAGAAAGCATGGCATGAACTGGAAATCTGCTGTAGTGATGAACGCAAATAATCCCTATTGAAATAACTCAGCCTTTTAATTTTGTACAACATGGACAGCACAGCCAAAGGGCGCAGGCACGAACTAACCTCTTGCATTCACAGAGCACCCCCCCGCCAGGCTCCCAGAATTCCTGTTGTCCTCTTGCCGAGGCTTCAATGGACACTGCTTGTTTACTGCCCGCTACTTCCCTGCCTGCAAGTGAGAGCTCCATGCCCTTTGCTCATGCAATGCAGCATTTGCCATTTCTATGCCAGATCTGTTATGAAGCGCGAACTGGCTTGTGACACCTCGGCAGAACCTGGCACATAGACACAGAGTTCCCTGTAAGCAGAGTGCTTGGGTGGCCACCCAGGAGAGATTCAAATGCCACCCAGCTGATTAGCAGAGCACCCACCACCAGCAGCATGTTTCTACTGGTGGTGCACATCCACACATGCCTTGGCACATATAAAATTTATTCTGCCCATGAATGGAAAAAATTAGAGGAAACAGTGGACAGCAGGCTGAAGAAGGCACAGCAAGCATCTCAAGAGAAAAGAACAGCACAACTGAGCTGAAGTTTTACAAGCAGGAAACATCCATTCGCTTCTGGGTATCAACGTTCAGCCCAACTTCACCATCACACTCCCTCCAAAGGGTCTAAGGAATGAGGAGTGAGCACACAGCAGGATGCTTCACTTGCTCATCACAAGGATCTGGAAAACATATTCAGCCTAGAACAGTGGGTGCTGACAGCTGCTGTGGAAAGGACCAAGCATTTGGCTTTCTTTTTGGGAATGTGTTAGAAAAGAGATATTGTTAATGACTTCCTAATATCATCCACCGTGGCACATCAAATAAACAGGCCTCTGGACTTAGTAGTTACAGCCCTGTTGGTTGGTATTATGGTCAACAAACCTTTTCAGTTTTATCAACCCTTGAATCTCCAGTGGATCCAGAGATGACACCCTGATTGGGTTCCAAAGAGGCTGGAGAGAGGCCGTTCTCAGTGGTGACGGATGGCAGAACAAGGAGCAATGGTCTCAAGTTGCAATGAAGGAGATCTAAGTTGGATATTAGGAAAAACTGTTTCTCTAGGAGGATGGTGAAGCACTGGAATGGGTTCCCTAGAGAGGTGGTGGAAACTCCATCCCTGGAAGTTTCTAAGTCCTGGCCTGACAAAGCCCTGGCAGGGATGATTCAGTTGGGATTGCTTCTGCTTTTAGCAGGGGGTTGGACTCAATGACTCCTGAGGTCTTTTCCAACCCTAGGATTCCACGAAATGTTTCAGAAATGTTCTCTTCCTCCTGGACTTTTTTCTCCTAAAGGGACCTTTAAAGCGGCCATGTGCTTCCCAGTTTCAATTCAAAGTGCAGCAACAGCCAAAAAAGCAAACAGAACGTTAGGAATCATTTTAAAAGGGACAGAGACGGGGAACATCTTATTGCCTCTGTCTAAAACCATGGTACGCCCACATTTTGAATACTGTGTATAGATGTGGTCGCCTCATCTCAATAAAGTTATCTTGGCATTGGAAAAGGTTCAGAAAAGGGCAACAGAAATGGTTAGGGGTTTGGAACAGGTGCCATCTGAAGAGAGATTAAAGAGACTGGGACTTTTCAGCTTAGAAAAGAAGAGACTAAGGGGGGATATGATAGAGGTCTGCAAAATCAGTGCGTGTGTGTGTGTGTGTGTGTGTGTGTGTGTGTAACATATCTGTCTGCAAGTGTGACCATAATACGATTTCATTGACTATTTCCCAAACATCTGATAACCAAAGTGAAACCATGTACACAGGCAGTTTGCTTTGGCCACACCATAACATGCTTCAGAGTCATGCATCTCTACTGAAGGATCATCTTAGGAGCCCTCTACTGGGATGTTATGCGTCAGTCCATTGCTGGGGCGGCCAAAGGGTGGACAGCGTAGCACACAATAGACGTGTGGAAGAATTTCTTGCTTGCTCTGTTCTTGCAGGGCTGCGCAGTCCCAGAGTTCAAGGGTGAAAGGCTAGTGCTGAAGAGTAGGACAACAAATTTCTCGTAGCCTGAGGACGGGTAATTCCAAGGTTAGGCGCCACATGGGACACTGACAATATGGGATACGTCTTTAATGTGTTAGTGAACCTCAGTTGCTACTGGCTAAACATGGCTGCCAGTGCCAGCCAAATGGCTTTAAATCAACACAAAGGGGAGGTGAAAATTTTAATTCATTGAATCTTCGTCAACTGCCCAGCACAGTAAAACCTCCCTGTAAATGTGATTGCAGCTACTGCGCAACCCTAGTCACTTGGAGGACATGCCATCGGCTGTACATTGAGTACAGCACGCCATGTGCTTTCAGCCCTATTTATTTAACTTCACAGCAGAGTCCATTACATTTACAATGACATTCCACAAGTGTCGCAAGCAGGATTCCAATTCTAGGAAGCTAAAAAAGGGGTAGGGAAGACTGCAAATGGGAAAAAATGACTCGTAGCATATATCAACACGGTTCAATATATAGTTCTACTGCAAGCCACAGGCAGAGTTGTTTAAAAAAAACCTGCCTCTTCCTGTCTGGGGGTGGGACAGTGAGACGAATACTTGGAGCAGTTCTCCTCCGAGCCCCGGCATTCGTTTCCCCACAGCCTCAAAGCCTCTGCTTTAAAACCACAGAGTGAGAGAGCAAAAACCCAAACAAGATGACACGCAATGTAGCCTGTGCTGTACAGCGCTGATTTGCGGTATTATAATACAATAAAACAACTGAACACATTAACATTTAGAATTTTAGGTTCCTTTCCACTCCCAAGCCTCCTAGATTTCAGATCTCCTTTTTACTGTGCTGCCTCAGTTTTCTTTTAAATGAGAGACCAATTCATCTCATGAGGCATTAAGAATCTTCCTTTGTCTCATTTACCGTACATTCAGAATCTGCAACAGGAGAGAGGTGGCATATGCAAATGCAGTGTATTATTTATTACAGTTATGCTCCTGTTTGCTTCATTCTAGGCTGGAATCAGTCTTTCCATTCTCATAAAGAAACTCTGAAATGGGCCTCAATTCATCAAGGCAACCATTACGAATACGTGCTTCAAGCCAGCACATGCTCTGAGTCTGCCTTATGCAAAAATTATTTGCTGAACCAGATCATGGAATCCAGGAGAAGGGGGAGGCTTAGCTACAGCAGGGAGCAGAATGCCAGGGGGACTCGGTGTTGTTAGAAGCACAAGGTGGGCGAGGCAATATCTATTATTGGAGCAGCTGCTGTTGGTGAAGGAGACAAGCTTTCATGCTTACACATAGCTCATCCTCAAGTGTAGACAGCCAGTGGCATCCAGGAAGCACGCCTGTCCGAAGCAAGTGCAGGAGTGAGCAATCTGTCTGTCTCACAGAGGATAACCGCCTCCCCAAATTCAATTAACAAAAAAATCAAGGCTGCCTCAAAGGGATTATACTGCGTTTGATTTGTATTGTTTCTTTAAAATTTAAGTCCAGTCTCCAAGATGGTGAAAGGGCCATAAGATTGGTTCATCTGCTGTTGATTTTTCTGCTCATCCATGCAGATTATTTTATTTGACAAGGTGCTTGTTTTCATGGGAATGGATGTCACATCTCATAGCTCGACTGCCTTTGAGTTGGTTTCCCCTTGGCTTTTGTTTTCTCAAGATTAAAACCTGGCAGACAGCTCCTTGCAATGAGGCCGCCCCTGTTTTGATAGGCAATGAAAACCTGGCAAAGGCCGGGTGAGGACACAAACCGGGCTGGGTAGCGGGGAGCATAGAGGGACAAAAGTTCACCTTCATTAGTACCTCTGAACCTTCCGCACAGGTTACAAACCAAAACCACCATGATCAAAACTGTGCAACAGATGCACAATTGCCCTGGGGAGCAGCACATGATGGATGCACAGGTAGCCTCCCCTCCTGCACAAGCAGATGTTCTCGCCAGGTAGATGGAGTCCCAATAGTTTTTACTTCTTTTGTTTTTAAATCCTGCCCTTTAAATGCAGAAATGGAGAACAAAGAAACGTACACTGAGAATTAAAACTAGGTGACACTTGGACCTGGGATGGTCTGACAGGCGGCAGGGGAAGCAGTATGCAAGAGTCCTTACGCCAGCATCCTTCAGAGTTAGACCAGGAACTGCTGCGTGGCCAGCGGGGGTACAGGAAGGAGCCAAGACAGCAGTTTGGGGGTGGCACGTTTCCCTCTCCCTCAGCACTGACCCGCTGCTCCAGCGCCAGGGGACAGAGAACTGTGCTGCTGGAAGGGCGCGAAGACAAATCTTCTCCATCCTCCCAAGGGGATGCATTCAGCCTGGAGATTTTCAGTGAGTTTTTCTAAGCAGCTACAACATCCTAGGAAGGCTTTCGGGGGGAGGGAAATGCCAAAGCTGGGGAATGAAATGGGGGAAGGAGGGGGAGCCAGTCTGCTCCTTGGTTTCTACATGCCGCACTGACTGTGGCAGGAGTCTGTAGATAATAATGAACCATGTGGATTTCTACGGAACCTAAAATGCTCCCGCTCTAAAGCTGTGGGCAGTCCTGGCATGGATTAAAAACACAAGCCACCTTAGACCACAGAAATAAGAAGAGCAGCTTCCCCAAGCCAGAGGAAGGAGAAAAAGGAGCTGTTGCCAGCTCACATGTACACAGCTCAGCCCTCAATGCAGCCAAGGAAAAGCGAGGTTTATGGCATTCCCTAAAGACTGGCAGAGCCCTGGTTAGTACCTCTCAGTCGCAGATCTCAAAATACATGCACAGCAATACCATCCTCACTTTACTAACAGGGAAACCGAGGCACAGAGCCATGATGTGACCTACTCAAGACATAGTGACACAATGGCAGCCCCAGAAAGAGAACCAACATCTGCCATTTGTATAGCTCTGCCCATACCTCCCAACAGACTTTCCAGGGGCTGGCATTAGAGTTGGCTGGCTAACACTAGGTTTCTCATAAAAAAAACCTGGGGGGGGGGGGGAAATCCCTTTTGAAATGTTTTGATCTGGACATTCTGATTTTCCTGTAGGAAACTTAAAATATGTTGGAGAAAATTTATTGCCCAAGCTTTCTTCCTGATTCCCAACATTGTCCACAAAATAGCATAAAAGAATCACTATTCGCATTTAAGAGTAACATGCTCCATCTGAAGTGTTCAACAAATCAAAAAACGTTTGCCCCCCCCCCCCCCGCATTTTGGGAAAAGTTAGGAGAAAAAAAGTTAAAGATAAAAAGTTAATTTTTGACAAAAGTATATTTTCTAATAGAAAAAAGGCACGGGAAAAATTTGTGACCAGCTCTCGTTAGTGTGTTTTTCATTCCTGCACTAACTGCAAATGTGTTGTGCAGTGACTAAAGGTACCCCAATGCTTTTGGGGCTCCAGACAGGGCTGGTTATTCAGACACTATCTGCCGTTTCAGGAGGAAGGAACTTTGGCTTGATGGGTTAGTGCAGATTACAGCTGTGGCCCATTACTCCTAGCCATTTCTAAAGAACAACAAAAATTCCTGGGAAAAACCTCAGTGGGAAGAGCTAAATGCCAGGCAGTGAGAAGCCAGGCAGCAGCATCTGCCACTGGCTGGCATTTAAATCTCAGGACACTCGATATCACAAATGCTACCTGTCACTGCCGTCACGTGGCATTCCACTAAAGTGTGCAAGACAGAAAATTAGAAACAAGAAAACAAGAGTTAGTTCAGCTCATTTGGAAACACACGTTTGCCAAACTGGGAAATGATTCTTCACTTGAACGTGGCTTGTGATCTGGAAATAAAGTATTCCCATTTTATTAGCTCTTTGCGGTTCAGCCTCATCTCAGCCAGCTATTTCACAGAGGCCTTATAATCTCCTTTAATCCTGATGGAATAACTAGCCTATCAGCTGTAGCTGGCATTTTTCAATTTCAGAGCCCCAAAGTGTACAGGCATGAAAGGTTCAAGGTGAGGAGTTTAACGGCATGAAATTGCTGAGAGCGGAAGGAATTTTTCAAGGGATGTTATCAATATGGGCCTTCCTGTGAAAGTATCAGACTCTGACTGGTGCACCTGCAATGTTTTGACTCTCATCTGTTCCACATTCCTACTCCCAGGGCTGTCGGTCAAGGGTTGTGGTCAGGGTCCTGCCACAGCCCAGCAATTCTACATCTACATTGTGATTCAGGAGCGCTAAGCTCCACCACATTGATTGCACAGACACTGGGATTTAAACTCTGTCTCCCACCCATTAGCACAGGCTCGTAATTAATCCTCTGTCCTGACTGCTGTGAGACAGGAGAGCAAACTCCAAGGACACCCACGACACTCGAGTGGGAAGAAGGAGGCGGCTTCCCGATATGGAATTTCTTATAAGAGATGCTGTCGGTCTCGGTCACAGAACTTACATGACAGTGGCTGGTCTAGAGCAAGCTGCCCTTCACCAGCCGGAGGAGGAGACTGCTGGCCACCAACCAGGTATGAAAGCAAACAGCCCGTTTTGCCAGCTGCAGGGCGGCTTCCAGCTGGCAAGCCGGGCACCCAGAGGCAGCTGCTCCTTTGCTCATCTAAAAAGGCTGGGAAGGGCCTGGGCGTGTGTGGGGAAGGGGCGCTCGCTCATTTCTGTACAGCCTCAGTCCAGCACTGGGGCTCCGAGGCACACACTAAAGGAAGACAGGCCTGGAGAGACACCCAGAGAACGGCTAACGGTCCCACAAAGTGACCAGTCAAGGCTGAAGGGGTTGCCTAGTGGACACAGCTAAAGTCATTGGCAATTCCCAGGAGCTGGTGGGGGAGCATGTGGCAATGAGTCACTGACTAGATCATATAAGTTCTTTCTGGGAACAATTTTAACTATTTGCCCCCAAACGGTTATGAGACTATGCAGGGATTCCCTCCCTCCATTAGAAGATTTCGAGATCTAAGTGAGGCCTGCGGCATCACTGGAATAAAGCCAAAGTCAGGGCAGGTCAGTCGATCACAGAGGGAGGGTGGCTTAGGACTGGTGAAGTAATAACTGCACATTTTTAACTTTTTTGCCTCCTGGGAAAGCGTCAGGCTCTTATAAAGCTTTTCCAGGGAGTTGTCTGTCATCCCTCCAAACAGAATTACACTTGACTGGGTGCATTCACGCAGCCGCCATCTTTTAAAGCCTCGTCAGCTTTATTCTGTTTGACGCTGAATGTGACCATGCTTCACTAAGTTTCATTCCTACAGATCCTCCATCCTTCAACCCACCCTTCCTGGGGTCTTCTGGCTGCTGCTCCGCCTGGTTGGCCTTTGCCTCCTCAAACTGTTCTTGGTTCTCCCCTTACAAAGCAAGCCCTGCAAAGTTGTGTGTGCAGTTGAGAAGCATGGGTAGACTGCAACAGAGGACCTGTTAGTGCTGATAATGTATATGCCATGGCAAGCACATGCCTTGGTAAGAGGGTTTCACAGTGCAGGGAAGGAGAGGAAGAACAGAGAACACGCACTATGTTGAAAGACTGGAGAGAGTTCAGAGAAGAGCTCCAGGAACAAGCCGTACAATGCAGAAGTGGCCAGACGAGTCCAGCAGGAAGGGGATAAATATTTGATGCACATTCCAATGAACATGTGGAAAGGATGGACTCTGAGCAGCTCCTGGACCGGGGCACAAGGGAACAGGACACTGCGCACAGGATGCGGATCACTCCTGCACAAGCGAGCATGGAGGAAAGTCAGCTCTTCTGAAATCCTGGCCATCCTGCCTGAGCAGGAGCTGAGCTCCTTTGGAAGCGTGGCCCCATGGGTTGGTCCTGGGAATGTGGCAATCTCTCCCTGTGTGTTTCTGGAGGCTCGGCCCACAGGAACCCATCTGTGCCCAGAGGAACCCATCTCCCGCATCCTCACCTTGGTTTTGCAACTCTTCCAATTTCACTCTCTTGCTTTTGGCTCATCTCTCACCTAGAACTGCAAGGTTGTGATCAGACCTCCCTGTCACAAACCCATCTTGTTTTCCCAGGCGCAGGGCGAGGGCCAGGCCTTTCAATCAGCCAGTTGTTCTTTCTTTGGGTTGGCATTTGATAGTGTTTGCCAGTTAGCTGATTTACTTCCCTGAGCAGAACACTCTGTGCAGTCGCTGGGCACAGAACCCTGCCGACTGAGGGTAGATTAAAAGGCTGCAATCCCCTTTAATCAGTCTTCAGTCAGAAACTGGAGTGGGACAACCCGCGTCGCGGCGCTTCCTCGCCATGGTGATCAATAAACAATCACCAAAGCGGACGCCAGGAGAGGGGCCAGCCAGCGTCAACATTTGAAAATGAAAAGTGGGGTTCGTGGCCAGTGTTCTCTCTCTGAGGCAGCTGTGAGGCCACGTGCTCTGGGCAAGCCCATTTGCCTGTATGTCCTCTCCACGCACCAGAGAGGGGAGTCAGCTTTTCAGGCGTAGTGTTACCCTGGCTGCGGCTGACCTCCTGCTGACACCTTCTCTGCAGCATGACTGTTCTTGACTCTGCCGGAAGTTAGTTACAATTCGCACGTTGCTTTGAAATGCCGGTGCAATGGGGCATTCCCACATCCCCCCCAGGGTGTGTCTAGACTACAGGGTTTTTGCAGAAAAAGTGGCCTTTTTTTGAAAAAAACCTTCACCTGCAGTGAACTAGACTTCAAACTAGACTGCAGCCGTGTTCTTTCGAAAGTAAATCGAAATAACGCGGCAGTTTTTTCGATCACGATAAACCTCATTTTACGTGGAATAACGCCTCTTTTTGAAAGTACTCTTTCGAAAAAAGGTGCTATGTAATGCAAACTGTGCATTTTCAAAAGACAGCGTTTAGACTCTCTTTCGAAAAAGTGGCTTGCTTTTTCAAAAATTCTGCTTGTAGTCTAGACGCTGTCTTTCGAAAGAGGCTTGTAGTCTAGACGTAGCCCCAGAGATGCTGGATACGATCAGAAGGCTGCATTCCTCGTTAGTGTAACTCTGCAAGCAGTAACATCAGAGCCCCTCAGCCCCAGAGGCAATAAGATCCCACGGACAGGAAACTGGGCTGCAACTTGGGTTCTAGACACAGCTCTAGTAAAGACCTGCTAAATCTAATGCTGAGGGCACTCCCATCAATCATAGTACCCCTCGCTGTCACAAGGAGTAAGGGAAGTTGATGGGAGCATTTCTCCTGTCGACCTCTCACTGTGTGAATGGCACCAAAGTTTGGCTTAATCCAGCTGCATTATTTACTTTTATTTTAAATCACCTATTTCTCAGAGAGGGTGTTTGTGGGCTAACCCTGCTCTATTGTTTATGTATTTAAATCTTTGGTAGCCATGATAATCAACATTTGTCACTTTTGGCAGTAATTGTTAAGCTCTTTAAGGCCAATATTTCTCATGTAAATACCTCAGTATTGGCCTTAGCTGAGATAAATCATACATTCAGGGTTCTGGCCCAGTACAAGAGATTAGCGCAGCCGAAAGACAACTGCAATGGAAAGTCATAAGCAAAATCTGTAGTCAGATAAGGATAATTATTTGCTTCAATCTGAGGAGGACATAAAACTGAATTTATTATAACAATTCTCTCGGGAAGCAGCTCTGTGCAGCTCTTGGACCAATAAATTGTCTTGCAACATCTGAGGAACTTGATTGTCTATTATAGGAACAGGAATCATGCCGAGAGGGTGTCTCTGTTAAAAGGTGCCAGTGAATATTCACAATTACCAAGTGGCACATTTGAGCATCCTCAGGAGCCAGGGATATTGTCTTTAAGCAGCCAAGGTCTAGGCCGCCACAAGGACGGCTGTGCGGTAAGGGCACACAACTACTTATACACGTGAGCGCATAAAACAATCCTTTCCTCTCACTGGCCCAGGGAAATAAGTGTGTAGTAGACACATCCAACCGTCTCAGAAGCACTTTCTTCTTGTCACTCCTTTATTTGAATTCAGGGCATCTGAGACCATGGACATTACACACAGCAGGAGTCCACAAGGCCGTGGTTTTCAACCTTTGCTCATTTGCAGACCCCCTAGACGTTTCAAATGGAACTACAGACCCCTCTGGAAATTGGACCCATAGTGGGGGGCCACAGAGCAGAGGTGGAAAACTCTGGGATAGAAATACAAAGGCAATGCATACAGACTCTCTCTCTATGGCACTTAGTCTGTACAGACTAACTCGGCTACCCCCTGAAGCTGCTATATAATAAAAGCAAGTCAAGCAGTTGCTGGCCAGATGTAAATTCTCTGTGGACCTGTGGGCCAGGCAGCCTGCACTCTGTGGACAGTGGCTCACACGAATGGGAAACTTTGAGCTTCAAAACCTCTGGAGGCCTGAGAGAGGGCCACCCTGGAGGGAGAAAATACGTGGGTGGAATCTCTGGGCTAAGCTATGCGGGCTACTTGGGCCCAGAGCTCCCACCGCTGTTTCCGGCTGCGAGGACCGAATGTGCACAGAGGAAGTGCCAGCCCTGAACTCCACAAAGCAGAATGGGTGACAAAGTGCTGCTGGCCTTCCACCCCGCTGCCCCTCACTAATTACCCCCGGGGGCTCATCAGCTGGTCTGCTAGCTGCTCTTTCCTTGGATCCTGCTTAGGGGAGGGTAAAAGGCTGAAGTCCCAATCAACACGCTGAATGGCGTCTTATTTACATACACGCGGCTCTTCACAGGCAAATTGCTACCTCACGGATGGAGAGGCCCTTATGCAGCGCTCCTCCTCCATGATGGGGGGGGGGCCTCCCCCAAACAGCCTTCTCCCACCCTCCTCCAGCCACCATCCTTCGAAGTCCCTACAGCTGCTGTTCCTGGGCGTGTTTGCGCCTCGTGTGGGTAGCAGTCCAAAGGTGGGGGGGTGGGTTACAAGCATAGGAGCCAACTTCCAGATTTCCCAGGGGGGGGCTCGATCCTTGCTCGGGCCTAGGCCCCGCTCCCACACCACCCTATTCCCCAGTGTCCCACCCCACTTCTTCCTGCCCCTGCTCCGCCCCCTCCACTGGGGGTGCCCCATATTCAACTGGTGCCTCCCCATAGTGGGGGTGTTATGATCTAAAGGGCAGGTCATATTCTGCTCCCCCCCCACACCCAGCAAGGGGCCACCATGCTCTCCCCGCCCTAAGTGGGGGGGCTTTGTCCCTCTGCCATGATTCTCCCACACACATGTTCTGCTGCTCTCCCAACAGGCAGGACCTGACCTGTGGAGCTTTTAGCACCGGCTACTCCCAGTTGCTGCTTTGCCTGGCTGGAGGAGGAGGCGTCTGCTCCCTGCCCAGGCTGGGCTGCTCGGGACCCTGGCGCCTGAGTCCGAGCAGGGAGTGGGAGTCAGCTCCCAGCCAGGCTCTCAGGCAGCTGCTGCACAGGACTGAGTCTCTGTAGCCGGAAGGGCTGGTCCCACCCCTTCCACCCCCAGCATTGCCCGGGCCCCACGGCCCGCCTCCCGCCCACCCCCATCACTGTTTGGCAGTGTGCTGGGGGTGGAGGGAAGACAGGGATGGGAGGATGTGGGGGGCACTGCTGACAGGAAGCACTTGGGGGGGAGGGCATTTTATTCCCTGGGTGCTCCAGCCCCGGAGCGCACACAGAGGCAGCCGCCTGCAGTTACAGGGACACTTACTCCTGGCTAAGTAAAGAAACTGCGATGTTGCTGCTATTCTGCTAGTCTCCGTGCGTTTTACGGTTACCTCATCCCCACAACCTACCCCCATCACATTCCAGCGCCCTTGCACACCAGCCTGACGCCTCACTTGGGAGCTCACTGGGGCAGGGCCTGGTTATGTGTCAGTTCACCACGTCACCCAGCGGGATCTGACCCCGACCGACATTCCCAGGTGCTACCACGATATAAAAAGGGCCATACCCAAAGGGCGGGGGGGGGGGGTGTTCAGAGCAGTGCAAGCAGCCTGGATGGTTCTCAGCCTCTTTGGTCAATTGACAGATATTTATCTGGACTTTTATGTGATGAATAATTCAGCCAACTTGTACACACGGGAGAGCCGAAGCGGAGTAATTATCTGGCCATGTCACTGGCAGTATATCGCACACTCTGCGCTGCAAAAGGAGAACACTCAAGCCCAAACCAGAACAAGCATGCTGAAAAATGAGGAAGGTCCAATGTATTCTACAGCGTAAGAATTAATTTACAGCAATGGCTCATTTATCGATTTAGATTCTGGTCGAGTACAGCAACACTAATCCCAGAACGTTTAATGAATGTGTGTGAATGTGTCTCTGCTGTATAATCTGTTTCAGGGTGGCTAACAAAACTACCAGCCTTCCTCTTGTTTCTTAATAATAAGCTTTCACACAACTCATTTGTGCAAGAACAAAACACAGAGATTGTTATTAATACTCCTCTCCCCTCACACGTGCTCAGGGCATTTATTGAGTATAAACTTGATGAAATAGGTGCCATCCAGGAATTTAACACAGGGTGAGTGCGCACATAGCAGAGGCATGCTGATTTCCACGCAATACTGGTGCCTTAAAAAACATCTGGTTCACATGCATCTTGGCACAGCGAGGATGCAAATTCGCCACTAAACATCACGAGTCCCACGTTCTTACCCTGCCACATCCTGAGCAACGGGACATTCGCTTTAGAGTCTCAGAGGGGCAGCCACATTAGTCCGTACCGGTTGTACCTCTCTAGTCCGGCAACATCCGTGGGCCGGTATGATGTCAGCGAGCCAACTCTCCACTTTTTGTGGATGTGGCCAAGTTTTCCCGCGGTCCCGTGAAGTTTGTTCACAACCTCCAGGCCTGGCTCTCAGTGCTCTGTGCTGTTATTTAGCTCTAATTTACCCCTAAACATCTTCTATGAGCGGTCGGAGCAGGCCCTGGGAGCGGCTGGATAGCCAACACAGGCTGCCCCAGGGATGGAGCTGGCTCCCGTATTAGGCAGCAAGCAAGGGCAGTGTTGGTAATGCTGCTAGACAATATCGACCTCCCGTGGTCTGGCAAAGTCAGGTCCCAAGAGTGCCGGACTAGAGAGGTTTGACCTGTATCTGCAAAAAGAAGGAGGAGTCCTGTGGCACCTTAAAGACTAACAGGTTTATTTGTGGGTAAAAGCCACTTTGTCGCTGCATGGAGACAACGCACAAAAGCTTTTGCCCAAAAAACTCGATTAGTCTTTAAGGTGCCACAGGACTCCTCGTTGTTCATTTTAGAGTCAAGTTCACCTGGGTGGTGGGTTAGCAAGAGGTCCAAGCACCAAGCCCAGACCCTGAAACTAAGGGGGCCTACAGAGAGCACTCATTTACTCAGAAGCTGATGAAGGATAGCATTGAGAACATCGTTTCTATGGGAAAATGCGTTCCAAGTGCCAGATGCACTCTTGGAACATAACCTGTTTGTATGCTGGGGACTTCCTGTATTTAACATTATCGGTGTAACTGTATTTCTATGTAGCAGTACTAAAGAGCTGGCATTTGAGTTGCTCTTGAAAAGTGCCTAGGACAACCATGCCCTGATTCTTGCTGAAGTTCCTAACCACTAGCCTAATGCACACAACAGATAGTATCAGCCCATTGTTCACAAGATGTTTGGAACACCAATGGCTAATTGCAATACTGGGCATTCATCCCCCTGTTCTCTTTTATGTTAGAAAATATGACCTACTACTTCCTGGTAGCCACTCACTTTCCTCTTTTGCTGTCACACAGGAACTGGGAAATTTATTCCAGAGCAAATACCAGTTACAATGGACTGTTTTATTCCCTTTAGCTATGGAATTTTGTCTGTCTGCAAGCAGACATTACAGGAGAACACTGAACAGAATTTTTTTTTTATTCCAGACTGGCACTAAAGTTTTTCTGAGATTCTTTCCTAATTAAAATCCCAATAAAAGCCCCGGTGGTGATGTGTCATGCTTCTGTAGGGAACAGAATGATGCTGTAGAGGATAATAACGCTGGAATCGCTTGTCTTTAACCACTCTTTTTTTCTGTTTAGAAGAAGGAAATACAATGAGCGGCTAGGGCTATACACATTTTTCTGAACAGGAGTATAAAAAAGGCCAGGAGCCCACAATAAGTAGTAGTTAGTAGGGGGAGTGACAAGGGGAACTACGCAAGATGATGGATGAATATATCCCTTTTCCATTTCACTGAATGAGTTCTGGGTCACTGTATGAGCTTTTGTGTATCTCTCCTGGATCCTTGGGGAGAAGGAAAAGGAAAGTTGCAGCAAAAAAATATTCAGTTTTTTGCTCATTTAAGATGAGCTTTTCTGTTCAGCTAATGTGTTAAAATGTTAAATGTTCTAGAAAAACATTAAATTAATTTTCCCTTTTAAAAATGCAGGCTATTTTCTTTGCATAGTTACTATTGTATTTTTCTTCATACTCTGAGTAGTGTTGCTCCAAGCTGATTTCTGAATTGGGCTCTTGAAAGAGTACACATTGGCTACTAAAGGTGGCAGTGGCAATGTATGGCAATACAATATTTGAATTTAAAATCAAACATTTTTAAAATGATGAGATTCCTGTAATGTTAATGATGGGAACATGATTCTGACATCAGTTAGAGGGGCAAGTAAAGTTTCCTATTAACGTTTAAATGCTTTTCATAACTCGGAGGGAAGTGGCACTTCAGAACAGAAATAGCTTGGCTATGATTTTAAACTGTACACAGTTTAAATACTATGGCCTTGTTAAAAGATAACTGTTCTAGTAATAAAAGAAAATAGTGAGTTCTAGGAAGATAAAAATTATGCCTTGGACACAGCGCTTTAATATTCTAATAATTTAGTAGGATGGCAGTTGTTTCAAGGTGTGTTTTCCTGGTTCTTTTCTGATAGTTGAATTGCCAAATCATGGCTTGTAGGTATCTTTAATAAATTCATTTTAAAAAGGAAACTTTATTAGCTCGGTGTAAGTTCATCTTTCATCCGCATCTCCCTCCTGCATGTTGCATGAAGTCAGCGTTCCCACGAGAGTACCTCTTGAAGCACTAGCCTCAGGCAAAAGGTGAGAGCGCATGTTATGGCTGTAAAAGTCCTTGTACTTATTAAACCCTCTCCTTCCATGGAGTTACGAAAAAGAGGTTGGGCTCACGAAAGGGACTGGCCTTTAGCTTCAAGCAAAAATGGGACTTTGCATTGAATTGACTTCACTAATGCTACTTAAAGAACAATATTTCAGAGGCTATGTCCAGACAGCAGAGTTCTTCTGGGATATCCCGGAAAAACTCTGCTGCGTCCGGGGAACGCATCTGTTTTTTCAGAACAGTTTCCAAAAAAGTGATGTGTTCTTTCAGCATCCCTGAATTGCTCTCGGTGAGAGGAAGAAGGGATGTTCCAAAAGAGGAGGCTTTTCCCAAAATTTGGCCCCGTGTAGATGGGCCAAATTTTGGAAAAGCCTCTTCCAAAAAAAAAAAAAAGAAGCAGAAAAAGGTAAGCAAATTGTGGTTTGCAATTTGCGTATCTTTTTCCGATAAAACCCTGCAGTCTAGACGTAGCCAGAGTCATGGGGGGGACCAGCTCTACCTGCCTCTATCATGCCACAGGAAAATGGCCATCCAGGCTCGGGCCTGTTTCTTGCAGATACAGATCAGAGAGTGTATTTACCCTGTCAGTGCAGTTTCCCTCTTCCTAGTCCTGCTGTAATAAGAGCAGTTTTTGGTGGACAAACTTAAAAAACAATGAATGGTCCTGTAGCACCTTAGAAACCAGCAAAAAGTGTAAATAGTATCACGAGCTTTCATGGGCACCACCCACTTCTTCAGATAAAAAAAACAGTTTACAGTGGACAGTTTGTGCGCTGAAAAATGCCATTTGCAATCAACTGAAACTGTACTCCAAATTCACCAACTTTGGTGATTAGTTCTGGCCAATAGAGGGAAAACAACATTTAATTTAAAAAAAAAAAGGAAACTTGATATATTCCTCTCCGTGCTAGCTGAGGTGGTGTTACAAATTTTGTGTGTGTGTGTGTGTGTGTGTGTGTGTTATCATCATGAGCTTTCGTGGGCAAACCCTACTTCTCCAGATGAGCTTGAGTGGAAATAACAAGAACCCAGAATTCCCACTCCAGCTCCTCTGAAGAAGTGGGTTTTGCCCATGAAAGTTCATGATTATATCTCTCTATCTATCTAATATGTATATATATATTTTACTCTCTAAGGTGCCACAGGACTACTCATTGTTTTAAAACTACAGACAAATATAGCTACCCCTCTGAGATATATTACAATTTCAGCAGTCAATGTTGCAACTACAGCTCCTTCTCACGTTGAATACCGGACATCACTAGAAATGCATGTTCTGATCAGAAAGAATAATCTGGGACAATGGGAAGGCTCTACCCATCACCTCCGTGCTGAATCTCGTCCTATCCAGATAGCATTCTACCTGTGCCGTGTCCTCTATTCTGTGACATCTCTTCTGGGCTGAACTCCTTTGCAACAGGCATAAGAACGAAGGAAAGTGAGGAGGCGGCAAAGGAGGAACGTTTTCCTATGAAAATCATGTCTGAATATCAATTAAAGTAGATAAAAAAAATGTCACTAATAAAAGTAAGCACTGAAGCTTCCTGTAATTATCCAGCCAAATTACGAGCAATTTTCATGCACTTCATTTAGCAGGAACGCGGAGCTCTCCCAGCTTAGCATACGTTATGATTAATCACTTGATCTTCCCTGGCAGGAGGACACACTTGGTTACCTGGCTTGGGCCAAACGCTGAAACAGCCCTTTATCAAATGTTGTTTGGCAAGTTATAATGTATGAACTTATACACCAAAAACCAAGAGGCCAAGAATCCTTTTCCAAGCATGTTCACCTTTTGGGCAGCACCAACCAGAGTGAATTAAAAACAAAACACAACACATTCTTGACTAAAAGCAATGTAATGCCTATCAAGGTGAGATGTCCAACTTTTATGAAATTCTAGTCATGCTATAGAACATCTCGGAGAGAAGACTTAAGTACATAAGGATAGCAGAGAGATAGTATAGGGGGCTATTTTGTGAAACCCTGAAGAGATCACAAGAGTGATGGGTTCAGATAAAAAATGGTCTTTCCATAAAACATGACTCAGGGACCTAGAACTCCCTTATAATTCTATACAAATGGTTGGTCCCAGATGAACAAACCTGACCTCCTGTGAGTTAAGAAGTCCATGATGAACAGCACAGAACCATGGAACAATGCGGGGTTATTTTGGTCCTTTCCCAGGTACAGGAATAGGAAGCAAAGGCTTTCATCTCAGTCCTCCATTTAAAGTCCCCTAAATTACATCAGTTCCTGCTTCCTGCAGCGTATTTAGTAGGAGGTATCCCCAAGGGGAAAGCAGCAAGTGGAGGTCTCAGTGCAGAACCCATGGGTGTGATATTTAAGTAGCATTGCTTGGTAAAAGAGAAAGTGCTGTAGATACTGTTCCAGCAGCGTCTCCACTTAGTGTTAAGTTTTCCAAGTAGTTCGGCACATTGGATGCATGTTGGGTGCTGAGCATTTCTGAAAATCTGGAAGATAATTCTGCCAGGCTAAGGGAAGAAGTGGCCAGTTCCTCAGAGAGCAGCACAGCGCACGAGCTTCGCGGCACAGGCAGAGAGACCTGTCGTGCCCCACAGAAAGGAGAGCAGGGAAGGAGATACACACCCACCCCAGTTCCATCCTATATTAAAAGGTCAATCCAGACAGCATCCCGAGTGTTCCTGTTTGCAAATGGCAGGCAAGAGGCGATGCCTTTCCAGCTACGGGGCTGAGTTCAGTCCAAGGGAAAGGCCGAGCATGCCAGCTGCCTCAGTTTTGCAATGATTTGGTCCAAACACCCCTAATTCCTGTAGCTGCCATTCAAGCATTGAGAGAGGAGGGGGGGGGGGGCAGAAACCAGCCTGTCTTTGTGGAACTCATCACAATGAAACAAAACCACAGTGAGTCTAAGGACAGGCTGTAATGGAACCACTAACACGTCTCTTCTCCCAGAAATGGCGTTGCTTGCAGACAGCTGATCAGTAGGCCACGGGGCCGTTCCTTTTATGGGCAATAATCCCACTCTCTGGAGAGCAGGGACCGAGCCATCAGCTGTGGCACAAACTGAATCATTTCCCGCACGTCACCACCCCCACCAGAGACCCTGCCCAGTTCGTTCTTCACATACCCCCAGACACACACTCTCCCTCCCAGGGCCGACTCACGCCCACACACACACAGACGGTTACTGGTGGAGAGAACCCAATGGTCTTGGAATGTGACACTACCAGCAATATCGAGCAGCCTCGTCCACAAGTGCTTCCTACAGTATAATTACAATAAATCGACAATGAGTGTGGGCGAGCCCGAGAGATGGTTCTAGGGAAGCTGATTTCCAAAGGTCTCACAGCTCTAATTGAAATTCTTTATGTTATTTTGAAAACAATGTGTCAGCCTATTTAAAGGATTGCTCCTAAAAGCCACTTCTTTTCCAATACCGTTAGCCGCTGGCACACTACGGAGCCCTTAGCGTAAGTGGCTATAATGCACTTATCGTTATAACCCTCAGTGCTAGATGCGAGAGAGAGCAATCCCATGCTCTAGAACGGCTAGGCCCTATTGTTCTCAGAACCCATTAGTATGCAAACAGAGCAGATTAATCCCGCTAAAAGCTTTTATTAATTGATTTGTGCTCCCTGGAAAATGAAATGAGAAACTGTTTTCGAAAGGTGAGAGACTGTGGATGCAGCCGGCCAGCCAACTGTACTGGAGGAGACAAGGGGAAGAAAGGAAATGTTTATTGGGCAGAAAAAAAAGCGACAAAACCTGCCAGGTTGAAGATCCCGCATTTAAGTGATTTCAGATATTGACAGAATGTACGAATATGACAAGTAGAATAGCAGCCAGCTGGGCCCCCCTCCTTCACTCAAATACAGATCAGTTGTGTCTGTCCATAGAGAAAGCTACTCCCACGGACAAACCGGCTTGTATTGCATTAGTGCAGAGATCACACCTTTCAGCATACTCTTCCCTCCGAGATTTCACGCAGCCTGTGCCCCAGCACTGCTGTGTGGCTGGAGGTGCTGTAAAGCCGATGCCTTGCTCCAGAGTGGTCCCTACAGCTCTCCCATGAAGGAGAACCTGGCACGCACATTGCCACGTGGTACCACTGTGATAGCCCCTTTCACTTGCTCCTCTAAATGGCAAGGAAGCATTTCTGAGCACTGTGCAACAGCTGTAGCTCTTGTGGAGAGGGGAAGCTGCTTTCCACTAGCAGGAGTGAGCCTATAAGCCATGTAGGCATGGTGCTCACATTGAGTTCAGTCACATGGCCAGGTGCTGTGAGCACGCAGGGTGTGTGTAGACCTGCCCAAGAAAACCCCATCTACTTCCCTCACAAGATGAAGTCCTGGCTCCACTACTGTCAAAGGGATTGGTTTTTTACACTTACTTCAACAGGGCCAAAATCTCACCTACCGCATGTGCACAATGCTGCCAATACACAAGGCAAACCCGAGTGCGCTATATTACATACACCTTGGTACAGATCGCACACGCATCTCTGCATAAGAGCATTGTCTCTCTTAGATAAAAAACGTTTATTATGCTCATTCAGTTTTTTCTCCTCTCAGCCCTTCATGATTTGCTCTTTTCATTTGTTCAGAGCATGAAAACAGAAAGTCGGAATTATAATGGACTCCAGATTAGAAAAGAGGCAATTTGTGAACGGTGAGGTGAAATATTTTTTATATTACAAGTTACAGTTTGTGCACCACAATTTAATTGCATTTTCCCTCCAGCCTTCCAATTAAAAATAATGCAGAAAGCAGCACTTTCAGGATGGAAATGGGAGATGGAAATTCACATAAAAGAATAAATAGTGTGTTTGGAGAGCGAGATTAATTATTGCCAAAGCTATAATGAGGAGGGAAGAGCATTGTTCAATGCTGTATTCAGGAGCAGAAAATGAGGCCTTTGAACCTTGCAAAGTCAGAACAGGTCATAACCATGGGATGTAAAATATGCCTGTAAACTGTTGCAGAGAGTTGGGTGACTAGCAGTGTATCATCTGTGACTCGGAACAGAACAACCGGATCTATTTAGCCAGCAGGAATATTTTTCAAAAATTGCACCATTTTGGGGCATTTTGCTGGACTCTCTCATTCTACTATTAAACAAAAGGAACATTCGGAGGGATCTCGATCCATCTGCTACAGGTAAAATGCCTTCACATTCTCTGTACTTTTCAATGCAGATCTCACTGTGTGGCCGCTGAAGAGTGGTCATCAAAAAGAACTTAAACATCATGGACAGACACAGAGCATGCCAGTGCGGATCCTTTCAGCTCTTCCTTATTGACTCTTTGCTACAGAAAACAGAAAGGAAAGGGGGTGAATAAAGCATGTCCTGAGCCAGGCGAACACCTGGTAATATTCAAAGGGAATACTCAGCAAAACAAGCCACCCTGAGACAGATCAATAGAATTACCTTCTTGTCTGTATCTATATTATCTACCTAGTGTATCCACTTGAGTATATCTTGCCCACCTACTTCTCCATATTTATGTCCACCTGTCTATTTACCTGGCTGTCTGCATTCCCAGCTCAGGCACCGTCATCTCTAGATGCTAAAATAGAACAATTACAGGAGTAATTCCCTCTGCTCCTCCTTTTATTCCTAAGATCATGACAGAGGAAGATATCTAGGGGCAAGGGACTGCCTTGCCAGCTCCTTGATTGGGTGAAGCCCCTAGAAAGTAGCGTGTTTAACATCATGGTATAAAAGTGCATTCCATGCTGCAGCAGTAGGGAGCACAAGCAGATAAAGGCCCTTCACTGCACATTCTCTGTCCCTCTCTCCAAAGAATTGCACCCTGCACCACGGTACTGCAATGTCCCTGTAGGCCCACAGCATTTGTAGGGTGAAGAGGGTTCTAAGGACCCGGCTCTTGTAAATGCATCCAGAATGGAAGAGAGAACTCATCTAGAATGCAGAGCACTTGCATTCTAAGCATTCATTCCTCTGCCCCAGGCAGATCGAAGTCTCTAAAAGGGTGTTACAAGGAGGAGGGATAAAAATTGTTCTCCTGGGCCTCTGATGCTAGGACAAGCAGCAATGGGCTTAAACTGCAGCAAGAGAGGATTAGGTTGGACATTAGGAAAAACTTCCTGCCTGTCAGGGTGGTTAAACACTGGAATAAATTGCCCAGGGGGGTTGTGGAATCTCCATCCCTGGAGCTATTTAAGAGCAGGTTGGACAGACACCCATCAGGGATGATCTAGATGGTGCTTGGTGCTGCCACGAGGGCAGGGGACTGGACTCAATGGCCTCTCAAGGTCCCTTCCAGTTCTCAAGTTCTATGATCAGCCACAGCATGTTGGACCAAATGACACTGTTGGCCTTAGGCAAAGGAGATTGCAGGACCACAGCAGAGAGACATGGAGTGCAGCCTGCTTGCTAAGCGAATACAGGAAAGTGCATTTCCGGCCACCGGTGCTGGGTGCGGAACCACGGGTAAGCAGGACTCAGACCATGCCAGTCACAGGGCAGATGCAGCTAGGCTGAATCCTCTTTGTTATTGGCGATCTCAGCAGACAGACAATAGCACACCATGTTCCTGTCCATGGAGCCAGGGGTATTCATTAGTGGACTGGAGAAAGGTCCAATTGTTTCCAAGCTATAGAAGTGAGCCGCTCAGCGGCAGGAAGGTAATGAATATCAATGTCTAGTCTGGTGTATGATGTGAGACACTTATTTCCCATGGGACCTGCAGTCAGAGTTTTATACATTCCTGGCCTTGAGTTTCTACATCAAAAAAATAAACCAACAGATAAAGTGTCAAGTTCCAAACACTTTCTTGTGCCTAAGTCACTTTCCATCGCATCTCTTAGTGCAGGAGTGGATCGTGATTATAAAAAGCTTTGTTCACAAACATTACAATGCTAGAAATGCGGCTCTTATTAGGGTTACCATATGTCCGGTTTTTCCCGGACATGTCCTCGTTTTCCCATAGTTTACAAACACCACAGCCAACAGACACAGTCAATGCATGCTCCTCCTAGATCAGCGATGGCCAACCTATCGGCCCTCCTTCATCTCAGTGGGCCTGTCAAGGCTGTTCCCCATTTTGGCACTTCAAGTGCAGAAGGTGGTGGCTTGCAAGACACTTAAAAAAAATCTGCTACCACTAAAGGTTTCTGCTTAAACTCCAAGGTCACAGATTCCCTGACCTTGGGTGTTACATTGCCACCACCAAATGCAAAAAACCCTTTGAGAACCCAGGAAGGAATGCTTGGGAATTTCTTCCTGTCGAGTACCCTCAAGCTCTTTAACCCTCCCTCAGCGAGAGCTTGAAAACAAACTGTAATTCCTAATAGCAGACCTGGCAGCTTTAGACATGTGCACACAGAGCTTCCTGCCTTCCAGGACACAGGAATCAGATCATTGTCTTTAAAAGGTGATTTTATGAACAAAACAAAGAGGACATACTTGGTAAAACATGACTTGGTTGCTAGGTGTTATAGAGCAACTGAAAAAGGCAAGATTAAAACAGAGAATTGCTCCCTGGGATTCAGCTAAAAAGTTTCAGTCTATGGGGGGGGAGGGGTAAATGGGTTCAGCACAGAGGAGTTCAACAACCCCCAAAATAAAGAAAATAACCTGACTGCGTCTGACTAAACATTCCCTGTTCTACTTGCATCTCTGTTGTTCCAAGGTTTAGTCCTTCCCTAGGCATGGATATCACTGGACATAATATACCTTTTTCCTGGCTCAATGCAGCTCTCCTCTGATCTCAGACTGCAGCAGGGAGGTCCTGCTTTTCAATTAAAAACAACACCACCACTACTGCTTTTCATTAGCTTTCCTGGCTCCCTGCCAAAGACTTCCTGGAGACTGTCTAGGATCCACTGTCTCTGGGGTTAACCCTTACAGGCAATTTACTTAATTGACTGGCTGGGATGTGCCCCGCCCATCCATCACAGGGCTGCAAGATTTTTGTAATCAAGATGGCCTCATGGGATATGGTACTTTTTCTACTTCTGCTTGCATACCTCGAATTTGCAGGGGGTGCTGACTGAACCGTAGCAGCACTTTGACTGGATGCAGAGGGAGTGCACGGCTCTCGGGGTCAATGTTGTATGCAATCAGCACGCACCTCACTTCACGTGCTGTTGCTTGATGTGCATGTCACTTTACTAATACCAGTAGGAAAAAAAAATGTGAACAGAAATCAGCAGAATCAGGCAACCCTGCACATGGGCAACAGTAAACAAAATGTCTCACGGGCCACATGGGGCCTGCGAGCCACAGTTGTCCTCCCCCGTCCCAGATGAAATGCCAGTTTTCATTCCATAATCTTGCCACTCTCCTTTTCTCCCTCATCCCACGGATACAGAGATATTCCTTAGTACTGGCTGCCTCTGAGCAGGGGCTCTGCAGTGATGAATAAATTACTGCCCGACTCTTCTCCTTCTGTTCACGTAGGGCCCCTGGAGAATATTACTGCACAGCACCGAGTTGCTCCACTCGGGTCGAACAACTACTGCACGCTCTCCACAAACAGAGAACCAAAGATAGAAATAGCTGCCCTGGTTTGGTTTCCATTGCCTTGGGCTCAAACATTTGAAGGGGGAAAAAACCCAGCAGGATATCAAAGCCTCTTCCACTCTACCTCCGTCCCTGACAAATTTGCTAATCAGAAATTCTTGAAAACAGCAACCTTAAAGTGGAAGTGGTTCAGCAGGATCAGAGCCAGAAATGAAAGCACAGGCAAACCCTTTCACCGTATATGTGTATATGCTCATTCGAATAACAGGTGTGATTCTCCACATGTGAGGGATTGTGCTCACACCCTTTCAGCTTACAGCAACATCCTTTGCCTTATACATAAATGATGAAGCACCTCACATCTGTGAATCCCATGGTCCTGAATGTTAAGCACAAGTCAGACTCCACGTCTCACCCTTCAGGAATATTTTACAAATTCTGATTGCTGTATAATGTGTCTAAAAGACACTTTCCATGAGGACTATGAATAGAAGGTATTTCCATAAGAAAACCTGAGGAACAGAATCCCTGTTCTTGCCTATATGAATCCTCCAAGCTAAGACCCTGAAGAGAAAATGAAATCACAGAGCACCAACTCCACACCATTTGCATGGATAAAAAGCTAATCCACAGAATTCTTCATGTCTATGGTTTTCCTATGCGCATACAGGCCTGAACAATTTAAGAATGTGTATGTTGTATCACTTTGCTATGCCCCTGAACGAGCGCGCACAGAAAAACGGTAAGGCAAAACCACCCTGTCACCTGCAGGTGAACGCCTGTCACAAATCAATCCCACCATAGCTGACCCTCTCAGTCCTCAAAGTTAAACCTGCACAACACCTTCAAACGCAGAACCAGTGAACTAGGATTCATAGCTTTGCTAGACGCCAAATATCAAGCACTCAGAGTCACTGGTCTTAGGTCTCACTACTACAGTCCGTAACCCCCTAATTCTCCTTTGCCCTGTGACTGCAGGGGTGTTAATTGCTCACTTCATTTTGAAGTGTTTCTTGATGCAATGTGTCAAACCCTTATGCTTTGAGCCCTGCATGTGTGCAGATACCTGCTTGGTAGCCATGGAACAAGTTTGCAGATTGGATGCAGAAACAAACTGTGTCCATGCAGAGCTCCCCGTACCTTTAACAATCCGTGCCGCCTGGCATGCAGCCGTGACACTTCATCAGCTTTCCTAGACCTGAAGAGGAGTTCTGTGGAGCACAAAATATCATGTTTTCACCAGAAGTAAGTTTCTCCTTCCTCCCTTCGCCCTCCTTACCCCAGTGAAGGGGGTATTCCTTAGAAGGAGGCTCCCTCACAGAAAGTACAGTGGGCACAGTCAGTAGCAGCCTTTCAGAGGCAGAAAGTCAGTCTCTTTCACCAAGCTCTTCTTTTCATTGTCCTTGATTTGACCCCAAAGAGTTTTCAGACTCCCACGCAATCGCTGTTCAAATCCTCTCAGTAGTTTATTGACGTGGCCCTCAGTCTGACATTATTCTAGATGTCTCTCAGCCCTAAGGGACCTACTCAGGTTTCAATTTGTGCTTTCTACCCCTCGATACCATACTGGATATTTGTTGTTTGTTTTTCATTCGCTGTCTGCTTTAAGAAGGTGCCTTCTTGTCCTCTAACCCAGCCAATTTGACCATTAGTTGCAGCTTTTCTAACTATTTCTTAAAGCCATCTGGTAGGACATTTTTCCCCTTTCACTTTGAAGAGAGATGGGAAATAATTGTTAAAAAAAATCTCAGAGGGGTAATCGTATTAGTCTGTAACTTTAAAAACAAGTAGTCCTGTGGCACCTTAGAGTATGTCTACACTGCATTCCTCTTCCGAGAGAGGAATGCAAATGCAGCTGAGCGAAATTGCAAGTGAAACACGGATTTGAATTTCCCACGCTTCATTTGCATAATCGCGTCCGGCCACTATTTTGAGATAAAAACCGCCATGTAGATGCGGTTATTTTGAAAGAAACCCCTTCTTTCGAAATAACCCTTACTCCTAAAAAAATGAGATTTAAGGGTTATTTTGAAAGAAGGGGTTTCTTTCAAAATAACCGCGTCTACACTGCATTTTTTTTTAATCTCAAAATAGGGTATTTTGAAATAGCGGCTGGATGCGATTATGCAAATGAAGCACAGGAGATTCAAATCCGTGCTTCATTTGCAGTTTTGCGCGGCTGCATTTGCATTCCTCTCTTGGAAGAGGAATGTAATGTAGACATACCCTTAGAGACTAACCAAAATACATGGAATCATGCGCTTTCATGGGCAAAAACCCACTTCCACATTAATTAGCTTCACTGCCAATGTTCCCTCTAATCTTTTCCATCCAGTGTGCAGAATAATGTTTATGCACACTGAGGCATGTGCCAAAGTGCACCACCAACAGAAACACAAAACCTAGCTGTGAGTGCTCTGCTAATCAGCTGGGCAGCATTTGAATTTCTTCATGGAGCACTATGTTCCTGTTATTTGCCTTGAATGTTCCAATAATAATCTTGAGAGCAGATATTTTTTCTGGATTGCAGAGATGAAAGGGCCTAGCCACCAGGGTGGATTTATAGAAAGAGGGGGGAGGGAATTAAAGAAAAAAAAAAGAGATGGCCTGGGAATAGTGAGATGAGCTTTTGCCATGAGGGGAAAGAAGTGGTTTGGCCTGCCTGCCCTGGCATTTTCCTCTCCCTCTGCTGCAGTCTGCCTGCTCGTGGTCCAGTGGTAGAAAATGGCTTGAATGAAGCAAGAAAGCACTGGAATAGGTTGCCTAGGGAGGTTATGGAGTCTCCATCTCTGGAGATATTCAAGATCAGGTTAGATAGACATGTATCAGGCATGGTCTAGATGGTGCTGGGTCCTGCCGTGGGGGCAGGGGACTGGACTCGATGACTTCTCGAGGTCCTTTCCAGCTCTAGTGTTCTATTCTAGGATTCTATTCTAGGAGGTGAGATAATTGTGCTGAAAGGTCCCAGAGCAGAGGTGAGAGACCAGACAGCGTTCAGACTACTTGAGAAGCTGCTGTCTGCTCTAGCCAAGTCTGGTTAATTGACGAGAGACTGCATTAAATGTTTGCAAGAAGTTCCGAGAACCTGAGATGAAAGTACAATTCTCCTGTTGCTGCTACATTCTCTTCCCACCCTGAAGGCCCCAGGGAGAGACTAATGAACGCTCTGGGTCACAGGAACATGGGGCTCAGGGACCTGGACGCTTTCTCTCTCTAAAGGACATAGGCTCTTAGGACAAAGCGTGGGAGCCAGCAAACCTTGCCACAGAGGGACTCGGGAAGTTTGGTGCAAGGTGCAAATCTGCTGAGGTGGTTCAGTTTAGAGGCAGTTACTTTATTAAACTGATTTGTAGTGCCTGCAGAATTATGGATTCAAGCTCCTCTTTGGAAGTTGTGTGACTGTCCTTTAAAGACAACGATGGAGAAGTCAGTTGGAGAAAAGTGTCTGTCTCCTAGGGTTGCCAGATAGCTGAAAGAAAAATACCAACCCCCCCTGCCCCCCCCCAAAAAAACACCGGAAAAAATTTTGTTGAAGGGAAAAAAAAAAGCGGGGGGGGGGGGGGAACCAAAGTTGTTGAGCAAAAAAAACCCACCAACCTCCGAGAACCTGGATCACTGCTAGGGGTTACCGGGTAATCATTAAAAAAAAAAAACCCTGAACACGCTTCATGGGCGAGAGGGGGGGGAAACCGGCCAAGAAGGGAGCGGTGCTGGCCGGGAAGGGGGGGGGCCTGGAAACAGCTAACGGGGGGGGGGGCAGCAACGGGGCTGGCCGGGGGAGATTGGGGGGGGTGGAACGGGAAGCAGGGCTGGTCGTGGGGGGGAGGGTCGGGTGGAACAGGGCTGGCCATGGGACATCAGGGGAGGGGGGACCGGCCAGAAGGGGGCAGGGCTGGTCAGGAGTAAGGGGGGGCGGAAAGCAGAGCTGGCGGGCGGGGGGGTGCAGCGGCACTGGCCAGGCGGAAGGGGGAGCGGGAAGCACAGCTGGCGGGGGGGGGGGCCGGGAGGAAGGGGGATTGGGAAGCACAGCTGGCGGGGGGGGCCGGGAGGAAGGGGGAGCGGGAAGCACAGCTGGCGGGGGGGGGCCGGGAGGAAGGGGGATTGGGAAGCACAGCTGGCGGGGGGGGGCCGGGAGGAAGGGGGATTGGGAAGCACAGCTGGCGGGGGGGGGCCGGGAGGAAGGGGGAGCGGGAAGCACAGCTGGCGGGGGGGGGCCGGGAGGAAGGGGGATTGGGAAGCACAGCTGGCGGGGGGGGCCGGGAGGAAGGGGGAGCGGGAAGCACAGCTGGCGGTGGGGGGGGTGTGCAGCGGCGCTGGCCGGGGAAGAAGAGGAAGAGGAACGGGCGGCGGGAAGCAGAGCTGGGGGGCTGCGGGGGGGGGGGGGCTGGCCGGGGAAGATCAGGAGCAGAAGTGGGGGAGAACCGGCCGACCGGCCGGGAAGCGGGGGGGGTGAGCAAATTGCCCGGCGGGGAGTGAGACTGACCTGGGCACTTGCTGCCTGTCCCGCGCAGGCTCCCGGCAGCAATCGCGGCCCCGCCCCCGCCAGGCTTCCGTCCGGTGGCAGCCGGACAAATCAGAGAATACCGGACATTGCACATGGCACGTTGCACGTGTCCGGTATTGTCTGATTGTTTTTACTGGACAGAGCGTGCAAATACCGGACTGTCCGGTACAATACCGGACACCTGGCAACCCTACTGCCTCTGTGTGACAGGCTTGTGTAGGCCCATGGACCCTGTAAGGTGTGTTGTGTTATTGATCACTGCAGCAGTGGAGAGGTGCCTGTTGATTTTGCATCTGTTGTTCTGGCAAGTTCTGCTTGGTGGGTCCTGCTCTTTTAGAAGTTAGCCTGCCCAGCCTCAGAGGTGAGTTGGGATTTTTTCCCCAGGATGTGGTCCCCATTGACCACAGATTGTAATTGTTTAATGAGACCGTCTAGCAGTTTCATTGTGGGATGGCAGATGACAACTAGCCATGTGCGGTCAGAGGGAGCTCCCTATTGAAGCAGGTTCTCTCAGCGTATCCCGCGGTCTGCTCTATTGCTCTGGTGGAGTGTTCTTTAGCGAACGCCCCAGACTTTCCTTAGAGCATATTCATTGATTTGCTTCACAGCTCTTGTGACCACTCCAAGAAGTCTAGATAACTAGGATCCTAGGACCGACATGGCTACCCCAGCACTACAAAATTGCAAATTATGCATTTTCAGGCAAAAAAGGACACTATGTCTCTATCTCAACTGAAATCAAACGGCTAATTTCCTCCCTGGTTTTTAAAGAATGCAGGATAGTTCTGTAGCCCAAATACTAAAGGCTTTGTCAGGGTTAAAGCTAAACTTTCTGATTAGATTGAGTCAGCATAAGACACTTCATAGAATGGAAACACCTACCTTTTGTCCCAAGAGAACGCTGGTTTGCAAGGGATACTGTAACTGGTGATTAGCCTAAGAATTTTGTCTTTGGGATTTGCGCTCCAGTAACTCGTCGGATTTCAGGCTTTTGGGGCAGAGGAGGGTGCTTCCATTAATGTGCTTAAACCACAGGGAGCTTCTTAAGACAAACTCACTCAGTTTCTGGTTGTGACATGGAACATTTATTGAACACACACACTTCCTTTACCCTGACTTCCCACTCAATGGGGGCAGCTGTAGTGTTAGCAGCCATATGGTGCTAGTTTCAGACCACTTATCTGTAAAGGATGTACCCGTCCTGAGAAGAGAACCAGAAAAGGCAGCAGCTTTCTGCGCAGCAGGATGAACAAATTTGGAAGTATAAATGGGGGATGGGCAGCATTAGTTTTAATGAGACATAACCCAAACCTAATTTTGCTGTGGGAACAAGATTTTAGTCAGACGGTTTTCAACATTTGATGCTTAATAACCAATAAGCAGTAATGTGCTGTCCTGAAGCTCCTAGTTCAGTTTAAATACAACCAATGATGTTCACGTCATGCATCAAACATATATAGTCTAGTTTCATATAGCATTGGAGGCATTGTTTAAATGTAAGAAATACGGCTAGAAATCCATTTGTGCTTCAAAACCTCCCCCCACATGCTAAAAAAAGCCTGCCTGAAGCAAAAGCCCATGATACTGCAGAGCAGTGTAGTAAGTGTTAGCAAACTAGATCCATTTCAAAAGGAAAACAAATGAGATAATTTAGCAAACATTAAAGAGATTGCAACAAAGCGCTTCTAATTGCAAATGAAAGGCCAGAAGGAGAAACAGACACAGAGGAGCTTGCTACAAATTAGAGATTTTAAACCACGTGCAGATTTTCCATTTAAAACAAGTCTTCTCCTGTAATGTAGCTGGGGGAGGGGGAGTCTTAAGGCCTAAAGTGGCTCAGATCAGGTGTTTGCTTTTCAGGAGCCACGAGAAAGGCACTCGGGTGCTTCCTGGCATGCAGCAATGAAAAATCAACTGTAAGAGAGTCATTTTAATATCACTTCTCATAGCACTTTGCAAAGCAATCAGCATCACCCCCAGTGGACAGGGGAAACTGAGGCACAAAGGAGCTGTGATTGGCTAGATGTCACCCAGCAGGCCTGTGACAGAGCTTGAAATAGAGCCCAGCTTGTCCGAGTCCTAATCCAGGTCTCTGAACTGCGAGGCCGGCCTCCCCCTCGTAACCAGGCCTTAAACCGAGTTTGTGCATTAAACCCACACGTTATTTAGTGCGCCCATGAAAACGGCTCTCAAGCCCCATCTCTCAGTGCGCTGCAAAACTCATATTTCAATGAAAGAACTAGCTGAATTCCTCCCCCCAAGAATGTTTGAGTGAACCCCAGTACCATGGAAACTGACCCCTGCCCTCAAAATCCTGTTGTGGGCCTCCTGGGTGGTGGGTGAATGGGGGACAGGGGGAGACAAGCCCCATGGCCTCACCCCTGCCATCCTTGGCCCTATGGGAGCCAAGCACCCCCCAAGCAGGGGCAGTCTGCGGCCCAGCCCACCCGAAGCACTTGTGACCCACAGCCCAGCTCTCCCCCCACTGCCCTTCATTGGCCTAAGCCTCTGCAGTCCTGGCACAGGGAGGGCTGGCAGCCATCCCAGGACACTGAGGGCGCTGTGTTGAATCAGGGCAGGGCCAGTTTGTTCTCTAGGGGGTACGGCGCTATTTCGAAATAAGCTAAATCGAAATAACGCATCTAGACACAAAAACTAATTCGAAATAGTGTTTTTCTAATTCGAAATAGCACGTCCACCTTGAGTGGACCCTGAATCGAAGGTAAGGCTGGCCGGAACCAGTGCCAAAAGGGCCTCAGGGTCGGACTTAGTATGTGGGGCTGCTGCCTCAGGCTAGCCGAGGTCTGTGCTTAAAGGGACCGGACCCCCCAATCCCGAACAGACAGTTCTCAGGTTTCTCTGCTTGCTGGTCCACCTCGCTGAGGGACAGCAAAGCATTTGTGTCTCGGAGTGCTCTGCTTGCCCTCACTCGGGACACCACGGCACTCTGCAACATGGAACCAGACCTGCCCCCGGGGACTCTGCTGCGTCTCGTGGACACGTTGCCGGCAGCCTGGCTGCACTTTCTGCAGGCTGCCATCTGGGAGGACCATCCAGGGGCTGTCAGGATCCAGGGGGGCCCTGCAGGAGAGCTTCCACCCTGAGGAGCGCTAACAGTCTCCCCGGTCTGCCCCACCGGGGGCTTGTGCCCCATTCCTCCCTCTCGTCCTTCCACTTACCCTTCCCTAGCCCCCCCTTCCTGATGTCAAATAAAAGACGTATTTTCAAAAATATAACCTGTCTTTATTTAACACAAATGGGGAGGGGGAATGAAACTCTGGGGAGACGGGGGAAAGGAGGAGGGAGAGGGCAGGAGAGAGGGTGGGAGAGGGCAGGGGGAAAACTGGGAGGAGGGAGCTGGAAGGGGGAAGCAAGGGGAAGAAGGGGCAGGGAAGCTCAGCACTCAGGGCTGGGGGGTCTCGCCGGGCCAACCGCCTCCCAGCATGGCGGGGGAGGGGGCCTCGGCGTCCCCAAGGGGATGGGGAGGAGGGTGTGGACATTGAGGAGGAAGGTGTGGAGGTTGAGGAGGAAGAGGTGGGAGAGGGGCAGGAGTGGGAGGAGGAACAGTTGTTGGGGGGGGGGGGACAGCAGGCGCAGGACCGGCATGGGGCAGCATGCTCTGCAGCAGGGCCTGCAGGTTAGAATTCATGGCTCGGTCCTCAGCAAGCTGCTCCCGGCGGAGCTGCAGGTCCTCCAGCATCCAGGCCTGGACAGTGTGGTGCAGGGCTCACAGGGCCCCCAGGTGCTGGTCCCAGTACTCCTGCCGCGTGGTGGTGGTCCGGAGCAGGCCGCGGCTGCGGGAGCATGGCCCGGGCGGGGTGGTGCGCCCTGCACGAGCAGCTGGTGCGGTTGTAGAGAAAGAAGAGAAGTGTCAGTTCTCCCTGGGGACACAGTGGGTGATGCCCAGCCCCCCCCCGCGACGTGAGGGCGACCGCGCCCTGCACCGTCAGAGCCACTGTACTTGCACAGAGGCATGGTCGGGATGTCTGGCTCTCCCCGGAACTGGGAGCTGCCCCAAGACCGCACCCATGTCCCTGTGCCGTGTATAGTGTGGCCGGGGCGGGGGGGAGATGTCCCCTGCCTCTGTGTAGAGGGGGCGTGTGAAGGGAGGGCGTCCTGCTGGGTCCCGCCCTGGGGTCGGGAGCGTGTCAGGTCTCTTCACACACGCGTGTGCCTGTTGGGCCACGGCCCCTGGGTGTCACGCAGCTGGAGCCACCTGCCCAGGGGTGGTGTGGCACATGCTCACACGTGCATGGGTGTCTGCGTGATCCGTGGGAGGCATGGCCCACGCGCGCAGTCCCTGGTCTCCCTCCCCCGCCCCCCCCCCCCCGGGTAGGGGACAGTGCTGGCACTTACCCAGTATGGCCTCCCTGGACGACCCTGCTGACTCCGGTGCCGGAACAGCTGGCGGTGGCCCCTCTGGTGCGCCCGGGTCAGGGCCCTCCGGTCCCAGCTCGCTGCCTCCCGGGCTGGTGTGGACCGCCCTGCCCCCCAGGAGTCGGTCGAGGGCGGGGAAGTAGGGGCAGGTGGCAGCCCCTGCTGCGGCGCCGCCCCTGGTGGTCCTGGCGTACGCCTGCCGCAGCTCCTTCACCTTCAGGCGCACCTGCTCCTGGGTGCGTCTGTGGCCTTTCCTGGCCGTGGTGGCCGCTATGCGGCCGTAGACGGCCGCGTTCCTCTGCCTAGTGCGGAGATCATGGAAGTTGGGGGCCTCCCCCCAAACCTCAATGAGGTCCATGATTCCGCACTAGTCCATGAGGGCGCGCGCCGTCTACGGCCCCTGGCTGGCCCCTGGGTGCTGGGGGACTGGGCAGGGGACAGCTGGCTGCCACTGGCTGAGGGTCTGCAGCTGCTGGCAGGGCTGGCTCTTGCACGTGCCCAGTGGCCAGAGTCTGCCCCTTTAAGGGCCCCGGGGCTGGGGGAGAGGAGAGTTTTCCTGGTTTGGCCCAGAGTGGCCACCAGGGGGAACTGGGAAGGGCTGGAGGCCCCCTCATTTGAAATAAGTGTCTACACAGCACTTATTTCAAATTAGCTATTTCGAATTAGGTGTTATTCCTCGTAGAATGAGGTTTACCAAATTCGAAATAAGGGCTCCACTGTTTAGAACTTATTTCGAAATAGCGGTTTGTATGTGTAGACAGCTATTACAGTTAATTCAAAATAACGTCTGTTATTTCGAATTAACTCTGTAATGTAGACATACCCTAACCTCTTATATCTCCTTTTGGAAGTGGCCATATTCAGAAACCCAACTCCTCCCCGCCCCCCACCACGCTGTCCTGCCCACCAGAGGGGCCGGTCCCCAGGGGTGGGATGTAGGGGATGTGGGTCTGGTTCACACAACTGGAGGGATCGGCCGATGGAGCAGGAAAGGGGGAAGCCTGCGATGAGCACGTTAGTGAACGTTTCGCTTTGCAGAGCGGACGTAGGAATCCCTGATCAGCCTTGTGCTCCTCCCCCCATGCACCCCCCGCCCTGCACTAAAAGGTCATTTTCTGTTCTTAATGCTGCCCCTTCCGCTGTTTCTCGCCGAGATGCCGGCTGACCGGGACTGCAGACGTTGTTGTGGCTGCTAGCGCAACACTGAGCAGTGGAAATCATTTGTGGCATTATAAAACAAAGGCGTGGGAGCTGGGCTGCGCTTTGGAACATGCGTGTTCGGCGGGTGCACAGCTCATTCCTTGCCACGGATTCCGAGGCAAAAAGGACAGGCCCCCGAGAGCCCTGTCCTGGATTCCCAGCAGGGCTGACGTCCCCACATGGGAGTCTGTGGTTCTGTGCAAGACAGAGGCAGGGCTGCCCGGCCCCAGCACCACACCCAAACGTGGCCAGTGTGAGCCAGTCAGCATCACTCAGGCTCTACCACAAGGCTAAGCAGCCAGCACTTCCCACAGTACCCTGGTGCTCCAAGCATCTCCTTCCTGGGGGCTAGAAATGCCGACACCCTGAACCCCTCTGGTCCAGCCAGCCCGTCTGCTGGCGTCTTTCACTGCTCACCCGCCTGGGAGACACCTCGCCCTTTGGAGCACCTTCCCAGTGGAGGCCACATTCAAAGGATCCCACCTGAGGGCCGCGTTCAAGCCCCTTGTAAACCCAAACCGCCCCGTGGGCTGCAAACAAATGGGCCGTGGGCCATATGCAGCCCGTGGGCCACCTGTTGAGAAGCTCTGACCTAGGGCCCTAGAAAGAAGGGACTGGAGCGATGGGTATGTTCTGCTGTATTACAGCACGTCAACCTACAGGTCTCTAGAAGAGTGCAAAGGATTTTCCTCACTGTCTTGTGCCCTGCACTGACTGCAGAGCCCGAGTCCCACAAGCTACCCTGAGCTAGGAACATTTAGGGGGAAGTGGCAAGTGACAGTGCAGGAACAAAGGAACAGCTGTGCAGAGGAGGGAGTGCTGGCTTTCTTTCCAGGTACTTGTGGTTGCCTTGGGGCAGGGATTGTCTATCTGCTCCCTCTTTGCACTAGGATCTGGCCCTGAAGGACCCGGGCCTGGCACCAAGGTTCCTAGGGGCTGACGCGATACAAAATAATAATTATGTGGCCCCTGCTGCCACAGTGTCTGAGCTCCTCAGTCATTACGGGAGTTTGTCCTCACAGTACCCTGGTGGGCCAGGGAAGTGCTATTACGCCCATTTCGCAGATAGGAACCCAGGCCTCCCAGTCTCTTGGTGCATGCTGCCATCCGAGGGGTGGTCGCAGCTCACAGTGCGCGAGCGTTAATGGAGTCAGCATGGCTAGGACCAGCCAGGAATAGGTGCAGGGCAGATAGGGCAAGCCGTCCTACAACCCTAGGACCTACAACTCATGCTGCAAGCCCTTTTGGAGATCTGTGCTTTCATGTGTCCGGCTGGTTTAAAGAAGCCTGAAAGAGTAAATGTAAAACCCTGCATCATTGGCTCTGAAGATCGTTAAACTCCACGGAAGTCCTCCCAGTCTGTTATGGTTCACTGCTGAGCTCGCCCGCGAGTTCGGCATGAGCAGGCTGTGACATGACAGCGCTGTAGAAAGGCTAAAGAAATAGCTGTGCTCCGCTCACAGCCAACCCCTTTGCATTGCAGGGTTCTTTCAGTCTACCCTTGCCCCCCGCAAACATGTCTGGTGTGAGGTACCAATGTGTATGCCACATCCCCAGACGAGCTGCTTCCTTCTGTTTTCACCCAGCTGGGGTTGGTTTCCTGCTTATTCATCCCATTTGATTTCCTCTGGCTTCCTTGCATTGCACCTTCATCGCAGAACAAGGGAGACCGTTTGCTCCATAGCCTTTCCATCACCTCGTGACAAATACTGCATGACAGTAGCAACTTGCTCTGAACTTTTGAGCCCCCTCCCTCCCAAAACATCCGATTCAGGCTGTCAGCTGTTTTTCTATTTGCTGCAATAGAGCTCTCTATGTCCTGCTCAAAAACATCTCTGTAGGCACAAATAATATCCGCCAACAGAGAAAAAACTGCCTCGTGAAATTTATTCTTTCTGCAAAGGAGAATGGGAAAAAACAAATCATTTTTTGCCAGTGTAGTTGTCTATTTGCATTGAAAAATTTCTTAAAGAAAACGGTGTTTGATGTGTGAACACTAAGGGGTGTTTCACATTGTGTGCGTGCCCGCCCATTTGCATGGGCAGTGAATGTTTAATGTGGGTTTTCCACAAAGCAGCACCTCATGAACGTATTGTGAGGAAGCAAAAACAAACGAATCGCCGCGTTGCACTGCAGCCTGGGTTTCAGGTTTTGAGTTGTGAAGCCAGTCACAGGATAAACCGAGTGTGCAAAAAAGAACAATGGTGCTGAGTAACTCGGAATAATCTATGAGGGCTGCATGGAGACATTCCAGACAGGAAGTGTGGCAATTCCTAGCTATCTGCTATGCAGCATTCACTCCGCTCCAGTCATCTTATCCATCCACAAGTCACCACCAGCTTCCCCAGGGCTGGTGCAGCTTGCTCTGGGGCTGTGCCCCACGGTGCATTCCCAGAGGAAGCCGCATGCCCCGGGAGCATTTGTTCCCCATCCACATCCCCTCATGCCTCCACTCCCCAGGGTGCTTCTGGATCCCTCTCCGTGTCCCCAGGCGCAGAGGAAGCCGTCCCCAGCCCTGCCAGCATGTGCCGAACCCCTGTGCCATTTGGGTCAAGGTCACTCGTTGCTGCCAGCCTGAAAAGTACCTTGGCTGCACTGCCCAGGGCTGTGTTACCAGAACCTGGGAGTCAGCACTCCAAGAACCGTTTGCAGCACAACGCATCACATCATGTGCAGAACGACTGCAGGTCTCACCAGGAGTCGCTCATTGACCACACTCCCGGCTCATTCATCAGTCGCCTGCATGCCAGCAGAGGCCTTGGGTTGGATGGGAATTCATCCCTCCCCTCCGGATTAGCAATCGTTACCGGGGCTCCGGTGACAATGCGCTGCGGGCGAGGAGTGTCCTCCAGAACACGCTCAGCCAGAGGTTCTCAGCGTTTCCTCTCCGTGCATTACGTGGGCTGCATCCACACAACAGACCCACTACGGATGTCACACGGGCTGCGGCGGTTTGCTCTGATTGGGCTCGGGCCGAGAACCACTGGGCTCAGCGGAGCTCCAGGTGAAAGTTACACAAGTGCCTCTCATCAGAAAACAGGCGAATCATATCGGAGAGAGGCCTTAGCAGAGTCGTGTGACAGGCTTAAAAAACACCAAACCCCACATTTTACACTCGTCGGCACGACACAGGCAGAAAGCCTGAAGGTCTTGGGTAAGGTCAGGCTTTGGCAGGGACCGCGGATGGTCACACTCACCTAGGAAGGTGTTGTTTAGAGCACAGGTGAGAGCCCAAAAGACTCTCACTGATTTTGCCAGCATTGAGAGCCGAGTGCCCATACGTGGCACCAAACTGCCGCTGGAGGCTGGGATACCCAGAGCCTTCACTTAAAGCTGTGTCAGACGCTGCGATGGCACTTAGGGAAAGAATATTTTCTTGCATGTTTTTGCCAATTGTGAGCTTTAAAAAGCCACCATATGCCATGCTCCACCACGTTCAAGCTCCCTTGAAGGCCTGTGTCTTGAATGCAAAGGAGAGAACAATACCTTGAATTTCTGCACCGGCTTTTGCTGCAAAGGCTGCCAGAGGCATGAATACACCCCTGACCTGCACGTGAGGGTATCTACAAGCGACAGTAGAGCCTCAGAGTTACAAACTGACCGGTCAACCACACGTCTCATTTGGGACTGGTAGGAAGCCAGCAGGCATCTGCAGAGACAGAACCCCCAAACACAGCACAGTGTAAATGGACACTATGAAAAAATAAAGTTAAACATTTGACAGGCGAAGGAAACTGTTTCTGGGCTTGTCTCATTAAAGGGAGATCGTTTAAAGCTGCATTTTTCTTCCTCATAGTGAAGTTTCAAAGCTGTAAGTCAATGTGCAGCTACAAATCTTTGAAAGAGCCATAAAGTCCATTCCCGAGGTGCTCAGAACCATAAGGTTCTCCTGCCTTTCACCCACTACTGAAACACAGCCACACCTGGCGCAACGTGCAACCCACAAGAAAGAGGAGGAAATAAAGAGTCGCCTGGTTTCTAATTGAAACTGCAGGGGAAGTTATCTGGGTTATAACTTGGCCAGGAGTCTCACAGCAATGTCGGGCTGGAAGGCATCTGAGAGCTTTAGAAGTTTCCACCCACAGGCCTTGTATGACACCAGCGCACCAGCGAGCTAAACAAACCTTATGAAAATCTCTGGAAGACAAATGATTTGGGGGTTTCCACTCTGGCAACAACGAAGTGATTTAAAAAAGCAAGAAGCAGGTGAAAGACGCCCCCGACCAACGCGTGGTGCAGACTCAAAGCTAAGAGAGGTCACTAGGAATGAATTCATCCCAGACCCACACGTCCAAAAGCAGCAGCACTTAACAGCCGGGGTTCCACAGTGCTGCATTCCTGCAGCTTCTTTCCCATTCGCAGTCACACAGCCCAGCGATTTCACCGACTGCTCGGTCTCCCCGGCTAAGTAATTTTGAGGCGCGATTCTATTGGCAAGGTTGACACTGGCAAGGTTTGATGCTGCCCGGGGACTGGATGGGGCCAGCGCTCTCGGGGAGCTCTTGTGCTTTTGCTTATTAATGGGAGGCAGGAGTCTGCAGTGTCTGGGAGATCAGCGAACACTGAATCCAGCAGTGCAGGGAGCGGCGTGAGCAGAGGAGCCCAACACCTGCATTCCACAGAGGCGTGGAAGCAGAGTCCCTGATTTTTAAATGAAGTGGAAATAGCTCTCTTGCCTGGGTTCTCTTCCTGGAGCGGCCTCACTCCCTGGCTTTGCGGTTATCCGATGAGCATTCCCTGCCACTGAACGCATGCGCCAGCCTGCGGCCGGCTCGCGAGCGAGGGATGACGGCTCGCGAGCGAGGGACGGCAGCTCGTGCTCCCGGCAGAGCTGGAGGACGCTGGATGTAAGAAGCGCCCCACAGCGCACAGTGGAAACATGTTTCCCCTGGCTCCAAGGGGTGGAAGAACCCAGGAGTCAGCAGCGTTCCTAGCAGGCCTGTCACCTGGACTCGGCCGCAGGGTCTCCCTGTGGGAAGGCGGTAGGGACAGCTGTGGGCTCAGCTCCTTCTACTGTGCAAATGGCTGAACCCAGCCCGGCTTACTGGCTCCTCTCCAGCCAGGAGGGGATGGAGAAGCAGGCATACACACAGGCCAGCAGCAGAATGGGACTCACTGTAGGCTAAGGAGCTGTAGGGCCTGCCTGGCCTGAGACCCGGGAGCTCGCTACCTCTGGGAGCACAGATGGACTGGAGTCCGTTCCTCGTCCCTGCTGTACAATCCTCATCCTTGCTAACCCGGCGCGGCCCTTACAGCGAGTGGCCCAGAGACCTTTGTCCTACAGCCTTAACAGACACGTGTAAACGCTGCCGATCAGGGTAGCTTGGGGACGCCGTCACATGAGCTGGGACCACTTAACTAGTTAAGGCCAGGAACAGAAACTGACGTCTGGATGTGGCTTCGCAGTGGAAGCCAAGGTACCCAGCCAACACAGAGCCCGGAGCTTCATCACGCCAGCAAATGCCAGGGGTCCACAGCTGAAGGGCCATTTATGCACACACTGATCCGAGGGCCGCTCTGCGTCTCCATTAGAAGCCTGAGGGCACAGTCTACAACTCAGCCGGAGGAACCGGCTCCATGCTGACACTGCCCAGCCACGCAAGGTTTTTTGAAATACAAGTTGTCAAAATGAAAATGTCCTGCCGGCCCAGCTGCTTCTAAGGCGTGGGCCTGCTGGGAGCTCGTTACAAGACGCAGGCTCCCCAGGCCTACTCCAGGGCAACAAGGGAAGGGAGGGGAGGGACAGGAGCTTACCTGCCCCACATGCTCCATTTGCCCTTTTCCTGAACGTGGCACCACGACGTGCTGGTCCCTTCCCTACACCCTCCATCACCACGAGCTCATCTCAGTGGGGGCTTTCTGCACCAAGTCCTGCACCTGCTGTCCGGGGGGGAGCAAACAGGCATGAGCACAACCCATCACTCCTCCGTAGGCGTGCACCGGGCCGTCACTCCAGGCCCCATTCCGACTGCCCCTGTGTTTAAACCCCCTCCATGGGTGTGCTCCAATGGAATCCAACTCTCCTCTGCCCTCCAGTCCCCTCACACACGCAACCCCAGGTCAAACATGCTGGAACCAAGAAAAAGTCATTAACAGTCTCAGCAGATGGAGATCCTGGAGGTCTCCTGCCAAAGTGCCCTTGACTTCGTTTTTGATTGCAGATCATTAATATTCACATCGATAATAATGGGAAGAGGGATATTGATTGGGTCATAAAAAGAGTAAGTTACTGTAGCAATGATACATTAATGTATTTTTCCCTCAAGTAAAGTACCATACAAGGGCAAAGAGCAAAGGCAGGTTCTGTGTATCCAAGAGCTCTCACCCTAGGCCTGCTCCAGTGGGGGAACTGGAAAACAAGACATCACCCTAGCATTTGGGTCACGTGAAAAGGGAGCCCCTGCGTCTCATGGCTGCACAGGAAGCATAAGGAACACCTGCTCCTATCCAAGCAGGAACAGTGCCACTGTGCAATTAGCCCTGGAAGCCACCAGTGGAAAGGCAAGTCTGGATTCAGTCCGAAGTGGTACCCAGCAGCTGGTACAAAAGGTGAGCACAACCGAACTGCCTGGCATATTTGATTAGCATGAAGAATCTGCTAGAGCGCGCATCTTTTAACACATTCCCTGTATGAAAGTTTATACAAGAGATTTAGCATCGAGGTCCCTGACCGTTACTTAGCACGCATGGAAGAACCATACCCCGGGGTTCCACTTCTGAAGAGGAAAGCCACTATCACTCTACGCACTGCAAATATTTCTCATGACCACATCCTACTAACTAGGATATTTTTTCTTTGTATTAAAAACACAGCAACTGATTATTAAAAACAGATCAAGGTCTACAGCTACGGAAGGGTGTGTCTGCACGGCCGGGCTTAGCTCAATTTGCGTCGCTTATTTTGCGTTATGTCAATTGCATAGCTTATTTCGAAATCTGGAGCATCTACGCGGCACTTACCATAAATTAGCATATATAACCCGCACTCGAGTATAACCCACAGGTTTTCCTGAATGTGTAAAAAAAGTCTTAGAAAACCAGCGGGTTATATACGCTACTTTAAGGTACCTGGTAATTGCACATACCAGCCGCAGCCTCTGGGAGGGGGGAACGGAGAGCGCAGCGCAGGTGAGCTGGCCGGCCCTTCAGGAGGGCAGCCACACTCGCGCCCAGGCTCTGCGCAGCTGCAGCCATGCGCAACTCACCCTCCTCCGGGGGGGTGGGCAGGGATGGAGAGTGCAGAGCAGGCAAGTAAAAATAAACTTGTATACCCCACGGACATGTATACCCCGCAGGGGGGGTTGGAGGCTTGTAAAACTTTGTATAACCCGCGGGTTATATGCGCTAAAACACGGTACTTTGAAATGGAGCACTCTTCCTCCAACTTCCCTTACTTCTCGTACAATGAGGGTTACAGGAGTCGGAGTAAGAAGTCCTCCAGAGTGACAGTATTCCAACATTATTTCAAAATAACTGCCGGCTGTGTAGACGCGGACTAAGTTATTTTGAAATACCAGTGCTGTGTAGACATACCCTGAGAGCTCTATGGCTTCCTTGCCACAGCAAACTCAGGAGTTCTGAGGCCTTTCCAATAAACCTCCGGAGGCAGCTGTACCAACGCTGAGATGCAAAGGCAGACCAGAAAACTGGGCTCCTCCCTCCCCCTCACATGCTTTATGTTTACAAAAAGCCAGGCTCCATTTTCCACTGAGAATGTACGGAAGCCACTCGTTAAAAATGAAGGGGAGGGAGACAGGCTGGAATTATCACGTCACTGTCCCAGGCCTAATACCCATCCACCCTGGAAGGGTGACAGATTGCTGTCTGAAGGCCACTTATTACCCTCACTCCTTTTTTCTTTTCCACTTCCCTGGAACTTTTCATCTGAGACTCTCAGAGAGCTTCATAAACCAATATTCCCAGATGGAGCCCTCCAAGTGCTTGGGCTGTCTGCTTTATTGCATTTCTGAACTGTGCCCAGGAAAATGGCACCCCGCCTTCAACTGGGGTTCTTTGGCATGATAAACATCTCATAGCCCTCCTCCTGAGAGTTTTGGTGGAGGATTTTCATTCCCATTTTACAGACAGGAAAATGGACTGCACACCTGTGGAACTCCCTGCCAAAGGATGTTGTGACAGTCAAGACTGTAACAGGGTTAAAAAAACCCAACTATATGGACGCATCAGTCCATTAATGGCTATTAGCCGGGATGGTGTCCCCAGCCTCTGTTTGCCAGAAGCTGGGAATGGGCGACAGGAGAGGGATCACTTGATGATTACCCATTCTGTTCATTCTGTCTGGGGCACCTTAGCACTGGCCACTGGGCTAGATGGACCTTTGGTCTGACCCCGTGTGGCCGTTCTTATGACCGAAGTTATGTGATTGTCCAGATTCGTATAGTTACAGGCAGAATTGGGAATAAAACCCAAGGCCTCACACCCGAATGGGGCTCTAACTAGCGCAGGTAAAAAATGTTCCATTATAATGATTTTTGATGGAAGATGGCCTTTTAGATTAAGCTTGTGAACACTTTGCTTCTTTTCCCAGAAATGTTGGTGTTTTCCAAAGAGATAGAACCTCAAAATTCAGTTTTCTACACCTGGGGTTTTTTGTTCACAAAACAAGTAACTTTAGTTTTAACTTGATGACATTCCCCCAATTTTTGCACAGCTTCTGCAAAGAAAATATTTTGTTAGCATTTAACAGAAGAAACCCCTTGATGGTGCCTAGCAGCAAAGCAACTGTTTTTATCCATGATTACATACAGTTCTGTCTCATTGAGGATTACAGCTTGTACATGTCCAATCTGAAATTAAATAGTGATGCATCTTCAGGTTCAGTGAACTGAAAACTTCCCTCATAAGCTGGTGGAAGCATAATGCAAGCTGTACCTGCTACCTCTTAGGTTGAATGGTGCCTGTAAAAGCTGCATGGCAACAATGTATTGGGTTACATGACAGTCTCTGTCATGAGTGGGGGAGAGTACAGGTTTGCCTGTGTGCATGTTTAATCCCCTATCTGTGCTGCTAAGCAGTTGTGTTAATAAACAACCCTAAAAGTTTCATAGAATTTGTATGCTATGCATGTCTTTGTCAAAGCAATTTATGAACTGCTTATAATGTTATCCCCAGATTTACTAGTGTCTAACCCTCATTTAAAAATCTCTTCTGAATCTTCAAAGTGCAGCCTTATTTGAACTATGTTCTTAGACACTTTAAAAAGATTAAGATGCTTTGAGTTAGAAGAAAAGTATCTGAGTACAGTATTCTCCAAGGCTGTCTCCCCACTGGGGAGTTATTTCAAAATGAGCTATACCTCTTCACAAGCAGGGGTTATTATTTCAAATTAACAGGCTTGGTATTGTGGACACTTGCCTTGTTATTTTGAAATAAGGGGGATTATTTCAAAATAACTCCCCAGTGTAGACATGCCCATACAGTCCAAAAATAAGTTACCCTTCTCCTGGGACCAAGCAAAATTTTAGTCCAAAAGGGAATGTTTTGAGAAAGCTACAGAGTTACGAGTGAGTGAAAACCGAGGGCTGTAATAGAAGCAGAGTAGCAACCTTGATTCCTTATTTCTCCTTGGGCATTATAAATCCTGGGAAATGACAGATTTGGGGACAGTGTGTCCTTCCCGTGCTCCGGTTGGATTTCATGCTGAGGTTGTAACAGCTAATTGCAAAGATAAACACGTGCACAGCTTTTGTCACCGTACTAGCACCACAGCCACTGTGGCTTTCTCGTGCACTGAAAGCAGGAGAGGGAACTTGAACCAGGGAAGAACAGGCGGCATCTCCTACCCACCTACCGAGTTCATTAACATGGCAAGGGAGACCCAGGGACAAAGCCAGAATCTATGAAATCCTCAGCAAGGTAAAAAGGTCCAAATGGAAACACTGTTGCCAAGAACAGGTTGTTCTGGAGTCTGTGTGCTGGGGTTTTCCATTATTAATGGGTGGTTGACAGTGGTGGCTGTTGGCAAAGAGCCAGTGAACGTGGTTCGCTTCTTTTGCTTCCTTCTGTATTAGCCTCCATTTTTTGGACAGAAACTTTACAAAGAAAGCAAAAAGAAACCTGTACGTTCGTGTAGGGAAGAAGCCATTGTTCTCAGGAGTGGCTATAACTGGGAGAGAGAAACAAGAGAATGCAAAGCTGAGCACTGGGGGGGGGGGGGGACGGGGACAAGGTTTCTCAGGGACTCTGGAGATACGTTGTCACAGCCTGAAGCTCTTGCACACTTGATGCTACCCAGTGTCCGTTCTAGAGAATGTATCCGCTGAACACGTTTAAACACACGCTGTTCATTCCTCACTGCTGTTCGCACCAACGGTGATTGGACCACGGTCAGGAAGCGTCCGGCTTCCTGGCTGGGCATTACAGAGGGTCAGCCGAGTGCAGGTGGCGGCTTCCCTGCGCCAGCGCATCAGAGCAGACCCCAGCACTTGCGGCTGGAGCGGGTGAAGCGCATCCCCTTGGCTGTCTCCTCCCATCTGGCTTGGCGAGCCGCGTCCACTGATTCTGTCGGATGGTCAGCGACATCTGAGTCACCCAATGCTTTATGCTGCTTGAGCAAGGCAGCGCTCTGCTCACTGAGTGACCAGGTGGCAGCCACACAGGATGGCTCAGGCTGCTTTGAGATCCACTGTCACTTCTGAGGTGTGTCTCACTTACCGAGATTGCCAGGCTGGAATTGTCACCACACATCACCAGCGCTACCCTGCATTTTTAGGTGGCAATGCGTGGGCAGGTAAACTGAGTCACAACGTTCATAACCACAACACAGACGTTTCCTCACACAATCTACACTTCGTGGGCAGGTAAATAATGGGCTGCAGGCTTTCTCTCTCTGCATCTAATTTACTAGCACCCCATGCTGAACTTTGGGTTGTGCAACAGAAAGCGCATGTGCGCACTCCGACCCAGCAGAATTATACAGCAAACCCACCGAAGGGAACAAGAGGGAAGCAATTACTTGCCTGCATTTGATTGAAATCTGCCCTGGGGTACTGTGACTGAGCCAGAGCGATATTGAGCCTAAACTCTGCTTACAGCAATACACAATTACCCATGAATTGTGTGGGCGCCGCTGCCTGTGCCAGTGAGCTGGAAGGAACCACTGCACCGGATATATGGGTGACACATCAAACTGAAGGCAAAGGCCTATTCGGATAGGTTGCGCCTCCTTGGCTAGGAGGGGGCTCTGTGACATGGGAGCTAGGACACCGAATTCATGTTCCTGACAGAGACAAGTCAAACAGAAGTTCATTTCTTCACTACTCGGGGAGTCTGCAGTTATGGATCTTTCTAGGTTACCTGGATCAATTTTTTTTGCGCTGTCGTGCAAAATCCAAATCTGTCACCTTCCAATGGAACCAATTCCAGGGAACCAGTGCACTTGTGCAGAGATGCTTCTAAGCAAGCTTAAAGAAAAGAGACAAGGAAATCGTGTGCCAAAGTGGACAGGTGTATGGGGGCGGGGGTGCTGCAGAGGCCAGTCCTGGCTATGGTACTAGTCTGTATTTTTATTAATGACTTGATAATGGAATGGAGAGTAGGCTTATAAGATTTGCAGCTGCACCACACTGGGAGGGGTTGCAAGTGCTTTGGAGGACAGGAGTGGAGTTCAAAATGACCGTGACAAATTAGGTAACTGGTCAGAAATCAACAAGGTGAAATTCAGTAAGGACTAGTGCAAAGTCCTACATTTGGGAAGGTGGGAGGGAGGGGGAAATCCACACACAACTAGAAACCAGCTGGGCGGTAGTACTGCTGAAAAGATCTCGGGCTTACGGCAGATCACAAACTGATGCTCAGTCAATGTGACGCGGTTCCTTAAAAGGCGGCATGTTAACAGGAACGACATTTGTAACGATATACGTGGGAGGTAACTGTCCTGCTCCACTCCGTCTGAATTACTGTGAGGAGCAGGGATACACCTGAGAGAGTCCTGTTGGTCCCCTGGGAGAGAAAGCTGCACATGGCATCTCTCCCAGCTCCTGAGCAACCAAATGATTTTCGTGAAGGACAATGAATTCATTGCAGAGCAGCTTGTTGCGCATGGAGCCTGAACACTCTCCTAGGGCTGGAACGTGGCTGGGGGCAGATTACTTGCGTCCTGCAACTCTGATGCTAGGTTAGAACATCAAGGCATTACTGGCACAGATTCCATCAGGTCCTGTTCCTTCCATCCCTGCCCTGTGATCCCATGGGAGCTGTGCGCTGAAGGAGCAGAGAGTGAGATGTTTGTGCTGGTAACAGACAATGCTGTGATTTGTAGCTCACCTTTGCAGGGGAGAGGGACGTGAACCTTGCAAGATTTCTATGGAGGGGAGAGGGGTGATACTAGCCCCAAATGAACAACAGACCAGTCCTCCCATCTCTCCAACAGACGGTTCACAAACATGCTGTGGCCTTCATGTAACTGGCAACACGAACCCCCCAAAAGTCCTATGTTTCAAGATGGTTTATTTCTAGTGCTTTTCAGCGTGTTGACACTACTAATAGTGCATGCACAAGCCAGCTGTGGTCCAAAGGAAGTGGCGGGGCTGGGCTTTGTCACATACAGAAAGCAACCCCTGTGTCCTGTCTGAAAAACAAGAGCACTGATTGCAAGGGGTGCACTATGTAAAGCAGCAGCAACGTGTCCAGCTTACACGCTGCAGGTTTCTGGGTCAGTGCAAAGCAACATGTTCAGATATTTCAAATACGGTGAAGACAGATCAGAGTTAGAAACTTAAAAGGCCTCATCTAATCTACACCAGGGGTGGGCGATTGAAAAAACGACAAAAATCCCAGCTCACACCACTCTGGAATAAGTTCGCTCTGCTCGGAAATCAGTGTAAATGCCCCCCTGGTTAGAGGGGAAACCAGCCTCTTCTGACCAACAAGCATGTTGGCGGAATGGGGGACGCTGGTGGCATCTTGCTCTGTGCTAGGTTCGGACGGAGGGGAGGTTACTGAGGTCCACCCTTTGACTGTCTGAATTCCTCCGGGGGGGAAGGGGGGGGCTACTCTGCTAACGCTTGGGCTAGTACAAACGAGGGCAGATTCAATCCAGAGCTATTAATAAGAAGCTGGGGAAGCTTGCAAAGCCCAATGCCGATCCATGCTTTGCCTTTTAATAGGGGAGGAGGCGGCTCGCTTCACATTGCATCCGAAGTGGGAAAACATCGCGCCACAGACGTGAATAAGCCCCAGACAACGTGCGTCTAGCCACTGGCACCCAAGGCTATGCAGCCGGATCATTAGAAACAGGCTGCGTTGAGTCACTCCAGGGATCTAGCAGCAGGTAGCGTTACTCAGCGCCAGTCTCATGGAGAATCTCTGCCTCGTGTCTTCTGGGAGAAGTCACCATGCGGGGGCTGCTTCCTGCTGTCAGGAGCAAAGAGACACACAGCCCTATGCAGCCCAACTGTGCCCATCCCAACAGCTCTTCGGGGTTTAAAAGCCCTCCCTGAAAAGAAACTCCCATGTCAGGCACTGAGCGTTCGGCTTCTGGGAAGAGACTTCCAGGCGTTTGGGGAACACGCTCTCCGGTTTTCAGGCACAAGAGCAAGGGCAGCGAATTCTATCACAAACCTGGGATTTGTAAGGATTGGAGCCCAGAGCAGTTGGGGTAAGTCCATCAAGCCCAAGGAAAGTGGGAAATACGACAAATCCTGTGGCGATTGCTTCTGACCCACCGGGCTTGTTAGCGCCTTGGCCAAGCAGATACATCAAGGAAATGGAAGTCGCATTCCAGCTCTGCCCCATTGTACTGGTCAAGTCACCGCTCCGGGCCTCACCTTGCCCAGCTGTAGCATGGGGACAGGACACCGGGCTCCTTCATTGCATGTTGGGAGGGCTTCATGTTTATAAAGCCTTCCAACAAAAGTGCTGCCAAAGTGCCCTGCCATCTCACCCTCATCTTCCTGGGACTCAGATTGTACATGTGCTTCTGCTGCTGTCTGAGTCTAGGAATGTGCCCCAGGGTCAGCGCTCCAGCTTTTCCTCCTTCCAACTGTGCTGAGCAATCAGCTGACTGTCAGCCCGTCTGTGAGCCTATCTGCAGATAATGGGCTTCCGTGGATGCGCACTGGCGGCCTGGCAGGTCCTTGGAGCTCTTGCGTTCACCGTTACAAGTCTAGTGGCCGAGTCCTATGAAGAGCTAAAGCATAAAACCACATCTTTGGTTTACTGTTTGCAGAGCTTGTGCATGCTCACCAGGAGGCCACCCTATGGCAGCAGCGCACACCCGCAAGAGCCTGGCTTTAAGGACGAGCCGATCTGTGATTTCTAGGCGATTTGCCGAGAGAGAGACTCGGTGATTTAAGAGTTTGGCTTGGTCATGTGACGGACTATTTCACAGACTTTGGGGGTTAATACTGTCCCACTCAACACCTGTGCTTCACTGCCCAATGGGCACATCAGCTGAAAAGCCCCCTTTAGCCTGTGTAGACATAGATGGCATCTCTTGTAGGAGCAGTCCTCCGCTGTACTTTTAGCCACCTTCCTACCAGCACTTTCTACAGAAGCACTGAGTGGCTATGGTCTATCCCACAGGAACCTAATGCAATATTCCTTTACAGATTCCTATACCTCGCTCTGCTATGCCAAGGAAGCACTGTGCTGGCGTTAATGACAAACAGGGCTGTCCCTACCCATATACAGAACGCACAGCTGCATAGGACACACAAAAATTTTGGGCACCACTGACCATTTTAAGGTCCACGCCACTCCTGTTCCAGGATAACAGCCTACTACTGCTACCAGCTCATGGGTGCCATTAGCACAAGCAGTGAAGGACTCCGTTTAAGCTACTGGGCTCAGATACCATTGGGGGCTTGGCATTACACACCAGACAGGATAATTGCAGGTTATCTTGTGTGTGTGCCATCTGTGTGTGGTCTTGTGTCAAAGGGGTGGAACACAGCTTCATAATATTGTTTTCTTAACGTTGTGCTGAATATGCCAATGTGACAATGGGCAGGTTGCCAGAATTCTTGGTTTTGTAGAAAATCGGCTCAAGTAGTCACCTACAACGAACTTGCAAGGGGGCCGACAGACTTGTGCGGGGGGGGGGGGGGGTTCCACACTCCTGGAAGGGGCAGGACTTCAGGTGGAAGAGGTGGGGCTGGGGGCAGCCAGCCCTCAGTGCTGCCCAGAGCGCACCATGCTGCAGCCCCCCGGCCAGCTCTCAGTGCTGCCTGGCACGCCAGTGGTGATTTAAAGGGTCCAGGGCTCCAGTCACAGCAGTGGGAGGCGGGAGCCATGGGGTCTTTTGACTCGCCAGGCCCTGGGGTAGTTGTTCCCTTTGCCCCCCACTTCCCCTCCTGAACTCGCAGGGGGTGTGAACTCAACTCGGAAGGGTTTTTTCTTACAAGCCTGTATCCATCACCCCCAGCAGTGAAGAACTGATGAACTACTGTCCCAGCTAAGAGACTCAGAGGGTTCTTTGCAATACCATCCTCTCTCCTGATGAGATAAGGGCTGTTTGCAGGACTCCAGAGCGTACTGGCCCACCCTCACTGCTGTCAAGACAGTGGAAGCTCACGGAGTCACTTACATGTTCTATGATTAAATACATGCATTTACCGTTGGAGCCAAACATACAGGCTGCCTCTTTGCTCGGTTATCGCTCCAGCTGCCTTCTCGATGGGGAATATTCAGCGGGTTTGGTTTGGGGCTTCTGGAAGTCTCCTCGTCTCTCTGTGCCATACACAGAAGGCTGTTTCAGGAGCTGCAGCCTGGGATTTAAGATCAGCTCCAGGGAGTCTATTCTTATGGATCTGGGTCTCTCTGCTCATGCAGCTGGGAGCAGTTTTCTTTTTTAAGTCTTGTCACTTAATATTAGACACGTGAACCATGCCTACCCTGGCCGCCAGCTCTGGGACCCTGGTGGAAAGCTTGTCTGTTCCTAGCTCTCCCTTCCCCTGGGCTGCTTACTCTCCAAGGGAAGCAGCGCTGCTGCTTTTGTTCACACCACGGCATTAAGCAAACAGAAGCACCTGTGTCCCACACTTCATTAATGAGGTTCTGGGACCCCCGGGCAGCAGAGCATGTTTAAACTGTGCACTTGTGTGGGGAGAGTGGAGCGGGGTTAGAGCTAGGACTGTCCCACGGGACGTAGTGATTTGCTCCACTCCAAGCCCTTGCTAGCCCACAGACTCTGCTTTTCCAGTCACTCCTTTCCCAACAGGGGGATACAACAGCAGCTCGCTGAAGAATCACAGTGGTGCTGGCACTAAGGTGCTTGCCTGCACCCCTCATCTCTTCTTCTGGCTCCTGATAGCTTGGGGGGGGGGAGGTTCCTGCTGAGCAAAGCAGGAAGGAAGTGTAGGAGTCCAAGGGAAGGCCAGGCAGCGTGTCTCAGCTCACCTTCCAGGCCTGACTGCAGGCAAAGGGACCGGATGTTCTGGAGCCCTAATCCCGGCCCTAATCTGAAAGCAGCTTTGGCTACTCTCCAGTATCACGTCTGAGGACACGGTAACAAACAGCACCCCTGGTGCAGTACGGAAAGCTCCTTGTGCAAGCAGTTTGGCTGGCAATACACACACACTCTAAATCTCTCAGGCTAGAAAGTTCCCACGGAAAAGAAAAAAATAAACCAACTTTCTTAAACCACCGACCACATTTCAGGCCTCGTGGCTCTAACACCATTAGTCTGAAGATTAGAATAGGCCAGAGAGAACGGTCACCCAGATATACACCAGCATACACAATATCCTGCACCGAGGAAAGTTCGATCTGTGTACAGGACGTCTGACTAAGTAAATGCTTACCCAGCCTCCTTCACTGGTGGCTCGCTCGAATTAATGAATGTATCCTTCCAGCTCTTTCCCATTGAGGCAGGAAAGTACAATTATTCCCATTTCACAGAAGGGGAAAACGGAGGCACAGTCTATGGAAAAGAGGAGAATTGAACCCAGCTTTCCTGAGTCTTAGGGCCCAGTGCCTCAATCCCAAAGCCATTCTCCACAACAGCTCGTCCTCTTGCTCTCACTGCCTTTGTAGCTTGGGGTACAGTATTAACTGTGGAGAAGCGGGAGTCTCATTAAAATTTCATCCTCTGCCTCCATTCCCCTTCCCCAGCATCACAGAAGCAGGGACAAGAGTGCCAGTGCACATTTGGGAGACACAGTCAGTGCTCACTATTGTTATGCAAGGCCTGTCCTGGGCTCTTGCTTGCCAAACTCCTGGCCGTGCACCCTCTGACGTGGAAACAGCAGCCTCCAGAGCACACGTGTGCAGCTCCCTGCTAGCGTGTCAGGTTGTGAGTCACACTCCAGGAGATGCCACCGCTCAGTGTTGATAAAACACAACTTGTGAGAAGCCGGGCAAGTATTCCACCCTTGTCAGAAATCACACCAGTCAGGCAGATCAGGCCTCACCTACATGGAGGAGAAACTTTACAATACCAGCAGCCACCGGCGTGAACACCACCGGGCTATTTATTGTTGGGTTGTTTTGGTGGGGTCAGGCACAGGAAGCGGCTACTTCTGAGCGGTCAGACTGGAGCCTGGGTATTTTATGACCCACAAATGCCCACTGAAACCCAGACAATCGCTGCTCAGACATGTCCCAACAGGCGTAAGTTGTCCCTGTCTCAAAACCAAAAACCTGAAGAGATTAATTGGGGTTGGTTGCTGGATTCTGTGATTCTAAGGCTGCATTATTCATGCGATGAGCTATCAAGGGGGGACCCAAATGATGGTGCTCGACCCCAGCAAGTCTTGCAAAAGGAACACGGCTCCTGCTAGGCCCTTGTTAGGCAACGCGTCTCTTCTTTCGCTGCCTGAACTAGCTACATACACGATAACCAGCTCGTCACCACCAGCCTCTGACAGTCTCTCTCGGCCATTAATATGCAAATTAGAGGCCCACATGTTGATTAAAAATATATTAGACAAAGGCTATTGGCAAAGATCTATGAGCTTACTCAGAAGCTTGATTAGGGAGCAGTGGACTGTGCAGAAAGAAGGTGTTTAAACGGCCTCCCGTCACACACCTGTGCTGATTGGTATGACAAGCTCATCTCTGCTATTCAGCCGAAGGAGCTCCTGCTACCACAGACACTAAATGAACAAAGCAAAGCCAAGAGGGGCATATTTCCAAGTGAAATGCTTTCTGCTTCCTTGCTGCTTTACACGCACGCACGCACACACACACAGCTCTATGTTCCCCTGCACCAGGAGAGGCGCGGGACCCGTGGGGCTTGGAAAGGTAAACAAGACAGTGAAAACCATTCGGACACGGGTCCGGGAGAAAGTAGTTCTGTTTCAGACCAGCTTTCAGAGGAACCTTAGCGAGGGACACAGAAAACTTCATTGTGGTGCTGGCTCTAGTAACCACGGTCCCCATTTGCCAAGGGATAAGGCACCACACAACACAGGCCAGCAACCAGAGGCCACGCACCTCAGCACACAGAAGAAGAAACACCTGAGGCAGGAGGACCCTAGCAGCAGCTGTGCAGAAGCCACAGGAGCATGTCTGGGTGTTGCAATGGACTCACCTTCCTGGAGCATGCAGGACAGCAAGGCACAACACAGAGACACTTCTGCCTCCTCTCACCTCGGGCTTGCAGTGGGGCCTCCGGTCATTCCACTCCGGTCTCCCTTCGGGGTTCTCTCGCTCCGGCACAGCCCTGGCCACAACAGTCCCCCTCTTCGTTCAGGGAGCTGCCTATCAGGCTAGTCACCTCCACACCCCCCATGAAAGCAAGCAACTCCTGCTGCTCCTGCCTGGCTTCCGACTCGGCCTTTCATCCCCACTGAACTCTTCCAGCTGCCTGTTCCTCTGTGAGAACACCGCCCTCAGCTCTGCCTCGCTGGCACTCACCCCCCCCATCAGCCCTGCCACAGGTGCAACCAAGTGGGCTAATGGAGCTCACAGGCTCTGGTTAACCCTTTCTCTGCTGGGACAGGGCCTATGCACAGCATCACAACTGCTCCCAGCCAAGCTTGCCTGTCAGGGCTACCTGCTCCACAGCCCTGCCCCGTGTCCTTGGCAGCAGCCCCGGGAAAAGATGGAGTGACCCCTTGGCAAGCTTCTCAGCGAGCTAACCGATGGAAGGCAGGATCCTGGCCAATCCCAGGGGGCAGCTGCACCCAGGGCTGGTTTTGTGGAGCACCGGCAGGGTGGGGGTTTGCATGACAGTGCGCTGCAGGGGGACGGGAACTGCCCTAGTGGGCTATGCTACCGTAATAAATGAGAATGGGCTTTGAAATGCGCTACCGGTGCTGCCGGGCTGGGAGGGCTAGCTCTCTAAAGCCAGGCCCACGCGCCGGGTAAAGGGAAACCTTGCTCTGTCAGAATAAATGCCTCCATCTTCTTCATCTCTGTGCTGAAGGAACTTAGAATATTTACCCTGCAGCCCAGACAGTAAGCTTACTGCAGCAATGCAAATGGGGGGACACTAAAGCAGAGGTCCTCAAACTGTGGGGTGCGCCCCCGTATGGGGGCATGCAGGAACATTGCAGGGGACATGGCGGGGGCCAAGCCAGCCCATGGCGAGTGGGGACAGAGTGTCTCCTAGCTCTGCTCTAGCCCTGCCCCCAGAGCCCAGCCTGGCCTCAGCTCCATTCCCGGATGGGAGCCCAACAGCAGCGTCGCTCCCATTCTGCTCCCACGGCTGTAGCCCCATCCCCAGTCTTGGCTCCCAGCCCTGTCCCCAGCCACGATTATAGCCTGCAGCTCCAGTCCCAGCTACAACCGCAGCTTCACTCCTAGCCCCAGCGACTCCAGTCCCAGCTGTGGCCCCACTCCAGGCCCCAGCTGCAGCTCCGAGTGGGGGGCACGGATGGGGTAAGGGGACCACTGCACTCGAGAGAGGAACATGCACCAGCCAACAGGTATCTTGCCTTTATCTTGCAACACAGTGAACGTGGATCTCCCATGGAACGGTTATGGGGGGCAGGATTTTCAGCTGGACTTAGAGACATAATCTCATTTTCTGAGTTGTCATCAGGGGATTCAGGATGACCCCAGAGAACTTCAGGAGACTGCTATTTATAGCCGGGGCGGGGGGGGAGGGGAAACATGGATTTTTGCATGTATAATTTGGAGATTATAGACTGTGGTCTTTAAAGGTCAGGGGTTGCTGATTAAGTTGATGCAATGGGGAAATAACAAAGAAAGCAGGGCTTGAGAAAGTTAAGGAAGAGAAAAGAATACCATCACAACACACCTAGATGCAAATGTGCTTCATCTAGCCTCAGAGTTTTATCTGTGGAGCCAGTTGATAGGTACATGCATTACATCTGCTGTGTAATACCTCAGGGTGTGTCTAGACTACAGGGTTTTTTCGAAAAAACTTCCCCTGCGTCTAGACAACTGCCACGTTCTTTCGAAAATAAATCAAAAGAACGCGGCAGTTCTTTTGACTGCGGAAAACCTCGTTTTATGAGGAAGAACGCCTTTTTTCGAAAGTGCTCTTTCGAAAAAAGGCGCTATGTAATGCAAACTGTGCTTTTTCAAAAGAGAGCATCCAGACTGCCTGGGTGCTCTCTTTTGAAAAAGAAGCTTGCTTTTTTGAAAGTACCAGTTGTAGTCTAGATGCTTTTTTTCAAAAGAGGCTTTTTCGAAAGTATCTTTCGAAAGAGGCTTGCAGTCTAGACATAGCCTTAGTGTAAAACACTGCAAGAATAACAGCAACCATTTCCCTTGCTAAGTTTTTCCAATGGTAACCGTGCCAGTGTGTGAACAGCTGTGCTAGTACATGCCACAAAGTTCCCTCAGGCTATGTCTACACTGCATGCTTATTTCGAAATAGCAGAGTGCAAGTCTACACAGCAAGCCCGTTAGTTCAAAATAATTTTTATTAATAATGGGCTTCTTACTCCAACTTGTGTAACCCTCATTTCATGAGGAGTAAGGTTCTTCCTTCGACTTCTTGCTGTGCAGACAGCGCCAAAGCCGAGTTAAGGTACTTCGACTTCAGCTACACAATTAACGTAGCTGAAATTGTGTATCTTAACTCGACTTTAGCCTGCAGTGTAGACGTACCCTTACAAAGCTTTTCTAAATGATTAAGGTTTCATCTTTTATTATTATACTTTTAGGCAGTTACTGGTGCCAACAATGTTTCAATTTAGATTTAGATCTGCAGGGACTGCCTACATGACAAGATATAAATGAACACAATGACACTGAATTATTGAGAGCTATTATTTTTACAGTATGTCACATAGAACTTTAAGCTGGAAAAATGCTTGACCTCAAAAGAGATTATTTACTTACATAATCTATGGATGTTCCACATGAAAAATGCAGAGTATATTTTTTTAATGAAGCAAATAAATGTAAATGTCTTCACTCTTACGTCTAAAGTAACCTTAGGGGGTATAATTGTTTTATTGCATTCCATTTCAACAAGGACACTAATGTATCTGCACACTGGTTTTAAGACTAATGTAGGGCAACGAGCTACGTGACTCTGAAAACACAAACACATGAGAAAACACACAGCCAGGAAGGAAGCTCTGTAGGGATCGGTCAGTTCCCACTTGGAGATTTGTCTTTCTAGGCCTGTCTTTGAAGGCCTAATAAACTCAGCAAATGCAAGAGATTAGAAGGATTTGGAGACCAAAGCCTGAGAGACGTCCCAGGACAATACCCCACTGAAAGGCAAATACTGTTCTGCTCCCGTTACTTCACTCTGGCTACAGCTACATTGTAGCCTTCTTGCGGAAAAGCATTTGCAAATGAAGCGCGGTGTGGAATATCGCCACGCTTCATTTGCATAAGTAATGAGCAGCCATTTTTGCGCAAGAGGCTACAATATGAGGGCATGAGACTAGCTGGTGATTCAGATACTGAGGTTTTCACACAAGGTGGAGCACTGTGTTAATACATAGAGACATTCCCAATTATTAATCCTACCTCAATATTCAGGAGAGAGATTCATCTAAGGGTTACTTGCTGTTAAATCGTATTTTCCTCCACCAGACATTTCCCCATCTGATGTAAACAAAGTGATGAAAGAAAAATCAGTTCCAGAAAGAGTGTAATTAAAGTACTTGTAACTTATTGTGTCTGTCTACTTTGTAGGCAGAATGCATTCTGCATCTGCAGCACAGTGCGTGCATTTCAGGCTAAGAACTGACTACCTCCCTGCCTGGACAGGGAGCCACAGCTGTGTGTAAGGTGTGATGATGGAAATGTTTGTGTCCAGCTGCAATCAAGAGTCATTGGAGCACGCTACAAAGCTCTCTCAATTTTTTATTTTACTCATCTTATCTCCAGAGCAGAGAGGACTTTTTAAAAAGCCCTAGTGCTTGTTATAAACAAACAAGATCATGCACTTCTCTCACTCTCCTTCACTGATTCAGTAAGACCCTTAACAAAACTAAATCCAGACAGAATGTAAAGGGTGAGGTTTTCAAAGTGGGCAAAGGCATTGAGAGACAGAACTCACTAAATATTAAAGTAAACTGTGTCCACGTCTCCTACTTAATGTTGAATTTCTCAACTAAAAAGTCTGTGATTTGAAGGGACCAGTCCCCTGACCTTTAGATTTCTAATTTTATTTACTGACACACAAAGGTAGCCAATACTGATTTTTTTTCTATTTATGAAGCTAGTTATTACTACTGTTACTTGAAGGAACCTCCGTAATTCTGTTTAAATGCCAAGTAAAAATAGTGGTAAATCCCTATTCCCCCAAATACTGGAGCTTTTCCATTAAATAGAGCATTTTGCCACCACATTTCATTTTAGTCAGGCCAGAGAACTGTATAATTCAGAGAGCAGCCTGACTTCTTAGCCTGGAAGGGGTCTATTTAGTCTTCATTGCTGGCAGGAGAAACTCTGCAGGATTCCACTGAGCAGCATCTATTATTGATCTGAATCCTAATTTAGAAGATAATCACTTCATTTCTCTCCTCCAGCACTGAAAAACATTCACATGTAAAAATGAAACTGGTGAGTTTTCACTTTTAATGGCTTTTGCAAGAAAAGACTGTCACTGGCACAAATGTGCTTGTTTTCATTTTAAGAGCAAAGCGGGTGGCAACATGGTGGGTGTTTGCAATTCTGGGTGAGGGAATCTAAAAATCAGGGATCCGATAAAATATGACTGGCAAGAGATAAAGCTCAAGCGCTCCTTCCCCATAGAATTCCTTTCCTGAAGGGCATGAAAGAAAAGCTGCAACAGACATCACTACAGCAAGCACACTGGCCTACACTAGCCCAGGCAGGTTGGTTTAAGGTGCTCAACTCCAGCTATGCAAATGCATAGCTGGAGTCCGCTTACCTGAAGCAGAGCCGTGGCAGCATCCATACAGCGGGAGGTGGACAGGAGCATATGCTTCTGTCGGCTTCCCTTACTCCTCGTAGGAGAAGTACTGGACATCGGTGGGGGCTGCCCTCAGCATTCGATTTACAGGTCTCTACTAGACCCGTTAAATCAAACGCTAGAAGATCGACCTCCGGAGTGTTGTTCTTCTCATAAGTATAGACGTGCCCCCTACATGTCCTGTGCTTGGCTGTAGTTAGATTCACAACTCCAAAGAGAAAGCAGAAGCTAAACCATCTTTCTAGTTACAAAAAAGCCTGAGTTAGCAATAGAGTAAGACCTATTTCTTCCCCTTTGCAGTTCAGTTGGAGTCATAGGACTCCATGCCCTGCCATCCATGCCTTGCTTCAGCCCACAGACTAAATTCCAAGGCCAGCAGGGAATATGGTGATCTAGATTTGGCAAGAGAGTTGCTTCTAGTGATGGGATCCTAGCCTCTAGCACATTTACTACCTACTATCTCCTTGTGATTTAATAATGAGAAATTGTTGAGCCTGAGTCTTACATTTGTCAAGAATAAAGTTTAGCACATGGTTTACAATGAAACTGACTCAATCTCATGTATGCATTATCCACTAAGGCCTCAGCCACTGCACAAACTATTGTGTCCTACACCTTCCTTTCGAGAGAGCTACAAACTAAAGACAGTGAGCAGCATCAAATGCAGCCACTGCTGGGGGGTTGCTGATAAATTCGCTACCACATTACAAATAAAATGAGTCCTCGCATTTCAGTGCTGCTAATACAAAATTAAATGATGTGAGCCTCAGCAATGCAGTTTCCTAGGTAATTACCCAAATTTATACGTGAAGTGCTTGAAGAGTGCACAGTGCTGCCTAGCACCTATGTGCCAGGAGGAACACTTGATTGCTTCTTTTATTCGACTGCAGGCAGGTGGACGGAGATGAACGACCAGGGTGTGATTTGTTTGCCTCTCTGTCCTACACGAATCTGCAGGGCATTATGGTGGCCTGGGGATTCCATTAAAATGTCCCTGATCCTCAGTCAGGCTGAGTGTCTGTAGCTGCAGGCCTGATGTGCTTGCACTGTCCATTTGCACCTTGCTGTGACTTCTCCTGGTGAGGCACTAACGGATCCACATGAATCACTGTTCACTTCCAAAGTGCGGAGCAGCCTCTAGTGAGTGTGCACAGAAAGGAAATGTCAAAGCCGATTATTTCAGGAGGCAGCAGAAAGCAAGGACAGGGCGGCGGCTCAAGGAGAATCCCGCTATTCCTCTCCAAAGACGGGTTCCATTTACACTGGAATTCATAGGGTCCCAAAGTTCTCAGAACTTTGCACATGCAGAGGCGTTTTATTGCTCATACAATCCACATTTGTTCCGGTCTCCAACACCCTCTTGGAACTGGATACCATTTAGCTCAGTTCCTAAAACTGGATTAGGTAATGAACTGGGGTTTCCTCTGCTGGCTGAACAAGGTTGCAATGGGAAAATTAGAACTACTGCAGGGTATGGCTTGCCAGGGCTGCACTCCACCACCAAGTCAGGAAGAAATAAACACTTCCCCTGTGGACAAACAGCCAACGTCTACAAAGGGGCATCTGGGGAATGGGCTTTTGTCTTAGGGACTTAGGTCTTTTCTGGAGCTGACACCCCCCAGACCTGTTGTTTGCTCCCTAACAGTGATGCTGGTTCAGACCTGGTGCTCTGCCAATGCGACTCCTGACAGTAGCAGCAATTAGTGAGTGTATATTGCCCATCCTATGAAGGGATTCCACCTTAGACCACCCTAGAAGGGTTTAAAACTAGGTTCTCCAGAGCTCCTGGACAGATACTGTCCTGTTGAGCTCATGTGCTTTCAAGGCATAAACATCACTGCCATGCACAGTGGATTACGGGATAACTGTTTAGACCCAAACACTTTGCTGAAGAGCTGCTGTTGGTACCCGAGTTGGGTGCTGGGCAGACACATGGGTGAGAGGGGGAGAGACGCGCTCCCAGCCTGAGCTCAATAAATAGCAGTGGCGACTTTCCACAGAATCTATTGTGCCCCCAGAGCCCAGCTCAGAGACGCACTGAAGTTGGTGCTGAAGTTCCTCTCTGCTCAGCCCAGCGTGAGCTTAACCACAAGCTTGTGCTCTCAATGGGGCACAAGCAGATGCGGCTGAATCGGGGCCTGCAGAGCAGCACGGGCCAGGCCCCGGAGGAGCTGCAATTCCCGTTGGGCCTCTCCATGCAAGGAAGAGGGGCAGGGACTTGTGTCCTGTGCCAAGCAGGAATACACAACCTTCTCAAAGGCCAGTCGGGCACTGGGGGCAAATCCAGCACGGCTGGCTCTGGAAGGTGTCTGTCTTGGCCTAATTTGCACCTATCTGCCCACCTGCTTCCCACTCCCCAGTATATGCCCCATATTAACAGATCTCTTGCGCGTCAGTGGCTGTGAGTAGGTAGGCGTGAGGGAAGCGTAACAGGGCATAGGCGGGGCCGTTCCTTCCACTGTCTTGAAACATCCCAAACAGGCAATTTGCTTCATCACGTGGCTAGACTCAGGCCTTTCATAGGCTAGTGAGAACAGCTTCCGTCTAGCCTCTCAGAATCAAACTTGAATGGCAGAAAAAGGATTTGATTCTTTAATTTTGGCGTTCATTTTTCAGTGAACCACACATATTTTTTTTTCTGAAGACAAAGAGGAAAGGAAAAGCTTCATCCATGATACATACCCCGTGATTCTCTTTTTTCTTTATAGGTTGACACAAATCATGCCGAAGAAGGTGAAGAAATCATGTTTATTTCTGGTTGAAGACTGATTACATCACAATCATGGATAATTTAATAGAGCAATTTTATACTCTCAGAAGAAATCTAAGAATAAATATGAAAAAAAATATTTTATTTCCACTGTCTCTGAGGATGAGTGAGGTTTAGATGGTGTTTCTTACAGGATATTTGTCACACACTTGACTGTGTGCTGAATATATTATCTTGAAAGGGTAAAAAAATCCATCCAAATATTGTAACTCACCACAAAATTAAAAAAAAAAATCCATGTATTTGTCCAAAGTGAAGATTTAGTTATATGGTAATTAATGAATCCACATAGGAAATGCTCATTGTCCAAGAAAGCATCCTTTCTATTGGTTAATAATCTCTTCTTTGCAGAAAATAATCTTGATTTTTTCCCCCTTCTTTTGAGTGATGAATCACTATTGATTCTTCAGGCTGTAATACAAAAAGGAAGCAGAGATCAGTTTCATTCCTGTCTTTTTCTAGTTTTTATTTTTGCTTATTTTCTGCTATTGTATAAGATTCTCTCTGTGCACCTGTTTCCATCCTATGTACCTGACTGCTTATTCAATTATATATCATCTTGTAATTGTGCCTAGGAGACAAAGGTATAACAAATCCAGGGCTGGAAGTTGGATACATTTGGACTAGAAATAAGGTGCAGATTTTTAACAGTTAGGGGGATTAACCATTGGCACAACCTACCAAAAGTTTGTGGTGGATTCTCCGTCACTGGACTTCTACATCAAAACTGGATGTTTTTCTAAGACACACTCTAGGCTCACCCACAGCTATTGACTTGTAGCAGAAATTAATTTAGAGTAATCCTATGACCTGTGCTGTGCAGCAAGTCAGAGCAGATGATCACAGAGACTTCTTTTGGCCTTAATATCTCTGAATCTAGCCATCAAACCATCACTGCAGTATCTGGAGACCGCACAAGCAGTTTTATCCTTAACACACTTCCAGGGAGTAAAGAAATACTGGCATTCTCATGTTACAAACGCGGGGCCAGAGACATAGAGCAATTAGGATCTTTGCTCATAGTCATGCAGAAAGTGTTTCAGAGTCTGGAGTTGAACCCACTTCATCTCCAACCAGTGTCTTCATGGCAGCACCCCCTTCCTTTTGGATACTTACCCCATGGTACAGTGAAATAAGACACAGTAACCTTCCTTTAAGTCCTCAGTATAAATCTGAAGTTTTTGCACACCAGGCAAACTGAGAAACTAGGAAAGTTTTCAGGTGATAAAATAATATGATCTAATATTTATGCATTGTGAGATGGGCTAATGCAGAGACATTTTAAAACTGAAGTAATTTCTCTGTACCCTACATACCAAGACAACAAACAAAAACCGTAAAACGCACAAAGCCATTCATGCATCTGACGAAGTGGGTCTTTGCCCACAAAAGCTTATGCTCCAATAAATCTGTTAGTCTATAAGGTGCCACAGGACTCCTCGTCGCTTTTGCAGATTCAGACTAACACGGCTACCCCTCTGATACTTAAAGCCATTCAGCGGTTTTCTAATTATGATCAAAGCAACAGAGGGTGTGAGAGACATCTTTATTTTTGCTCATATTAAAAGGGAGTGGAGAGATTTTAATACTGAGGGAATATATTACTCACTTTTTATAGGAAGTGTAATTTTTCAGATTCTCTTTAGAAGTAGCCAATTAATAACAAATTAAAATGCCTTTGAATCCCATCAACCTGCATAATTGTTCATCTGCTATAGGTGTTATTGTTCTCAGCTTCCTTGTATTTTAGTCAGCATCCTACACAATACCAAAAGCGCATGGGAAATTTCATCGCTATTAATAAATGTTATAGTCATCAAGAAATAAAACATTTTTAATTTGAGACAGATGTATGATAAGCTCACATATTTAAAAAAAATCCCAAAATATAACTGAAATCTAGCCTTAGAGAGGAGTGATCATTCCTGCAGGATACATTTAATTTATTCTATATCCTTCTCGGGATGCAAGCTACTTGTAGAACAGAACAACAACAAATACAGCATAATAAAATATCACCCCGCTAAAATGCAACCACATAAAAACAAAATGAGGGGCTGAATTCAGCAGCTGTTTGCACAAATGTGTTTCAAGGGGGAAAGAACCTGAAAGGTTTCTGGTGCTTTTTGAACGTGTTGAAGGATGGATAATAGGAGAAGGTTGCAGTGGTGGGGATGGAGCTCCCCCTGTAACAAAGCAAAGACACTATTGCCTGCAAGCTGACAGGCAATGCTGGGTGGTGATTTGTAAGTGCAGAGAGCATCAGTGCAAGGGGCAAAGAGCAGGCTTCACAGGAAGCTAGTGCCAGGAGCTCGCAGACTTGGAAAACCAGCAGTGCCCATTTAAAGTCGATCTGCCACTTGCTTTGCTAATTCTGGACAAGTTCACATGCAGTGGACCTGCAGTTTTCATTTTATGTGTGAAGCTAACACTGGATGGGTTTCTTGCCCACCCCTGCCTTAGTCCCACCCCTTCCGCCTAAGTCCCACCCATCCAGCCCAGAGCTGACCCTCACATACATTGCCTAGGGCCCGGCAAAGTCTCTAGTGGAGTCTCTAAGAACACATAGTCCTGGTCTATAATAGACCAGGCAGGTCCACTTAAGGTACAACTCCAGCTTCCCCAAAGCGGAGCCGTGGCAGCATCCACACAGCAGGAGCCTGATGGGAGCACACGCTCCCATTGGCTTTCCTTACTCCTCGTAGGAGTACGGGATCCTGATGGGGACTGCCTTCCCCGTATGATTTAGTGGTCTATACTAGACTTGCTAAATCAAACACTAGAAGATCAACCTCCGGAGCATCGGTCTTCTCCTAAGTGTAGGCATGCCCATAGCGAGGAGCTGAAAAAGAAACACACCTTTGAGATGATGAATAGCATGCAAGCAGACATCGCAATTAATAGTCAATCGATAGAGGCAGGAGATGAATTAAATTATTTGAGATCATCCATCTCCAATCAAGGAGGCTGCTCCAAAGAAATCAAAAGATGACAAGAATCACTTAGCGATGACCTCCCTCGTGACAGCAACTGCACAGGGCAGATGAAATGGACAGACGGCATCCCACGTCTTTGTGCCTGTAGCTAGTGCCCAGAAACTACAACGACCAAGCCCAAACACAAGAAGAGAGCAAATGGCGAACTCCTTCTCTGCGTTACTGTCCGAGCTCCGAAGTGCGTTACAGTCCCAAATCAGGAACAGGTGTCCACCCCACCAGGCTGTAAGGATCTGTTTACACTCTCTCAGACGGGATGCAAACAATATGGAAATGCAATCACGGTGAGGAGTGACGTGTCTCTGGCCGCGACATTTACAATATTTTGATTAGCTCTGATTTCCGAATGGCAAAGCAGCTTATGTTAATAAATACTCAGCTCCAATTAGACATCTGCATTCAACGTCTAAAGAAAACCCAGAGCACCAGCCATGTCACTTGCTCCCCTCCTGGGGCTTTCCCAAGACGACACACAACGATTAGGTGAACAGCCCTGGGTAACGATCAGTCGTGTTCAGAACCTTCAGGACACTTTCCCAGGATGACAAGTAATTGCCAATCTCTAGCTGTTCAGTTGGGCACCATCCTGCACCCCTCCTTCAGCAGCCCTCACCCACGGACGCAGCGGGAACTCGATTTCAGTAACAGCTGCAGCATTGAGGCCATCTTCTCATCGAATCCTAGAATCCCAGGGCTGGCAGAGACCTCAGGAGTCATCAAGTCCAGCCCCCTACCCAAAGTAGGACCAACCCCAACTCAACCATCCCAGCCAGGCTGTGTCATCCCCATTCTCTCACTCGATTGCCTCTTCTGAACCCCCCGATTTGGGATGTGTCTGCTCTGCAGCCAGGGGAGTGAATGGCAGCTCCCTAGGCCGACCCGTGCCAGCTGTACTCAAGCTAGCTTGCTGACCACAGAAATGAGGAGGCCTGGAAGCAGGCCTCAGCCCTCCTGTGCAAGCCCCCAGACTCCCCGGGGATGGACACACTTGTGCCGCCAGCCTGCGCCCAGGCCTGCCCTCTGCTGTTGTTAGCAAGCTAGATGAGTGGCTGCTGGGGCAATTCCGCACCCGAAATTAAAACCTCGGAGCACATTTTAAAATTCTGCAAACTGTAAGTGTGGCTAAACAGAGGCTTCAGCCTGGCAGCGGGGTGCACGGGCCACTGGCTGCATGGAAGTGGGAGATCACCAGACATGGACTTGGTGGTGAGGCTGCACCCAACCCTGACACAGCGCAAAGGGTGGAGGGGAAACAGAGGCACAAAGAGGGGCGGTAGCTTGCCCAAGGTCACCCAGAAGGACAGTGACTGAAGCCGGGCACAGAAGCCAGGCCACTGATACCCAGTCCACTCCGCATCCTCGGGCCGGAGGGTGGGGGGCGGGGGAGAGGAGGAATGGGGCACAGGGAGATGAAAGGGAAGGTTTTTCAGAAATGCTTTGCCCCCACGTTCCACTGAAGCCAAAAGGGAGCAGCTTAAGTAACTCACCCCAGGTCACACAGGGACACTGTTACAGAGCAGGAATCAAACCCCAGTCTCCTGAATCCCAGCACATGCCTTAACCAAAAAATCCTTCCTCTGGGCATGAAAGGCAATGGGACGTGCTCACAAGTCACTTGGCCAATGGGAGTTAGGCACCTACATGTTTTTGAGGCTCAGACCAGAAGCCTACCTGCATCTTTCGGCATCCAAATATCTTTAAAATTCTGCACTTTTTAAACTCCCATGTTTCAATATGCAAAAACCCTGGAAGGGATCTGGAGCTACAAGAAGACCTATAAGTTCATGTGTCCATGCAGAGCTATTTTCAGTGGGACATGGTGATGAACACAATCTCTTTTGCCTGGTTCTGTGCATACCATAAATAAGGAATATTTTTTACCCATCAATATGGAATACTCAGATTTCTTGACATCCAGAATCTGTGATTACTGAATGTTCCTCCTAACTGGGGGGTTGGGTCTCTGAGTTTTAGAAACATTTGTATTTGATATTTCCAGACAATATGAAATGAACCGGAAAAGGGCCAAGAGTTGTCTTACTTATTGTCTGTCATCAGCAATGAAGAGAGAGGCCAACAGGTGACTGTCTTCAAATGTTTCCCTGCTAATGTGACTGCCGCTCTGGACAAATCCTGCCTTTCAGTCGCCATCAGTCCCCATGGAAACTATGCTGCCGTTGCAAGAGGACACTCACAATCACACACTGCGCCCGGCCTCATGCTGCATGAGCCATTCTGTTTGCTTGTTGTTTATTTTGCAGGGGTGGGGGTGTAAAAAGCACATTTATCTTTGGAAAGCAAGTCAGACCATGACTCAATCACCTTGGTACTGTTTACAAGTCCCTAATTAAAGGTTTAGTTCTCCTCCCTCACTGCAGATGTTCCAGAGTCCAGCACCATTGCAGAATGTTTGTGTGTTTGCATGTGTGTTTGTGCGCAAGCACGCACACAAGAACTGCTCCTCTAAAGCTGTACATTCACAAAGCAAATTTTTAAAAAGTAGCTCTTGCTCCTCAGTCCAGCACATGCCTCTGTAATTCATCAAACCCGCAAGGAGGACCACACGACCACCGGGGTGAACGCATCTGCAGCATCACAGGTTTTTGCTGCTTTTCTGTATCTGGTTCTAATCCCCTTAAGTCCTGAGGTTCATTACAGGGGCTCAGGTAGATTTCCCTCCTCTTCTTTTTTACATAAATCTCACAATATTTATGTTTCTGAAAAAAGCTTTTGGACGTAAACCAGCTTTGCATATGGCCGGCCAATGGGAAATCAGAGCTGACAATGCCAGCTGCATCCCTACACAGGCACTCCCTGTGCCACACACATCCGACTCATGAATATTCACGCTTCCAAAAAAGGCTCCCCTGAAGCCTCCAGGGAGCAGGCAAGAGGCACGGGGGTGGTGAGCGGCCCAAATGCTGTCTGGAGGACTGTGGAGGGGCAGGGGGCAGCCGTGCAGCCAGAGGCTGGAGAGAAGCAGCACTTTGAAGGGGAAACTGCCTCTTCTCTCCAGCCGCCGGCTGCGCAGCCGCCCCTGCTCCTCTGGAGTCGCTGCCTCCTGGGGAGTGGAGGCTGGGTGCAGCCTGTGGAGGGGAGTGGGGTGACCATAGGATGCTGGCAACCCCCAGGGTGGTGGTAGCCGGGGGATGCCCAGAAGTCACGTAAGAATTTCCACCTACCTCCTCATCCGCCTCTAAACCTGCCTTTCCCCAAGCACCAACATTCAAGGTTAAGTAAAAAATGATTTCTATTGTTTTCATTGCAAATATACAGGGTTTCGTGGGCTAGCCTGGGAAATTAACTGCCATTTATAACACTGTTTCTAGGGGAAAATGTGTTCCGAGTTCCAAATAACTGACATACAAACGCACTTTTGGAACACACCCCATTCATGCGCTAGGGATTTCCTGTGCATCTCTTTATTCAGTGCTGAAATACCAGCCACATCAATTCCCCTGGCACCTCCTCCCATCCTTGGCCAACCAAGTTCAGCAGACAGGCACCAGAATTCAGATCTGACTTTGAAAGTCCTGGAAAGAAAGATGGGGGAGGGGTAGAGGGAATGCGAACAGCTCGTTAGATGGACTTTGAGTCCCAGCTGGGCTGACAATTCCAGCACCATCGGCTTGGAGGTGGAGCAATGAAGGAAAGTCAGAACAACATGGCCCGCCAAGCAGCAGCCCTCGGGACACTTTCAGTAGCTATCATACATTTATTGTGTGGTTCACTCTTGGTTTATATGGTTCTTGTCTCCCAGCTGCTTTCCTGAAGCCTAATCTGCTGGGTAATTTTGGGGTGTGATCATTTTTCCATGCCCAATCTGTCCAAAGAGGGCCAGGCTTTCCTTTATAAGCCATTTCTGAAAGTATGCCAGGCTCATAAAGTGTTTCTGGTTGCCTTGGAAACAGCAGTTCACTAGCCAACCCTTTGTGCTGAAAGGATAAAGAGAAAGTATCATCACTAACCAAGGACAACAGGAATGCTTAAAGGAGTACAGCCCGTCAGCACAGGGATTGGCGAGATAAGGCATAAATATATGCTAAGGCAATAATGCAATGAATCTACACTACTCAAGGCCTGTAAGACAACAGCGTAGTTAAGCTAATCAGGGCGGAAGGCCCCCAAAGCCTTAGCACACGCAGCTAAGCAGGGGAAAACCTACATTATAAAATATCCCAAGACAGACTGCTGTAATAGACAACCGTCTCTACTGCGGAAAGAATGGATGAGTCTTGAATCACTGTCGTTCACCGGCTGGGAAAGGGTTTCAAACAACGCTTACTGGTGCTATGCACTTATGCCAACAATCGCTTAAATAAAACATCTCCATCTGCATTGACTTCATAGCCATGATGGGTCACCGTGTTGGTCTCTACAAAAACAAGGAGTCCCGTGGCACCATAGAGACTAACAGATTTATTTGGGCATCAGCTTTCGTGGGTAAAAATCTGACAAAGTGGTTTTTACTCACAAAAGCTTATGCCCTAAAGAATTTATTAGTCTCCAAGGTGCCACAGGGTTTGGTTTTTCCCTCCTAGACATGGACATAATCTAGGATCTGCCTAGTGCTTGAAATTTCTATTCCAGCAATGCCCATACTGCACACTCATCCAGCCCCCGGAGAAATGCTTGCTTCGGTTCAGTTGCCGGCTTGCTAGAAATAGAAGGAACTCCTACATGAAGCAATGTGCCAGATGTATTCCAGGGACAGGTTTGGTCCAGTTGAGCTCAACGCTGAATTGGAGGAATTAGGGGGCAAAGATAATTGCTGAGAACCCCCTTTATCAGAGTAACTGTTCTGTGCTGACCGGGTAGCTTAGCTTAGCACAGATCCTTCTTAAACATCATCCCCCCATCAGCCCCATCTCAGGGCAGACACAGCCCCATCTATGTCTTCAAACGAGCAAGTAAAATCTGTACCAGACCAATTATAAAAATGAAGATTTTATTTTGTGTAATTCCAAACTGCCAACCTTATTCTGTCTTACACATCTGCACTTCACTAAAGGAGATGAAGAATTCTATATTCATCTGCTGAGTCACTTAGCCTGAAAGAAAATGGTATAAGCATGAACAATGAATAGAAGAAATAGAATAATCAAAGCAATTTCCCATAGAAATTGGTCAGATGAACATCTCTAATTGGCATTCTATTATTACATTTGTAACATACTTTCCTATGGATTTAATAGTAGGTTTCTTCTCTGATTAAATGCCCATGAAGAACTCATGAGACATTACCAGATTTAAATCATTATGAGTAAGTGGGAAGACACTATATTTAGAAGAAGCAATATGAATATTATTTTCTGAAACAGCAGAAGGTCCCTTTTGGAGAAAGAAAAGCTGTCCGAGCTGTGGAGCTGTGCGTGACACTCTGAGCTTCATGCAGGCATCTTCACTTTTTGCTGAGATGAAAGAGACATGGGCTTCCTGCTTGCAGACCGAGAAAGCTTTGGGAGTACTTGAGATTTCCACTGGGTCTTGATACCAAAAGAGGATTATGCTTCTTGCCTCCCTGGTGCCCACACATGGGAATGAACCATTAGAACTGAGCTACTAACTATTATCTGCTTCCGACAGGTTACCTCAGCCAACATAATAGCAGGATTTAAAGGTCCATATCTCTGGGGAATGTGGTGGGAATTGCAAGTAGCTGCCATGGTCTCTCTCACACCTTACTTCCCTTTGATGTTCCGTATAATATTTTCCTCCACCCCGATGTCTTTTTAAGCAGGTGAACAACAGGCCCAGGTTGCTGTTTTGCCAGTATGACGTCTGAGCTGCTCTTGTGAACAAACGAAGTCCCCGAGTTTGAACAATTCTGAGAAGCACTTTTGTCAAACAATCTTGGCACAAAGTAGGGTTTTCCCAACTTCTCCAACCTTATTCTGAGCTCCATTCAAACCCCTCCATCTCTTTGGTCAGTTTTGTTCTCTCTAGCAGAGGACCTCAAAGGATCAGGAAGAGTTACCATCTAAAGAGTTTGCAGCTGAACATTGCAAGTTCTTTACTAGATCTTAAGCAGTAACCTAGGAAACTCCAGAGCTCTACAGTGGAAACATTGCACTTTAGGTTTCTTGTAAGGGTTGAATCTCTCTTGTCTGGCACCCTTGGAACCTGACTGGTGCCGAACCAGAGAAATTGCTGGACCACGGGAAGTCAATATTGTCTAGCAGCACAACCAACACTGCCGCTGCTTGCTGGGCTCTTAGAAGACATTTGGGATAAACTGGAGCTAAATAACCCTGAGAGCCAGGACTAGTGGCTGTAAACAAACTTTAGGGGACCACAGGAAACTTGGCCACACCCACAATAAGTGGACATCTGACGGGCTAAAATCACGCTGGATCACGGATGTTGCCGAACCAGAGAGAGCTGGACGAGAGATGTTCAACCTGTACTGTCCAAGAAGCCAGGGGACAGATTTGCTCACTCTCTCAAATTTTCATCAGAGCAGATTAGGGGAAGAATTCAGAAGAATAATACTGGGCGCCCGAAGGACTCCTCTTTCTGCAAGGACCAGTCCTCAAGGATTTGAACACGGCACCTCGTTAACCGAGGATGACTGAAAAATGCAGCTGGTGAGTAATGAGCTAAATAAAGTATGAGGAATGGATACAAAATCAAAAAAGGGAGTCTACGTCTGTAACTGTGTGGAAGGCAGCCCGCCTGATGTGACGGCTTTCTCAGCAGATCTCGGTTTGCCGTGCCCTTTATTTCAAATGACATCCAGGAGGCTCTTCTGTCTTGCAAATGATTTGTGTGAGCCATTCCTGTCTGAACAATAACTAAAGTCCGTTGAAAACTACCCTGGCTCTGGCATTCGCGCTAGGTGAGAGCCTCTGGGTGGGAGGGCAGCAAAGGTCTTCTCAGTTGTGCCCATGACTCAGGAAGGCTGGCAGGGGAAGGGTAGACAGCTCTGCATCAGAGAGCAGGGAGCTAATCCAGCAGAAGGCTACAGCTGCTGTTCTTCTGGGCTTTTGCTGGTAATGCCAGGCAGCTGTGTCTTCTGGCAGATAACACTCTGCCTCCCTAGGTCTTACACAGCTCCTGTCCACATACTAGCTGAGGGCCACCCAAACCTCACAATGCCACTGTGGGACAGGGGCACATAATCAGCCAGCTCTCCAGAGGGAGGGCTGAGGCACAGACAGCGTGTGACTCTCCCCGTCACACAAGGGCTCTGTGGGAGAGCCTGGATCTGAACAGAGATCTCCTGAATCCCAGTCACTTTAACCATGTGACCTCCTTGGTTAACCATGCTCAGTTATTAGGTGCTCCTCTGGGGAAGTGGTAAATCAACCCACTGCCTTCCAGTGACCTCTCCTCCTCCTGCCCCTTTTCTGAGCTTCACTGGTTACTACAGGAAACAAAGGGTAGGATAAATGCTCAGTTTTCAGAATGGAGGGGTACAGAGCAGGGCTGGGAACACAGCTGTTCAACATTTCATAAAGGATCTGGAAAGGGATAAGCAGTGAGGTGACGAAGTCTGCAGATGATACACAACTATTTAAGGGTACGTCTACACTAGCCCCCTAGATCGATCTAGGGAGGCTAATGAAGGCGACCGAAATTGCAAATCAAGCCTGGGATTTATATATCCCGCGCTTGATTTGCATGTTCCCGTCCGGTCGCCATTTTAGAAATTGACTAGCCCAAAGTAACCGCCCGCATCTACACGCAGCAGTGAAACGGGATTCCGATTTAAACCCCTAACTCAAGTTAGCTGGTATTCCTCCTGCAATGAGGTTTACCAGCTAATTCGATTTAGGGGCTTTAAATCGGAATCCCGTTTCACTGCTGCATGTAGACGTGGGCAGTTACTTCAGGCTAGTCAATTTCTAAAATGGCAACCAGCCGGGAACATGCAAATCAAGCGCGGGATATTTAAATCCCAGGCTTGATTTGCAATTTCGGTCGCCTTCATTAGCCTCCCTAGATCGATCTAGGGGGATAGTGTAGACGTACCCTAAGAGAGTTAAATCCAAAGCAGAATAGGAAGAGTTACAAAGAGATCCCACTGAACTGGGTGACTAGACAACAATATGACAGATTAAATTCCATGTTGATAAATGCAAAGCACTGCACACTGCAAAACAATCCCAATTATATATACAAAATGATGGGGTCTAAATTAGCTATTACCAGTCAAGAAAGAGATCTTGGAGTCATTGGGGATAATTCTCTGAAAACAGCTGCTCAGTGTGCAGCAGCAGTCAAAAAAGCAAACAGAATGTAAGAAAATGTTCGGAAAGGGATGGTTAATAAAACAGTAAATATCATATTGCCACTACATAAATCCTTGGCATGCCAGCACCTTGAATACTGCAGGCAGTCCTGGTCACCCCATCTCAAAAAAGAGATATTAGAAATGAAAAAGGCACAGAGAAGGACAATAAAAATCATTTAAGAGTATGGAACAGCACGTACACGAAGTGAGATTAAAAAGACCAGGACTCCAACTTGGAAAGGTGATGACTGAGGGGGGGATAGGATAGCGGTCGATACGATCATAGATACCTTTTATAGCCTTCAGGGCTGAGTAATATTGAGTACTTGCGCCTGGAACAGTTCCCAAAGCTCAAAGTGTATTAAGAGAGATTAGTTCATTAATCTACTCTTTGGTACGATGCATCTTTATCATTTTATTTTAATAATTTGTACTAATTGGCAGAGCAGATCCTTCAAGTCTTGGAAAGTTGGCTAATAGTTAATCGCTTTACATCACAGAATAAACATTTGCGCGTGGAAACATCTAATCCCATTACAGCCTCAATGTCCTTCCTGTAGTCAGTGCATGAGAGAAGCTCCTAACTCAATGTCTGCAAGCTTGACAGGTTGTGGCATCTGTACAGGCCTGGATGTTGTTGGCACGTCAGGTGGGTGGGTCTCTGCTGTCCATTTGCTTTTCATGTCATTTAGAAAGGGGTGTCTCTTTCAGGCTGAAGGAGCACAGGGACAGGCCAACTCATGCTGTTCCCTGGTTTGTCTCAAATACAGAATATTTCAGTGTTTAAGGAGAGTGAATATTTCAGCCTAATTATCTGACTGAGTCACACACACCCCTTCCCCTCACTCACCATGTCCCCGCTCAGCCCTGATCTCATGCAATAGCTTTTGCTTTAGTTTTGAAAAACTTCTCCCTGAGCCCACCCAAGGCTCAGTTCTCACTCTGGGTATTTCCTTTCTTCCGAAGAAAGTCATCAAATCTACTCAATAGCTGCTTTTGCTTTCTGGCAAAGCAAGGTTCCTTGGTTTGTCTGGTTCCATATTGCTGTCCTGCAGCCGCTGGGCATAGCATCTGAACTCTGTGTCCTCTGAATATTACGGAACTGTCTGGCATTAGAACCTTTCCTTTGCATTATTTATTCGTTTTCTTGTTGGCCTTTTCCCCCCTGTCGCGCTGAAGACACAGATGCTACTTGGTAAAGGAGAGAGCGCATATTTATTCAGAAGGACACTACATACCATCAAAGTCACTTACACTGGTCTAGTCTGTGTCTAATATTCTTTATACATCAAAGTACAGGCTACGCACGGCAAAATGCAGACCAGGTTAAATTATAAGTGAAAGTTAGAAGTATAATACACTCAAGCTGTGCTGTGAATTTACACAGCACTTCAGAGAACAGAAATAAACAAGAAGAAACATTCCCTCCCGAGGAGTGTGGCCTTGGCTTGCACTAGGACTTCATTTCAAAATAATCCTCCTTTGGTCGAATTAATAAGAGGAGCATCCACACTACCAAGCCCATTATTTTGAAATAATGAGCTGCTTATTTCAAAATCTGTATGCCTGCTTTCCTCGAGGAACAACACTAATTTGGAAATAGCAGTCGTGCGGATGCTCCGGTGCTGCTATTTCAAAATAACGACTCCCCAGAGTAATTCAAATGAATTACTCCCCCCAGTGCTTCTTGGGGCTCTAAGTCGAGGTAGCATGTTCACATTAACTGAGCCTGCCTCGGACTAATTTCAAGGCTTCCCCGAAGTGAGGACATGCAATTTCAATTCTGTTATTTTGGGAGTTATTAAATCAATTTTAGTTATTTCAAAATAGTGTCCTAGTGCAGACATGCCCTTACAGTCTAAATGAGATGAGATAAATATATATAAGGCAAGTCATAGGCCAACAGTGGATCATCTGACAGACATAAACAAAGGAAAGAGGGATTTTCTACAGAGGTCTGACTTCAGATGGGCATTGCAGGAAGAGCTGGAAGTTGTTGAGTAGATGAAGTCAAAGGGACTATTCCATTCCTTTTAAATGTTGGTGTTTGCTAACCTCCAAACAAACATCGTTACACAAATTCCTTACACCCAGCTTGCCCAGCAGGATTATCACATTCCTCTGATCAGAACTGAAATGCACAAAATCAGTTCAAGTGTCCGGCCTCATAGACGGTTTCCTAAAAACCACGATGAGCTGAAAGCAGATTTGTATCTGAGTTCCGCCATGAGAATGCATCTGGTGAGCCAGCTCAAAGACAACCACCACTAATAAAATCTTAGTGAAAGCAGAGATTGAAGTAGAAAGCCCAGTAGTAGTGAAGTAGGGATTCACTGGCTGGTGTGTGCATATTTTCAAATAATTTCATTCTTTGTCTAATGTTCTCACATTTCTGCACACAGGTTTTAGCTGAGCTGAGATGCAAAAGTGCCAAATATACCATCTCTTCCGAAAGTATTTGTGGCCTTTCTGAAACAGGACACGTTCAAAACTTGTGAGAAAGCCTGTTCTCATCAGACTTCCAGGCCAAGGAGTGATATCCAGAATGCTTTGCCACAACCAAGCTCCAGAGAAGGATTTCCCAGTCTTTTTCAGCCGTGGAGCCCCTTTGGGGTCCTGAAAATTTGGTGAAGCCTTTAAAATATCATGATTTTTCAATTCAATAGGTACGCAAATAAATAGACAACGTTTTGGAATTCTTATTTCTTATTCTTATATTCTTGTTTCTTGTATTTTTTTATTTCTTGTATATTTCTTATACATTTTTTTCCTCAAGAAAACTATCAGAAAATTAGTTAAAAAATAACAGGGTCATACAACTACCATTAATATTTTCTCACAGAGCCACTGGACTCATGACATGGAGCCCCAGGGCTGTATGAAGCAGACTTTGGGAAACCGTGCTCTAGAGGGACAGGTAAACAAAGAACAAACATTGCATGGAATAAATTGCCCAGAGAGGTTGTGGAATCTCCATCTCTGGAGATATTTAAGAGTAGGTCAGATAAATGTCTATCAGGGATGGTCTAGACAGTATTGGGTCCTGCCATGAGGGCAGGGGACTGGACTCGATGACCTCTCGAGGTCCCTTCCAGTCCTAGTATTCTATGATTCTATGTCAAGTTCAAAGAACACAGTCAAGCTGATCTATATTCAACTCTGCCTCTCTCTACAGGAACCTACCAATATCTTTGTCTATGCTTATAAATCTCTTACGGTATGTCTACAGTTCAAACTAGAGTGGCTAATGTAGGCATTCGAACTTGCAAATGAAGCCCGGGATTTAAATATGCTCCCAGGCGGGCGCCATTTTTAAATCCCCTTTAGTTCGAACTGACTGCCCGCGGCTACACGCGGCAGTCAGAAATTAATCTGAACTAAGTCCTTAGTTCGGATTAACTGTTACTCCGCCTGCAATGAGGTGTAACAGTTAATCCGAACTAAGGACTTAGTTCGGATTAACTTCTGACTGCCGCGTGTAGCCGCGGGCAGTCAGTTCGAACTAAGGGGCATTTAAAAATGGCGCCCGCCCGGGAACATGCAAATGAAGCCCGGGATATTTAAATCCCGGGCTTCATTTGCAAGTTCAAATGCCTACAGTAGCCACCCTAGTTCGAACTAGGGGGCTAGTGTAGACATACCCTTAGGGATCTGGGGATGAAAGGCATTATGGGAGTGCCTAAGGTTTTTCTTGTACCTACATCTCTCATCACCCATAGACAGACAGACAAGCGCTAATAGGAAAGGTACTCACTTGGTCTGATGTTTGGAACCCTTCAGATGAGCGTGATACTGTTCTATTGAGTTTAAGGTGACATTACAGATGTTACAAGTGTAACTCCGCTTCAGACCTGTGAACAAAACCCAGCATGGTTAGTTGCACTATGTTACCAACACACAAACCAGCAGTTATTAGGAAGCAGCTGTGCAGCTGCGGGTCATAAAGTGGGAGTTACAGCAAACACTGAACTAAGGGTTTATTCGTGAGTTTTTTCAATGGCAGTCAGTGGGGCCGACAGGCTTGCTGGGCCACGGGGCAAGGCAGAGGGGGCTCTGTGCCCCAGAAGGGGCGGGGCCTCGGGCAGAAGGGGAGGAGCTGGTGCTAGCTTCCCCAGGCTGCCTCAGCAGTGCCTGGAGTTCCAGCGGTGATTTGAAGGACCATCGCTCGGGCTGCTGCCTGGTTGCAATTTACTACTCCTTTCACTCTGTCTGTTCTCCATGCCCACTGCCCTGCCCTGCCCTGCCCTGCCCTGCCCTGCCATCCCCATTCTATACATGGCTCTGTCATCACATTTATGTGAATGGCTCTATTTGGCCTGATCTTTGAATTGCTAAATGCTTCCTAATGCAGATGAAGCCAGAGTGAACGCGGGATAGAGGGAGACAAGAATCCATCTTCTTTTAGACCTCTGAGATAATCCTGCTTGCTCTGTGGCCTACCATGGTTTGAATCAACATGGCAGCTGATAATATAAGCAAAGATGAAATTCACCCTAAAGAGAAGCTGGTTGAAAATAAGAAGGATGATTTTAAACAATCCAACAGAATTCTCATTTGTTAGAACACACTCCAGCCCTACATCTCTCTAACCACGTCCAACTTCTTCCCAACACCACAATTCCCTCCACACCAGCTCAGGTTCTTACCCAACATCCAGCAATGTAAGCATCAGTGGGGTCTCAGCAAAAAGGAAAATCGTCACTGCAGCCCATGGGGCAGAGTGATCTGAGTAAATACGAGTCTCCTGTCTGTGTATTACTGTTATTATTAGACAGGTCAGCTCCATCCGATGATTTTGCCCCATGAACCAGTGGTGATGAGCAATTCTTCCCCTCTCTCATTCTCTCCTTCTGTTTGGTAGTTGGCACAGTTCTGTGTGACTCCTCATAATTAGAGTGATAGGCAAAATGCTCAGAAGAGCTCAGTACCATACAGTCAGGGACAGATTTTCCAAAGGGACCAGCTGTCATGTAACTGACCAGATTCATGGGGTTCCTGTAGGAAACCGGCCCCAAACTGGGTGCACTGATCACGTGACTAGTGGATCCACATTGGGGGTGGCCTATCAAAACCAGAGCTATGCGCTAAGATGTCTGACACATTTGTAGCTGGTTGCAATATCTGTCTAGGGCTCTTGATGATGATGTTCTACTCTTGCTCACAAAGCAACTCCTCATACGCTTTTGCTTTCCTCTTCATTGTTCCAAATGTAGTCTCCTTACTAAAGGGGCCTCTGAATTTTTTTGGGAGGATCCTGTATGTTGCAATCTAGCCCTAAAGACTACAACTCCCATGAGCCCTTGAGGTAAAAGGAGGAAGGGGGCTTGTCTGAGTATGTTGGGAGAGGGACTCTCCATTTTGGGATGGAGGAGCCAGGCTGCTTTGGAGGAGTCTTTGTCCAGTCCAGGAGTTGTTGTGTTGCAGCTACAGCCTGGGTTTGAGAGCCTGCAGGGCTTGGATCTAGCAGGCTACTTCAGGGGCTGTTGATTGTCCCTAGAGGGGAGAGACTCTGACTGTGCCTGTGGCTGAGAAGGACTACATATACCTGCACACAGGAGGAAATTGTAAGTAACTGGGTTCTTTGGGAAAGTGCTGCCTGGGACAGACCTCAGAGATACAGACTAACTCTGGGTCCAAAGGGAGGCAGAGTGACCAGCCCAGTGAACCAGAGCTGCTGGCGTTTGGTGAAGTCGGCTCCAGTGGTAGAGGGATTTTGCAGCTGGCTGCTCAGCTTGGACTAACACACACAGGACCTGCACAGTGCTGTCTCCACTCCAGCTGCAGACTTCCAAGCACACCCATGCAAGCAAGTCTGGGACTCTGACTCCTGAGGAGTGCACACTCTGGGGTGGGATAAATGCGGGCAGTGCAAATACCAGAGAGATAAGTTCCTATTATTTCTGTGTACTCTGTCAACTGATTTTATTCGCTGTTATCCTGTTAAACCCTGTTTCTTTAAGTTGTTAAGTAAAGATGTGTTAATTCTGTGTAATCAATTAGATATGTATTATTTATAAGTGTTGTCCTGGGGTTAGATCCAGATTACTGCTGGAATAATTTTATTCCTGGAGGCTCCCAAGGCACACCATTGTGTGGAGGCACCACCATTGTATATTCTTAGGGAGCAAGGGACTGCAGCAAGGGGGTGGACAGGGAATCCCAACTACACACCATCACTGCTGGGGTACTCAGGATCTCCTTTTATGTTAAAAACATCAGGCACCCAGGCACACATGTGAGTGTGACCTGCTCCCCAGTAATCCAGGAAGGAAAAAGGGGGTTACACAATAATAAACAAAGAGCTGTTTATGCAGGTGTTACTCTGGCTACTGGCCAAATACCACCGAACAAGAAATAACTTCTCAATGGGCTAACCAGTGTAAATGTTTTCATGTAGTGTGTACTTAAAAAAATAACCCTCACTGATGCCTCTTGCTGTCCATTGCATTGTTGATTCAATTGCTACACTTACATGGGGTTTCTTAAGTCAAGCATTAGCATTTTTTCATGATGTAAACTACAGGAGACATTCTGCATGTGCATTAGATCAGTTAGATGAACAAGTAAAGGCAAGAGGAGATCATGCATGTCAATGTGCCTTGCTGTACATGCTGCCACTTCACTGGACTAACCACTCATCTTTTTAAAAGACAAGCTCTCTGGATGGTCTGTATTTCCTCCTGTAACAAAGCTGTTTCTCTACAAGGCAAGTGCTTAGTTTAAACTGCACTGTTTACCTAATGCACATTTCTGCCTCCAGGCGTAGACTGCAGGGCAGGGAACAGGCTATTAAACAGATGCATACACATTTACACAAATAGGCAATGCAAAGATTTATGAGCAAAATTGCAAAGAGAATGTCTCTGCATTTTCATGTACAAGTGTCTGAGCTAAAGAACTAACTAAAATCCAGGAAATCAACATGTGGCCTGGCTGTTCAAATTGGGCTAAATTGCAATTTGGGCATATAAAATTCCTCTGAGTGAGGTCTCTGATGCTCAGCATAGACAAGATGAATGTATTTATTCGAAGAGTACATGTGCACGCTGCTGTGAGTTTGCACAATTTCATAAACGTTGTGATGCACAGTGCAATGCAAAGAGGAGAAAGGAGATAGGGTCAGGGAGACTGATCTATGTACCTGTGATGGGTGCAGTGGGCCCCAAAGTGACATACCCTGTCCCAGAAAGCCATAGTGAAGTCCTCCAAGAAGGTCAGCGTGGATGCAGAGAAAGTGGCCAATCGGGGGCCAGTAAGACCTATAAGAGGAGCTGCAAATCAGAGCTGCAGTCAGTGTCTCTGGAGCCCTGAAGGAACAAAGACCAGAGGTGGCTGGCTGGCTGGCTGAGAGAGTGGCAGAACCATGGAGAGTTCCGTATGAAGAGCTATTGTGGACTATGTTGAGACAGAGATAAGGCAGTAAGGACGAGGAAGCTGTCTCTAGGAGGGGAATCCCTGGAGGTACCACTCTCTCCAGGTGGGGCACAGGCTAAGCAGGACACCAATCGAGGGCACCGAGATGGACCCCTGTTAGGTATGTACCCTGAAGGGATTTGCAATTCACACACAGGGTGTGTGACTCGGCCAGAGGGCTGAGTTGCCAAAGAAACTTTCAGCTGATGGACTAAGGGAGTGCAGGCACACTCACTCAACCAGAGAGGAGAAAACCAGGGCGGAACCCGAGTCCATACCATGCTCTGACTCCTAAACAACATCTCGCAGCCCAGTGAGAACATTCCTGCAGCTTCTCACTATTGGGGGCACATCCCCACGGATGAAACTGGGCTGCCTTGTGTTGTCCCTCTTTGTGAATATTCCCAGTAGGAATGGCATCCCTGGAAAGTGCAAATGGACGTGAGTAAGCAGTAGCCTGCAAGGGTGGCAATTCAGTTGCAGCTACTGGAGTTGATGTGGGTTGCAGACAAAAAGAGATGGCTAAATCACAGTCCAGGATTTGTTTAGAGCAAGGCTACTCAGCTTTGGACACCCCGGGGGCCACAATGTCAAGGGCTGCAAGGGCTGCAAGTTCAGTGTGGTTGCATAGACATGCAAATGTATATACAAATATCTTATTTCACGCTGACTGGCATGAATACAAAGATCAATGCAAGACTACACAACACACAGGCCCCATTTAAGTCAGTTCTGCTGATATTAATAAAATGCAATAGTTACCCAATTTCCACCCATATGACAGCCCTTTTAATGAGCAATGACAGGCCAGGAATTTAACTACTAAAACGCATCTCAGAAGACTATTCTATTGATGACTTTTTGGTTTTGGTTCCCACCCACAGGCCACGTGGTGAGCCCCGCATTAACCCAAACCGCACCACAGGCCGCAAACAAACGGGCCACATGCAATCCACGGGCCACGTGTTGAGTAGCCCTGGTTTAAAGGCTTACTGCATATGACATCACTGAGGACAGGCCGTTTGAGGATACATGGGAAAACTATCACGTGAATCTCCAGGTTGCTACAGTAACGAATGAACCCACCCAGAACACAGATATTTACATGTCTGACGTTTGGAACCAATTGAAGTTGGCAGCCAATAATTAAATCCTCCTGGGTCCAGCCTTAAATGCTTGACTACAAGATGAGAGCTCTGCCCGATCAGTCAGGGTGCAGCGTTTCTCAGCTGCCCCTGCCGGAAGGGTTAGGTACAGCGGTGGGCAGAGCTGGCAACAGAACGCGGCACAGTCCCAGGCCGAGAGAAAAGGGAGGGGGGAGGAAGCAGGACCTTGCTGCAGCGCCACAGAATGCTACAAAGCCCAGGCTCGGCCCTGTTCCCATGAAAGGCGGAGTAGGGCTGTGAGCACCGTTCCTGGTACACTGAGCACTTGGGTGGCCACCCAAGAGAGACTCAAATGCCACACAGCCGATCAGCAGAGTGCCCACAGATAGGTTTCGTTTGTACTGGTGGTGCACATTTGCATAGGCGTTGGTGTGCATAACAAAATTTATTCTGCACAGGGATGGAAAAAATTAGAGGGAACACTGGCTGTGAGCACTGCTCAGGATAGCCAGCCAGAGGCTCAGGTGGGGATTGGCAGCCCTTTTACATTGGCCTAATTGGCTATGGCCTGGACTGGCCTTCTCTGTGCTCCCCCACTCTAAAGGGGCAGGGAAGCAGACAAATTCCTTCACTCTCTCTGGGACCTGGCTACTGTCCACCCTTGCAGCCAGGAGGGGGATTGGGCACAGAGATTCAAGCGCTGAGGTGCTTTTCCCTTAAAGCCTGGGGCTGCGCTGAATAGTTACTGAGTAATATGGCACCGTGTCAGTTCAGCTCCCTGTGCAAACAGCCCAGTCTGACGCAGGTGTCCAGGCTGCTTAGCTCAGAGACTAGGCTAGATCCTGCTCCCACTTGTGCACCACCTTGTTCCCTACCCTACAAGCAGTTTCAACCCATGCAAAGCAGCTGCAGGACATGGGGCCACACAGGTGCGCTCAAGGGGGGGGGACCTCCTCAGGGGGTCGCAAGGTGGTTCCACGGCAGGGCTGCCAGTCCTGGTCCACTCCCTCATTCAATGGAATTATCGCCCTTCATTTTTCATGTACAAGGAAGGGTCACGCTCAGCGGCTTGCTATGCAAAAGGGGTCACCAGTGCCAAAGCCGGTCTGTAAATCACACACACAGGAGCTGGCAAGAAAGCGCTCTTCACTTCAGGGTACCGCTCATTTGGCTTTGGTCAGGTTTACAACCCTGTTTCCTACCAGTGTCCCCGGACTCTTCGTAGCTACTCTTAGTCACTGCGCTTGCCATTTGGCTCACGGAGCCCTTATTACGGATGTCGGAGAAGGAAAGGACTCGCCTGGCTTTCAGCTCCTTCTCCGTTTACAGTGCAGAAAAAAAAGCCTTTGAGTTTGTACAAAAGGAGCAAACTGGGCATGGAGACGATGGAATTCTCAGCATGCCATGTCCCAGAAGCAAGGAGGAAGGTTCCTTTTTGTTTAAAAGGTGCACACACAACTCAGCTCCATTATTCTTCGCCTTGGAAAAACAGCGTGCAGGTTTCAAACGAGAATGACAGAAATTCATTTATGCGATTCATCTCACATGTTTTCATTGTAAAGGTAGGGAGGGACCGAATAGTATGCTAAAGGCTTGGATCCCTTGTGAAGGTCCTTGAAAAGGGGATGAAATGCTTAAACACAGAACCTCATGCTTATAATTTCCCAGTTTTGTTGCCTGCATGCAAAGGGGCCTTTTTCTAGGATTAATCATACCCCCGCTTTTAAAATGATTTTTTTAACCATCTAATAATTTCCCTGGTATCTTAGATTGTATTATCCTTGATATGATACACACATTGATACACAGTAAACTGCTAATACTGCAGAAATTCACTTCTGTTTTTTGAACAAGAAAATAGAACATTTTAAGTTTAATTGAAGAGCTCTGCTTAGAAATCCCATAGTTGTGGGATTTTAGGGATGGAATGCTGAACTGTGTAAGCACTGTTTTAATGTACCACATAATAGTTTCTCTTGACTTCCCACAGTATTTTCCCCACAGACACAGGTATACAGGTATGCTCTTCAAATATTTAAAACTATTAAAAGGTTAAAAAAAAGTGCAATAATTCAGGGTATGTCTACACTGCAGAGTTTTTCCAGAAAAAAATGCCATTTTTCCAGAAAAACTACACTTACATCCACACTGCAATTGCATTCTTTCGACAGAAAGTCGAAAGAACGCAGGGGTTTTTCTGACAATGGTAAACCTCTTTCTACGAGGAAGAAGCCTTTTTCTTTCAAAAAAAGGCGTGTGTGGACAGGGAAGAGGGTTTTTTTTTTCCTAAAGAAGAGGCCTCCAGGAAAAAGCACAGGTGCCCTGGTGGCCACTCCATCCATAGTAATCACAACTTAAATGTGAGATAGCGTCCAATCAATGTGGACGCTATCTTTCGAAAAAGCAGATCACTTTTTGAATGCGCTTTTGCTGTGTGGACGCTCTCTTTCAAAAGAAGTTTTTCCGGAAGATCTCTTCCAGAAAAAGCTTTTTCCGAAAGAAGCCTGCAATCTAGACATAGCCTCAGTCAGAATATGTAATATATGGCATCCTTAAATTGGATCTACTTATGGTTAATAGATAATCATGGATGGCTTTTTCCTCTGTCTACAGTGAATCCTATAAAATCACCACTAGTAATTTAAAAAACCATTTTTCTCAATTTCATGTTCATAACAATGCTCAGATTTTCTCTAGTATTTGTAATTTTGTGTGAATGGCTTCTAATCACTGCAGTATCTAAGCATGATGTTGACATCTCATATACGTGCAATTGTGTGTATTATTCCAGATTAGAAACCAAGAAATAGCAATAAACAACTGAAATATTCCAAAATTTAATGAAATTTACTGAACAAATGACTATTTCCTATGGGATTCTAAACTTGGTCATGCCCAACTTCTAGCCCCATTAAGTTTAATTTTGGAAAATTTGGTGAAATGGTTACCACATACCAATAAAACTCTTTTATAATTTCTTATTTTGCTTTTCACTCAACAAGGGACAGTTTTCACTTGGAAATGGGTGGATTTTTGAGCAAAAATAGTCACAAAACATGGCTATTATCTGGCAAAACAGGCCCATTTTTTAATTTGTACTAAAATATAAATTCAAATGTCAAATTCTTGAATGATCTCTAATTTCAACACTGGCATGAAATTGGACATGGCATGTGAGGTATGAAATTGGCAGGGTTGGCTTTAGATTTTATTCAAGGATAGGAAAAACAGTGGGAATAAAACGTTCCCCACAGAATCAGATTGAAGTTTTTGGAGAATGTTGGGGATAACTGCTTGGTACAAGTGCTGAAGGAACCGACCAGGGGCCATGCGCAGCTTGACCTGCTGCTCACAAACAGGGAGGAACTAGTAGGGGAAGCAGAGGTGGGTGACAACCTGGGAAGCAGTGATCATGAGATGGTAGATTTCAGGATCCTGACCAAAGGAAGAAAGGAGAGTAGCAAAATACACACCCTGGACTTCAGAAGAACAGACGTTGACTCCCTCAGAGAACTAATGGGCAGGATTCCCTGGGATGCTTACATGAAGGGAGGAGGAGTCCAGGAGAGCTGGCAGTATTTTAAAGAAGCCTTATTAAAGGCACAGGAAGAAACCATCCCAATGCGCAGCAAGAAAAGCAAATGTGGTAGGTGACCAGATTGGCTTACCGGGACATCCTTGGTGAGCTTAAACATAAAAAGGAAGCTTACAAGAAGGGGAAACTTGGACAGATGACTCGGGAGGCGTATAAATATATTGCTCGAGAATGCAGGGGAGTTATCAGGAAGGCGAAAGCTCAATTGGAATTGCAGCTAGCAAGGGATGTGAAGGACAACAAGAAATGGATGAGGGAGGAAACCTAGTGACAGATGATGTGGGAAAAGCTGAAGTACTCAATGCTTTCTTTGCCTCTGTCTTCACAGACAAGGTCAGCTCCCAGGCAAAGGCACTAGGCAACGCAGTATGGGAAGGAGGTGGACAGCTCTTGGTGGGGAAAGAGCAAGTTAGGAACTATTCAGAAAAGCTAAACATACACAAATCCATGGGCCCTGATTTAATGCATCCGAGGGTACTGAGGGAGTTGGCAAGTGTCATTGTGGAGCCTTTGGCCATTATCTTTGAAAATTCGTGGAGATCGGGAGAGATCCCAGCTGATTGGAAAAAGGCAAATGTAGTGCCCATCTTTAAAAAAAGGGAAGAAGGACAATCCAGGGAACTACAGACCAGTCAGCGTTACCTCAGTCCCTGGAAAAATCATGGAGGGGATCCTCAAGGAATCCATTCTGAAGCACTTGGAATAGAGGAAAGTGATCAGGAATAGTCAACATGGATTCACGAAGGGTACGTCGTGCCTGACCAATCTGATTAGCTTCTATGATGAGGTAACTGGCTGTGTGGATATGGGAAAGTCAGTGGATGTGATATACCTTGACTTTAGCAAAGCTTTTAATACCGTCTCCCACAATATTCTTGCCAGCAAGTTAAGGGAATATGGATTGGATAAATGGACTGTAAGATGGCTAGAAAGCTGGCTAGACTGTCGGGCCCAACTGGCAGTGATTAACGGCTCGATGTCAGGTTGGCGGTCGGTTTCTAGCAGAGTGCCCCAAGGATCTGTTCTTGGACCAGTTTTGTTCAATATCTTTATTAATGAGCTGGATGACAGGATGGATTGCACCCTCAGCAAGTTCGCACCCTAAGTTAGGGGGAGAGGTAAATAGAATAGATGATATGGAGATATACCATCTCATAGAACTGGAAGGGACCTTGAGAGGTCATCAAGTCCAGTCCCCTGCTCTCATAGCAGGACCAAGTACCATCCCTGACAGATCTGCCCCAGATCCCTAAATGGCCCCTTCAAGGATTGAGCTTCCAACCCTGGGTTTAGCAGGCATTCAATGCTTAAACCACTCAGCTATTTAGTTGGGATTGGTCAAGTCTGGGGCACTGGGCTGGACTTGATGACCTCTTAGGTCTCTTCCAGCTCTATGATTCTATTAATTAATTCTGAGAAATAAGGAAATGTTTGCTCCCAAGTGGACATCAAGGTAAGAGAGGATTTTACTGATTCAACTTTTTATTCTGAATTTCAAAAGTTAAAAGTTTCTGCCATGGGTAATCTCTTATACCTAATGTTTTGCCATTTTTCTCAGGTAGCTTTTCTTCTCTTATTTCTGTCTATATAAAATTAATCACATATCATGTTAAGATCTTCTTTACAAAATGTTTGAAGGATATTTCATTTGAAGTTCATGGCATTTTTAAAAACACTCCGATGACACTGGCACTGCCAAATGACCTATATAGCATAGAAAGGATTCAGCAACTCTTTTCAATACAAAAAAAATTGTGATGCTATCCGTAACAGAACAGAAACTGCAAACCTATGAATGGATGGATGCTCCTATTTCTCAGAGTTTGCTTCCTGCACAACAGCAAAGACCAAACAATCTTTGCATCTGTAGCTCAGCACTCCCTCCAGAGTTATTAATTTCTATTTCCCCACATCACTGCAGATGGAGGCACAGAGACCAGCACAGTGATGGGGGAAAATAAGACTGAATTTTCTCCACTGACACCAAATGCTCCTCCGAACCTCTTTTCGCAAACTGCGCTTTCAATGAAACAAGGCTTTAAACTTTTAGTCAGCGATTAGGACTTCAGTGATAGGAAGTTGGTAACCCTTTAAATTAAGGTAATGAGGTTTTAAGGCTGAGGTTTTAAGCTAATGAGGTTTTAAGGCTCTTGCTAATTTAACAGCATACAGTAACAGTGAATCGTAATTACTTGTGTAGGTAGAAGCACTGCCAGCAATTACAGCTCTTAAATGGGGACACAAAAAGCTTTTTTCCCAGAAGGAAGACTCCTGTGTCAAACTTATAGAGCATGATTAATAGCAGAATCCTGCCCTACACATCAGCAAGCTAGCATGCCGAAGTTCCCAAGGTCCTAAGGCATTCGTAATTTACTGAGTGTCATTTCATCCGATGCAGAGATTGGCAGCCGGCACATTTTCCTCCTGCTCGAGCATTCGATTGTAGAAAGATAATATTGATGTGCATATTCCTATCAGCGTTGTATACTTGCGCACATATTTTACTGTATAAAAAAAAAAACCAAACAATTCACTTTGTGAAAGCCATTCAGAATGACATTAAAAATGTCATGTGGAAAACTGCATAATTAAGAAGTGTGCTCTTTTTTCATGCTGTGAGTCTTAGAGCTTTCCCTTTTAGTTTACAAATTTTAATCCCCTATCACTCACGAAGAGCCCACTCATACCATGAATCAGGGCCCCCGACGGCTCGTGGGTACACAATACACACCACCACCCTGCTGTTGTCTTTCATGGAAGTAAATGGTTGTCTTCACTGGGAACAAGATTACTCTGGAGTCTTTCGAAGTTCTGAGGTTAGCAATTGGCTGTCAACGTGACAATGATACAGTTTTTCACCAAGTATAACTCAAGCCACCTCTTTCCTTATTGCTACAACCCCAAAACCAGCATGCCACCTTTTGATAATATCACTCCAAACCACCTAAGGGTACTTCTACACTGCACATTTATTTCAAAATGAGCTATTCTGGAAGAAATTCTCCAAAATAGCTTATTTCAAAATAGCACGTCTACACTACAGGGAAGCCTCGAAATTAGTCCGAGGCAGGCTTCCCTAATGTGGAGGTGCTACCTCGATTTACAGCCCCAGTGGGCGCTGGGGTGCAATTAGCTCCTCCCCGGAGCCATTCAAAGTATTTCGAAATAGCAGAAGAGGAGCGTCCACACTCCTGCTATTCTGAAATAGCTATTTTGGAAGAGGCGTTATTCCTCATGGAATGGGGTTTACAGAAGTTGGAACAAGATGTCAATTATTTCAAATTTATTTTGGAATAAGAGCATTGCTGTGTAGGTGCTCACTTTGTTATTCTGAAATAATGCTGCTGTGTAGACGCATCCTAAGTGTGAAAACTGGTGAAACAGAGAATGGCAACTGAAGCAAGCAAATCTCTCTCACAGGGTGTGTCTACACTAGCCCCGTAGTTCGAACTAGGGAGGCTAATGTAGGCATTGGAACTTGCAAATGAAGCCCGGGATTTAAATATCCCGGGCTTCATTTGCATGTTCCCGGGCGGGCGCCATTTTTAAATCCCCCTAGTCCGAACTAGCTGCCCGCGGCTACACGTGGCAGTTAAAAGTTAATTCGAACTAAGTCCTTAGTTCGAATTAACTGTTACACCTCGTGGAAGGACTTAGTTCGAATTAACTTTTAACCGCCGCGTGTAGCCACAGGCAGCTAGTTTGGACTAGGGGGATTTAAAAATGGCGCCCGCCCGGGAACATGCAAATGAAGCCCGGGATATTTAAATCCCGGGCTTCATTTGCAAGTTCCAATGCCTACATTAGCCTCCCTAGTTCGAACTAGGGGGCTAGTGTAGACACACCCACAGGCAGCAAGTCCCTGCTAGGACATTTAAAGGAGTTAACGTTATAAGGAATTCCATTAGACTATTTAAACTGCTTCTTCTGCACAGGGATCTAGGAAATCATTATCTGGCTGCTAAGAGATAGAAAAGTCACGTGTTCGTTCTAGTGCAGTCTGGTTCAAAAATGGAAAGGCACAGAAAAGGAACACTGCTCACTGAACTGCAAGCCCCCTGGTCATCGGTCATTTAAATTGCAAAAGGAACTTGCTGGCTTTTGCAGTGTTAACAAATCCAAGCTTTTCCAGCCCACATAACAGCATTAATCTGGGGCATGTTCAGCAAGCGTCAATCTCTCGGTGCTCAGCACTGGACGAAAAGAGAGTTTCAAGGTCAGAAGAGCATACGTGTATCCAGAGGTCCGTATTTATTTTCTAGTGACTCCTACAGTGTCAGAACACTTCGTAAAAGTCGCTGTGAAGAGCACTGGCTCAGTCAGCATGCGAGATAACGTGCTGAGAGCAGACAACCCAGAAGCGTACCACACGCTCATTGGTGCCAGCTAAGCCATTCACTCCTCTCCTGCCCCTCATTTTCTGATTGTCTCGTTTGAGGCTGACTAGCTGGAGTTCTGAAGGTAACGCCAATCGATGTCTAATCAGATTTCTCTGCACAAATCTTTTCAGAAATCCAACAAGTGAACCAAGCAAAAGTGGGAAGAGAGAAATACTCCCATCCTGAAACAGAGGGTAATTGCCTGTATGCATTGTGTGGCAAATGTCTAATGTAGCCCAGGCCCTCGACTGAAAGTGAGCAAGAGAAGCAATGTGACACTGCTTATGGGACAGCCCAAGTCACTCCCTTGCTCACATGTCGACTGTTTACAGGGACTAGCTGAGAACTAGATGAATGGTCCAATATGGCAATTCCTGTGTTGCTAAGCAGCACCTTCAGACCCCGAGAAATCCCTCAGGAGCCACCAAAATGACTCTGCTTCTGCTACCCCTATACAAGTCTGCCTGGAAGCTGCCTTTACCAAGAACTTATTCACTGTAAAACATTTCCGCATGGAAGGAAAAGCATCTCCTATGTTACGTTAGGGCCTGATTTTTTTTAAACATGTGCATTACACACAGGAATAGACATCTCCTGCGAGTGAGTAGCCAACTTAAAAATTAACAAGACTACTGTACACAAGTTAGTAAGGACTTTCTGATGTTTGCAAATTTAAGTCCTCCCGTATGCTGGTTACTTTAATAAGGTATTTGAATTGTTCTCTACTAATCTCTCCTCCTCCATATCTCATCCAGGATTAATTACAGATTTTGGAGTTTTCTGCTCTAGCTGACTATTTACTTGGACCAATCATATCCCCTATCTTCTTACTAGAGCCTTCAGCCATCTTGTGGCACCTAATTTTGCAATAGTATTTGTAAATTTACTCGCTGAAAGTCTACATTAGCACAATGAGTCTGTGACACTGTTTATTTTTCCCAGATATTCTCAAATACACCTCATTGTTGTTCAAGCTCCTTTTTTGTCTGATGTACATTTGTGTCTTTGAAGGGGCATATATGATAATACACACGCTGCTGCTTATTCTTTTTGAAATGCATCCTTGATCATATGGAGTCAAGTGTGATTACATCCTCTCTAGCACATGAATTACAACTGTGGATGAGGCAATATTAGAACCATGTAGGATTTGAATTATACAAATTGAACATCTCTAGTCCTGCACTCTGGTCCGGCACCATCCATGGTCCAGCATGATTTTAGTAGTCAGATCCCCACTTATCATGGGAGTGGCCAAGTTTCCCACAGTCCCAGAAAAATTGTTTATAGCCCCCTGTCCTGGCTCTCACTGTTCTGTGGGTTTTTTTCTTAGCAGCTTTACTAAAGTGACACACAAAGAAAGGGCATGTGCAGTGAGATGTGTGCTGGTTGCACACAACATGGACTGTGAGAGCTGTGCGCTCCCCCTGCATCCAATCAGAACACCCCGCAAATTCTAGGTACGCAAGCACAGTGAGCAAAACTGTCCTATCCCAGGAGACTATCTTGGTTATGACAATCTTGCGGCCCCCTGAGATGAAGGAGGCCACTCACGTGGAGAGTTACTTGCCCATCGCTGGCCTAAATGGTTACTTAAGTCAAGAAAACAATGACACTGGACAGGTAGGGCCAACTTGCACCCTCATAGGGATCCTGCTAGGACCTTACCGGACACAATCAGATGTGTTAAATGCTCAGCTTTTTAGTGCAATTCTCCATCTCAGGGGCAGCAACATGCCAAATAGGCAGAGCAGATAATGACTGGTATGCTAGCAAACAAGTCTGCTTTCCATAATGCTGGATTTGTTTTTAATCAAGCCAATGTATTTACTAGAAATGGCAAGGGTTACTACAGAGTGAGACTGATGTAAAGATTCTCCCTTCTTAAATACCAGTTAGAGGCCTCCGTCTACCTGCATTTTCATCAGCTACTGTAAGAGCCATTGCTAGTAGATATAGTGTCCTGGGAAAATATCTGGATCTCCTTGTGATGGTGAGGCACTCGCCTCCCGCGAGCACCCCCCTCTGGTCACATGCCTGTGCCTGCACTCTCAGTCTTTCAAAAACCCGCGCAGCGAGCTGTTCAGCCCTCTGGCCCAGTCACACAGCCTCTCATGTGCAGGCACAAACCCCTTTCAGGGTATGTACTTTACCACGGGCTCATTCGGGTGCCCCTCATAGTCTTTCAATTCAGTCTATTCTCTCAGTCTGTTTTCATAATGACAAGTTTATTGTGCAGAAATATTCACTGTAGAGCAACTCTGACGTTTTTAAAAAACCCTTAATTTCAAACTGAATCCAACCAAGAATTTTGCCACACAATGTGCATTGAGCTTGATGTACACAGTAGCAATGATTCCAAGTTCCATTACTCTTTGTTATTTAGTGTGTTCACTTGCATGCATGTAATTGTTTAATTTAAGACAGTCATTCAGCACAGCTATCTGAGGTGCAATTACCTTTGTGCAATACAACCACCATTTTTATACATAAAAATTCTGTGCCATGTCATCACATAATTCATCCTTCTGTAAAAGCCTCCCAAGTACTTGTCAGCGATGTAGGCCGTCATGCTGGAAAGGATACCGTTTGATTTATTCTGCAGTCTAGTTCCGTAAAGACAAATCTCACACACGCTTTCAAATTTGTTCTTCCACCTGCCAACCCCCATGCTGAGTCTAAGTTCTACACTTGGAAGTGTTTTGTAAGGTCATCCTGGACTGCAATATATTACTGCTCTGCTCTTGAAGTAATGAGCGAGACTTCCTGTGAGCCTGATGCATTCCACGTTCGAGCTGTTTGTGCACATAAATCCAGCTACTCCCTGTGATTATCAGGTGCTCCTGAAGAGTTTTCTGCTGCTTTCAAAATCAGAGGACAATAATTCCAGGAGAGTGCTGTTAATGCAAAGCTGGGGAGAAACAGTTCTTTGGAAGCAAGAGGAAGGCTTGCAATCAACATACTGATTGTGACGGAAAACAGATTCCATTGCACAGCAGGTGAAAGAGTGCTCAGGAAGGCCAAGCATACTACCAATCAGATGCTCTTGGGTGAAGTCAAAGGGAAGATACTTCACAGTAAAACTTTCTAAACCAGTACGTGGAACAAAAAAGGGTGAAATTCACCCTGGAGGGGCCAGACCAGAACATATGCACCACTTAAGTTGCCTTGATGCCCTGGTGAATTCAATTATACATCCATAGCTTGTCCCAGATTCACCATGGCTATTCCCGAGTCTCTTCAGGCTATTCAGATGATCTTCATTAAAGATAATATTGCAAGAATATGGCATATAAAATCCAGTAGAAACTGTTCACACAGACCGCACCAACCCAAATACTGAAAGCATGTTTCATATCAGTTATTTGCACATTCCTTAAGCAGGTTTTGCCAGCAACTAAGAAATCCAATGATAAAGCCCCTGTGGATAAAGGTGTAAGTCTTGCATTACTTGGAGACACTCCTGCTTTTCTCTCGCCAAAGCAGTACACTTGAGCCGGATTTTAAAACAGGCTGCACATTTTGTTTATTTTCATCTATTTTAATTTCATGCCACTCATAAAAAGCTTGTAGCCAAACTTGTACGAGGAACCCTTTGGTTAGCAACACAGGAGTTTAACAACAGACCCATCAGTGTTGAGAGAGCTTCCAGGCCATATTCTCCTCTTCGCCAAGTGAGGTGCACTCGCTGTGTAGCTAGGTCAGCACCTGGGTGCTCTATAAAAGGTTCTTTGCTAGCTGGCACTGGAGATGAAAATCAGAAGTCACATTCTGAGAGCAACTCAAGGCACCATGCTGGATTTCAGCAAAATGCTCAACTATTGCTAAGGGAAAGGCTCCTAAGCAATAAGGATAAAAAAAAAAAAAAATCAATGTAACCAGTTCAGAAACACCACGTTTCTCCCAATGAATTATGCATTGTGAGCCAAAGCCCTAGTTGGCATATATTAGCTCCATTTAAATAGTGTCCCAATAATGACACGGGTCCAGACAAATCAATGGAATAACCACACTTCGCATCAGGTGAGGATCTGGCCCAGTGCTAGCTTATTAGTAGCACTTTTGCATCTTTTCTCTGTTCGCCAGGCATCTCTAGCCAACAACTTACAGGGAGTCCATTTTAGCCTCTTGACCAACATGCACGCTGGCTAATACATTATAGATCATATCAATAAAATGTATTCTCGGCATCATATATGCATTAGTCTACATTAAGCACAAAGCCTATAGCAATTATGTAGCATAAGCTGGCCTGTACTTTTACTACAGCCCTGTTCTCTTACGCTAAGTATCCCGTGACCCCTTGCATTAACTGAAATGAACTTTGGCTTAAGCAGACAGGAAAGTCATCAGGTTATCTCATAGCAACAGGTGGGGAGCTATTCTCACAGGCCAGTACTGGAATGTCCCTAAGGAAGAGGACAAGACATGAGTTTTCTACCATTGTGCAGGATCAAAAGGTGACTTAACACTAGGGATGTAAAATCCCATTTAATTAGTTAACCAACTAAAAGTGGGGGGGCTTGAGGGGGGTTACCTCAGGCCCTGCCCACTGTGGCCAGGCTGGATCGGTCCCCCCACCCTGGCTGGGGGTAGCTCTGGCCAGGATGGAGCATCCTTGCCCACAGTAAGTCCTGTGGGGCTGAAGCTGCCTCCTGCCCATGATGGGCAGGGGTTTGCTCCAGCTGCCACCAGTTAACCATAACCGGTAAGCCACACTGGTTAAGGTTAACCATTAATATCCCTACTTTGCATACTTGGTACCTGGAGTGCAGGCATTCAGAATAAAGTGATAATGGATACATCGTGGTATCAGCAAAACAAAGCAGAAAGCAGACTGGTTAACTCTAGTATCGGATGACATGCACTGTATATTTTACCAGTAAACAGGTGCTTTAGGTTTCTAACTGTGGGAGCACCCCTTCTGTGTGAGATGACTTTACCACAGACCAGTACCAAAAATACCCTGTTTCCTGTACTACACTCTCATTGGCTTAAAGCAATAAATCTGACCTATACTGATGATTTGGTCTCTTGACTGTATTTCCATAATGAACCAAAGTCTGGTGGTATACACACACTCTGAGATAATTAACCCTTTCTTTGCTTGACTAGAAGACAATACGGTGCAAAATGCATTGCTCGTGGGATTCAGCATCTGTGGCCTTTTTTGTGACAGCATCCATGAAGCTCAGCGAGAACAATACAATTCCTGCAGGCAAGAGAGAAGATGCAAAATCTCCGAACTGAAATGTGTTTCCAGACTGACTTTCATGTTAAAAATATTAAAGTGTGAAATTGCAGGAATACAACAAAGACAAAATTAGCTCTGGATGCTCTACAAAATGGAATCAGCTTTCAATAGAGAATAAAGGACAATGGTTAATGTGGGAACTTCAGGGCTGACTCATGCTTACAAACACTGCCAGCCCAAAAGGATGATGCTTTATGATACGAATAGTCCTATGGCACCTTAGAGACCAACCAAAATATATCAAATCATGAGCTTTCATGGGTAAAATCCCACTTCACCAGATGAATTGGACTGGAAATAACAGAAACCAAGATAGATAGATAGCAGCAGAAGTACCACCTGTCAATTGTAGGACATGTGTTAATGGGACTAATTAAGTGGGCTGGATGTGTCCCATACAGAGCTTTTGATGTGGAAATGCAGATGTTAAAGGGAGGAGAAATTGGCTTTGCAATGAGCCAACCAGTTAATGTTTTTGTTCAAGCCCATGGTAACGATGTCAAATCAGTAGATGAATTCCCTATCTTTCTTTCAGTGAGAAAGAGGGTGAACATCCTCATGAGCCTTTTTTGTGCAAAACTCTTACACAGAGAAAGACGGCTTTATCGGGGGTTTCATCCCTTTTGGGGGTTGGTTTCCTGGGTGCTGTGCCCTAGAACTGCATCCTCCCAGAGCTGAAGTGGTTCAGTGTCCGCATTGCTCTTCTGGGGAGCGATAATCCCAACTCTGTGCCTTGGCTGGGGAGACCAGAGGATCTGGCGCGGCAAGAAAGGGTGGTGAGGAACCCCAGAGAGCAAGAAGGCAGGTGTCAGTGGCATGATCAGCACCCCGGGGAACAATCCAAGGTGGTTTTCTGTGACCGCACCCCAGCACACTACCAAGATGTCCAAATTGCCAAAGACACAAACCAGTTTTCAAATTTTTCCTGACCTGATTCTCTGCAGAGAGCACAAGCGGTCAGCGCATCGGCATGGAACCTCACGGGACTGGCCACGACAGTTGGAACAGATGGGATTTGGGGGAGGTAAAATGGTTTCTAGAGGGAAGTAAGCACAGTTTGATACTGGTTTTCATTTCAGTTATACAGGTGAGGAGTCAGAATTAGGAAGAACTTCACGATGAACGCTCTGTCTGCTCTTGTGTTTACCTTTGCACTATCCCCACACATCAGGGTTCCCTTTTATGGAACCTGACATGTAGTCATGTAAAATTGAATACACTCCTAAGTCCTGCAGATAAAATATTAATAAATAAAGTCATCAATGTTGTTCTGCATAAAGTGCGTTAAAACATAGTCCACAGGATCACTCTAAGTAAGAGTGACAGCAGGAACCAAAAGTACTGATACTGCATAAAGCAAAATTATGGACTGAAGACATACAACAAATCCAACTCTGCCAGAATTTTTCAAGATCTATCTGCATCTCATTGCTATTGATTTATGATGCTCTGGAAATATAGGAAAGTTTCCAGTGAGGACATCCCTACATAGCCCTCTCTACTCCAAACTCTAGAGACCAACCAACACAAAGATCACTGCATTTTATCCTAGGGAACCACTGTTGTATATGCCTTTAAAAGTTAATATCCCATTACCCCGTCCGGGACTCGTGTAGCTTTTGCAAGACCTCATCCGAAGCTCTTCTTGCAGACTTTAGGGGCAGGACTGAATAATTTCCCAGAACTATGCTAAGCATTCACACTGGGAAACTATTGTTCCCATGCAGACTATTCCCTCAAAGATGAAATAAATAAGGAATTAGTAAAGCTGGGCTAGAGAGACCTTCTGCCTGGTTGTATTCTTTATGGAAATCTCATTTTCTTTTCTGTATCTAAGCCTGCTGTCCTACCAAGTGAGATGTATAGGCAGCTAGTTTTGTCATTGTACAGAAATACACAGAAGTTAAGGTTATAAATACTGACAAGATAAAGTCTTTACATTAAGTTCTCAGCTCACTTTATCCAGTCAAAAGGTTTCTATAGATGATAGCAAAGGAAAAGACAACTCACTCAGTGACACATAGACCTTTCAAAGACTGGACCAGCTTCCAAGTGAAAGGATTTTGCTTTACAGTTTTCAGTTCAGTGCTAGCAATAAGCAGAACTCATAATTAAATTCCCCACAAAAACCCTTTCAAAGACCTCCAATCTCTCTGCATGGCTTTTGCCCATGCAGCGACCACCTACGTTACAGAAGGAACACGAGAGATTAGTGAGGGAAAATGCCAAATGAGAAGCAAGACTGGTGAATGGTGCAAAATATAATTTGCATTATGCTTGGTGCATTTTGGGGGAAGTTTAAAGCTGCCAAACTGGAGCTCAGTGTAGCTAATGCAGCAGCTTCCATTCACTATTGTTGAATAGTCACATATGTTGGGCGGAAAGATTCCCAGCTTCACACTCCTATTGTATTTGTGAGGTTTTGTCCTGTTATGGTTCCTGTAAGGAAGTGCCAGCTATCTCCACTGCAATTCAGTCAGGGAGATTTGCATGCCCGTCTGACTACACCGACTGTGCCTTAGCACATAACAAGAAGGTTGCCGTTATCTACTATAATGTGAAGGTCTAGCACCAGTCCTAGCTCCTCACTCTTAGCTGGGCAGCAGACACAAAACTCCATGCACCTCTTCACTGGGCCAGTGTCTCCTTCCCTACAGGATACTGCTCACCCTCATCTAGCTACAGAATAGATCCCACACATCACGTGCCAATTCTCATCTTACCATCGACACATGGCTTCTTAACAACACAGTAAAACCAGCATCACAACCATGGCTCCCCATAGTGGCGCACATCCAGCCATCTCAAATTCATCACGACACAAGGCTCGCAGGTTTTCCATGGTATTTGTACTGCAAGGACATTTCCCCACAGGAAGACTTCAATCACTTACTGACTCAGATCCAGAAAACCTTTTTGCTTGTGGCACAAGGACTCAGAAGATCAATGGCGAGCAAGTTGGGAGGATGCCAATGCACCGGATAGACACCTCATTAACTAATGAGTTTTCACTTGCATAGATAATATGGTCCGACTCAAAGCACATCTGCACATCATATGGCAGAAGTACTGCCTCCAGAAGCAGGGACTGAGACTTTACTTGTGCTGCAGGAATGGACTTCAGTGTCCCAAACAATCTGTGGCAAAGCTCCTCCGTAACCGTGGTGGGTCCCGGGCATTCAGGGGGATTGCTTGTCTCAGAGGCTCACAGCAGCCCTCAGTTCAGACCCTGGCTGGCTGGTTGTTGAGCTGCTCTCATCATTGGCCAGCATGGGTAAAAGAAAGAAAACCAAACTTCACACTCACCTTCCAGTGCTACAAGGTCGGACAAACCCTTGTACTAAAGCCAGTCTCCTCCTAGTCCAGAAAAGAGGAGTTGGGGTGTAGGGAGGGCCCCAGGCCCAACCTCGCGTCCGGGTTCCAGCCCAGGGACCCTGTAATAGCAGGTGTCTACAATGTCTCTGGGAACAGCTGCATGACAGCTATGAATCCTTGGGCCACTTCCCCAGCACCTTCCTTACTGCAGGTTCTTCCTCCTGGTACCGGCTTGTACTTTTTCCTCCCAGACTCTCCACCACACTGGTCTCAGCTCCTTCCTCACATACTGAGCAAACAGCAGGGGGGCCTTTTTAAACCAGTCTCAACTGGTTTTTAACGAGCCCCAGATGTTCTGATTAGTCTAACTCACTGGATTCTGGGAACCTCCTAATTGGCTCCAGGTGCCTTAATTGCCCTGATTGGTTCTGGCAAATTCCTGCTGGTTCTGGATTAGCCCTTGTTAGTTTACCCTGGGAACAGAGACTTACTCAATATAGGGCAAATATACTTCCCTTTAATCACTGTCCTGTACCCCTCTCCCCTGCCCCTGTCACAAATCTTATCATGGTGGTAGCTCTGCCATCCACACTTTCTCCCCTGAAGCAGCCAACTGGATTCCCAGACAAGTCTTGGACATCTAACACTGCTGGGTTTTTAAAGCTCTGTGAAAGGAGGAGAAGTGTCAACTGTGGCTGAAAAGACAGCCAGAGTCCTGGGGGGAGGACAGTGTTTTTAATTTCTCTCTCCCGTGGTGTTTTTCCTTGTTCATTGCATGAGACAGGACCTCCTCACTCTTGTCTCTCCCCCTCCCCACACATACACACTTTCCTATCCTTAATTATACCATGTCATAAGTGTAAGAATGATGAATCACTAGACCTGCTAAGACCACACACCAAGATCTGGAGGCACCTGCTGCAACATACAGGTAATTACAGTAACAGAAATCTTCCGTCATGTTTGCAGAAAGATAACTTGCTCTGGCAGGTAAGGGCCTCGCAGACCCAGAGAAATTGGTGTGATATTTCACATATGGCTAAACATAACCCAGACTGCAAACAGCACCCAAATGCACCACGTCATTAGGGGGAAAACACAAGTTCATGTTCTTGTATTCCTCATGGAAAGACCATTACGAAGCTTTGAAGCTTGTCACCAGGTAGAAAAGTCTGTCAGGTGACAGTATGAGCTTTCTTAGACCTGCTGACTATGAGAGCAGGAGCTGAGGAAAAAATCAAGTTGGCAGGTGTGTGCGGAACTCTGTAGGCAGACACTGGGCTGGACTCTAATCTGAGACATGCCAACAGCCATTGCTGAATACCTTGAAAAGCTTCCTCTGCTCAGGCAAAGCATTGGATTTCTAAGGCCATGCTGCCATGATATCGCACACCTCCACTGAGAGCTGAGCACCGAGAACAGGGAAGTGATGCCATTAGAGAGACTTTTTATTGGTTTATTTATTACTTCGGAAAAGAAAATAAGACTTCAAAGTTTCAGAACAAACCCTTGCCCCCCCCCAAAAGTCGGTGATTTAGCTTTCTAGAAGTCTCATTTTTCCAGAGATACATTCCACATTGATTTTCCCAAATACTGATTCCTATTTAGCAATACATATTTTATTACAACCATTATCAGAGAATCAAGACTGCTGGAATTTTTGCTACACTTCAAGCTACCCTGCTCACTTCAGTGCTATAAAATGCATCAAACATGAGGTTCCCAGTGTAGTCAAAACAGAATTAATATTTAAAACATGCTGTGGCGAGCCGCCTGGGCTGACTTGAAAAGGAAATGAATTTGCCATGCAGGGAATATGGAGAAAATGTAACCTATAGGGAGCAGAGAGCATGGGAAGGTGCTGTCTGCAGAGCTTACTGACAAATACAAAAAAGCATGGGGGGGAGAAAGCTGGGCAACTGTGCACTGAGTACAGCAAGTTGCAATACAGAGGTCTGCCTCCCTCTCTTTCCTTGTCTAACAGAAGACACCATTAGTCTCCCATATGATGGCAGCCAGTCTTTAATAAAAAGTGTGGAAAAGACCATTTTCTGGCTACCCTTTTCTGAGCGTTAGGGCATGTTTTGCAGAACAAACATTCTTAAATCTCTCTCATCTGCATCAGAGTGGGGCACGAACACATTTGCATCTTTGAAGAAGCAGCCTGGTAAAAGGAATGTGGCCCATTAGACAAACACAGAACTATTTAAAAGCAGAAACAAACCATGTGTCTACCTTTAAGACCCAGTGAAAGATTCTGCACTTTCCTTTTGGGACGTAGGACGTGAGCTCTTTAGTTTAGCATGGGCAAACGGAGACTTCAACCAAGGCGCACCAAGAACTGCATAATCCTAACCTGATGCAGCTTTTCCTTTTTAGATGCAGAACTACAGACACAAGCGCAGAAGGGGGCTCTTCCTTATCAGTGCCCGCTGGAGTCGTCAGAGGATTTGTCTTATGGCTTTTAGACAGATACTTGAGGTTGTCAGCCTAGTAGGGTACCTAAACCGAATAGACCACTTGGCTTTGCTTCTCCATGCCTAGGGGAGCCTGTATCTCCATGAGGCTCTCGTTTCTACAGGCAGGGGCTGAAGAATGAGGGTTGGTTAAGTACCTGCCACCTAGATTCAGAGCTATCCTTCTGCCTCCCAAAGTTTCTTTGAACTTCTCAACAAGGACTTTATCCTGGGACAGAGGCTAGAGCCCCGGCAAACACCACTGCTGAGACTGCCCTCCACCTGTGTGGACAGCCAGCAGCTAAGAAATCCTGATGAGCAAGAGCAGGGGAGATTTGTCTCCAAAGTCCTCGGGCCATCACCAGCATTCTTTTGCCAACGTGATGGGCAGCAGTCTGAAGGCAGTACACACTGCAGCACAATGCAGTGTTTGCTGAGCCATTATCCAGAAGGGGGTTTTGCTGCCTTTTCTGTCTATTGCAGCTCTGACATGTTATTCGTAGGAATGACAGCGCAGTACCACTTTGCACTCATGGAGCTGGTACTCATTCGGTGTCATTCCTACAGCGGCTGCAGGGTTTGTGTCCAGTAGCAAAACAGCCATTAGTCAGATCTAGTAGAATCACAGCAGTAAAAATGTCATGTTTCAGGGCATAAACTGATGAGTGCATGGATCAGAAAGGAGTCCTTTGTCCCACGTATGGCAACACTCGGATGGTCAAGCGAATGACACAGAGTGACAGATTTCCATCTTCTTCTGAAGCATGAAGTGTCACTTCCACAGGCAGAAAACTAGACATGGTAGGTTAGTGATCTCAGCCATTATGGAAAGTCCTAAATGTGATTCTACACAACCTGAGATGTCTGCAGAAAGAGTGGGGTGATAACCATAAGGGGACTTTCTTCTATGCGTGCACACAAATATACACGTGTGCATGAGGCACTTTGTTTCCTGTTCTAGATAGTCAGGGCTGAGAAGGATAAGTATAGACAATTCTCTTCTTTTGAAAGACGACTGTGTTAATGCCACACTAATGGAGAAGACATGCGATAAGTGGGTTCTGACATTTTCAGCAACAAAGGATTAACCTAGTTGACCTGGGTGGTTGCTGCTGGCTTCACTATAGCAATACCTATTACAGCTGCATTGGGGGCTTTGTCAAAATGATGTTTCATCGGAAATGCTGCAAAAGTGTTGGTTTTGATTCACTTTCTGGTTTCAAACATTTTTTGAAATAAAATGTTTGCAATTGTTGAAATAAAAGGAAAAGTTCTATTTGTCATGTGAAAACGACTGTTTAAAACATAGGTTAATTTTAATTTATAGTAAACTAAAATGTCAAGATGTAAAACAGTATTTGGAAATTACTGTTTTGATTGACTCAATCTAACGTTTTTATTTTATGCATGCGCTGTGGGCTTTTCCAAGAAGTAGCTGAGAAATCCTTGGAGTCTTTGCAGCTATTCTACTTCACTGAATGCAGCATAAGAAGCTGCAAGCATAAATAGAATGGAGAGCTGTAGCTGACCTCCACCCTCCAAGTTAGGGAGGAGTGAAACTGTGCTTGTTCTGGGCAAGGACTGACACTGGGACAAACCATCAAACAACTGCCAAATTCTAATTTGTTACAGATACTATTTCCTCCTGCAGGTGAGACGTGACCACAAAACTAACTGCATCAACCCACCTAACTAGCCAAGATATATGTAAAGATGTAAGTAAAGGCGGGAAGACAAATGTAATAACTCAGGTGTCAATATACAGAATGAATACAATTTTTGAAAAGCCCCTAGTAAACTTAGGAGCCTTACGGCTTATCTTCACTGCTGTAGAGAGTGACGCTGTGGCAGTTGATCTTCCAGCATTTGATTTAGCAGATCCAGTTAAGACCCGCTCAATCGAATGTTGATGATGCCTCTGTCGGCTGGGGTGCTCCTCGCAGACACAAAGAAGAAGGGAAATTGATGGGAGCATTTCTCCCATCAACCTCCCCGCTACAGGGCTGCCTCAGAAAAATCGATGTAAGGTTCGACGACTCCAGCTATGCAATTGTTGTCGTTGGAATTGTGCATTTTACATCGATTTTCTCCTCCGGGATAGACTGGGCCTAAGACTCACTGAACACTAGGCCCAGAGCTCCTAAGGTGCTAAGTCACTTTTGAAATTGGGGACTGGGGTGATTTTGAAAACATTAATCATTATATTAACAGTTGCAATGCTGAGTGTATTAACAATATTAATTTTGTTCATTACACAGACACTAACGTTAACTGTGAATGATACAAAGTTGGGATTCACATCCAAACTCCCCCAAGCTCAGGCATGAGGAGATCTGAGATTTTCACTCAGGGGAAACTCTAACCACAGTAGTCTCAGAGGGGTGGCCGTGTTAGTCTGTAGCTTCAGTCCTGTGGTACCTTAGGAACGAGGTGTACCGGTAGTTCGAATTAGAGAGAGATCCGAATTCGAACTACCTACTCCGTGCCGCGTGTAGCTGCGGGCACGGAGTTCGGACTAGGGGACATTTAAAAATGGCGGCGCCCAGGAACATGCAAATGAAGCCTGGGATATTTAAATCCCGGGCTTCATTTGCAAGTTCGAATGCCTACATTAGCCTCCCTAGTTCGAACTAGGGGGCTAGTGTAGACATACCCTTAGAGACTAACAAATATACAGAGAATCATGAGGTTTTGTGGATAAAACCCACTTCCTCAGATGAGTTGGAGTGGAAATAGAACACAGACTTACTGGAATGGGCCAAAGTCTTAATTTATCTCAATAAGCCTAAATCAGGAATAATTCTACTGAAGCCAATTATGTTACATTGGCATTAACCAGGCCCTGTATTCTTTTCCAATAACTCCTAAGAATCAGCCACTTGGTTCAGACTGTGAGGTGAGGTTCAATTATTATACCAGCTACACAGGCCTGTTCCCACTGGATTGAGTCTGCAAATAGAAATCACAGACAGGAACTGCAAGTTATGATTAGCAAACAAAGAATTTCTGTTTGTGTTAAGACCCTTAGGGTGTTGTGATCATATGGCTTTCTTATCGAGTGGTTATGTCAAGCCTCTGACATGTAGAAAATGATGTGAAATCACTTGAAATTACATATGATTGCTGAAAGCCCAAGAGAATAATGAATAGTGAATAACATGCCTCGTGTTCAGGCAGCCACTGACGTTAAACAAATGCCATCTCTTTTTTGTTCCGAAGATTTTGAAATACTAATTTCACAAGAGAGATAATTGCAACCAAAACTCTGTTTAATAGCAGTAACAGGGCAATTTAACCCAACAAAAATAAGGGAATTAAACGGAGAGGCTCATGTTACTGGAGGGGGCTTGGAATAGTTCTTATCCTATAATCAAAGCCTAAGCACTCAACAGCTTGGCCCTGACTCCATACAGATTTTGCAAGTGAAAGCTCTGACAACATGCCTATTGGTAGATTGCTCGAAGATGTCCAGAGTTGAGCTTTTAAACTTGCCAGACTTTACTGGTATAATCAAGTTTATGTCAATATTGGACCGGATTCTCCCAGCCAGCAAGTCCAGAGGAATGAGCAAAGCACTACTCCCCATTCTCAGAGAACAGATGCCAGCCAAGCCCAAGCTCCAGGTGGAGCAGCCTTTAGCCTGCTCTAACTTACACCAGCTGGAGGTGAGAGGAGTCAGCTGGACTGTGGATTGGGCTGACGATATCCCCCTTCTCCCTGCACCAGGAGCCAGCAAAGGACTGTTGGAGAAGCTGCTATAATAGCCCTTTACTTCTGGAGCCTTCTTTTCTGCAGGGGAATCCTCTTGGGACCACTGAAGCTGCGGAACTGGGTCCGTGAACTGTCCGTTCAGGAGACGTGAGGTGTTTTCTCCTCCAAAATGAAGCATTTAATCACTGAAGATGGGGGACATACCCTCTCCAAAACGTCCAACACTCGCAGCAAGGTGCCCCCCCGCCACAGCTGTCTGTGTGTACACACGTTCCTGTTTTCTTCTCCCCTGCATGCTGCACTGCCCATTAATGCCCAGTGCACTGATGCTACGTTATCTGCTAATCCAACCAATACCATGGGGCTCAGAACAGCTGCACGTTTTCAAAACCAGTACCGACCAGTCGGTACCTTAAAACCCTCCATCCTGACACGCCCAGACAGGGGCTAAAACATTTCAGAGTCGATTCATTTACTGCTACTCGTGTTCCCCAGCCGCACCAGAGCCCAGCACAGTTCAAGGTGGCAAACATTTCCACATGGCCATCCCAGTTCATTCTGCACTGCATGTGTTGAGCAGGGGGCAGTGAGTCATACTGATGCATTGTGAGCCACTCTGGGGAGCACACGAAGAATCTGGGAAAGCACAGAAGGTTTTATTTGAATCTTAGACACACATAAGAGACAGCAAGTCTATTAGGCCAGCTCCACACTATGGGGGAAGGTCAGCTTAAAATACACAATTCCAGCCATGTAAAAAACGCAGCTAGAGTTGACATATCTTAAACCGAGCTTTGGCGCCATCCTCACAGCGGGACATCGACGGGAGAAATGCCCCCGTTGATTTCCCTAATTCCTCACGGGAGGATGAGTACTGGTACCGACGGGAGCGCCCTCAGCGTTCAGATTAGCAGGACTTTACTAGAGACCTGCTAAAGCAAATGTCAAATCAAACGCCACGGCGTCGATCTTCCCACAAGTGGAGACATGGCCTTAGTTATTGAGGGGAGATAGTCATTTCCGTCAAAAGGAAGGGAACTAAAACTCATATTGACTGTTCTGCTGTGAAAGCAAAACCCTGCACTGTTTTGAAAATCTCAGTTAGTACCTCTCCCTTTGTCTGCTTCAATTCATTATTCCGGTATGCACATAATGAACTGTGTCGCATTAAAATGGAAACTTGTGCCTTAAACGTTCCCCCCCCTTTTAGAAATTCTCACTCTTTAATGACAGAGTTTCCTCAGCATTTGATACTGGGCCAATCCCCCACCGGGGTGAGCTAGCACAGCTGTTAAAAAGGAAGCACCACTGATATACACCAAGGGAGAATCTGAGCCCAAACTCTCATGTGGACGGATGTGGAGTATTTATCAGCCACAGGACAGTGAAAGGAGGCTCAGACACTTGTCCTTCATAGCCAATTGCTGTTAAGCATGTAGCCACCAAGCATTTCCAGGTGAGGCTCACACCTGTGAGTGAAGCAAAGGCAAGACTCGGGGTCCATGTGGAGAGCTAATAGCCTTACGCGGGTGGCTGAGCAAGTCACATCCAGTTACCACTTTTGTCTGTTATCTGAAATAAAATATTCACACCCCAGAGGCTTTAGAGGCCCAGTCATGAAGAGGCAAATTTCTGTAAGAGCCGGAGTGCTGAGAACTCAGCAGCACACTAAGCAAAAACTAGACATAAAGCAGACAGGTTGTGACTTGTCTCACTTGGTGCCCTGACATGGTCTGGCAGCGTGCGTGCTGTTTAAGCAAGTGAAGCAGGGGCAAAGGGTCAAGGAAAGTCCTTCAGCTGAGGAGAGACAGTTGACTCGCGGCATTTGAGCTCTGGTAGGAAGGGAGGGGGAGGAGCAGGAACAGAGCACGAATCAGTGGATTCATGGCGCTCCAAAAGTGCTGGGGGTAGAGAAGGAGGTGCAGGCTCCAGTGCCCCCATGCATGAGGCGCGCTTGGGAGAGGGGGGCATGCAGCAGGCCGCAGGTGGAACCCCAGTGGGTTGCAGTCGGCCTGCGCAGATTGTCCACCACTGTGCTAACTGCTAGGAGAAATGATTAAGGTGAACAGGGAGAGACTAGGCTGGAAACCCATTAAAATCCACAGAAGAGGACTCTTCCTCTTCAACACACAGAGGATGTTCAAGGCTCTTACCTCTCAACTCTCCTAGGTCCAGCGTCTTCCCTAGTTGTTCTAATAAGTCAGCCCTGGCTGCGTTCTTTTTGTGCTTTTTGCCATCATAATGTTGCTGTGCCATCACGGGGTTATTGAACCAGGCTGCGCAGAGCTGGCAGCACCTATCAGAGTCTCTCCTTTGGTGCGGTGAAGACACCACAGGAGAGCTATCTGCATGCGGCTGCTTTAATGAGCTCAGAGCGGTTTCTGTAAAAGAAGAAACAATCAGACACTGAGTTTTTCCAGCCCAACCACTATTGTTCCTATCACCAGAACCTTAAAGAGACAGCCCCCACGTTTGAGAGACCGCAGACTGAGCAGAGGTTTGCGTCTTCCATTGCAAATACTGTTGCTCTACATATTTTGGATGCTGTGGCTTGGAAATCCACCATCTCCCACAAGATGGAAGTGTTAGTGCACTTGGGTTGCATGAAACTATTTTTTCAATTATTTGGATTACACCAGCTCAGTTGCATGGTTTCTTAAGAATATTTTAATTGGTAAAGTTTCATGTTAAAACGGCTAGTTATATAAAACCTACTGGTGAATCACAGAATACGAGAACTGGAAAGGACTTCGAGAGACCATCAAGTCCAATCCCCTGCCCTCATGGCAGGACCAAGCACCATCTAGACCATCCCTGATACATGTTTATCTAACCTGCTCTTAAACATCTCCAATGCTGGAGATTCCTCAACCCCCCTAGGCAATTTATTCCAGTGTTTAACCACCCTAACAATCAATCAGGAAGTTTTGCCTAATGTAAAACCTAAACCTCCCTTGCTGTAGTTTAAGCCCATTGCTTCTTGTTATCATCAGCAGTTAACATATGAAGATATACCTATCTCTTAGAGCTGGAAGGGACCTTGCAAGGTCATCAAGTCCAGTCCCCTGCCTTCACAGCAGGACTAAGTACCATCTCTGAAAGATTTGCCCCAAACCCCTAAATTGCTCCCTTAGGGATTGAGCTCATAACCCTAGGTTTAGCAGGCTAATGCTCAAACCACTGAGCTATCCCTCTCCTCAAAGGTTAAGGAAAATAAGTTTTCTCCCTTCTCCTTGTAATACCCTTTTAGGTACATGAAAGCTTTAATCATGCCCTCTCTCAGTCTTCTCTTTTCCAAAGTAAACAAACCCAATTATTTCAGTCTTCCTTCATAGGTCATGTTTTCTAGACCTTTAATCAACAACTGTAATCAAAGAGCATAACTCTGTGAACAGACATATGAAAACCAAACATTTCTCAGGGTAGGAAAAATGTTAGATTTATAATGTGAACATTCTTGTTTTCAGTTTGTTTAGTCTTATCAAAGAATAGAAAAAAAACCAGAAGAATTTTTAAATGCCACAAAACCAGCACTCAGTAGCCAATCTCCACTCTTAAACATCTTAATATACTATTAATAGGTGCCAGCTACATATAAACCTTCTCTTTAGCCCCTCAGTTCTCTACAGAGTCACCAGAAGGCTCTAGCAGTCTACTTTTGAAAAAGTGATTCTGATACAAAAGGCTTCAAAAGAAAAAAAAAGAATCATCATTAGTCATAATGCAATAGAGGATTAACATGTATGTGCCGTGATCTCTCTGCTGAGTATAGCACAACTGATTAAACAAAAAATAATAAGAAAGGTAAAAATGGTGATACTCTCAGAATATCAGAATACACTCACGAGTACTTAATTGGCACACCTAGCTCAAATATTCTTTTAAATGGGGTTTTCCATTTTTAGATTTTAAATAAAATGTCTAATATAAAATTAATATTTAAAACTATGCTCTCAGGAAATATGCTTCCTGGAAGAAGAGAAGGGAAATTTGCACTCTAAACATCAGTTTGAGAGCTCTTCTTTTGAACAAAAGGTTTCACTGCTATTCTAGCTCAGTTCTAATGAGATCGCACCTGTAGGGACTGACAAAGTGATGAAACGACTTCATTATTTGATTCTGAGACTTTCCTCAGTGAGAAAAAATAACGATATATTTAGACACACAATTATGACCTGAACCCTCTGTGATCTCCCCCATGGTTCAAAAGTATTAATACAAGTTACAAATCTTTAGCCGGCCAGTATGTGAAAGGATCTCTATTAGCTTTTCTTCAGGAAACTGTATCTTGCCTCTAATGTTTGTTACAACCTTATCAATTTTCAGGGTTTTATGAGAGTCTATTGTTTTTGATGACAATGGCAAAGGTATTGAATTTTCATTGCCTGAATTATAGTTGATTCTGAAACACAGTTCTACTTTCTAATCCCTGACGGGGGAATTACTTAGGAAGAGAAATATTTCCTAGGCTGATACCTCATATGCGCTGGTCAGAGCCATACACCACAGAGTATTAACAAAATGAGCTCCTTTGGGTATTAGTTAACAACATTATTATACAATTGATTCTTCTACTGAGACATTTATTCTCCTCTTTGTATTGGCTGATGGATTTTCCACTTGCTCTGGTTGAATTTATTTCATTCCACCAAGTGATGGTGTTGTCTATTCACTGTACTGCTATTGTTTCACTGGCATAGCTTGAAGCAAAATAAAGAGCAGTTCTGCTAATGAGACTGTCTCCCCTTCCCACATCCCTTCCTTGCCTTAGACGGCAAGCTCTTTGCACCAGAGGCCATGTGCTTGATAGAGCCTTACTCCTGACTGCAGCTGGTAGGTGCGTCTCCAGTAGGACAAACAGTAAGTAGCGACACTGGCTACGCTTGTTTATGAAGTTTCAGACTAACACAACTACCCATCTGACACTAGCTACACTTACGCTCAAGCTAATTCAGCTCACTATGTGGTGTTATTGCTCCGTTCTGTCTGTGTTTTCAGCTTTGAATCCCCCAGGCCCTTGCCTGGTTTTATCCACTGCAGGGGGGACTTGGGACTGGCTGGTAAATCCACCCGGCCCTGCTCTGTGTGGGCTGTGAAAGAGCCGGCAGTGCAGAGCAGCCTCCAGTGGGGGAGAAATCCTGAAGTAAAAGCCTGGCGTGAGGCAGCCTCTGCTGCAAGCAGCACCTAGCCCCAGGCGCATCCAGCAGCTGTGCACTCGAGAAATCCTGAAGTAAAAGCCTGGCGTGAGGCAGCCTCTGCTGCAAGCAGCACCCTGGCACAGGCTGTGACATAGCAGGGCCCTGCCTCGCGGCCCCTTGCCCCCCCATAAAAAGGGGCATCGTCTGCCTGCGGCAACGCAAACCCGTTCATTCCCAGGAAGTGCTGCTGTCTGCAGATGCCCCCTGGAAAACACTGTTCCCCCAAAGCAGAACAAGCTACAACACAGCTGCCCCTCAGTCCCATGCCACGGTCACCCCCCACCTGAGAGCCATTAGCCACCCTCTCCAGTTCCTTCCGAGCCGGCTCCAGCGCCCCGCCCTGCCACTTCTCTCCCACAAGGGTTCTCTGGTAGCCCCTCGTCAGGCCTCCTCACCGATGAGTCCCGCCTCCACTGCACCCTGCCACCCACCTCTGCGCCGGGGAGCCTCCTGCCTCTTCCACCCAGCTGGCACTGACCCCGCTGCTTCCTGGGGGGCCTCTGCACTTCCCGCAACCTGAAGCAAGACAGGGAGCTGATGGGTCAGTCCGCCAGCTCCTGCCTCAGCCACGCCCCTCACCATTCCTGTGCTGCCCAGGCGTCGGGTTCGGATGGGACCGTGCAGAGAATATCCACGTATCCCCGCTTCAAAGTCCTTCCCTTTGGCGGGGCTGGGCTAAGAGCACACAGGGAAACCGTGCAACTCCCACACTCGCCCACCGCTGGGTTAGAATCAGGGTGTGGCGAGCATACACGGCTTTGTGTCCCTCAGGGAGCAGAGCTTCTGAATATGACACCCCGAGTGCCCCTTCCAACCACAGCCCGCCATGCGCTGCTCTTCCACGTGTATCGCTAATAACGGCATGAGGAACAGGAAAGCCGTCACAGGACTGGCCTCCAGTTCCCAGTCTCTGCCCCATGGATCACACCCATGGTCTCATGGCCAGGGTTGGGGCCACTGGCTCCTGTAACTACAGTGAGCTTTCCACTTGTTACCAGAAGCCTCATCTTGGTCTCCCAGTCGGAAAGGGTGCAGAATTCTCCATGCGTATGCTAACAACCCCCACCTTTGTCAACACAATCACATAGTTCGACGTTGATATCCAACATTTATCCCTCCTTCATTTGCACCTAAATTAGCTGTGGGTGTGACAGTTTCCTTGCACCTTTCCCAATCCACCCACCCTCATCTGCTCTGCACAGACTGGGCACAATATGCTCCCCTGTGCCTTGCTGGAGGCATGCCATACTACCCTTGCCGTATTATTCCATGCATTGCTAACACACAGTGTGAAGATGTTTCCAAGGCCCAGACACCTTGTCACTTTCTCCCACAGAAACATAGTAACCAGCTCTGCTCTCTCTTTTGAGCCTCGAAGATTTTATTATGCAAGCAAAGGACAAAAATTACTTCTCCAAGTGAACTCACATGGCACAGTCATTGCTCAGGAAAGGCCAGATGGCATTTTCCTCATAAAAGCACTTGTTTCTCAACAAAGAAAAGCAATCTGGCTATCACTTCAGTGCCTTGCATTCCAAACGGACAAGTACACCCATATAGGCACGACACACAATCCAAATACATGGCAGGAAAACAGCAGGTGAGCATGTAATTCACGAGTGCATTTTAATGCATACACACAAGAGGGCAGAGTTAAGGCTGCAAAGCAAAGCAATCAAAAATCAGGAAATAGGTGATCTAGCATGCTTAAGATTCTTTTAATACGGTATTTTTACGGGGAATTAAAGTGTTACTTCCTGGTGCATTATCATTTATCAGATTCCACGCCTCCCCGACTCTTAATAATTGATGGCAGCAATTGTCCAATGCTTTGAACATGTATAGTTTTAAGTAAATGCTAAGTACATGCTGTCCCTGCCTGCTTAGACACGATGAATCAACCTCTGAGTGCTCTCCCATTGACTCTGGTACTCTAGCAGGATGAGGAGAACAGGCAAAGTTGACAGGATAGCATTAGCCGCCGACCTTACTGCATGGAAGATGCCACGGTAAGTAGGTCTAAGTACGTCGACTTCAGCTATGCTATTTGCATAGTATCTTAGATCGAGGGGGGCGTAGTGTAGACTAGGCCTGGAACACCTTACAGCATGCAAAGTTCAGGTAAAAAAAATCACTCCCTGCACAAATTGCTCTGTCTGCTTACTGGATTCACACACTATATGTTCTGTTAAAACATGTTATTCGTATCACATCCCAATCAAGGAGAATGGACCAAATGATATTCAAGGCTAGCCCAGAAGCAGAGGCCCGTTCAGTTTTCCACCATTTTGATATTCGTTGCTCTCCAGTGTAGTAGGTGGTGCATGGAGTCAAAGATTCCAACATTGTATGGCTGTCAATGGCCATGTCTGAGCGATCATTCCAATTCAGCTAAATTTTGGAGATGTGTTCCATGCTGTCTCCTCTCTCTCCCCATGCACTCACTGTATCGTGAGAGTTGTTAGTGGCGGACTATTTTTTTAAAAGAGAATAAAACCTGCATTTGTTGAAGCCATACGAACTATCCTCTACAGTCTTATAAGACTAAATCTTTCTATTCCTATCTTTATTTTTGAGCGCTGGGATTATCTGCAATAACTGTAGAAGGGTTTGGGTATCTGGCGCCTTATAAATAAATAGTTATTACATGTCAAGAGTGGGGAGTTATAGATATGTGGTATACTGGACCTGCTGCTTGCCTACGCCCCAGCTATAAAGTTAAATATATTGGCTCTTTTGGTCAGCTTTGCCCTTGTTTATATGTTAGTTGCTGCCTTGAGCGAGCCCAGGGTGGCGTCAGTTCACATAGCTGGTGGTGTCCTCAGGATTTATATCTGCAGCACGCTAAAGAATTATGACTGGAGCATACGAGTCCCTTTGCTGCTGCACTAGCTAACAGGGAGAGCCAGCTCCAGACTGCACATAAGAGCCTGTCTCACATCAATTCTTCCTTCACTGATTCACCATTTGTGCCAGTCGCAACATAATTAATGGAGAGACATTAAGGGACTTGAATTATGTCTTTGTCTTTTCCAGTAAGTGATTGTAGGGACAAGGCAACAAACCATGTTTCCTCAAGCCACCAGGTAGTCTGTGCTACCAAAGCCACATTCGTCAGGCTAGTAAGACTCCAGCATGGGATGTCGTACTGGTTCAAGAGCCATTGGCTGTCTCAGGTGGGGAAGGAAAAGATGTGAAGCCCAAGGCATTTCCTGCTGCGCTTCACTTTTCCTAGTGCTTTGAGTCTGTGTGAAGGGAGCATATCAAACCAGAACTCCTCTTTCTCACGAGTACTAGTGGTTTGCACTAGTCTGTGCTCACTTTCCATAGGGGTTCATGACTTCACCAGCTACATGGTGGAGAAATATGAGTCCTGCTCTTAGTGACGCATTTTTCTGTAGTTGCATCCCTGGGACCTTGTTTACATCGACAGCTAGGCTGCAGTTTTGCCATATTTAATCGATAATTAATTAAAACAAACCCATATCTATTGGAATTCATGATCTTCCTGAACAAAAATAAAAGAAAGTGGACTTCACTCCAAATGGGAATTTATCTTTTTGACAGACAGTACCTTCTAGCGAGAAACAGGACAAAATGCCATTCCCTCCGCAGCAACATTGAAATAATTAACTCTTGCAAAACTTCAGACTTTTAAAAAATCCAGTTCTTCCTTTCTTTAACTCTGGTTCTACTGGCATAACATACTAAGCAGCTTTTCTAACAGGCTGTCTCGCATTCTTTTTTGGTATAAGAGCAGGATGAGGCATCATTTATAGTTAACACTTCTGCACACTAGTGAGGGGGCCACCATTTTACTTATTCCTTGTGTACAAAGCTTTCTATTCATAGGACCATTTACAAGGCACTGAACTTCTCACCTTATCCAAGAGGCGCTTGGGATAACAATACGAAGAAATTAACCACTCAGCTGCACCATTACAAAAGGGAATGAAAGAAAAAAATTCCACAGAGCAGGCTGACACTGAGGCTTTGTCTAAAATTAAAGTGCTGTCGAGGACATGGCATGAGAACTCTCCCAGCCCTCTATGTAAACCACCTCCACGAGGGAAGTAGCTAACAGTGCTGAGAGCCCATTTACACTGGTGCTTTACAGCGCTGTAACTTGCTGAACTTGGGGCGGGGGAGTCTGTTCCAGGGCTCCTGTCGTGGCCCTACTTTCACTTTAAAATGCTGCTATGGCAGTGCTTTAATCTTAGAAGTGTAGACAAAGCCCTAGTGAAGACACTAGTATGCAGCCGGAAGAGCTTCTCCTATCAGTGTAGTTAATCCCCTCCCTGAGGCCATGTCTCCACTTGCGGGAAGATCAACGCTGCAGTGATTGATCTTCCAGAGTTCAATTTAGCGGGTCTAGTAAAGACCTGCTAAATCAAACACTGAGCAGCTATGTCAAAGGGAGATGCTCTCCAATCAACACAGCACTGTCAGAGCTGTGGGTTAGGTGAGTGTAACTACGTTGCTCAGAGGGGTGGATTTTTCACCCCTGTACCATTGTAGGTCTGTCGTGTAGGTTCATTCTAGACTGGATTTATAGAGTTATTTTATTCCATCTCTCTCTGCAGGTCTGAGACAGAAAACCTCAGAATAGGCCCCAATGGAGTGAAATGCTGAGGAATTTCTGTTCCGTGTGGTTCCTGATGGGAGAGCTGTGCAGATTATTGCATCTCTAAAAAATAGGGGTTCCCTTGCGTTCTGACCCAGCACAGCACTGCTGAGTCTCATACTGCACACTAACTAGCAGCTGTGGAACCACCACTCTGGAGACGTGGCACTTCCTCCAAGGGTGATTCATATCTAGTGTCCTCTCCCCTGGTGCGGCTGTATCGTCTTCCACCCCCCTGAAATGGCACATCCAAGCACTTGGCTAAACGAGGGGAGCAGCTATTATTTTACCCAGAATTCTCTGATTTATAATTTGCACAGATGGCTGAATATAAGCTGTCAGAGGAGGCTAGAAATGCCTAGAGAAATTCATCAGCAATGCTGGTGGCATGAAGTCTCTCAGGGCGCCAGCATCACACAGCAGGAGGAACGGGAAAGGATCCGAAATATTTCACCACAGTGACGAGACATCACTTTTTCCAGTAATGAAAAAGCTTGTTGTCAAATCACTCCTCAATCTTCTCATGGCTCCAATGGGGAAAACGATGAAATTAAAGATCAGCGTTTTGTTAACGTTGAGGCGATAAAACACAGAAGTACAATATTTCTGAACGAAATTGAAAACCAACCCACTTTTCTGTGGTCCTGAGTACACAGGATAACCAGAGTATCAAGCAGCAGTTAGCTTTCAAATCCAAGTTACAGTATGAGTTGGTGCAGAGATGCAGAATATACTGAAATGTATCTGCATTATTCCCATGGCCAGAGAGGAAAACTGCTATGAAATGAGCTGTTATTTAAAGCTATCAAGAAAAGCATCTACCAGACAGGAGTAGCGGACAATCCTTCTTTGCTATGGCAGAGAGTATTATACATGTCAGTGTATTGCACTGCTTGAAATCTTTAGGATATGCATTAGTCAAAATGTAGGATTTATGCAACTTCACATGGATCCAGAAGATCTTTACTAACTCAGCAACGAGCTCAAACAACAATTCTGGCTCTAGCATGAAAATTCATGCAAAAGGACTAAATCCCTGTTTGGCCAAGTCCAGGTTCCTGCAATGCCTCAGTTTTAAAAGCCTTGTGGCTACTCAGCCCTACGGCTGAGTAATACTCCTTGTGCAACCACTCCCTTCCCCGGGTGTACCTGTAACGGGCCCATCCCAGTGCCCTCTGTAGAGTGTCTCTCTGAATCCAGTCTGGTCTCACAGTCTGTTTCCCCACTCAGTACAAGAGTGCTACCTCCAGGGCTTCTCCTCCGGGAGGCAATGTCCTAAACAGCTCCCCATTCTGAGATGTCCTTGGTCCTGCCAGCCAGCCAGCCACCCACCCCTGACCTTCTCTCTTCCATCTGGGCTGCAACTGAGCTGTCTATAGCCCTGCAGCTTATTATACAGTCCCTCCTGGTCCTTGATTGGTTGGTTTCTTCCTAGCCACTCTAGCTGCCTGGAGGACTTCTCTATGGCCCTTCTCTGGCCTGAGGGCATCGCCCACCCCATCACACTCTCTCAACTGAATTAAAAGGCAGAGAAGAAAATAAAATGGGCACTAACAAGCTCATTTACAGGGAAAAGTTCTCATATGTGTGTCAGGTTCACAGGATCAGATGGGCAAGTATTTGGATAGGAGACATCCCTGGCAAGGGAGAGGGGATCAAAACCAAAGACTAGAGGTGGAAGTGGCTGTTAGAATATAGCAGGTGGCACTTTTCCCTCAGAGTAACTACTGACCCAAACCCTTGGTCAAAATGCAGCATCTTTTCGGGCCAGCACTGACTGAGAGGACAGTATTGACCCCCCAGATGAAACAGAGCTTCTGATCATTAAATTGCCCAGGACGAGTTTTGTAAGAGCAGGGCTATTATCGTTGGTGTTCCAACCAATGTTGCACAGAGTGATTAAGAACAGAGCGTTGGCAGCAGAGCTGGTAGAAAAATCCCAATTTTGGTGAAATAGCACACATTTTTCAATTCTATTTTTACTGATAAATTCTTGCTTTATTTCAACCAGCTCTAGGATTCTCTCTGTGTAAATTTCCCTGAAGTTTCAGCTGCACACATTATTCCTCAGCTGCACCTCAACTTTGTCATTACTCAACGATTTAAACAGCTGCTAAAGTGGCTCCGGGTCTGTGGTAATGTAATGTATGAATAGCCAGATGTAGTTTTTAAATTCTTTCGTCTCTCAAGCATATCAACAGTGCTAATTAAATTCTTAATACAGATATTTACATCCAATGGCCCTAGCAGCAGGTCCAAAAATAAGATTGCTTAATCTCAGCCCAAATGTTTCAGGAAGCTTCATAGTTTTTGGAACATTTCTTCATGAGGGGACTATGAACAGTTTACATGTTTGTGGAGATTTTGTATTTTCTTTTTGGTTGTTGCTGTCCTATAAATTAATAATGACTTTCATGCTAAAAGTTCTGACTCCAGCATGGACAAGTGCACACAATACAGATGCATGCTAAAACAAAGACTTAGAGCATTGGGAATAGTATCAGAAGGTAGCAGTGTTGATCTGTATCTGCAAAAACAAAGAGGAGCCCTGTGACACCTTAAAGACTAAGGGTATGTCTACACTAGCTCGTTAGTTCGAGCTAGGTAGGCAAATCAGGCAACCGGAGTTGCAAATGAAGCCCGGGATTTAAATATCCCGGGCTTTATTTGCATATTCCCGTCCGGCCGCCATTTTTAAATCCCCCTTAGTCCTAACTAACTGCCCGCGGCTACACGCGGCAGTTTAAAGTTAATCTGAACTAAGTCCTCAGTTCGGATTAACTGTTACTCCTCTATATCTAACATTTATTACTTGTAGTTCATTCTCTCCTTCTCCCCTCAAGGGGACAAATGAACATGCAGTACAAGTATAGTGTGCTGTACTGGTAGGTGCTTTTAATTTATATATATTCTCTCTCTCTCTCTCTCTCTCTCTCTGTGCCCATCGTGGAATGAGGAGTAACAGTTAATCCGAACTAAGGACTTAGTTCGGATTAACTTTAAACTGCTGCATGTAGCCGCGGGCAGTTAGTTCGGACTAAGGGGGATTTAAAAATGGCGGCCGGACGGGAACATGCAAATAAAGCCTGGGATATTTAAATCCCGGGCTTCATTTGCAACTCCGGTTGCCTGATTTGCCTACCTAGCTCGAACTAACAAGCTAGTGTAGACATACCCTCACAGATTTATTTGGTTTTAGAGGGGTAACCAAGTTAGTCTGTAACAGGAAAAACTTAAAAAACAACAAATAGTCTGGTATCAGAGGGGTAGCCGTGTTAGTCTGGATCTGCAATATTTATACCTGCCTCTGGAAATTTCCACTACATGCATCTGACGAAGTAGGTCTTTGCCCACGAAAGCTTATGCTCCAGTACATCTGTTAGTCTATAAGGTGCCACAGGACTCCTTGTCGCTTTAACAAATAGTCTGGTAGCACTTTAAAGACTAACAAACATGTAGATGGTATCATGAGCTTTCGTGGGCAGCTCATGATACCTTCTACATGTTTTGTTAGTCTTTAAAGTGCTACCAGATTTATTTGGGTATGAGCTTTCATGGGCAGACTCACTTCATCAGATGCATCTGACAAAGTGGGTCTTTGCCCATGAAAGCTTCTGCCAACATAAATCTGTTAAAATCAGTGAATTTGTTCATAAAGTGAAGGCCCGAGAGGTCACTGTAATCATCTAAGTGGACCTCCTGTATAACTAGGACCAAATAATTTTAGGCAGGTACTCCACCACAGAGCTCATTAACCTGTGTTTGACAACAGCAGCACATCCACCAGACAGGCATCAAGTCTTGATGTGAAGACACCAAGGGATGGGTAATCTATCATCTCCCTTGGTGTTTTGTTCTTATTCTACATTTAAAGAATGTATTGATTTTAGATGAGAGAGCCCATGTCACAGCAGATACTATGGTGTGCTCCAAGTGACTGCAAATGCTTTCATTTGCACATCCCACACTGTGCAGAGGCATCTCCCTAGTTCCTAAACTTGCAGACAAAAGGATTTCATCAGTCTCACGACTGGTGGGGAGAAGTTAATGAGACCGTCTCTTGTATCCCCTCCCTTTACATGGCCTCCAAAGAACGTGCAACTTTCAAACTGGAGAGCATCTGATTCAGCCCACTTCTTTTCCTTCTCCATGTTCACGTTCATCCCCAGATGAAAAGTCTGAGTGACAGTGGGATGAAACTGAAAGAGAAGCAGGTGACATATACACCCAAATGCTCTTACTCAGGGGTGGCCAACCCATTCCGGATGAAAAGGCAAGATCCAGCTGGATCCAGTGTGAAGAGCCAGGGCAAAAAGTTGTAGAACAAAAAAAAAAAAAAACCCAACAACTGGCCCTTTAAGAAGGCTTTTTGAGGCTTTTTGGCCTCAGCATGCTCCCGTCAGTGGCTGCGGCTGCCATATTGGATCTGCCATTTTGATCCGGACGGCTCCCCTTCCCCAGTGAGCACAGGGGAGCCTGGAGGCATGGACCGTGTTCAAGGGGTGTGGGGGCAGCTTCGCAAGCCGCACTGATGGGGGGGAAGAGCTGCATGTGGCTTGCGAGCGGCAGGTTGGCCACGCCTGTCCTTACTGGTCTGAAGCATTCTCATGTTGGTGAATTTTTAAGGCTAAGCAGATCTGGGCCTGGCTCATAGTTAGACAGGTGACCAAAGGTGAGTATTTGGTATTAGAGACTGATTCCTTCCCTGCAATAGCAGATGCTATGCTTGCTAATCTGGGCCGGGGCGGAGAGGGGGGCTGAGCGCCTACAGCTCCAGCTGACTTTAACGGGGCCTGCAGAGGTTCAACACCTCTACAATTGCACCTTTTTGCTCGCCAGTTATTCTCCTTTGGAAGGGTTTCATGTTTGCCCATGAATCGGTGACTGTGCCATGTGCAGTTGTGAAGGGCGGGGCATTTGGGTGTCATTCAATCAGTGGCGAGTGTAATGCAGGGGCTCTCACCCTGGCAGGCTACTGCTCTCCTTTCAGGGGCCCGGCTTTAAGTTTCATCTCACTTCCAAACTACTTGCTCCCAAAGCCAGATATAAAAGCCCGGCCGTGGCAGATCACGCGCTGACTGAAAACTTGCTGATTCTCTCATTTTCACCATCTAATTACACAACACATCGATCGGAATATAAATGTGGCACTTCACGTTTCAGTGGGACACTGTCAGCCTCTTTCCCGCTCGTGAGCCTTCTCGAAGCTCCAGCCCTGGAGCTACAGTGGGTAACTTGGCTTTGCAGGGTCCCTGCAGCTGAGGACCCAGGGCACTTGCTCCGTTTCCCACCCCAATGACAGCCCTGTACTAGTGATTCCCCATAAACCAGTCCCATGACTGCCCTGGGGGCTGCAGCGCCCAGGCTGAGAACCACTCCCTTGATGAGCAAGTACCCCCAGAAGACCTCTGCGTACCCCTCCAGGGTACATGCACTCCTTGCTGAAAACCACTGGTCTAATGGGCATAGTCGCTGTTTCCATCTGCGGCCTGAGCTCTTTTGTTTAAAGAAAGATCCCAGCTGGAGTGGTCATAAGCCAATGATTTACTTCTGAGTGGATTAAAATAGTCCTCATAATAAATGTTACTTTGCTCTCTCGTTGCTGTCTCTCACAAAACACTTCAGCTCAAATTCATCCTGAGATAGGGTACATGGAAAAAGCCACTGGAGCCTGGGCCATGGCTCAGCCTTGAAGGACACTCATAAGTATCACTGAATGAAAGGGACCGCCTGCCTAAAGGAGCAGAGCAGGGATTTCAGGGCCCAGCCGGGTCACCGTCTGAGCCAGAAGCAGTCGTTTCAATGGGAAGGGTGAGATTTGTGTAGGTAAGTTTTCCTGCAGCCACGAGAAAAGTCCTGGGAAGCTCTTCTTGGAGCTGTTATAGGAAAACTCCAGGGATGAATCCATTATGTATTTGTGTCCTGGAAACTGAGGTTACTCACACACACACCCCGGGCACGCAGTTCCCATCAGGTTTTTCTGTAAGCCTGCACTGCAGTCACACTATTTGTGAATGCAACGTGAGTAATGCTTGGCAGCTAGGCCTTGCGATGCTTCTTCACACACAGCCGTTGCCACACTCACAGCTGTCTGCACATGACGGCTAGGACTCTTGAAAGCAGGCTCTCTGAAGCAGCAGTCTGGAGCACGAGAGAGCTCCTCTATTACAAGGAGCACGAAGGAACTGGTCTTCATTCCAGCGATCTCAAAAGAAGCTGGTTCTGCAGGGCAGTGCTTGAGAACTACTGGAGGAGGAAGGCCACTCCTGGCTAATATATTCCTATTGCTTACGTTCATCGGATCAAGTATCTAGAAGACTTGATTGAGTACTTGAGTTACGCTCTCCTAGTGATTGCTATAACTGAAGAGCTTGTTACACATGTTGATGTGCAGCAACGGGGGCAGGTGGATTACAGACTCAGCTCCCTTGATTCAGATTAACACAATGAAATGAAAACACAACATGGGATCGGGGCTTGTTATAGTGTCGCTTGCGGCGGCGCTGTGGGTAGTTTTCTTGTTGCGCAGGACAGGTGCAGTTGGACAACACCAGTGTAAGCTTCAATACCACAGCCTCTTCTCCTGTTCTGGACGTGACCTCTTGGGCTGAGAAGGGGCATCAGTCTCCATGTCCATTCAGTCCTTGAGTAGCCAGGGCCGATTCCTGGTGTGGGAGGTCTTGGCTTTTTATACAAACGTGCGGTTCATTAGGAACTGAAGAGACATCACGGTTAGGCAACTGGCGAGCTGTAACCACAGCCTCTCATGCTGACCAATACTGTCATGTTCTTTCCTTATTCTCTTCATCAGAGCCATCCCTAGACGGGTAATCCTGCTCCGCCTCTTCCAACCCCAGCCCCACCCCTTCCATCCCTTCTCCCAAGCCCCGCCCCAACCTGACTCCAGCCCCTCCCACTGCACCCCTTCCCCAAAGCCCTCTCCCCTGAGCTACACAACCTGGGGGATCACCAGGGGGCCTGGTGCAGGGCGCCCTTCAGCCTTACACCCTGGACAACAAACCCATGGAAGTTTGGAAAGTTCCAACAGTTTCCTTACAAAGGAGCTGGGTCTTTAAAAAGAAATTCTCACTGTCTGAAATATGTGTGTACACAAAGGTATTCTTTCCACTGGCGACCTGTTTGGAGTCAGATGGTGGGAAAGGCTAACTGAGATGCTGATACTGGCCTTCTAAACAGATAGCAACTTTAAATCAAGCCATTATGCCATCTCATATTGGTTCTCTTGGAATTAGTCAAATAGAAGCCGTGGGCACCGTAGCATCTGAACCATGGGCAGAAACACAGCAAGGTTGTGAATAACTCCCATGTCCAGTCTGGGTCCCTATATTGGCCGCAAACCACTCAGGGTAAAATGTTCAAACACATGTAAGTTAGGTGCCTAAGTCCTTTTGGAAATGAATTGGACTTAGTCTCTAGAGCTTCAGGGGGTAGCTGAATTAGTCTGTTACAGAAAAAAACAACAAATGGTCTGGTAGCACTTTATAGACTAACAAAACATGTAGATTGGTATCATAAGCTTTCGTGGGCACAGCCCACTTCTTCAGATGACCGGAGTTATGAGTTGGGGATATGAAAACTCGAAATAAATGGGAGAGGGGAAGGGAAGGGGGGAGAGAAAGAAAAAAAGAGGGGGATGAGAGACAGAGCATCATTAAGTATCTGGAGAATGGGTACTTAAACCTAAGCAGATAAAAATCCAAGTCAATAGAAAGATTCCTAAAACAGGAAGGATACCACTCAGGGAGCTGTTAGCATCTTCAGTGGTTATTAAGTAGGTAGAGTCCCCACCAGCCCATATCACGACTGACTCCATTAGCATGTGAATTGAATTTGTGGATGAACTGGGATTCCAGGGCTTCTCTGTGTATTTGGCTTGTAGAGCTAGTTTGTGACAAGACAGCTACTTGCAGGTCTGTCAGACTGTGGTTAGGCAAGCTGAAATGCTCACCAACAGGCTTCTGTATATTCCCTTTACGTTTATCTGATTTGTGTCCATTGATTCTTTCCCGCACAGACCGTCCAGTTTGTCCAATATATATAGCAATGGGGCATTGCTGGCATTTGATGGCATAGATCAAATTATTGGATGTACAGTCAAATGACCCTTTGATTTTGTGGCTTATGTTGTTTGCTCCAGTGATGAATTCGCCAGTGTACCCATTCTCCTGATACTTAATGATGCTCTGTCTCCCACCTCCCTCCCTTTTTCTTTCTCTCCCCCCTCCCCTTCCCCTCTCCTATTTATTTTGAGTTTTCATATCCCCAACTCATAACTCCGGTCATCTGAAGAAGTGGGCTGTGCCCACAAAAGCTCATCTACATGTTTCGTTAGGCTATAAAGTGCTACCAGACCATTTGTTGTTTTAGTCTCTAGAGTCACTCAGGTGCTTTTGAAAATGCTCTGGTGTGTTTGCTCGGATAGAAATCTGCACTAATTGGTCACCAAGTGCCCACTGTCCCTATTACGTTTCTGTAATTTAATTGAGGGTGATCTGTCATGATTCCTTTCAGGAAAATGTTCTTTAGTTAAAACAAGGAGTAAGCCACAATAAGGGATTCCCTGCCTTTCCCCCAAGTAAACAGAGCAACAATTCTTAACCACAACAAAGAGGAGGATAAAAGATAAGTCATATTTTATACTTCACCATCTACAGTCTGTAAAGCAAGAGAAACCTTATTTAATGACACCTAGGATTTACACACGACTCATTAGACAGGGATATAAAATGCACAGCTACATTGAAATTCCTTTCTAAAAGGAACTGCCACTGGGATAACAGTGAAATTCACCTGCCTGTAGCATTGCAGCCCAATTTTAATTCCTGTTTAGCCAAAAGAATATTTTGTCCCGGTATCCTCTATCCAGGTGGAAATAGCGTGGAAGTGCAGCTTCACAGAAGGTTAGACGCTCAAAAGGATTTTACGGATAAGCAACATTATCCGATTCCAACATTCGTCTTTTTTAAAATGTTAGCAAGTTAATGGGCTTGCATAATTGGAATCACTGCAGAGAACGGCACCAATGCCACGTGGGCAAAAATCAAGAGTCTAGATTTTAAAGTCGAGATTTTCATAGAATCATAGAATCCTAGGGCTGGAAGAGACCTCAGGAGCCATCAAATCCAGCCCCCTGCCCAAAGCAGGACCAATCCCAACTAAATCATCCCAGCCAGGGCTTTGTCAAGCCGAGACTTAAAAACCTCTAGAGATGGAGATACCACCACCTCCCCAGGGAACCCATTCCAGTGCTTCACCACCTTCCTAGTGAAATAGTTTTTCCTAATATCCAACCTAGACCTCTCCACTGTAACTTGAGGCCATTGCTCCTTGTTCTGCCACCTGTTACTACGGAGAACAGCCTCTCTCCATCCTCTTTGGAACGCCCCTGCAGGAAGTTGAAGGCTGCTATCAAATCCCCCCTCACTCTTCTCTTCTGAAGACTAGATAAGCCCAAATCCCTTGGCCTCTCCTCGTAGGTCAAGTGCTCCAGCCCCCTAATCATTTTGGTTGTCCTCCACTGGACCCTCTCCAGTGCATCCACATCCTTTCTGTAGTGAGGGCCCAGAACTGGACGCAATACTCCAGATGTGGCCTCACCAGAGCCAAATAAAGGGGAATAATCACTTCTCTAGATCCGCTGGCAATACTCCTCCTAATGCACCCTAAGACGCCATTCGCCTTCCTCCTCGTCGGTCATGTGCTCCAGCCCCCTAATCACTTTCCTCTAAGCAACAACAGATTATATTCTGCCCTGCACAGGATCTGTAAGGGGCTATTCAACATATTCACTGAGTTGCCAAATAATTTCTGATCACGAAAGTGAGTCTTGATGTTGGTTATGCACGTTGTCTTCCAGCGGGCAGGAGATTTTCAGAAATGTGGAAGCAGAGATAACATTCTAATGGAAGGGCCAATGCTGCCTGATAAGCCACTAATCTGTGTGAACCACACAGGCAATAAGGGGCATCAGCAGGTTTTTTTAAAGGTTATTATGATGGCAAGAAAAATGATTAGCTGCTTCTGCTGATCTTTATTAATCAGCTACCCTGGTACATTCTACATCGGCAGAGCCAGGAGGGCTGTAGCATCCAGCAATTCTACGTCAGGGCAGTGAAGTCACCAGTCCAAAGGAACAGACGGTTCTGCTTTTTAGTGTCTCCTCACGCATATTGTCTCTGGACCTACCTGTGGCCTTGATTGCAGGCTGTTCCCCTAGCAGCAGTTTTAACCGCTTGGCATGGATTTTGCCTTGGTAATGCGATTCAGCCACCACTGCCGAGGTGAAGGACATGTTACAGAGCGTGCAGCATTTGTTCTTGTCCACCGAGTCAGCATCGCTGCCCTGGATGGAGACAAAAGAAGCAGATATGTCAAGTAAAACCGGACAGCCCTTCTGTGATGTCACTGCAAGGCCACAACCATCCCAGAAATCCACCCAGGCCAAGCACCCGCATTCCAATGGGATTTGGGCACTTCACTCCTGCCGGCACCTCTGAAAACCAGAGTGTTTAAGTTATTGGGTGTCCAAACTGAACCCCTGTCTTCGGTGTGCTAGGGCCTGTGGCTGGCTGCAGGGGTAAGTTTAATTGACACAGGTGTCCAAGGGGAAGGCTGCTGCAGACAGGAGAAGAATGCCTGCAGGAAGGCTGAGCGCTATCTCCCCAGACTCATAAGAACGTAAGAGCAGCCAGACTGGGTCAGCCCAAAGGCCCATCCAGCCCAGTGTCCTGTCTGCCCACAGTGGCCAATGCCATGTGCCCCAGAGGGACTGCACAGAACAGGGGATCATCATGTGACCCCTCTCCTATTATCCATTTCCAGCCTCTGACAAACAGAGGCTAGAGACACCATTCCTACCCATCCTGGCTAGTAAGCATTGATGGACCTAACCTCCATGAATTTATCTAGCTCTTTTTCTAACCTTGTTATAATCTTGGTCTTCACAACATCCTCTGGCAAGGAGTTCCACAGGTTAACTGGGCATTGCATGAAGAAATACTCCCTTTGGTTTGTTTTAAACCTGCTACCAATTCATTTCATTTGGTGACCCCTAGATTTTGTGTTATGGGAAGGAGGGAACAACACTTCCTTATTCACTGTCTCCACACCGGTCATGATTTTATAGATCTCTATCATCTCCCCCCTTAATCGTCTCTTTTCCAATCTGAAAAGTCCTAGTCTTATTACTCTCTCCTCAGTGGAAGCCATTCCATACCCCTAATCATTTTTGCTGCCATTTCTGAAACTTTTCCAGTGCCAAGATATCTTTTTTGAAATGAGGCAAGCATACTGGCATGCAGTATTCAAGATGCAGTCCTACCATGGATTTATAAAGAGGCAATATGGTATTTTCTGTATTTTGCCGATGGCCCCTTGTTTGGTCTGTATTTACGAGGACTCTGTCCTGCCAATGGCTTTGCTTGGTTTCCGCCCACCTTCCCCAGCAATGCACAGAGCCCCTGGGATTGTCTGTTTGAAGATCACTGGAAGGTTCATTGTATTTTAAATCTCCTCCGGGTTAATGCTGCTGCACAGGGTGTCAGGCATTTCAGACAGTCTAGAGAGGCGATGGGGAAAAGACCGCTTTAAAAATAAAGTGACTACTGAGCAATCGGATGGATGGCCGGCCACTTCTGGGTCTGGCAGAGCATTTCAAAGCAACACCTGATAACACTCATTATAGTCTGTACCGTACCAGTGATCAGACAGGGCTTCAATTATTAATCAGAGATCAGTAAATTGATCATTCATGCTTGACTAAAGGTGAAGCCTTCTATAGGGCTCCCACTGGACAGGCCGAGCTAGGACAGTTTCCTGATCTAACCCAATGAACTTTTTCTCTACTCTTTCCAGGTTCACTAAAGGCAAACTTTTAGGCCTTGTCTACACTGGCACGTTTTATCACCTAAAGTTGCCTTTTGGTGACAAAACAGTGAGCGCGTTTACACTGCAATGCCACTTTTTTGTTGCCAAAGCTGGGTGTTTTTCCTGACAAAACTTCCAGCCCTGTGAGACTTTTGTCTTTTCCCCTCCCTTTATTGTTTACAAAGAGCCAGTGTGGACTCTGCTGTTTGTTTTCTCAAGAGAACTGGCTTCCACCAGTATCCCACAATGCCTGCCCTGATGGCTCTGCTCAGTGTTTTGTGATTTCTGCAGCCCTGCGCCCCTCCCCCTTTCAGACCTCCGGGAAGTGTCTGACAACTGAATGAACTGCTCCGTTTGGCCAACAAACAAAGAACAAATCATTGGACTACTCCTGTTCTGCCCTGCTAGGAACCCAGAGACAGGCTGCTGCTGCAGGGTGAGGACTGGAGGGATGGCGGTGCTGCTTGGACATCCCTCAGCACAGGGAGCTCACAGAGCTATGAGGGAATCTCAAGAAGCGCAAGGATCAGCTCTGCCTTCCCACAACACGGCCCTGTCGGATGCTTACCCACAATGCTTTGCCCTGTCAACAGAGTGCTAGCAATATGGCCATGAAATATTGCCAATGGGAGGCAGAAAACTGGTTTGACCAGTTTTCACTTTTGGTGAAAATTGTGCTGCGGCAAGTGGCAGTGTCAATGGCTGGTTGGCAGGTGTGCTCTCTTGGCCCAGTGTGAACCCCGCTCAGAGGGGGTGGAATTATTTTGTTGGCAAAAGTGTCAACGAACAATGTTTCCCCTGCCTGACTTTCCAACATGGCCGTGTTGCTAAATACTATGTAGCATAGACAAAGCCTTAGTACATGAGCAATGGAAACAAGCCTGGCCCTCCCATTCAGCATGCTTTCGAGTCCAGTGCCAGGGTCTAGTCGGGGTTCACAAACAGGCCTCTCATTTGGCTTCCAGCATCTCCACTTCAAAAGAATCTCTAGTCTCCTGGCTGCAAAGAAACCCACCATAACGTCACCTGAGTGTAACCAATGGAGCGATGCCTGCTCATTGACAGGTGTCCAGTTTTCAACCGAACACTCGCTTGAAAAGGGACCCTCCCTAGCCTGGTGAAAATGAGCCAGTCATTGAGGGTGGGAGAGAGCAAATGATGGAGGGAGAAGCGATGGAGGGAAGGTGGCGAGGACTCAGAGAAGGGGTCGGGCAAGGGTGTTTGGTTGTATTCGATCAGAACCGGGCAACCCTATAAATCGAAGAGATCCTTAAACAGCAGACTGGAGTCACAAACTGCCGCATTCACCTAACTGGGGGCTAACTCATATGCTCAAGGATGATACTTTATATTGACAACTATTTCACAGCTCAAAGTCAAGTATTAAGAGGAATAGTGGCTCGCCTGGCTGGTGGGAGTTGCCTAGCACGCTTGGGTGTGCCTGAAAAATATTAAACAACAACATGACACGAGGAAGAAACATTTATAATCCAACAGTAATCGTGTCTGGGAATTCTGAGCCCCTATTCTGGTTGCTATTTGCAGAGAGAATTCCGACACAGAATGTCTGATCATCCCCAGCATTTTATCTGCTGACGCGTACTGTAGAACAAGATTCATGACCTGCAGCAATTATTTACTACTGCTAACGAGATAAACCCAAAGGCAACAGCAGCACAATGGCACCTACTAAGATAAGAATTACTGTTTGCTACAGAAAACTTGCTTAGCAGACAGAACCACCAGCCAGGAAAAATCTGCTTTCTGCTTCTGCCCTTGTGGAAGATGAACTTTTGAACTCTGCCAGGTGACCATTTGGATATGGAAAAGAGGTGGATGGTTTGCATGTAGCAGTGAAAACCGTGCCCAGGAAACTAACGCTGCCAAAGACTTCTTATCCAGTGGGTTCTTGTCTGTGGCCAGCTGCTCTGCTTCAGAGGGCAGGGGGTTGTCTATAAAAGGAAACATATTGTGCTGGGGTGAATGTCGCACTGCACATGTGGTACTGACACCCAGGATTAGAGTCACTGGCATTTCTACGGGAAGTCCCTGTGCATGCAGAGCTGCTCGTTATGCCTTCCAGAGTTGGGAATCTCTTTTCACAAATGACCAAAATTTTACATGAACTCGGGTGTCCACTAACACTTTGGAAAAACAGATTCCAGGGGAGACCATCATGTTCCAGAGAAACGCGTGGTCCAGAAAAGCAGAAGACTCCTGATGTTGGACAATATTTTCAAATGGATAGATAGTTGTCCTGCTACATACCCAGAAGCACTACAAGCTCCTTAGGACCACAGTCTGTACACGTTGGAAGCGCCATGGATCCTGGCTGCTGCTTATCTGGTGTAGAGGCGATCTCTGAAGTAATGCTCCATGCAGGCGTGGCTGGCCATTGTCACACCACACACAGGAGCCAGGCTAACTATGGGATGAGAAGCCATTGCAGAAGACGTGTGCATACCTGTCCCCCTCCAATGGGCTCACCTACAAACTATAGGAGCGCCAATACGGCTCCACAAGGGTGAACGCTCCAGGAGCTGCTGCTAATGAATTTATAATCAGTTCTGACTCAGCTCACGCTGCCTCCATTTTCATGGCCAGCTGCCACGCAAATTTAATTGTTGCTGAATTGAGTCCATTAAATTAAAAATGTGCTTCTGGCCACAGTCTGGAACCCAAGAGATAATTTCTCCCAGTGCTGTGATATCCCCCCCACCGCTCCTCCGGTGTTCTCTTTCAAAAGGATAAATACCCCCATGCCCAATATTACAGAGACATGCTGCCCCTGCTGCTCTGAGCCGGCACAGTTCTGGAGGACAAGTGCACCCACAAGGCCTAATTTATATTTCATGAATAATTAGTGGGCCACATCAAGCAGATTTGAGAGATTAGTGACATGCATTGGCGATGTCGCTGTTGCCCCTAGTGCTGGGGATCAGACCAATATAGGGATGTCCCAAAAGGACACTACGCTGGAGAGAGCCAGCTCTGGAAACATGTAGGCAGCGCACAGGACCCATGAAACAGGGCAACAGCAGGGTTTGCGGGAGCAGTACAGGGATTGATGCTGCCATTATGGCGGAATCTCCCACCGGTGACAAGTCAACAAGCACAGCGCTGAGGGCAGAGGAAAGGCGCCAAAGTGCTGCTCCAAAGGGCAGCAAGCCCAGCAAGAGAGGGGTGAGCAGGGCTTGGAGTGGCAAGTGATAGGCTGGGCGATGAAAGGGTCAGGCTTCCGTTCTGGCTGGCCGAGGAAGGCAGCTTAGGAAAGAGGCCTATTTCTCTGAGGAAAGGAGAGCCCAAGAGGCTGACAGAAAAGGAGACTGGCAAGGGGCGAATAAAGGTTCTAAGAGGGATGAAGTGGGAACCTAGATGAGGCCTGCAGGGAGCTGGCCCCCAAACGGTGAGTCTTGGGGAAACAGGAACAGCATGGGTAGCTCCGTCTCCTTCTCAGGCACAGGAGAGATGGCCAGCCCCGGGGAGGGGGAGAAAAAAGAGAATTCCCTCGGCTAGAATGTGCCCAGGGTGTGCAAGGCTTTTTTTTGGTGGGGGCAGCATACCAGAACAGCTTGCCCCTTGAGGGCTGGAGGCCTGGCCCAGCCAACCGGGAAGAGTGAAGGATTTGTGTCGTGTTCCCTCTGGCTGGAGACTGCCTCCAAAGGGCAGCAGGAAGCTCGGCGAGAGGGGGAACCACAGAGAACAGGAGACACTCAAGCAGGGGAGAGGCTGACTCCGGAAGAATGGAGCAGTTAGAGCCAGAGATGGAACTCGAGCCAGCTCAAGCCTGAGAGCAACTGCTGAATTTGGGCCCAGCTCTGGGAAGGACTGGGTGCCCGACAGAATTTGCCAAGCCCTGGGCAAGGTGGGTGGGGGCTCTGGGCCCCTGAAGGAGCAAGGCCTCATGCAGAAAGGGCAAGGCAGGGGCTAAGCCTCCTCCTGTACCCAATCTTCCATCTTCTGTAATAATGCTTCTTAGGCAGCTTTGTTATTCATTGGAATCTTACACGTTTCCCCCAGACTCTTACACACTGTAAGAACTGTCTTGTTCTTAATCAACACTAGATGATATATAATCTCCACTAATTCCATCAGACCTTCTTCTGAATCACCCGACAGCAATGCCTTCTGCAGAGCAAATGGCAGTCACCTATGTTCCATTCATCTTAATACTGTTGTCTGTTTCTTCGATTAATCAAATGCTCACTATAAATGTTGAATAAAGTGACATTATACATCCTTATCTCACTCCTCTCTTGATCTCTATTAGATTTTCATCTCCCATTACAATCACGCCTTGTGATTCCAGAATAATTGTTTTATTACTTGGAGTCTGTATCCATCCATCCTTACAGATTCTTAATATATTAAGTGCTTTGTAATTGTGGATTCCAGCAAATGTTGTTTGTAAGTCAATAATACTCAAAATACATTGTTGTCCTCATTTTGATTGATAGTTCTAATATAAACGTCAAGTTCACAACGTTATTTTCATACCCTTTCCACATTTGAAGCTATATTGTTTTTCACTTGTTTCCCTATCAGTCTTTCTGGGTATTCAGTTTTGAACAACTTCAAAAATAGCAGAGTCATGTGTTACCTTGCTGATTATGGATTGTAAAGACTGCAGTTGTGGAGGGAGACTGGGGGGGGGGAGGTTGGCTACAGAGAGTTGTAAAATCTTCTGGCAATTCTCCCGCCTCAAACATATTCTTCATTACCTTTGACAGGGCTTTTAAACCTACATCCTCTATGCTTAGCAGTTCAGCCAATATTAAATCACAATCTAGTGCTTTTCCATTCAGACGTCTTACTGATGCCTTGATTTCTTCATGCATTATTAGTTGGTTTACTTGACTGATTTCTAAACTGACATTTTTTCAGACCTTTTTCAGACCAATATCTTTAGGATATTACCCATTTTTGTCCTTAAGCATTGTATTGATCCCCTTTTTTCTGTAATTAAAGTTTCTTAGCTTTCGATACCTCATTTTGTATCTTCTCTTTATCCAGTTGTTCGGTTTCTTTACATTTCTCATTCAACCATTAATACTTTGCTAATATGGATTTATTCTTTATCATTCTATTAAGTCTTTGATTTTTTACTTTCCACCTTTTGTCCATCAGAGCAAAAATTTCATCTGGCAGCCGGGGGTTTTCTTAACTAGTAACTTCTTCCCACACATTTATCTGCAGCTTCTCCGATAGCATCTTTCAAATATACTCAAGTCACTTGATTGATGTTTTGATGAACGATATGCAACATTTCTTCTTGGGAATGACTTTGCATCTCCTGGTTCCCCAGACTTCAAGGTTCCAAGCTAGATGGTATTTGGCTTTCTATAATTTTTTTTTTCAGTTTGATATTCAGTCTTATCAATGCCAATCTACAATTTGATCCAGAATTTGCACTTTGCATAACCATAACCTTCCTAACACCAATTCTATAACTATAGTTGTTTTTGATAGGTTCTCGTCAATATGAAGTATTGCAGATAATGAGGTTATCTGCCTCTCAAAATTCCATAAATCTTTCTCCTCTGTCATTTGTTCCACTAAGGCCAAATGTGCCAAGTGTCACAGATTCTACCTCTTCCCACTGGTGTTCCAGTCTCCCATAAGAATTACCACTCTGTCTTCCCTCCCCTATCCCCTTCCCCATCACTCACTTCCCTTGCTTCTTCAACGTTTTCACAGAATCTCTGGACATCATGATCAGACTCTGCCGTTCTTGCAGCACACACTTCAATGAGATCTTTTGGATGTGCTTTTATCATTATACGTTTGGAAAGCTTCACTTATTCGATCCTCCCAGCTACAGTGCTACCTATTAGAATTACCACTCCTTTCCTTCTTTGCCATCCACCAGCACTAGTAACTCTGTACTCTTTGCCGCCGGAACACTTATGACCAAGTTCTGGAGAGGTCAAGATGACATCTCACTTAGTCCCATTACTGCCACGTCAAGCCTTTCCATTGCTCTACATGTACTGGCTAGTTTCCCGGCTCAATCCAGTCCCTTTACTTTCCATGTGGCGAGCCCTGAAGTCACCAGTGAGGGCCAGTCAGACTGCTTGGCAAATCAGGAATACTAGCCTCCCTCATCTTCTATAGAAGGTTTAGGCAACTGAATGCTGTGAATGTTCACCCTTATAAAACAATTACATAATTACCTGTGCCAGAGACTCTTTTCTCATACACTGTGGGAGTGAAGCTTCTAACAGTTCCCAAACATCCATCTCTATCCGTTTAATTCGTCAGGGCTTGTCTTCACTAAGCAGAAGATTGACACTGCCGCAATCTATCTTCCGGAGTTTGATTTAGCAGGTCTAGTAAAAACCTGCTAAAATCGAACTCAGAGGGTGCTCTTGTTGGTGCTGGTACTCCTGCTCCTCGTGAGGATTAAAGGAAGCCAATGGGAGCGTTGTCTCCCGTCGCGCTCCTGCTGTGGGGGCGGTGCAGAAACTCAAATGCAGGCATCTCATCTCCAGCTATGTAATTCACATAGCTGGTGTTGCATATTTTAATTTCACCTTCCCCAGGATCTCTAAATGACCTTTTTAAAAATTGTCCTGTGGTTTAGCAAGCCGCACATGAACTCTCCACGGAGAATGGGTCCTGATGGGCATTACCACTACATCGCTTTTCAGGTGCAGAACTCATCAGCTCTTATTTTTCTGTCTCTCAGTTGATGTTTCACACACACAATTTCTCTTTGTGTATTTAGAGGAGACAGCGGGTTTAACAGTATGGACCAGGGCTCAAGGTAGCAAATAAATGCCCATGGGTGGAGAAAATGTTCCCAAACAACCCTAGGGCTAAACTTTATTCACACAATCGATTCGCCAGACACTTTCATAGACATTGGGCTTTTGTGGACAATTTGCAAACAGGGCAAAAGTACTGAACTTGAGTGAGTCCCAGCTTTAGTGAACAGATGAGTCAGCATCGTGAGGAGACATGCAGTCAGAGCATTTAAAGCTGTACACGGTTGGCCAGATTTTCAGAAGAGCTCAGCATGCTGGATTGGCCGCTTCTCAAAGTGCCGAAATGGGATCAGCACACTTTTAAAAAATCTGGCCCTATTTGGAGCAAGAGCTTTCCAGCAGCTAGGGAGTCTGCCTCTGACTTTTGTTTGGCCCACTTGAAATCTGTAGAAAGCCATTGTTTGAACCACAGCTTTCTTCCAGCTCCCCTGTGTTCTTACGAGCATGCATGCACAGCTAATCACAGTGAAGTCACAACAAAACAGGATGCCCAGAATCAAACCCTATGCAAACGCGTGTTCTTTCACCTTGTGACTCATTCGGCAATGCTGCGAATGCAGTAATATGTTAGGGGACGTGTGCCAAACTCTCCAGACACTCATGGGCTTAGGGCCCTGATGCATTAAGTGATATTTTCATTCCCTGTGACTATACAGAATCTGAACATGAGCAGATACTTTGACAAAAGATAATGGCTGTTCTCTAGATCACTGACATGTTGGGAGCCAAGATGAGAACAGTTTAAACACATGGGGCGGGGGAGAGACAGAAAAATAAGGCTGCGTGTCAATAAGGCTCTGAAGAATACACCAAAACCACTTATTAGGATTCTGAAGGAAAGCAGCCTTGCCTGATTGATCTGCATTGAGAATGGTGTCATCTTCTCATTTATTTAAAATCAAAACTGTCTGATTAGAGCTAGAAAGAGTTTTGCAGCTTCACCTGCTCCTGGAGGTAACTTGGCCTATTTGCCCCTATTCGCTGAGGTGCTGTTTTCCAAATGTGCGTGTTTTCTCAGATGGACACTGTGTGCACATATATTGCCCAGGCTCACTCCCTCTGCTAGCTGGTCAGGTTTGGCCCCCAGCTCACTGTAAAAATCCCTCCAGCAAGGAGCCATCTGCAGACAGCATCGTGCACATTTTTAACCTACTGGTCCTACAGCGGGTGGGACACACTCACTATTGACAAGAGTCCCACTTCGGAGCGGCAGTGACACTACCTGGATTTTAGCAATTGCCGTCCTGCAGAGTGTGGTGTTCGGGTTCGCTACAAAGGAGGAAGGTTTCAATTCCATAACTTGCAACGGAGCAGCACAGTCAAGGTGGTGACCGAGGCCTCGCTGCCTACCCTACATTCAAACCCACTCCAACCCTGCCAAAGACAAGCCCAAGGATGCCATTTCATTTGGATGCACCACCGCTTGTCTCGTACGCCAAACCAAGGGGCAGCCAGTCCCCACAACTTCCTTTATGCTGTGGAGTGTAATCACAATAGAACTAACCGGAAGTGATTATTATTATCCTCAAATTTTAAGCACATAGTGTGAATTCACACCAGTGCAGACTGCCAGAGCACGACCCACACACCACTCTAGTTCCACTTTGCTCACTGGCCTCAATGAGATTTCACTGGTGTACCACCCTCGTGCTGCTCATCAGCATGAGCTGATTTTGACCCAGAGGTCTCCCTGATACTCAGAAAAGGCCATTTATGGCTGCAAGTGTTGGCTACTCTTGTCCCCTGCAAGCTGTGTGCTTGGGCAGCCGCTCAGGGGAGGTTTCAATGCCAGCCAGCTGACTGGGAGCGTGCCGGCTGCCAGGTTTTTGTTTCTATTGGTGGTGCACATTTGCACCTGCTTTGGTGCACAAAAAATATTTTGCACATGCATGGAAAAGATTAGAGGGAACATTACTCTTAGCATGCGGGAGTTTTTTCAAAGTCACTAGGGGCAGTTAGAAACCAGCTGAAAATCAGTGGGAGTTGCATGCCTAATTCCCCTTTGTGACATCACAATCTCCTCCTTATACACTGTCCAAGGAGCACAAAGCCCACATTTGTTAACTGCATCAAGTCACTGCATTCAATTATTGTAATGGGTGGGGGGAGGAATTAGGGAAAAGAAAGAGGCAGGCTGAATCTCTGGTAACATTTCTATGGAGGCTACAAATTAGTCTTCAAAGAACGTAGCCGAAGTCCAATTGTTTTCGACATTTAATACTTTTGGGGACAATTCTGCAGGAGGATACAGCAGAGCAACTTAAGCCAAATAAGATTTTTCCTTCTCCAAGCTATATGAGCTAGAGCTGCTCCAAGATGCAGAAAGAGCACGACTGAAGGATTCAATAACCTGAAGAGTTATTTTTACGTTGTGATGTTACCGTTGGGTGTAGTTCTCTTGCCTGGCAGAAATATTTACTGCTGCCAATACACCACAATGACCCATTAATAGTATTGTTAAAGGCTTGACAGTGTGCAGGGCTTATTAATTAACCTAAATAGAGACCTGAGTGCTTTTCAAAAGGGTTTAATAGGAGAGCTCTCCATTTCTGTCCCACCCACATGCCCTTGCACGCAACACATCTTGATAGCACTAGCTCCCCTCTTGTCAAGAAAAGCGTTACCAAAATATAAATCAGCCATTTTCAAGAGCCATGCAGTTCTGTTCTAAGCCAACCTATTTTGGGCATTATGCGCTGATTAAATGCAGATGATTAATTCCTCCATGCTAGACTATTTGAAAGCCTCAGAAGAGTAGCCCGGTTAGTCTGTAACTTTAAAAACATCATATATATGACTCAAGCTCATCTCATCTGAAGAACTGGGCTTTGCCCACGAAAGCTCATGATACCGTGTATATATTTGTGAGTCTCTGAGGTGCCAGAGGACGACTCGTTGTTTTTAGAATATTTGAGTTTGCGCTGTAGGGAAGCTTGGGCTGTTGGAAGCCTGTTGTAAATGACTGATTCCCTCTCCAGTCACTAAGGCAGCAGCAAGTGTGCTTTGTCACAGCCAGCTCTAAAAGCAAAAGCAGGTCAGTTGTCAACACTAGCAATGTTCTCCGTCCATGCAAACCTTTGTGCCTTAGGTAAGAGTAACGAGAGCTGCAGGAAACAGCAAAGTGTTTGCGCTCCGCTCACCTAGCCCATCACCCAGGTTCCTTTGCATCACAAAGAGCCATTGGAAAAGGGCTAAGGCTATATCCACACTCTGGCCCTTACTGCAGCACTGAGGGACCCCTGTGTGGCGGCACGTCGGGGTCCCCCGACTCCTGCACCCCCGTAATGGCACGGACAGACAGTAGAATAGAGGGAGTTTATTGCTTCTCCAGGATACAGCACAGCATAGATGTCATCTGGTTACAGGAACTGGGCCTAGGATGCCTCAGCCCCTCTTGAGATGGGGGATGCTGGGCCCCTAAATTCCAGCCCCTTTCCCTAGGCCGTCTCCTCCATGATCCCAGACAGAAACTGCCCCTCTCTTCTAGCCCTGTCCCCCTTGCCAGCTTGGCCTCGCCCCCTTCCTTTGTTTCTCTCCCTGGAAAGAAACTGGTCGGACCAGTTGAGAGACCATTGCATAATGACTCATCCCCTGTCCTGCTGGGCCGTGCTTTGTACAAACAGCGGTCAGCAGGGGTTACTCACAGCCCCACCGCCCAGCATAGCAACCAGCAAGGTACCCACACTACGTCACACCCTGCAATGGCTCTTGAGTAGCCGTTCTGTGCTGAGGGGCCAGAGCTCACCCACCAGCATAATTAAACCACCCCCCATGAGGGCTTCTCTCCGCTATGCCAGGGATCAGCACTGCGAACGCCTGCTTGTCCTGTGCTTTATTTGGGCTGCAGGACTGATCCCAGGATGTTAAAGAGACAAAAGCATGTGAGGCAATATCTTTTATCAGCCCAACTTTGGCTGGTGGAAAGGGACAAGCTTTTGAGCCACACAGAACGTTAGGCCTGGAGAACGTACTCAAAGGGTCACAGCTAAATACGAGGTGGAAAAGAGAGTTTAGCACAACACATTTGAAAGGACCATTGAAGGTAAAATGGTGCATTTAGAGCCCTGCAGCCACAGGACTAAAAAGGGGACTTGGTGGGTTGTAATAAGCCCTAAGCCCAGTGCCTTCATGAAGACCATGAGCTTTAGTATCTAGCAAAGTTATGAATTTTAGTTTCCAGGCTCATTGTCTCATGGCATTGTGCAGGTTTCCTTTCAGGATGAGGACAGAGCTAAGATACTTTTTGAAAAATGTTTGCCCATGGGCAATAGGGTGTCCATAAAAGATAGTACCTTACCCACCTCTCCCCTCTGCGTCAACGACATTGTTTCATTTCAACCGACTTCCATGGATGGTGTGCAGTAAAAAAAAAAAAAAAGTGCCTCACATTTTGGACCTCTTACTTATACTGTATTCCCAATCTTAGCACTTTCTCTTCCACTCATTCTCAGATCATTGGAACTTTTCCTTCTGTTTTTTTTTAAACAGGCCACTAAATTCCTGGGTGAGAGTTTCAAACTCGACTGGGTAATTCAGTCACACAGCTCCATTAATTTCAAATAGGGTGTTGCAGAGCTAAGGCTCTAGTTGGCTTTGAAAGTCTCAACATCCATAAATAATGCAAACATACCTTCTCTGTTAATTCCCTCTACCCATTGTTCTTATGTTTTTCATGCTAATAAGCACCAGCAGTGGGGGAAATATTTTGGCTAAAGCTTTATGAATTAAATATACAAGTCTGCAGTACTTTGTCAATCGCGTTTGCCTCCCTTATTTCCTCCATTTGGGTAAATTCTGGGCACAACAGTGTCCAGATGCTCAGAGCCTTGTTCCAACCCAGAGGGGCAATTATTTCTCTTGTCACTTTGTTGAGAGATGGCTGTGTGTAAACAGATGGGCTATAGGGACCTGATCCAGGTTCCTTTTGTCACTGCTTGAGTGACATGAAGACAGGATTGTGTAACCAACTGGTAAAACAACATTCCATGTATATCAAGATGACCTGGACAAATGCTATTAATAAGCCAGCCAGAGGCTTGGGCTACATTCCCAGGGACTGCCATGCCAGGGGCTGGGTTTAGGAAGGAATGCAGGCCAGAGGAGTCCGGATACTCTGCTGAGATGAAATCCTCCTTAGGGAAAGGGAGTCTGCAGCTTCCAGGGTGTAGCTCTCACATCAGCAGGATTGAAAACACACACACGCAAGCATGCACCATGCACATGCACACCCTGCACCTGCTGGTCTGCTCCCAGTATGGCACTGCCATTGTTCGGCAGAGAGTCTTTTTCTGAGAACAAAGGCATAACATCTACCAGCACTGCAGTGTGGGGAAGTGGTACGAAAACATCTGTCTAAATCCCATTCGTCTACACAGAACGTTGCAGTGCTTTAAACTGTGGTGTGAATTTAAAACCAATTCTGCTAACCAGAGACAAACCTGTTTGTGGACACAGATTTTAGTGTGTGCAGCTTATGGCAGTTTAGCTTGACACAAGAATAAAGTTAAACTAAACTGCAGTAAACTGCTCTTAAACCTAAATAACTGTCCACACAAGGAGTAAAACCAGCTTAACTAAAATCAGTTTATTTAACGGGTACAAGAATCATGCAAATAGGCCTTGTATAATTTTTCCTCTCTTCTTCCTCCCATTTCTTGGCACAGCCTCAGTCGATAACCCCTGAAATACGTGGATTTCACAGCCTTGGGAGCCAATACGCGTTTTCTCCCGAGCTTTTCCTAAGAGGAGATTGCTGGTTATTGTAAATTGAGAATTAATTCCACATCAATTCCACATGCTACAGAGTGGGAGAGGAGAAAGAGCTCTTTGGGTCTTGCCGTGTGCCCTTTCATCTGCTGCTCTCTGGTGAAAGTCTCCTTAACAATGCTCTGCGCTAACAGAGACTACTGCTTCCTCCAAGTTCTCCAGGCCTCTGTTTCATTCTCCCCTTGTTCCTTATTTCACCATTCTCCGCATCACTGGTTTTAGAGTGCCCATAGCTTCAACTGCTTGACTCTGGCTGGCACATTCAGCACTACATTAGCATGCTCTTTACTCCACTTTCTTCTGCTTACCTCTCTCCTCAAAGTCAACTACATCTCCTATTATGGGTGGCCGCTTAGAGCCAATAGCAGTTCTGAAAGGCCTTGCTCTGTCATGCCAGCCTGGACAGCAGGAAGTGTCTTCCTTGTAGGCAGCCATCTTGTCTTCTAGGCAGCCATACTTCTTTGTGAAGTGGTTTTAAAACATGGATTCCTGTGAGGGCACAGTCATTGGAGCTTTTCTGGCAGACGCTGAGTTTGGAGTGTTGCACTATGGCCAACCCCCACTGTTCAAAAATCAGTAGCTGGATCCCACAATCATGAAACTGGCTTAAAGATCCTAAGATTTAGCAACCTTTGGGGGTTTTCTTGGCTTCTCAGTTCTGAACCTTTGGGGTGCCCTCTGGTCACATGTCCCAGCTTTTTTCCCACACTCATGAAGACTAGAAGCTTACTTTACCTGAATCTCACTGCAAAGAGATCAGTACCCACCTCGCACAAGTGTTCCCTGTTGTTGGGTGCCTGCGTTCCTTAAACTTGTCCAGCCCTGCCCTGGGAACTGTTGCGAGGTGAGCCTGCCTGTTCCCCTCAGCAGGGAGGGGGCATCAGGCTTCTGAGGCCCCTCTATCTGTACTCAACCCCACACGTGTCCTAACAGCCACCGTCACTAGTAACACCCGTGCTCCTCAAGGCAGTCAAGCCTAACAGCCAGCGTCCTACTAACACCCTCTCCACAGGGTGGTCAGGCCTAATGGTCAAAGTCGATAGTAGTGCTCCCTGCCCGCAGGGCAGCATGGCCTAATAGCCAGAGTCAATAGCACCGGGGCAGGTAGAGCCCCTCGTGAGGTTGGTGAGCGGGTTAGGGGAACCTGGGACCACCCTCTCCACCGTATCCCAGCCCAGGGCCCTGTAAGCAGTGGAGAGGACCACCACTACCTCAGGAGGGAATCCCACGGAAACACACTGAGCGCCCAGGGTGCAACTCCACACCCAGTCTCTCCTGCGCAGTCTTCTCCATCCCTTTCCTCCGGCCCGGGGGCTTCCACTGCAGTTCCCTGCTGACTGGCGGCAGCGTCTGGGTGCACTGGTGCTTCTCCTCCTGGAGCTCCTGCGGCGCCTCCTTCCTCATCAGCCATCACCCCTGACTGAGCTGCTCCACCTGCCTTTATAGCTGGCTTCCAGCTGGAGCATGCCCAACAGGGCTGTGGGGGCGGGACTTCCTCAGCCAGGTAATCAAGGTTAACCCTTGCAGACCCAGTGCACGGTCGGTACATCCCATCACAGGACATATCTCCAGGGCTTCCTCCCTGGAGACTCTCTTCCTGCAGCCTTCTCCAGGCTCAGGCTCAGGCTCTACAGCGCCTGCAGTCAGCCAGGAGCCTCGCACTTCACCTGTCCCCTGCCCCACTATCGGTCCATTGTGCCGCAGCTCCCTCAGCCAGACATGCAGTCCTTTCTTCTCCAACTCCACACAGACACGAACTGCTGCTTTGCTCTGCAGCTCCTTTTATATGGCCCCCCAGAGCCCTGACTGACTGCTTCCCCTGCAGCCGCTCTAGCCTACTCGGAGGACCTCTCCACTGCTTCTGACCTGGGACAAGTGTGGCAGAACCCCGAGGCCTCCAGCAGAGGGTCTTTGGACCTACCCCACCTCATCAAACTCACACAATTAAATTTCCAGGAGCTGGGGCTTCAAGAAAAACCTTATATATTGTAAGTTTGGTGATAAAACCCTGACTGTTTGCAGCTCTGGGTGGGGCCCAATGGGGGTGGAGTCTGTGCCTTTACTTGTATTTCCACTGGCCCTGTCTGAAGCACCATCAGTGCGCAGGGCCGTCTCCACGATCCCCACGGAGGTAAAAACACAAAGCAAAAAGCAAAGGGGACTGAGCAAATGCCCTGACTGGGAGCTTAATAGTTACCTACACATTGCAGCACTGGATGTCTGAGCCATCTGGAAAGGAATATTTCCAATCTTTGGTTTAAAAAAAAATCAAAATCGGGGTGTGCCCAAGCGTGACTGCACCCAAGCCCTGATGGGTAAGAGTCCACCTGCAAAGCTGACACATGATGAGTAGAGTTTAACACGTGACCTTCAGCTCCTGACCCTGAAGACTTCCCCCGTTCCAGAGGGGCCGCGCTTTGCTGTTCACAAAATCCAAATTGGTTTTGCCAGCCCAGAGATGAAATAATCCTGCCAGAAAAGAACTCATCACAAAGCGCTTTGTCTCCACGCAGGAGCCCTATCACCCTTGCATAAATTGAGAGCAGAATGTATTTTATTTCTAACCCCTGAAAGATTACTTGTGATTTCATTCTGTTCCACTTTCCCCCGTGACAAGGCCATTCATCTTCCTGTGATTTGGTATTCATGCCTAGCCATGCTGCTAATTCATAGGGCTTCTTTTAATAACGTTATAAACTTCAAAATGAATCTTGTACATCCAACAGAATGAACTTTAGTTATTCAGATGCCTGTTAACAAGTTGCTAAATGGCACAGTCCTTCCAAGAGACGATGCAGCTAGAGTCCTTTGCTGGCTGTCCCTTACAGCAATGTGAAAAAAAGGCAAAAAGCCTTTGTCAATCAATGGGAACTGCCTGTCTCTATTTCTGGGTTTTACTAAGAATAAAAGATAATACGGCCCCTGAAATACAACAATACAAAACACAGCACCAAAGCAATGAGACATGTCTTGAACAGGAGTTCATTTCTGTGTGCCAAAAAAATGCTGCAGTTAAAAAACTATTTTCCATCATGGTACATGTACGGTTTGGACAGGGCTTCATTTCAGCCTCGGCTTTTATCATCCTTAAAAGGAGAAAGCCAGAGCTGACTTAGGGCAATTTCTATCTGCTGGGCCTCAGAATCTCTGACATCCTGCACATTCCTTTGAATAAACAATCTTAAATTAAGGGCCACGGGCCACAAAGTGAAATAACCCAACTTCCCCAGCTCTGACAGTAGCAGAGCTCACTCCTAGTCCAGGAGGGAAATAAGGGTTTGCCCTTAGACTCAGAGCTTGGATCCCTGCTGTTGCTCCAGTCACAGACATGACAGGCTTGGGGTCCCAAGCCTCTCTTTCAAGCTAGCCTGGGCAGACACTGGAGAGCACACGGAAAGGAATGGCTGTTTTCACTGTCCAGGGTTCTGAAAGGGGAAGAGAGATGGAGCTTGTGTGGATTATTCCTGGATCTCTAGCCAGGAAAGGTGGAACCGGGAACTCACCCGTTTCAATCCGGTGCCCAGCTTTTGGGTCACGTCTCTCTCTTCAGCCTAGACTGCCAGTTTTTCCCACTTTCAGTCACCTCCCCAGTCTCCATCATCAAGTCTCTCAATTGAAACAGCTGGGAACTGTCTCCCACCCATCGCCCCACCTGCTAGCAGGGCCAACACGCACAATGCAGCGAGACTGAACGCGCGTGCTGATCCTAGAACAGCTGAGTGTGAGAGCGCCTTGGACCCAGGACTTTGCTATGGCTGAATCGCTAGGTCCAACTTCCAGGACACAGGTCAGACCAGCCACCAGATCCTCTTGGAGAAAGGGAAGACACAGCGCCAAGGACAGGCCCCTTCTGAAGCGGGGTCAGTTACCAAAGGACAGCAGCCTCAGATCTAGCTGGCGAAGTTGCAGCAATGGAACGGTGACAGGGTACCCCGGGACAGGCCGTGGCACCACTGGCACGTCTGTCCCCGTTTCCCCTTCGGTCACTCATAACAAGGAATGCCGTCTGTGTCCGCTTGAAACTTCACCTGTGGACACTATTGAGTCAAGTGCCCAGAGCCCTTGTGATAACACCAGTCTTCCCCAAGCACTATGGGTACAGCAGGTTTCCCCATCCTCTGCAGGGACTTCGTTTCCAGCACCCTCCCAAGAGCCTGTCTCCAGCCTGGTGCCACTCCTGGCCCCTGCTCCGGGGCCTCGCTCTTAAACCCATGCGCCTGAGAGTCCCCAGATTCACATCTTTCCCACAGCTCCTCTTCTCTCATGGCCTCCGCAGGTCCCTGAATGAGGCTGCTCTGCACCGATCCACTCCACCGGCCTCCTCACCAGAGAGCCCTACTCCTGCTCTGGGAACCAGCCTCCAAGACCTGCCCCTTCCCTGTGGAGTCTGGTTCCCACAGCCCTCCACTCAGACCTGCTGCCAGGGGCTGCCCAGCGTTCTGCGCCCCCATGCACCACTGGCTGTCAGCCCCACCCCTGCCCTGGCAGCCGCCCTCCAGCTCATCTTAAGGAGGCTGGTTCTTCTCCACATCCCCAGGTGCCTCAGCATGAGCTCTGCTATAACCCAACGGGCTTCCCCAGCCAGGCCCAGTCCTCACCAATGGCAGCGGCGTACGGAGGCGTGAAAACGGAGCATTTTCCTTTACTGTCTGTCTGTGTAATCACTCCCCACGTGTGAACGAAAGCCTGCACCGGAACGTTACAAAATCTGTACGGATAAGGGATCTGTGATGCAGCACAGGAGCTTCGAAACAAAGAGGCCTGCGTCCTTTAGGCAATGGTATCAGCGCCTTTGTTTAACTGTCTGTAGCATTCCTTACAAGGCATATGTTTTGATATCCTTTCACTTATGTTCCCTCAGGCAAGCCTTGGCTTCATCGCATCTCTCCTCCCCTTCAGAAAGTGCAGTCGCTGACTAGGGCTGCTATACCTTGTAATAGCACCTAAGAGTACAAATGGGACCCGGAAGAAACTACGAATCGATTTCTCCCTATCCCAACCCCTCTGCCCCAAAGCATACAGAAAAATTGTACAAACTCTGTCAGTCTTAAGCAGGGTTCATTCCCTATTCACTGGTGATGGGGAAATCCTGAAGAAACCTTATTTTGTCAAGTCTAAGGTCCGAAGTCATGAGTGCTCATTTCAGAGCCCATGACCTTCTCAAACTGTGACCTGGTCCCACCTGAGACCTTCTCAAATTACTTTTGGCTGAAATGTTAAGTGCACATTTAAAAGAAAAGGTCAACAACCGCTCAGTATGCCAAAGACACCAGGTTTGTTTTACAAAAAAGTATTCAAACAATAAAAGGCTGCCTAATAATTGGGTTGGGTAAATTCAGTGCTTTGTAAGATGGAGGCTTAATAACTATTTAAAAAATGGAGCATTTTTTCATCAGCATCAGATAATGGTAAATATGATCCTCCGTGTCATTTAAAGGTCGTCTGGAAAATGATGTTGATAATGTACAGCTGGAAAATCGCATCATCAGAAATGTAGAGCTGAAACAGGCATGGCTTCCTTCAACCCTTCATTTAGTTTTAGAGTTAAAAATATTCAAGAAGTAGGATGTGTGGCGATGGGCAACCTAGGCAAGTGAGTGGCCCACACGAGAGGCCTTCCTTTATCTCAGGGGGCCGCAAGAGTGTCGTAATCAAGAGGGTCTCCCAGGACAGGGTAATTTTGCTCACCTAGGATTTGCAGGGGGTGCTGACTGAACCGTAGCCACACTTTGATTGGCTGCAGGGGGAGCGCACGCAGGGGAACCCACAACCACGCTAGACCCCTGGGCAAGATCGGGAGGTGGCTCTCTGCTCCTGGAAGGGGCAGGGGCTGAGGCAGGAGGGGTGGGGCCAGAGCAGCGAGCGTGCTACACAAGCCATCTGCCCTGCCAAAGCACAACACCCTCCCGCCCAGCTCTCAGAGCGGCCCAGAGCGCGCCGTGCAGCACTCCAGCGGCAATTTAAAGGGCCCAGAGCCCCATGACCTTTAGAATCGCTGGCCCTGGGGCAGTTACCCTCTTTGCCCCCCTTGTTGTCAGGCCTGAGAACACAGATCTCCCAGTCAGTGTTGTGTGCAATCAGCACATCAGCACGCACCTCATTTCATCTGCCCTTGCTTTATGTGCATGTCACTTCAGTAATACCAGTTGGGGAACAAACTATGCTAGCAGAAATGAACCCCGCATGTGGGCAATGGCCACACCTAGAACCCGGGTGGGCTGCACATGGCCCGCAAGCAACAGGTTGCCCCCCACTCTTCTCGAGTCACATATGCACTGTTTTCTCTGCCAGGAGACCATGGTGCCCTTTTTGGTGACATGTCTTTACAGAGAAACATAACTGGGCTCCAGTAGCACCATACTCCTGGAATATTCCTTAAAGTCGCTGGGCCACAGCTCCAATAACCATACCGTCAAGCTGGAATGAGTGGGGTACTGCTGTGTCCTGCATGTGGCAATGAGCTTATCATGCTGCCTTCAAGAGACAGTCTAAATAGCTCAACTTTGTTGGCTCTGCATGAACACCAGGACTGGGTCACATCTGAGCAGGGATAAGTAATGTCTCTTCCATCTTGGAAGGCCGGGGCGCGGACGCCCATAACAGACTGAAACAGGTTCTGTGGTACGGGGACACTCTGAGCTTGGACAAGTCAGAGGATACCTCTGCCACACAGAGATCACCTCGTGGGCAGCGGGGGGGTGATTTATTCCATAGCAGCAGCGCGTACAGACTCACTGGGCGGGTAGCACGAGGGCGGCACAGGCAGGTTTATGCTGAGCAGGAGCAACAGGAAGTCAAATGGGCTCCAAAATGAAAAGGGCGAGTGTGTGGATGCTGGCCCATTGGTGACAGGGTCAACATTCCGGGAAGGGTTCGGATGGAATTAGAGAGCAGGATGAAGCCACCCAGGGAAGAAGTGAGAGACCCCAGGAAGGAGCTTTGACAAGGCTGTCAACAGGGGGGACAAAAGGGGCAGTTGCCCCAGGTCCTGGCGATTTAAAAGGGCCCAGAGCTCCGGGCCCTCGCCGCCACTACCACAGCAGTAGGCAGAGCCCTGTCCCCTTTAAATTGCTGCTGGAGCGCTGTGCAGCATGGTCTGCGGGGTGCTGTGGGCTGGCTGATCCTAGCCCCACCCCTTCTCCCCAAGGCCCCACCCCTTCCAGGGCCCCAGAGCTGAAGCCCCCTCCCTTCCCGCCACACACACACACATTGTCAGGGCCCAGCGAAGTTTGTTGCCAGCGCTAAGCTTTGAACAAGGAAGAGATCTTCAGAACGGGATTGCTTCCCAGGAGGGAATACTTTCAGTGTGATGTCCATAGCGTTAACTCCGAGGAACAGTAAATCTCCCATGCTGAACTAGTTGTGCCAAGTGCTCTAAACTAGAAAGAGAGAGATCAGTGAGGACAACACAAAATGGACCCAAGTGAAAAGATCTTGAGATGGGCAAAGAGAGCAGCTGTCACAGCCAAGTAAGCAAAGAATTGCCAGGAAGCTGAAGCTGATATATGCAAAGGCCATAAGGGAGAGTGGAATAAAGGTTACAGGACAGACACACTGGAATGGAAATTGCTCGCTATCGTGTCTTTCTTTCTTCCGCATTTTCTTTTTACCAGTTACTCTCCCCGGGAATCTCTCTCTGGCTGCCTCTCTAACATTTTCATTCTCTCCCTGATGCTTCCCTCCGCCCCCCCCCCCCCCCATTGGGTAAGAAAGTTTGTTCAAATATCTAAATATATGGAACTTGGCCTGACTTCAATCCAGACGTCCAATGGAAGTTACAGAACTTTAACCATCACAATGAAAGTACCCCACCCGCACAGTCAAGGGGTAGTAGACCGAAAGTGCAATCAACCACATAGTCATTATCCTTTCAGTCGTTTCCACTGCAGTTCACCAGCCAATAAACGAAAGGTCTTTCAGACCATTTGGTCTGGCTCTGAATGGACTGCATGAATACTGGATTTGTGTCATGAGGATACTGATGGTTTTGTCTTTTCCAAAAAAAGAGACAAGTAAAAACCAAAATTCAATTAGTGTTGCTGATGCATGTCATATTTTCTGTATCGTTTACTGAAATTTGTTTTCAGTAACTTAACATCTGAGGTAACTGAGCTGTTACCTCTGGGTATATGATTATCAGAGAAAAGAGTAAAATGCCTTTGCACAGGTTCATAGATTCACAAAGCCATGCCAGATAGGGCTCTGAAACACTCACATTTTCTGATCGGAGCTTCTTGGCTGGGCAGCCTCCATCTATAGGGTGTAGCATGTAGTAAAGTCGCACTTTGCTTGCATGTTTCCGACTCTGTGAACGAAGAGCAAAAACTGGTGAGGCAACAATCAAAACATTCTTATTGGACATCAGAGAACCAGAGCTTGAATGAGGGTTAGAGTCCTCTTGGTACATCTCAATCATGGGACAAGAGAGAGAAATCCTTAGGGTACATCTACACTTGTACCCTAGTTCAAACTAGGGATGCAAATGTAGGCGACTGAAATTGCTAATGAAGCGGGGATTTAAATATCCTGCACTTCATTAGCATAATCTCGCCTCCGCGCTATTCCGATTGCCAGCTGATTCGAACCAGGAAGTGCGCTCCGGGCTGTGTTAGTTCGAATCAAACCCCTTGGTTCGAACTAATGTTACTCCTCATTTTGGAGTAAGTTGAGGAATGAGGAGTAACGTTAGTTTGAACCAAGGGGCTTGATTCGAACTAATGCAGCCTGGAGCGCACTTCCTGGTTCGAATCAGCTGGCGATCGGAATAAAGCGCGGGCGAGATTATGCTAATGAAGCGCGGGATATTTAAATCTCTGCTCCATTCGCAATTTCGGTCGCCCACATTTGCATCCTTAGTTGGAACTAGGGTGCAAGTGTAGACGTACCCTTAGTGAGTAACTCCTACATTCAGAGAACATTTCAAGGGCTTTCACCGTGGCTGAGAAACAGAATTCAATCTTGGAAATTGTGTAAAGCCATCAGAGAGAGAAATAAATGGTACAACCTCACCTTGAAGGATGCATTCAGCCCTAGTTGCGCCAGTGCCATGAAGAGAGAACAGAAATGGGGAAAGGCAAAAGAATGGCAATGCAAATGATTAGAGGCAAAGAAAGATTTCCATCCCCGGAGAGATTTAATAACAAAGGATTAGACATTTGTATGAACAACCGTAGCAGCCACAGTTGCTGTGTTTAAAATAGGATAAAAATGTGGAAAGGATATAAAACCTAATGAATGCTTCAGGAAATAAGTCGACCAATAACTGCATAGGGTTAGGGGAAAACTTCCTCAGAGGCAAGGTATCAGGTAATTGTGAATTATAGAGCTTTTATGTTTTCTTCTGAAGTACCTGGCACTGGCCACTGCCAGAGACAGCACATCGAATGGGATGGACCTTGGTCTGGGCTAGCATAGAACCCTGATTCTTGCTCTTTTTTTTTTTTTTTTTTTTGTGGTAGTCTCAGGCCATGTCTATACTTATGTGCAGAAGATCCATCTTCTGGCATTCAATTCAGCAGGTCTAGTCCACTCTCCGCAGGACAGCCTGCACACTGAACCCCTCCTCCCCAGCCCCACCCCAGAGCTTTCAATGATTTCAAAGAAGAAAGACAAAACTGAATTCGTTCAGGACCCAAGCAATGCCCGGTAAATCTTCTGGCAGTACTATATTGGGCACATGCTGAAAGTCAGACAGTTAACCACTTCCATGAGGGAGGAGCTAACAGCGCTGGGAGCATGTCTCCCAGAGCTTCAGTGTGCTGTAACTTGCTGCACTCAGGGAGGGGGATGTCTTTTCACACCCCTGTGCCAGAAAGTCACAGCACAGTAAAGTGCCAGTGTGGGCTTAGCATAGCATCAACATTCGGTCATATGTACCGAATAAATAAACAACTTCGCTGATGGCAAGTACTTAGCACCACAAATATTCCAGTTTTTAATGGCCAAAAGAAACAACACAAGGAAATAGGCTGAGAGCAGTTCAACTCCAGACCTGGTTATTTCAGAGTTTCCGTTACAAGAAAAGGGCCACTAAGACAAAGAGAAAAAAGAAAACGGGATGTAACAATTACTTTAAATTGCATCGAGGGTCAGTTTCAGGCTAATTCTTGCATTGATCAAAGACATTACTTCAAGTCAAACCATATTTGTTTTCTGCTTCTAGGAGTGGCCAGTACCAACCACTCTGCCTCTGAGAGCTCCAAGTTCTGCTAAAGACAAGACTCCTTCCCACATTGGGGTTCTGTCAGCTATAAAAATCAAAGAAAGAAGTGGCCTCTCATTTATTCCAGAGAACACACTTTGTGTAACGCTTTACTAAATCGCCTTCATTATCAACTTCTTTTGGCAAAGTCACACATCAAATATGCGTCTCCTTGAAAGCATGTGTTAACCCAGCGCAAGGAACATAGGCCCAGGATCTGCTGAACAGGCACCTAGCATTCCCAAATTGTTCACATGGGAGGAGAGTTTCCACAGGGCTTGATTTTTGTGACAGAAAACACTTGGAAGTGCCTACATGAGTTTTTCTGGGCTCAACAGCTCAGAGGAGAAAGCTGGTAAATGCAAGTTGCACCCTGTGTTCCAGACAGCTGAAAAGGAAAAGGAAATGTACTTCTCATATCAGCAAACCCCATGATTTTAAATATAAAAAGGGATTAAAAACTTCCACAGCAAGAGCCCTAAGTTGCTGCAGACAATATTTTAGGGCATCACTTACTCAGAATCAGAGTCCTTGTCTTCCTGATGATCTAAGGCATGGGTTCCCAAACTGGGGGTTGTGCCCCCCTGGGGGGGCATGAAGAAATTCCATGGGGGGTGTGAAGCGACCCAGCTCTCCCCACGACTCAAGTTTTGCTGCCTCGGTCAGTTCTTTTTTTTTTTTCTCTCTCTCTTTTGCTCAACAAATTTTGCTGCTATTTTGGGGGGGGGGGACTGAGGGTTTTTCAAAAATCAAAAAGGGGGCATGATGCTGAAAAGTTTGGGAACCACCGATCTAAGGGAAGAAATCTGCAGCTAACAGACATGCATACAAAATCCAGACATGCACAGTGGCTATTATTATGCAAACAAGTTTGCTCTGCATCTCCATTTTTTAGTCTCCTGCAGAACAACTACACTACTATACTATCATTTCAGATCACAGATTTGCCATTTTAAAAAATTAAATTACCATTAAAGTGTGATGTAACAGTTTTTTCATGGTGTGAATCTGGAGCTAAATTTGTATGTGTAAATGTGACTGTGCATTTTAAGCAGGCTCATGTAATAAATTAAAATAAACAAATAAAAAGATGGAACAAATCAGTGAAGATAACTAGTGTCACGTATTTTCCCCTTATAAAGATTTGAGAAAATGGATTTTCCCTGACGCCTCAAATTTGTCTAAAACCAGTGCGGTTAGAGTGAGAGAAGAATCCAAATGTCTGTATTATCAAAGATTAAAAGTCAAGACAAGTGATTAAGTAATTTAAAAATGACAGAGCAAATCCATTTACATTTTAAAGGATTGAGCTGTAAAAGTCAGCCCCAAATATCACTGGTCCCACCAAGTTTCTCCCTCGAACCTGTAGGAATAGCCTATGAGCTCTTTGTGTTTCACTCAGAACAGATTTGCACAATTGGAAATTTGGGGCCTCACCCTGCGTCTAGTATGGCCCCTGATGCAATGGCTCTTGCTGATTTCAATGGGCTTTGGATCAGGCCTGAAATGGGCAGGAAGCATTGACAGTGACTTTGCATTTGGCCACAGTCCATCATACTGAATGGGCCTTAATCTCAATTACACTGTGCGGAATGGGTGCTTTGTACTGCACTGGCAGTATAAAAGGGGACAGCCACTGAGTGTCAGTGTAATGCACAACCACAATCAGACCCTGTGATGAATGGGAGGGGTACCACTCTTTTCTGGACATCCCCTCATCCAGTTAATTAAATTGCCTGTCAGGGTTAAACCCAGAGACAGTAGGTCCTAGAGAGTCTCCAGGAAGCATTGGCAGGGAGCCAGGACAGCCAATGAAAAGAGAGTGTGAGGTTTTTTTAATTGAAGCAGGACTCCCCTGCTGCAGTCTTTTGTGTGATCAGAGCAAGAGCTGGAAAAGACGAGTTAAGCCAGGACAAGGCATGGAATTTGCAGCGATATCCATGCCTAGGGAAGGTCTAAACCTTGGAACAACAGAGATGTAAGTAGAACCGGGAATGTTTAGTTCCACGTGATCTAGTTATTTTCTTTATATTGGGGTTTGCTGAACTCTTTTGTGCTGAAACTATTTCTCCCCACCCCATCCACCCCCATCCAATGTAACTTTTAAACTGAATTCCAGGAAGCAATTCTCTGATTTTAATCGGCCTTTTTTCAGTTCTTCTATAACATCTAGCAGCCAAGTAATGCTGTATCAAGTATGTCCTCTTTGTTTTGTTAATAAATTCTCCTTTTTAAAATCACGTGCTGATTCCTGTGTCCTAGAAGGCAGGAGGTTCTGTGTGCACATGCCTGAGACTGAAAGGTTGGCTATTAAGCAAGTCCAGGTTGTTTTTTACAAGCTCTTTCCGGAGGGAGGGTTAAATAGTTTGGGGATACCCCACAGGAAGAAATTCCCAAGTGCATCTTCCTGGGCTCTCAAAGGGCTTTTTGCATTTGGGTGGTGGCAGTGCACCACCCAGCACCTGGGAATCTGTGACTTAAGCAGAAGCCTTTAGTGGCAGGGTATTTGCAGGCCCCCACCTTCAGCACTCGCAGTGCCAGAGCGGGGAACTGCTTTGACAGGCCCCTTTGCACCAGCAGAGTGTTACAAACCGAAGAGAATCAGGCCCTGTATTGTCATGGTGCTCTGGTATTAAGTAATTATTTGACCCTCACATCTCCCCTATCAGGAGGAAAATATTCCCATTTCACAGCTAGGCCAGAGAGGCTAGTGGGTGGATGCAGTAAAGCCTGAAGTCACCAAACTCTGCTTCACATGGGATCCGACCCTGAGGCTACGTCTAGACTGCAAGCCTCTTTCGAAAGATACGTTTGAAAAAGCCTCTTTTGAAAAAGAGCATCTAGACTACAGCCAGTACTTTCGAAAAAGCAAGCCACTTTTTCAAAAGAGAGCACCCAGGCAGTCTGGATGCTCTCTTTTGAAAAAGCACAGTTTGCATTACATGGCGCCTTTTTTCAAAAGAGCACTTTAAAAAAAAGGCATTCTTCCTCGTAAAACGAGGTTTTCCACAGTCAAATAAACTGCCGTGTTCTTTCAATTTACTTTCGAAAGAACGTGGCAGCAGTCTGGACGCAGGGGAAGTTTTTTTCGAAAAAAGGCCATTTTTTCAAAAAAACCCTGTAGTCTAGACACACCCTCAGGGGCTTGGCCAGTGTCACATCACACTGCAGAGGGGTGATGCAGCCAGACAGCTGGTGTGGTCAAAGACTGGGACTGCCTGCTCAGAGTCCTACGCTGTGTCCCAGCTCTACCACATGCGCCCGGGGAACACAAACGCTCTGTGCCTCAGCTCCTCAGCTCCAAACGGGGACACTACCAACCTCAGCTGGGAGTGGTGAGGTTTGGTCCCATGTTAGGAACACACACCCCACCAGCCCGGATCAAATCCAAATCCAGCAGCCTATCTCTGACAGCGCCTAGCACCTGAAGCTTAAGAGGAAGAAGTAAGAACCCAGCAGTCGGAGAGATGGGAGAGTCTGCCCCCATGGAGGTCTCAGCCTGACCCCGAATACAGACTGTCCTATCCATTATGAAACTTGTTATTTGGAACACTCAGTCACTGTCCCATGGAAAGGGTTGTGAGTGCAAAGCATTATTCTTACAACAACACAGCTTCTCTTGCTTGCTCTGTTTCGTTGCATGCTTCATGCAGGCTAGCTGGACGTAACTATCCTCTGTTGGTACCTGAGTTTATATGCAGCACAGATAGACTATTCTTTTAAAGATTAAAAGACAAAATGTTGTAAATCACTTCAAGTGTTCTTTTCCAGAGGACACAAAGTGCTGTGTGACACACGATTTCAAAACATCACCATTAAAAGGCAACCAAAGCTCCATCTTGGTATAAAACATCTCTCACCTTTATTTATGACATAACTTCCAATTCTAGATCAATAACGAGCCCCCACATAAATGAACTGCAGCTCAGATGGTCCAGTTCAGATTATCAGAGCTCAGGTCGGATCCCAAATCTTTGCAGGTATTTAGTAAGCCTGTCATTTACTGTATGGGGTAGGGGGCAGATTTGTCAACCCACTTTATCTGTGCTACTTCCTGCATTAACATGTGTATTGATCACTGTAATAACCTGCCAAGAGCAAAGTGATTAGACACACCATCTTGCTTGCACATAGCCCTACTAGTTATCTTTCCTTGCCATGCTGCAGACTTGAAATCTGCAACTTGGAGGTGTTGGAAAGGGTACGTGTTAAGAAAGGTGATGATATGACACTAGCTGACAGCTTCTCTGCTGCACCGCGCTCTGCAAAGAACTCAAAATGCACTGAGCAGAACAAATTTCCTCAGCAGAAAGAAGTGTTTTGAATCAAACTTGGGGCCCAGATGGACAGTTGGTCTCCCGCCACCAAGTTTCAGAATGTAAAGAGGCATGAAGACATTCAGATACTACAGCAGTGAGTACTGGCAATACTCTGAAGTGCCCCCTTTCCTCCTCACGATATGCATGAGTCAGTTCTGTGCACAAAGATGCAGTGGGAGATTCCTCCAAACTGAAGGAGAGCAATGGTAGGTGGGTATTCCTTGGCGACTCCTGACAGTTTGCAACCAAATTCTTGTGGCTGTCGGAGGAAACCAGAACCATTTATCTGAAGCTGGAGGTTTAAATAAAATGGGAACTAAGTCTGGACCTCTGATTTTCCACATCTCTTTAATAGTTGAAAAATAAAAAGCCCTGAGTCACAGTTCAAAGGCAAAACCAGGCACACCTATTAGACTACCAGCTCTGAAACAAGAATCCACATCCAGAAAAAAATCTACTGATTCTTCGGCTGTAGCCCCAAAAGTTGTCCTCAAAGTCAGTTGTCTCTCTGTGTCTGAGTACTTCTTTAGTGGTCCTACCAAGTGCACTAGACATTTTTATTAATAGTCTCAGTACTAAAGGAACTGTCTTCAAATGGGAAAAAAACCTCCACTTAATGCAATGCTGTTGGAAGACAATTTGCTCCAATGAAAAGAGCTAAGAAACTCTGCAACTGCAGAGATCTGCTATGTAAGAGTTCAAGTATTTTGGCAATAAAGGACATAGAAGCAAATAGATTAGATTAGATAAAATACCTGTCTAGATAGATAGATAATCATTATCTATCTACCTACCCTCTTTGAATGTCTTTAATACAGCAAAGGTGATACCGGAGCAAAACTTCTGATTATTTAATGCATTATTATATATTTAATGTATCTATAACATGATCATTTAACATAGCACAAAAAGGACAAACAGGAGCTAAAACCACAGCATAAAATCAGATTCACCCCCCTGAGGCTGGCGTTATGAATCACAGTTCAGCAACAGGCTTGTATTTTGAGAGCGTGCAATAGAACAGGTGAGATTATGTTGGAGTCAGAGCAGCAAGCAGGTACCAGGAAATTAACGACAAAGCTAGTTTCAGGCAGTGTAGTTTTGCTGCTTGTTCAGCCAGGAAATATTTTTGTCTTCGACACTGGGAGGGACCTGGGATGGAAGCTATTTTGCATTTTATTGCTGAAAGCTCAGTCGATAGATGGATCTGAGGGTTTTATCCTGCTGCCTATCATCATAGCACCTGGGCACACTCAGTCTGGTCCCTAACGGATTCCATGGAGTCTCTGTCTGGGGTAACGATTAGGCTTGTTTATATGCGGGTGTCTCTGTACATTTTAAAAAATACTCAAGCCCTTTGTTTCCATGGTCTAATTGGTTGCAGCGCACAAGAAGCTCCCTTCCAGCTAATCAGCATGCCGCAAGCCAGTACAAGGAATGTGATCCACTGATCTAAGCTGACCTGACAGTCTGAAAAATATTTCCCAATCCTGCAAGGGGTTTCTTGAACACCCGAATGGGGCACAGCATTCCAGCAGAGGCCACGTCAGTGCCAACTACAAGAGGTAAAATGTCTTTACTCCTCCCCAAGACTCCCCCGTGTATATTAGGGATGTTAAATATCAGTTAATTGAATAGCCGAGTAACCTCATGGATTCTTATTGGTTACTTGACTATTCTATATTCCCCAGGGGTGGGGCCAGCAGCCAGTGCGCTCCAGCCCCACTCCCAAGGAGCCCCCTGCCACTCCCCACTGCTGCCTCTGTATCAGTTTAAAAACCAGCTCCCCTTGTCAACTGGCTGCCTGTCGCCCAGTGCTGCCTCTGACAAAGAGGCAGCAGAACGGGGTGGCAGCAGCCCCTGTTTAGGGGACATCTGAGCTCCCGGACCCGGCACGAGCCAGAACTGAGCTTGGCTGCCTGCTCAGCTCCTAATACACTTCCAATGTAGAGCTGCAGCGGGGGTAGGTCCCAGACCCATCGCAAGCCAGGAGTGAGCTGTGCCGCTGACCAGCCTGCTAAAAAATTTACTGGCGGGGGGGAGAGGGGTAGTCTATAGCATTAACCTATAGAGAGGAGGGAGAAAACTTGTTCATCTTGGCCTCTGAGGATAGCACAAGAAGCAATGGGCTTAAACTGCAACGAGGGAGGTTTAGGTTGGACATTAGGAAAAAGTTCCTAACTGTCAGGGTAGTCAAACACTGGAATAAATTGCCCAGGGAGGTTGTGGAATCTCCATCTCTGGAGATATTTAAGAGGAGGTTAGATAAATGTCTATCAGCGATGGTCTAGACAGTATTTGGTCCTCCCATGAGGGCAGGGGGCTGGACTCAATGACCTCTCGAGGTCCCTTCCAGTCCTAGTATTCTATGATTCTATAAACCTATACACTTTCGCTTATCGGTTAATCGACTACACTATTACATCCCTAGTAAATACATCCAAGGATCAAGGGGCCAACGCAGGCAGGCATGAGTTTGATGCTCCTGGAAGTGACCAGCATGTCTGGCCCCAAGATGGAGCTGTATCCAGATGGCTTTGTGTGGTGTGCAGTGCTCTGCCCACACCCACAGGCACTGCCCCCTCAGCTTCCATTGGCCATAGTTCCCAGCCAATGGGAGTTGATGAGCCCGTGCTGGGGATGGGGCAGCATGTGGAGCATCGCTGACTGCCATCCCAATTAGGGACCACAAGGATATGCCAGTGCTTATGGCTCAAGGGGCATCGAGGCTCAGGGTTTCCAGTCCACAATGTGGAGATTTGCTGCAGGGCAGATGAAATGAAGCAGCCAGCTGGATATGGCCCACGGTCTGGAGGTTCCCCATCTCCGCCATATACCTGTATTGACTGGCATAAATGATATTACCTTCCTTCAATTCGTTACTAATCGAGTCCCACATCAGCCATTCCATTACCTGTGTCAGAGTGGTATGCTAATCATCACCTGGGTTGTCCAGTTTAGTCCTATTAAACAGTAGCACAACGTTAGTTCTTCGGGACTTCCCCAGCATTTCAAGCTTACTGAACATCAATATTAATAGTCCACAGGGCACCCAAGTTATCCAGACCCGACTATTTAAAAATGTCTAACTAGAGAAGATGCTTTAAAAACCAAGTAGTCCTGTAGCACAGGAGCGGCTATATAACTTCATACGGAGTTATTCTGGATGATGAAATACTTTCCAGCCCATCATCATCCCCACACAACAGTCTTCCCAAAGGCCAGATGAAATATTTGCTGAGCACGCCTGCCTTTTGTGAATGATTACTGACAGTTCTAACATTGCCACATTGAAATGGAGTCGTGCCATTAGGCTTCCTTTTGTTCCTAATGCACTTAAAGGGTTAATAGATTTATACATTAGTGGATTCCAAAACCAGACAGGATCGTTGTGATCATCTAGTCTGTACAGCACAGAACACCCCCAAAATAATTCCTAGGCGTGTCTCTTTTAGAAAAACACCTAATTTTAATTTAAGATTTAGCAGTGATGGAGAATCCACCAAGACCAATCCCTCTGTATGTGTTAAGAAAGTGTCCAAGACAGACTTCCCGGTGGTGGACGGAAAGCTTTTGGAGTTAGGAAATGATTGTCTATAGATTTTAGAAATGCTAAGGCTGTTTTAAGTCTGGCAGCATGAGACTGTCAGCATGTCACTCCGAACGCAGTCCTCAGGACACAGCAGATTTTCCCCACACACAATATATACAAGGATGACACGGACTCACTGGGTGACTCCAACTAACAAATGTCATCTGGTGCACAACATGTGCAACCCAGGAATAATTGAGTTCGGCTCCTAACTGTGTCATCATAGTCAAGTCACCTAACCACGTTGTGATTCAATTTCCCTATCTGTAGGAGGTGGACAATAATTCGTACCGGTGTGCAAGGATTCACGGATTGAGATGTTTATAGTGCTTTGACTATGGTACATAAATTCTAGTGTCAGCATTATTGTAGTCAGTCCCTACTTTGCCCTTTTGACATCCCTCGGCCTGGATAGGTGCCTGCACAGCAGCTGCATATGAAAGAAGGGACACTTCTCTCTTGCTGCTCACACAATTTCTCATATTAACAAGAGTTATGCACAAGTTAAGGCAAGACAGGATCTCCTTGTAGCTGAGACCGTTTGGCAAACCTTAGCAGTTTTCCCTCTTTTCTGAACACTGCAATTTAATAAAGAAAAGGAGAAAGGTAAATTGGAGAAACATTTCTAAGTAAAACAAATGAACAAGCAATGACCTGCTACACCCAGAGCTGCTGGATTGGGAGTAATGAAAGGAGCTGTTTCATCTACGTCTCCTTCTCGGCCCAGAAATCCCCGGGGCCAACACAGCCAAAGCCTGACAGCTTTAATGAGAAACAACACGGCTGTTCTGACAGTGACCTTCAAAAGCAAAATGTAACACACTGGAGACTGGACCTACCTCTCCAGTTCTGGGCACCAAGAAATTCCTGTAGCAGGGGAATGACTTTCACGCACCCAGATGCCAACACTGCATTGTCTGGCAAGAATATAAACTTTGCTCCCTGGGGCTCCTTCTGCCACACACTGGAAAATTAAACCATCCAGATAGCCAGAGAAGCTCATGCAGAATCACCCTGAGAGCTGACCTGAGGCGGGCAGATTAGTCATGGGAATTGTGCTTCCTCCATGGTGGGGAAAATGCTACTTCAGGGAGCCGATTCTCCTGTGCATGCAGGCGCCCGACTCCCCACGTCCATGAGGGAAGTGGTACATGCCCCAGTGGGGAGGGTGAAGCACTGATAGGGAGTGCTGCACTGCAGAAGCTCTTTGCAGGGCACAGGCTCTCTTGGCTCTGCAGAGCCTGGAGCTCTGCCTTGCACTCTCGAGCACGGTGCCCCAGCAACTGGTCTGTGAACTAACCACACGGCGGCTCCTCTTGTGATGGCGTCAAGCCTCTGGGGAGAAGATGGGCTGTGCGTGTCAGACCCCGGGGCAAACTGGAGAGCTCTCAGCCACAAACACAGGTCGAAACTGGGAAATGACGAAGTAAGAAACAGTTTAAAATTAGAGTGTTAACAAAGGGGTTTTCACTCTTTGCCTATGTGGCAATAACCTCTGGAACATCTATACAACCATGATGCTTATTTTTAAATGCTTTTGGAGCCAGGGGACTTGTCTCCTTTTTGGGGATAGTCCTCCTTAAAAGGCTGCAAATTCTGAGCCTAATTCTGCTTCCACGTCTCTGTGTGTAAATCAGGGTTAGGCCCAATGAATGTAATGAGGCTCTGAGGAATCCATGCTGCTTCTCCTTCGCTATAGGACTTTCTCCAGATTTAGAATATCCACGTGATGGTCCAAATCCTGGTCCCAGTAAAGCCAATGAGAAAACACCCATCTGCACCCCCGAGGTATGACCTGTCTGGCTTGGGGGGTCACAAATTCGAAGATAAAATCTTTAACAGTGTAACCTGCCATCAAAGTCTCTCCTATCTTACACCCCAAGCTGAACCTAACCCACAGGGAAGGGAACATTTTACTCTCCAAACTCCACCATGCTCCAACACAGCTGTAGCAGAGACTAAGCACAATAACTGGTGCTTCATGCTAGTTTTCACAGACAAAGCTGAGCAAATAGCTAGTTCAGACTCTTCTCAGCTAATTTTACTGATGGTTGGGTGCAGAGCAGAGCGTGTTTGGCTATGAAACAGATTCTATAGAAAGATCTCTTGCCCATTTTGGTCCCTTGTTCCAGGTAAATCTTGCACATGGGTTGATATTAAAAACGGGGAGTTTGCTTTTCAGTTCTAACCTCACAGCTGCTGCTGCTGTTCTCACCCAAGAGAGGAGCAATCCTGCCCTGTTTCCGTGCATGTCACAGTCTGCATATCCTGCCCTTTTCAATATCTCTTCCCTTAAAAAGCCAACGTGGCCGCATTTAACAACTCTGCTCCTTTGATCTCCCCCCTCTGACGTGATGGCTGCGATCACAGAACCCCTCGGGATTGTTCCCTGGAGTGCTGATCATGCCACTTACACAGGCCTCTTGCTCTCTGGGGCACCTCACCACCCTGTCCTATGGGGCCAGATCCTCTGGTCTCTCCCAGACAGGGCGCAGAGCTGGGGTAACCACCCCTCTGAGGAGCAATGTAGAACCACTTCCCCCGCACACTAGAATACAAAAAACAAAGGCAAAATCCTAATAACGTCCCCGGGCTTAAATAGTCTTTCCCCTAGGGCGGGAATCCTTGGCTCTCCATTCCCCCTTCCAGGGAAATTACCTGGGCAAAACGGAATCCCATTACCAGGTGGTGTGGTCATATCTTAATAGTTCAATCACTTTTGGACTTATAGGACAAACAAGGCTGCTTACAAGTTGTTAAATTGATGACCCAGTCGTTAAGGCTTCCGGGACATCAGTAAGGGCTCTCATTAGCACATTTAAAACCATAAACAACCTCGACAAGGAGTCCTGTAGCATCTTATAGCCTAACAGATGTATTGGAGCAGAAGCTTTCGTGGGCAAAGACCCACTTCGTCAGATGCATGGAGTGGAAATTTCCAGAGGCAGGTATAAATATGCAGGCCAGAATCCTTTTTTTATACCTGCCTCTGGAAATTTCCACTCCATGCATCTGACGAAGTGGGTCTTTGCCCACGAAAGCTTATGCTCCAGTACATCTGTTAGTCTATAAGGTGCCACAGGACTCCTTGTCACTTGTGCAGATCCAGACTAACACGGCTACCTCTCTGATAATAAACAACCTCATACTTCCTATTTCTAACTTTATGTACAAGAATAATATGGGCACCAAAATAGGCTATACAGACCCAGCAGATACTAACATTAAAATCGATCAGTTATGTGAGATATTTTGTCCAACACCTCTTCAGTTACATATATTTATATTCCTAAGCTAATTTCATAATGCATGGGGGAGGACCATGACAGGTGTCACATTGATAACCCCACCCAGGAGACTGACATCTTCTGTTTAGCCCTAGAACAGGTCAACTTTGCACAAGCTTCCCTGTGGCCCGGTGGGGCCCAGAGAGGGGCTCCTCCCACTCGGGGTCAGTCCACCCCACTACATTCCCTATGCCACTTCCTGGAACGTGCCGCATCCAGTACATATATTTACTCTTGAAAAAAACCCCAAACATTGGCAATGGTGCTGCTGGTTGCTGGGTTTATTTTAGTATCTTGTATTTGTACCAAACTGCTGTAAAAGTATGTCAGTGTGAACTCAGTCAGGCCCCCATGCATGAAATGTGGGTAGATTTTGTCACAGCGCATGGAGACAGCGAAACTTTCATCTCACAAATACCTGAATCTAAATCCAAAGTGAAAGTTGCAAGCTTAACGAAAACCCTTTGTGAAAAGCAACAATGAAGCCTTTGAAAGTAACGAATGTCCCTTCTGCCTCCTTGGGTCTATCCTAACTGATTTATTATCTTAATTATGCTCCCTGTTATTTCAAGAGCAATATACATGTATTGTTGGTAACAAGCCAGTGTCCCTACGGACTTTCAATTACTGTTAATGTCAATGGAACATGAACTTCCGGTCTTCACCATCGGTGTATTTCTCCACTTTTCTGAGAGAAGCCGTTAAAGCTTAAACTATTTTCATCCAGAAATGTGACATTGTTTGGAGAGCGCCCTGGAATGAGGTCAAATTAGATCAGGCTCTGTCTACTCTCCTCTTGCTGCTGCTCCTCAACAATAGATTTTGGCACTGGGAGAGCATTCGAAATGATGCTGGCCATTACTGCTGACAACCATGTGCTAACAAGTAAAGAACCTGCTTAGTTGGTCTTACAGAAAACAATGTGATCCAGGGGTTAATGCTACCCTGGTGACTCTGCTTATGGTATGCAGAAAATTGGGGAAAAGGTGACAGTAATCATCTCATCCTAAAATACCTGCCAATGCATTTCTTTAGTACAACATACAAGGCCATATTTATCCGGACCCTTTTACCTTCTGCTGTTTAACTGTACTTTAAGAAGTGAATGTTTTGTTGTGGTATCTGCGCATTATACACACATACATGTAAACAAAGGCTGATGCATGATCATGTGTATCCTACACACAGGCTGGGTGTAGTTCACTGTCCCATCTAGTGGTAACTGGACCACTTACAGAGAGAATAACGAGTCTGCTTTACAGCCTTAGCTGAGAGCCAGCTGGCTTGTAGCTTCTGTGGTAGAGGTGTCACGTTATTGGATTTTACAGTCAGCAGATGGATCACGGTTGCACCCATGGAGGGGAGGGGGGTTGTTTGCCCCAGATTCTGTACAAAGTGGGCCATGTGAGGTGTCAAATGAAAGCGTATGCTCTACTGATTCTATCTATGATGCTCATGTGCTTGTATGATGTTTGTATGTGAGGTTATGAATATGGGCTCTGTTCTTGTACTGTAAATGTTCTCTGTCTGGGAGGGAGCCATGGGCCTGGGCTGCCTATTGTGAGGAAGGATTGTTCGGTGACTGGCTGTGCCAGCTAGCCCTGCTCCATGGACAATGGCTCTCGGAGTGGCCAATACACACCTGTGGGATGCATCTGGAAGCCTGCAGACCGGCCAGTGCCTCCTGGCTCCTGGCATGTGAAACAGAGACAGGTCACTTGATCATGTGACCAGCTCCAATTTGGGAGATACCAGGAATATAAAAATCCCATGAGGGCGTCTCCATCTTGTCTTCAGTCTTGCTCCTGATTCCAGATGCATCCTTGCTAGGGACAAAGATCCGGGCAGGATTGCTGACCCATCCTAATACAGGATGTACACCAGAGACTTCTAAACTAGCCATTTGTAACATCTCTGCTAAGCTCCTGCATCAAGCACTGGGTGATTCAATGCATGTGATGTATTCTGCTTAACAACCTCACTCTCAACCTTTTCTTTCTTTTGTTAGATTTCTTTTCTTTAGATTTTCGATTCTAAAGGGTTGGCCCAGCGTGCTCTTGTGGGTAAGATCTAAAGCGTAGGTTGACCTGGGACTGTGGCTGGTTCTTTGGGACCGGGAGGGTCTGTTCGGAGTTGGTGAGATTGGGTTTTATAACCCCTCACCTGTCGGTAAGGTCCAGAGCTTGTTGTGGCACAGGGAGAGCTGGGGTGTTGGAGGGGTTTTGCGCGTGAGGCTTCCAGCTGGCCAGGTTGGCAGCTGAAGCGCTCTGTGTGTCTGGCTTGTGGCCTATTTCGGAAAGGTCTCCAGTCTGGGGCTGCAAGTAGCCCTGGTTTTGAGCAATTTGCCCTGAGTGGACGCCCTCAGCGGTGCCCAGACCCGGCCCGGTCTGTCACAAGAGACTCATGCACTAAACTCCAGAGGTCCCAGGTTTGATTCCACTTGTCAGCATTACCCATACATACATTTGCATGCACATCAGTTTATTTCTCTTTAGTGCTCCTTGTGATATTAACAAAAAAAATGTTCAAAATACTCAGAATCTTGAATTTTCCCTCCTACGCGCAAGTCTTTGCTGCAGAGATCTGTACCATTGGGGTAAAAGGAGAATGCATCAGGTATGGCTCTGCCACTGACAATTACTTGTAGTTAGTGGAGCGCAAATGCTCAGGGGCCTTCAGCCTCTTGAGACAGCGAGGAGGTTTGTGAATACATGCAGTCGGGATCAGTATGACACAGTCATTGCAGATTACTCTGCAGTCTATATTCCCTGCTCAACTGGGCCCATTCTGCTCCGGCGCTTTATCCCGCGTGTTGGACAATGCTTCACGATGACTGTTTTATTGCCATAATTTTTCCAAATCTCTCAGCTGCGCTGCCACATTGTCTCCCCTTAGGATGGGAGCTAAAGACCCACTCGGAGTCTCTAGCAACAGGCATGCTGAATGCAGCCACCATAGCAAACACTTAATCCGTCAGTGAAAAACTGCTTTGGGGACAGAGATGCCCAGCGACACGTCAAAGGCAAAGCAGCCCACAGAGAAAATCAGAAGCACAGTGCATTTAATGGATGACTCCCCTGCTATGGTTTGGAAGTCACGGAACAGGCAAGAGAAGGGAGAAAAATGATTTTGCAGCTATCCCGCACATGCTCAGCGAACAGCCTAGCACCTTAGGTCCCAGCATAGCGCTTGTTGAATAGCATCTGTGCTCTTCTTCCACATTAATATTTCAGAACCAGGATTGCTTTTCTGGGCTAGCACATTGTGGTCTCTAAGGCACCACCATACTGAGAGTAAACAATGCTTATTATTCCTCCAGGTAGGAGACATTTGGCACAAAACACCCTATCTCTGGACAGCCCGAGCAGCAGCAGATTGACCTCAGGACCAGTCAAACTAGCCACACAAAAGGAATATTGATGAGGCTGTCGATACTGGACACCAGAATCACTTGTCTATGACAAGGCAAGAGATTGCCAAGAGCAAACCTTGGGACCGTGCCAAAGGACACGGTGCTTCCTTTCTCCCCTTGGCTAACTCAACATCAGAATACCAATCAACTCGTCTCGGCTGTTCCCCACACATTTCAGTCTCCATCGCAAGCATTTGGTTCCCCATTGCCTTGTTTATGAGGGGAGCCAGTAACGTCACATTGCAGCTGCACCTTCCTGGGCTCCTCTTTTTACAAACCCAGCACAAGTCTTTATTTTTCGATCAAAAAATGAAATATTGCTCATGCGCCTGAAGCCATAAAGTTGACACTGAAGAGAAGTGTTATAGCCACGTCGAGAGCAAACGTGGGAATGAGCGAGCAGCTCTAGCTATTGAATATTCTGTCATTTTACTGCGGGATTTTCAAGGAGAAACTTGCAAACATCTTTCTAATGGCTGCAAATGCTGCAGGATGGGCTGAGAACTCACCAGGACTTCCTGAGAAAGCCGATATTTAATTTACAGTGTAAATCCCCCCAAGGAACTGCTGTGGCTCTGCGTGGAGACAGCTGGAAGGAAGAGCTGCAGTACAGAAAGGCGCCACGCTCTCAGAGCCAATGGGCTCCTTACTCAGGAGGGAAGGTGAGTCAGAGCAAGCCTGCTCTAAATACGGGTTTCAGTGATGCTGCAGGAGATTCACTCAGGTAAACCAGCGCTCCTCTGCATTCAGCCCTAACACTTTAGTCTGGAAACCACGGGCGGCATTTCTCTGTGGCTTTCGGTCCCGCTGGGTTCAAGCTGGCTCTGCCTCCTGTGCACATGGCACAAGGATACTCCATCCAGGACTAGTGTCACTCTGCCTTGCTGGAGCGCCCACAGGCCAGGGACCTGTGCTGGACAAACAGGCAGTCGGACTGCTGCCTGTCACGTTTGTCATGCAGGTAGTGCCGCAGAACCGCATGAAAAAAAGAATAAAACACAGGAGCTTTTCTGACTCTTGCCTCAGTTCTGAGTCACTCCTGGCTCCCGCCAAGCCCTGGCAGCAACGTTTGTCTGAACAGTGCATAAATCTAGGTCTGTACACAGCCCCGGCCACCCGGTGTCTGGCAGACCCTGTCTCCGTGGGTGGACCACAGCTATTCTGCATGCAGAGGATTCACCTGGACCACCGGGCCATGTTTGTTCAGGGACCCCCGCTACAGAACCCACCTTCCCAACCACTGTCCCCTCCTTCTAGCGTCATTCTCCAGGCCTGGTTTCAAACCCACTCTCCCAACCTCCCATTACCTCACCCTCCCTTCCGGGGCTGCGTGTGTCCTGTATTCACCGCTCACCAGATGCACCACGGTGACCTCTGTGAGCATTCCCCAGAGACCAAGCGATCCCATAGCTGCCAGGGTTTTCGTTTCCGGGAGAGTTTCACCGTCCCTGCCCTGCAAAGTGGTTTCTGGCACAGACGGAAATGTTTTAATAGCGAAGCTTTGTTGACGAAGGCCTAGGGAACACAGCGTCACACCCTGTGTAGCACAGCTCTGATCTGCATCCCGGAGCTCTCCAGGGGGCTGAACCAAACCTTGCAAAGGGCACTGCACTCAGAGTTACCTACTCAGGTCACCTACTGCTGCATTTTCCCCACCCACGGGTTTTATACGCACAAAAATCAAGTCCACCATTTCCAACTGAGCTTGAAGGACACTGACTCCTCAGCGTGGCCGAAAAGGTCACTTGCCTTTGGAAGTCGCTTGGCTTTATGTCCGGCCAAGAAAAAGCCCAGGGAAAAGCCATGGAAAGCCACCGCCTGTTAAAAGGCTTCCCACGTCTCTCTGACGTGCCATCGCCTAAATGCCAAGCAGAGTAGGAACTCGGCACCTGGGCCCCCCAGCAGAGGTAGGAACACAGGACTCCAGGAGCAGATCCAGATCCCATCTAGTCCCGTGTCCTGTCTTTAATGTTGTCCAGCATCCCAGGCTTCAGAGGGTGGTGCCAGAAGCACCTGTTCCCTAAAGTAGTTCGAAGGAGGATGGACTAGACCCCATGCGGGTGAAGTGGCTTCATGTCTGTAAGCCTGGCTGGTTTTATCCCAGAACAGCCCAGCTTGCCCCTCACAATGATTTCTGTGAATGGGAGGACTGCAGCCTTTTCATCCCTGCCACCTCTCTTCAGGAATTTTGCTTTCTAGTTTCCTCTGTGCCTGGGGAACGCCTGACCTGCACTGTACTACTTCGTCCTTTTAGTGTTGCTTGGTCTACCCACCCTGTCATTCTGTCTCTCCCTGGAGTCTCCCCTCCTGCCCTGCCCCACAAGGGGACAAACGGGCAAGCGGATCACAGTGCCGAAAGTTTGTCAAATCAGAGCATGTTGTTACCCATCAGTGAATGTATCGGGCATCCAGATTTGCATATTTCATTCCAGAGCCACGGAGGGTAACAATAACAGACAACAGAAGAGAACAGATTTCTCTGATAATCTATTGCAACGCAAAAGGTTCATACGATGTCCCCCAAACTATCCTCTTGTGATTACGATTCTAGCTGTCATTCAAAGGCTTGGTCTTCCTCAGTCTGGGGAAGTGGAATTCAGATTGCCCATCGCCTACTTATCTGCATTTGTAAACTAACTGATACCTTTGAAGCACCTTGTGCATAGCTCAACACCACAGTGTGAATGGAGCCTGCTAGCAGAGTTTCTGCATTTGGCTAGATGCAGTTTTCATTGTAAGCAAATATCCCAACTCCCGCTACACACCTCAGTGCTCTCATGAGCTGCATTCTGGATTCAAAGCAGGATCAGAGGTATTTGTGGCATTTAATGCAGATGAGAGCTGAGGGTACAATAGCTGCATGAGAGCCACAGAGCAGTGGAGGGGAGAGATTATAAGAGAAAGACAAAACGAGGGCAGCTTTTTGTGGCATGTCTAGTTGGAAGTGAAGATAAGCTGCAGCCATTCAGATGCTTTTGTAATTTTTCCTGCTACTCTTGCCCTTGGGAATAATGCTGCTTAGTATCCACAGAACTGTCACCACATTGTTGGGGGTTTTTTATTCCCTAGCTAAGCAGTGTGAAAGAAAGCAAGAAATAAAGGAGCGCTTGCTGCTCTCTCAGAGATGGAGAAGAGAGACTGAGTGAAAGTGACTATTCCTGTTTGGCAAGATTAAAACCTCAGTTCACGTGCCTTCCCCTTCCCCCATTTTCACACTGAGAAATGTCTAATTGTATATGCACAGCGGAGCTGAGGTTCCACTCCATGGCCTAGAGGTACAGACTTTATTCCCACTGCACTAACATCAGCACTCATGGATAGATTATGTGGTAGATTCGAGGTCTCTTCCCTCTCTCTGTACATATAATCTATAGCTGTGCATGGAAGAGGCTACTAAAATAAATTGTAATGTATGGGTGGCTATAAGCCAAGCCCTCTTGGATATCTCTTAGGTGTCTCCTATATGCAGAATTACATGCCAGGCCCTGATCTTGCACTATTGAATACAATGACTGTCAGCCCATCGATTTCAAGTAGAGAAGGACCAAGCCCTCAAACACCAGGAGCTGTGATGTCAGCCTGCCATGCTTCCAGGAGGTGGGCATGTGGCTGTTCTTGGTCAGGCACAGACAGCTTGTGAAATGAACAATTGGATTAATTTTATTTGCAGATCAGCAGTGGGAGCCGGCCTGTTCCACACCTTTGGACGGGTAGCCACACCCGCACCGCATTGCAACAGCAGCTGGTCCACACAGTGGGAGTCTCAACAAAATGAAGGACAGAGCAGCATAAACCCACTCCATGTGCCAGTGCACAGACAGACCGGGATGGTCCCAACCCTGTTACAGAGCTAGAGGAGACGGCAGGCTGCCACTAGTCCTGCACAGCTCTCCAGGGAACCAGATGTAGCTTTGGCCCAAATCTCTTTTCTGCACATTAGCATCCCTGCCTAGACATTATTATCCCATGCAGAGACGTGCACATGCTTATAAACAGCCTTGTTTCAGCTGGCTGCGCAGAGACCCTGTTCTTATAAGCCCCAGCACAGAGACAAATAAAATGTAGTTTGGGAACAGAAAATTCACTGTTGTGTCTATTTAAGGCCCTTTCTGGGAACTACCATTGAAAAGCAGAATTTGGTGCATGCCTCAGAAAGCACTGTGAATATTTGCTCCAGCGGCCGTCAGGGTGATCTGTGGCTCTGTTCATACCCCCTGCCCTTTCTGTTCGTTTGTGTTTCATTTGGGTCCAAAAGACTTCAGTCAGAATCAGAAGATTTGACCCCCTACCTCCGTTGATTAGAATCTAAGAACCCCCCATGGTTGTTTTCTCTGACCATTTTAGTAAACAACTTTATTACTAGAACTGGTTAGAAAAAAAAAAACATTTTTCCTGGGAGAAGTTTTTTAGGGGCTAGAGAGGAGGAAATCATAGAAATTTAAACCAGCTGAAAAATCTCAGTTTTCCTGCAGGAAGTTTCAGGCCAATTCAAAACAAACATTTGTTTCAAATAGGCAACTCAAAATGAAACGATCATTTCCATTTCATTGTGATGAGGAAGACTTTCTATCAAAACATCCTTTTGTTTCAGTGTCGTAAAAATCCAAAACAAAACCATCATTTGAAGCTGTCCCAGAAAACGCCTTCTAAAATTTTGCATCAAGGAATCAATCTCCTGCAATGCCAGGGGAGACCCTAGCAGGTGCCACATGACCACAGGATACATGGGGGGTGCTTCCGTCTACAGCAGGGCTACTGTACTGGGGGCCACAATGATACTCACAGCACATGCTGAGGGCCGCAGCTTCAGTGTGGTTGCATAGACATGCAAATATATGCAAATAGCTTCTTTCACATAGATGGGCATGAATACAAAGATTAATGCAAGACTAGACAACACGCAGGCCCCATTTAAGTCCATTCTGCTGATATTAATAAAATGCAATATTCACCCGCTTTCCACCCATATGACAGCCCTTTTAATGAGCAATGGCAGCCCAGGAATTTAACTGCTAAAACGTATCTTGAAAGAAGACCATTCTATTGACGACTTTTTTGTTTTGGCTCCCAGCCATGGGTGGTGTGCTGAGCCCCACGTAAACCCAAACTGTACTGTGGGCCGCAAACAAACGGGCCACGGGCCACATGCGGCTCTCAGGCCACGTGTTGAGTAGCCCTGGTGTACCGTATCTAAGAACTGGATACTCACGTGGAGTTTTTATTATTAAAAGACAAATGCTTTTGTTTGCGAACAGGAATTGCTAACAGGGAGTTTGGAGAGGGAGTTCTCCAGGTGAAAGAGGAGTAAAAACGGGACCCTTGTGGTAAGTGGCTGTCTGGAGTGTGTGTTTGTGTGTGGGGGAGTTATTTGCTGTGTGCAGAGCTTGTGTTTATCTGTTTGGTTGGTTGGTTTGATTGTTTGATTGCTTGAAGGAGCTTCTAAAAGGTTTGAAATCTAGAAGCCTCTGTTAATTGGCTAAGCCTCAGTCAGGGGGAGGGGCTACCAGAGCTATATAAGCCTGTGACTCAGCGACCAGGGAGCTTGCGACCAGGAATTGCTAACAGGGAGTTTGGAGAGGGAGTTTAGAGGGGGAGGTTAGAGGGCACTAGTGACTTCTGGCCTTCTTTAAAACATAACTCTTATCGTAATCTATATTCCAGAGGTTTAAAAAGAATCCCAGTTTATACTTAAACTTGTTCATTAGAAAAATGGAGACAGAAGCCCAGCAGCAGAGTGGGGGCTATCCTGTTTATTGCATCGAGTGTAACATGTATGATTACCTGCCCTGTGGGCGGGTGGCGTATGTGTGCACCCGTTGCAAGGAGCTCCTGACCCTCAGAGACCGAGTTCAGGCTTTGGAGGCCAGGGTGGCTGAACTGGAGGAGCTAAGGGAGGTAGAGAGATTTGTGGATGAGACTTTCTGGGACACTGTAGTACTGTCCCACCTCCAGTCTGAGAGCCCCAGTGCTCTTAAGGAGGATGAAAGTCTCAAGGGAACAGAGCATTCAATGGGAGCAGAGGGAAACCATCCCGTAGTTGGGACCCTCCTCCCAGAGGATGTTGCGGTATCCTCTCGCACTGAGGATACCTCTGAGGGGGAGGGAAAGCCAGTTCGGAAGAGGCAGGTGTTAGTAGTGGGTGATTCGATCGTTAGAAACATAGATAGTTGGGTTTGTGATGACCGGGAGAACCGTATGGTCACTTGCCTGCCTGGTGCGAAGGTTGCGGATCTCTCGAGGCATCTAGATAGACTTATGTGTAGTGCTGGGGAGGAGCCGGTGGTCGTGGTACATGTAGGTACCAATGACGTAGGGAAGGGTAGGAGAGATGTCCTGGAGGCCAAATTTAGGCTGCTAGGAAAGAGACTGAAATCCAGGACCTCTATGGTGGCGTTCTCGGAAATGCTTCCGGTTCCACGCGCAGGGCCGGGTAGGCAGGCAGAGATTCAGAATCTCAATGCGTGGATGAGACGATGGTGTAGGGAAGAGGGGTTTGGATTTATTAGGAACTGGGGACACTTTTGGGAGAGGGGGAGCCTATACAGGAAGGATGGGCTCCACCTAAACCAGGGTGGAACCAGACTGCTGGCACTAAACATTAAAAAGGCCGTAGAGCAGTTTTTAAACTGAGAGATGGGGGAAAGCCGATTGGTGTGGAGATGCACGTAAATCGGAGGGAGACTACTCTTAGAGGAGAATCCATTGATAGAGATTCTCTAAGCTGTAGTCAGAAAGAGAGGAGGGGAGAGGGCAAACCATGGGCCAGAGCAGACAAACAACCGTGTACAAAGGAATCCAATGCATCAGGGAAGGGCAGACAAATAAGCAGTGGCAAATTTTTAAAGTGCTTCTACACAAATGCTAGGAGTCTGACTAATAAGATGGGTGAACTAGAGTACCTAGTATTAAATGAGGAGGTTGACATAATAGGCATCACTGAAACCTGGTGGAATGAGGAAAATCTGTGGGACACAATCATACCGGGATATAAAATATATCGAAAGGATAGAGCAGGCCGGGTGGGTGGCGGAGTGGCACTGTATGTGAAAGATAATGTAGAATCAAATGAAATAAAAATATTAAATGAATCAACATGTTCAATAGAATCGCTATGGATAGTAATTCCATGCTCCAAAAATAAGAAATTAGCAGTAGGGATATATTACCGACCACCTGACCAGGACAGGGATACTGACATTGAAATGCTGAGGGAGATTAGAGAGGCTACCAAAACAAAGAACTCTATAATAATGGGGGATTTTAATTACCCCCATATTGACTGGATACATGTCACCTCAGGAAGAGAAGCGGAGATAAAATTTCTCAATGGCTTAAATGACTGCTTCTTGGAGCAGCTAGTGCAGGAACCCACAAGGGGAGAGGCAATTCTCGATTTAGTCCTGAGTGGAGCGCAGGAACAGGTCCAGGAAATAACCGTTACAGGACCGCTTGGGAATAGTGACCATAATATAATAACATTCAACATTCCTGTGGTGGGAAGAACACCTCAGCAGACCAGCACCCTGGCATTTAATTTCAAAAAGGGGAATTACACAAAAATGAGGAGGTTAGTTAAACAGAAATTAAAAGGCACAGTGACTAGAGCCAAATCCCTGCAAGCTGCATGGAAACTTCTTAAAGACACCATAATAGAGGCCCAACTTAAATGTATACCCCAAATTAAAAAACATAGCAAGAGACCTAAAAAAGAGTCACCGTGGCTTAACCACCATGTAAAAGAAGCAGTGAGGGACAAAAAGGCATCTTTTAAGAAGTGGAAGTCCAATCCTAGTGAGATAAATAGAAAGGAACATAAACACTGTCAAATCAAGTGTAAAAATGTAATAAGAAAAGCAAAAAAAGATTTTGAGGAACAGCTAGCCAAAAACTCAAAAAGAAATAACAAAATGTTTTTTAAGTACATTAGAAGCAGGAAGCCTGCTAAAAAACCTGTGGGTCCCCTAGACGATCGAACTATAAAAGGCGCAATCAAGGACGATAAAGCCATTGCGGAGAAACTAAATGATTTCTTTGCTTCAGTCTTCACGGCTGAGGACGTTGGGGAGATTCCCAAATCTGCACCATCCTTTGTGGGTAATGAATCTGAGGAACTGTCCCGGATTGAAGTGTCATTAGAGGAGGTTTTGGAACAAATAGAAAAACTTAATGTTAACAAATCTCCGGGACCGGATGGCATTCATCCAAGGGTTCTAAAAGAACTCAAATGGGAAATTGCTGAACTATTATCTGTGGTTTGTAACCTATCCCTTAAATCGGCTTCCGTACCTAATGACTGGAAGGTAGCCAACGTGACACCAATATTTAAAAAGGGCTCTAGAGGCGATCCGGGCAATTACAGACCGGTAAGTCTAACTTCAGTACCGGGCAAATTAGTCGAAACAATAGTAAAGAATAAAATTGTGAAGCATGTAGAAGAACATAATTTGTTGGACAAAAGTCAACATGGGTTTTGTAAAGGGAAATCCTGTCTTACTAATCTATTAGAGTTCTTTGAAGGGGTTAACAAACATGCGGACAAAGGGGATCCAGTAGATATAGTATACTTAGATTTCCAGAAAGCCTTTGACAAGGTCCCTCACCAAAGGCTCTTGTGTAAATTACATGGCCATGGGATAAGAGGGAAGGTCCTTTCTTGGATTGAGAACTGGTTAAAAGACAGGAAACAAAGGGTAGGAATAAATGGTAAATTTTCAGAGTGGAGAGGGGTAACTAGTGGTGTCCCCCAAGGGTCAGTCCTAGGACCAATCCTGTTCAACTTATTCATAAATGATCTGGAGAAAGGGGTAAGCAGTGAGGTGGTAAAGTTTGCGGATGATACCAAACTGTTTAGGATAGTCAAGACAGAAGCAGACTGTAAGGGACTCCAAGAAGATCTCACCAAACTGAGTGATTGGGCAACAAAATGGCAAATGAAATTTAATGTGGATAAGTGTAAAGTAATGCACATTGGGAAAAATAACCCCAACTATACGTACAGTATGATGGGGGCTAATTTGGCTACGACAAATCAGGAAAGAGATCTTGGAGTTATCGTGGACAGTTCTCTGAAAACTTCCACACAGTGTGCAGCGGCGGTCAAAAAGGCAAATAGGATGCTAGGTATTATTAAGAAAGGGATAGAAAATAAGACACAGAATATCTTACTGCCCCTGTATAAAACTATGGTACGCCCACATCTTGAATACTGTGTACAGATGTGGTCTCCTCACCTCAAAAAAGATATTTTGGCCTTGGAAAGGGTTCAGAAAAGGGCAACTAAATTGATTAGGGGTTTGGAACGGGTCCCATATGAGGAGAGGTTAAAGCGACTGGGACTTTTCAGTTTAGAAAAGAGGAGACTGAGGGGGGATATGATAGAGGTGTATAAAATCATGAGTGGTATGGAGAGGGCCGATAAAGAAAAGTTATTTATTAGTTCCCTAAATAGAAGAACTAGAGGACACCAAATGAAATTAATGGGTAGCAGGTTTAAAACTAATAAAAGAAAGTTCTTCTTCACACAGCGTGTAGTCAGCATGTGGAACTCCTTGCCAGAGGAGGCTGTGAAGGCTAGGACTATAACAGAGTTTAAAGAGAAGCTAGATAATTTCATGGAGGTTAGGTCCATAAAAGGCTATTAGCCAGGGGATAAAATGGTGTCCTTGGCCTCTGTTTGACAGAGGCTGGAGAGGGATGGCAGGAGACAAAGCGCTTGATCATTGTCTTCGGTCCACCCCCTCTGGGGCACCTGGTGCTGGCCACTGTCGGCAGACAGGATACTGGGCTAGATGGACCTTTGGTCTGACCCGGTACGGCCGTTCTTATGTTCTTATGTTCTTAAATGCAAGATACAAACAGAAGGTAAAAATCAAATGCAACGAATCAGTTGCACATCTGTGCCCCTTCCACCTGCTGCATCTGTTCTCTGTAGCAACATTCCTGGAAGAGCATCTGGAGCAGCATTTCCTGCTCTAAAATACTGTGCCTGAAGACTAGCGCTCCCACCAAGAGCTACACTGCAGGGCTCATGTCCCACCCAGTGTTCAGCAGTAGGTGATCCCAGGGAGTAGAGCAGTCATGGTCTCTCCCTTATTCCAAAGCACCCAAATACCCGGGAGGCAGTGCGTCTCATGGGGACTGCAGGAGGAGGTAGCATTCCATTTTGGAGCACAAAGAAAGAGGAGGTCTGGCCAGCCAGGAGAACAGACACTGCTGCAGCTGCAGGAAGAGCCTCTCTGCTCTCTCAGAGCCACGCAAAGAGGAAGAGGAACATTAAGTGGCTGGAGGGGAATGTGCCAGCTCAGACTGCTGGGGGAGGACGCTGGAGACCTCTCCTAGCTCTGGGTGCCTTTAGCACAGCACCTGCTCACAGGCAACTCAACATCTTCGCTCCAGGCTGGGGCTTTGCCACTCCACTTTCTTGAGGTAGACGGGCACGTTTGGCTTGTTCCTTCTGATTTCCAGCTCACTGCACTCACTGTGTCGCCCAGCCTGCTAGGCATGGTTACAGAATACAGCAGCTGCGCCTGATGGCGGCAGTGTCTGCTGGGATTGCACAGGTATGACAAATGAGCATGACACATCACTCCAGAAATACACAACACACACCCAGGTTGTTTTCTCCATTTCCAAAACAGCTGCTATGAATTAACAACTCAGCTTGTGCCAGCCATCACATGCACAGACGAAATGAGGCTGCTAGCACGGCCCATTGCTCACAGGTAGCAGGTCCTGTTTTCTGTGGCTTCCTCTTCGGTGTTCTCCAGAGCTGGAAGGTTACTGCTTGAGGTCACATCTATACTTACATGTCAGAGATCAATCTTCTGGTGTTTGATTTAGTGGGTCTAGTTAAGACCTGCTCAATTGAATGCTGAGGGTGGCTCCGGTCAGTGCCAGTGCTCCTCACAGTCGCATTTGCTCCCATCGACCTCCCACTGTGAAGATGTCGCCAAGCTCAGCTTAAGATACGTTGACTCCAGTTATGTTATTTATGTAACTGGAGTTGAGTACCTTCAGCTGACCTTCTGGGTCAAGTGTAGACCTGGCCTTAGAGCTGGCTTCAATTTCTAAGGAAGCCAAGGTAAAATGTACAGGGGAAGGTTGACTCGACAAGTTTCTTATAAATAAATGTGTGCTGTTATTATTGTCTTTATTTATTAATGACGTGTCCTCATCTACTATGCATCGATCAAAGCTCTTCTCCGTTTCCACTGCCAAATTCTCTCTCAGATTTACACCCATGGCAAAACATCCATGTAAAGCGAAACTGAAGTTTGGATAAACTGATCTGTTCTGATGGTTCCTGAGGACAGAATTGTCATCTTGTTGAAAATGATGCAAACCTTGGAGGTATTAGCCGAGTTTTGTGCTGAGTTTCATGTTCGCTAAATCATTAAAACCCATGCACAAAGGAGCTCCTGCTCTCAAGCTGCCTGTAAAAGTCACTTCACTTCCCCCTAAAGCTTTCCAGTGTTCTAGTATGGGAAAGACAGATTCAAGTTCAGTCCTTATTCCTGCCACTGATTACTAAAAGCACAAGAGAGTGTAAACCCCTGCTTCTGTAACTTCCACTCCGATTCATCTGAGGAAGTGGGTTTTTCCCATGAAACCTTATGCCCTAATAAATCTGCTAGTCTCTAAGGCTATGTCTAGACCTCAAGCCTCTTTTGAAAGAGGCTTTTTCGAAAGATACTTTCGAAAAAGCCTCTTTCGAAAAAGAGCGTCTAGACTACAGCCAGTACTTTCGAAAAAGCGAGCCACTTTTTCAAAGGAGAACACCCAGGCAGTCTGGATGCTCTCTTTGGAAAAAGCACAGTTTGCACTACATAGCACCTTTTTTCGAAAGAGCACTTTCAAAAAAGGCGTTCTTCCTTGTAAAACGAGGTTTTCCGCGGTCGAGAAAACAGTTGCGTTCTTTCGATTTACTTTTGAAAGAACGCGGCAGCCGTCTAGACGCAGGGGAAGCTTTTTCGAAAAAACCCGATAGTCTAAACACACCCTGAAATGCCAGAGGATTCCTCATTGTTTCTGCAGAGCCACACTAACATGGCTACTCCTGCGATTAATGATCAGTACCCTGGTCTGTAGTGCTCATGCGTTCATCTCCCATGGATCCCCAGGCAGGAGCCAATCAGCCACCTGAGTACAGTTTTCACTTCTGGCTGCCATACATTGACTGACACTAAGCCAGCCTCACATTTACGATCATTTCGACCTCTTGCCTCCAGAGCTCCATGCAGCGTGTCCCCTGTAGCTCAAAAAGCATTCGCTCTGCTGTCTGGTGCCAAGGCAGGGTATGAATTGCATTATTTCCTTATTCGCATTGTACAATGAGATATCCTTCTGTAATTCCCTCCTCTTGTTTAATGGGAATTTATTTCATTTTGTTTTGATGATGTGTGGTGCTGTTAATTGCTGTTCCAACACGTCTTTAATGATATATCCTTTCTAATTGTTTATAGCTTGCCTTCCTCTTAAGTGCTTTAATACATTACAAAACTAATCCATTCTCTGCAAAACTAGAAATTCCTTCTCAGCACATTTAATATGAAAACTTGAGTTCAAATTGCTGAACTCTTAACTGATCACCCTAATGACATTCTTTTTGAAAGGGACTTTTTCAATAGAGTCTTCAAATGGCAGAACTGGCTTTGCAAGTTTAGACAGCAGCAAGAAGAGATGTGGCAGACAAGTAACAGTGGCATTATTTAAACATTGGACACACGTTTAGAGACCAATATACCCTGCAATAAAATTATTCTTAATTTTAACAGCATTGATCTGCATGTGCATTTTGATTGCACTGTCCCATTTTAACTAGCACCTGGCCAGTTACGAGATCAGTTACAAAGGTTTCTTTTTTGCATGCACTTCCTTTCTATAGTGGATTGGTTCAATAATCTTCAAGGATACGTTTTATCCACAAGGTATTACTGTAATGAGGCCGAGCAGAATAACAAATACCCCAGACATTGTCAAGCATTCCCGAGTGCCAAAGAAAAGCTTAGAAAATCAGTTCCAGTCTGTGTATTGAATGCATGTGGCTGGGCCGCCAACAGAAGGAGGGTGGGGTAAAGATGGCTTCTGCCCCGGGGCCCAGAGATTCAAAAGGGCTCAGGCTCCCGGCCTCCACCACCACTGCAACAGCAGTGTTGACCAGAACCCCGGGCCCTTTAAATCTCCGCCGGAGCTCTAGGCATCATGCTCCCAGCAACACTCAAGGGCTGGCTGGGGAGGCTGGCCCCAGCCCCACCCCTTCCATCCAAAGCCCCGCAGAGCTGGCCTAGCCCCTTGCCCAGGGGCCCAGCAAGTCTGTGAGCCACCCTGGATGTAGCTCAGGCACTTATTTTACGGTTCTCTAAGCCTGGGAATGTGAAATTTCAAACATTTCTTTGTCAACTTCCAGCAGGAGCCCAAAAACGTGATTCCAACGTAACAGGGAAGAATTCTGCTGTTTCCAGCAATCTAGCACAGCCACTGCAAAACGTCACTCTCCGCTTTAGGCTCGGAGTCACAAAGATCTTACCTCATAATGTGCCACCCGCTGAGACTCTGAAATGAGCTGAGCACTGCACACTTTGCAATAGCTTTCTGTGAATAATTCCTGGTCGATGTCAGACGACTTCATCTGCGTGCAAGGACACAAACAGAAACAGAACAAAAGGAATGGTTATTTTCCGGGGTAACACCGACCACGGACAATTCACACGTGACATTCCTCTGTGGCCCACGAAGAGAGGAGCAAACTAGCATTCTGAAGAAGCTGACTGCGCTCCGAAATTTCATTACAGGCAAACAAAGCTGTAGCATCGGAAATGCCGTAGGTGCAGGTGTAAGTACGGACAAAATCAGCGACCCAAGTGTGATGCCTTGTACACAATTCTCAGATAAATGGACATGGTGCACGGAATGGGGACAGCAGACACTCTGTTTATTTCTACCCTCAAATGAATCACATGACTAGCCTGTGTAAATCCACGTTCTTACTGCTGATATCCTTGCCCTCTCTGCTCTGCCTTCTTACTGGCTGTTACATTTACTTTCTGAGTCTTTCTTACATTGGATTATCAATGAATTTTAGGACAGGAACCAGGATGGCCTGTAATACAACAGGGTCCCAATATGGATGGGGGCTCTTGGTTTCCAATACAATATAATTAATACATAACATAAAGGACTCCAAGGAAGCAGCAGAAAGCAATTGACATGCTTTCAGACTGGAAACGAAACTCCAGACCTCACAACATTTACTTTTAACAACCATAATTCATTATTGTGAGTTTTATTTCCTGATTTCCACAATGACAAGCCAGGCATGGAATTAAGGACTCAAGAAGCCCCTCCCACTCTTCCACCCAACATGCTCTTCCACGACACGGCTTGCTGCTGTGAAACCAGTTCTGAGAAACGCTATGGACACAGCCCAATGGATCATGGCTTCGGGCTGATGAATCAGTTGGCAATCCAAAGCCCCTTTCGTTTGGGGTACAAGCGGGACTTGAGCCATTCTCAGACAGCTATTTAAATATTTTTGTTTCCTGCAATTTCCTAGTCACAAAAAAAGATTAGTGAGTGACCTGGTAAATAGGAATTTCTAAATTCATTGTACACTCCTTCCTCATTCTGCAAATAACTAGCTATCCAAGGTGCAAGTCAGTAAAAGCAAGGCTGAGAGAAAAGAAATGGAGCAGCAAAAAGAGGCGGCACCTAAGATCTGTGTACTTGTACATCAGTCACAACAAGCCCGCGTGCAGCCAAAGGTGGTAAATGATACCGGCTTCCTTAGCACTGACCTGAGTTCGTTGACTGTGGTGGGAAATAGAAGGCTACAGAACACGTGCAGAAAGCGCTGTGTTCTAGCCAATGACTGGTGTGAAGGCGCAGTCACTCCCCCTTGCTACCTGCTCATGGTTTAACCTCCATTTGGACGGTGCCTTGGGAAACAATTCCCAATATTCCTGCAGGTATTTCAGGTGCCCCAGCCCTGGGTCCCACTCAGCAGCTGGCTCCACCACAAAGCCCTGCATGCAGGGTCCCGCCCAGCCAGTGGGCCTGGGGTCCCAGCTGCCAGCCCTAGCCACGCAGGTTGGTGACAGGCACAGACAGGGGTAATGGAGGGTGCAGCTCAGCGGCCTATTCCAACAGCTGTTCCCGCGCCTCTGGCCCTGTGATGCCCCAAGGAACCCGGCCCCAAAGAAACGATCACGTCTCCAATTTAAGCCATTAGCTTTTGCCTCCCTCCCTAATGCCTCTGCTCTCATCAGGGGGCCAGAGATCCTTACTGACCTTGGGGCACAAGCACCAGGACCTGAGCACTGCGCCTGGCGTTGACCCGGGGCATGCCTGCCACCGGCTGCAGTGCCCAGCACACCTGCAAGACCCTGGATTTTCCTAGCGAGCTCCCCTTCACACCCTGACTCAGCCCAGCCAGAGAGAGCCGCCGACGGCCAGCCAGGCGCGGCTGGGCTGCAGACTTTCCATCTGCGGCAAGAGGCAAGGTGCTGAGTCTCTCTCTCACTCAGTAGCCCCAATTCATGAATGAAAACCTGAACAGCTGCTGCGTGCTGGGCTCACTCCTCTTGCGCAGGGTGACTGGACGGCCCGTCCAGCGGAAAGTAGGAGGGGGTGGGGTGAGAGGTGCCCATAGCAGAGAAAGCCCCGAGTAGCAGGGCTGTCTATAAAGTCAGGGCATGCGCTCACCTGCTCACTGGACTACAAGCCCCCCTGCTCCGCCCTGACAGGCGCAGCTGCATTTGGTACGTTTCCTGCTCTGTTTGCTTTCAGGACCAGCCTGGGGGACCTTCGAGCCCGACCTGGCTCCCCTCCTGCAGTCGCAGTGCTCTCTGCCCAAGCCTGCATGGTTCCAGCCTCCCCGCTGGAGTTCCCCATGCTCAGCTCCCAGTCACACACCGGGACAGACACCAGGGCTATGTCTACACTCGTGGCTTCTTGCGGGAGAAATATGCAAATGAGGCTAAGCGTGGAATATCTCCGAGTCTCATTTGCATACCTCATGAGCCGCCATTTTTGCAGCAGAGGCTCTTGCACCAGAAGGAGCTGTCTACACGGCCCCTTCTTGTGCAAGAAAACCCTCTTGCGCCATGCCGTTGTTCCTGAAAATAAGCGGCGGAGCGGCATGGCGCAAGAGGGGTTTTCTTGCACAAGAAGGGGCCGTGTAGACAGCTCCTTCTGGCGCAAGAGCCTCTGCTGCAAAAATGGCAGCTCATTAGGTATGCAAATGAGGCTTGGAGATATTCCACACTTAGCTTCATTTGCATATTTCTCCCACAAGAAGCTGCGAGTGTAGACATAGCCCAAAGGGCTCTGGCCTCTTCCAACAGCACAGTCAGGCCCTGCCGTGGGCTCCCCAACTAGCACTGGTCCTGATAGAGGCGTGGGGCTAGTCCTCTGTCCCCAGCACAGTTCAGTGCTCAGCCTGTGGCCCTGCTTCAGCCCCAGGCATGCAGCCGAGTCTCTCGAACACTGGGAAGCGGGTGGCTGTGGATGCAGGTACCTGCAAACGCTCTGTCCACGGCTGGGAGGGGAGTCTCTCGCTACGCCCGGCTGCTGGCTGAGTTCGCACAATGACAGGGTGCAGCGAGACCCCGGAGCCCTAGTCACACTGAGAACGCTGCCCCAGGCTCCCTGCCGCCTTTGCCTTTCAAGGGTTTCATTGCTTTTTCATCGTGAGACGAAGAGGCAGAAGAGTGAGGGGCAGAGAGATGAGAGGGCGGAGGAGAATAATGGAACCAGAGCCTCCCTGATGCCATCTCGGGAAGGCTTTGTAGTAGACAGACTAAAGCACGCAGGGGACTCAGGCACAAGGAATGCCTGGGCAATTAAAACTATTAAGAAGCGTTTGGCAACAGTAACCATTCTGCATGCAAGTTATTACAAAGTGTCTGACAAACCAGAAAGAGTCATCTCGGCAGAGGGGTCTTGCAGAGGAGGGTATTAGCGACCTCCATTAAAGAAAGATTTCCACATGAGCATTGCATTACCTGTACCCATTTATATAAATCATCCACCCAAAACAAGCACTATCAAGCCAGACAGATTGAGGACAGATTTAAATTCAGTGACAAGAAGAAAGCAGAGCCTTTACCCATCCCACATAAATCCTGCCAAAAATGGTCAATCGCTAAAAGGCACCGAGAGCAACAGCTGCCGACAGCATATCACTTTATTTCTGTTGTACTCTGCTGAGTGACAGCAGAAGTAAACATTCATTTCCCCTGTATTCTGCTCGGCAACAGGCTATGTATAAATGCAAACTCCACTTGGTGCTAATTGCGCATCTTTGGCAGAGTACAGTACACAAGACTCCACTCACCTGTGGTGTAACAGCGACAGACCCAAGCAGACAGTCCTAGAAATGCATGTCCTTGGACCAGGGACGGGAGGGTGTGAGCAAGACAATCAGATTATCCAGAATGTGACTCTGCTGGACAAGAGAACTAAATTTATTGCTCCTGCAACACCAGGAAGTATTTCCGCAAGCCGGGGTGAATGCTGTCCCTCTCTGGGCTTGGAACCATGCAAGAAAAGCTCCATCATGGGACTACATGCAGTGGGCTGAGAACTCCTCCCCGGATGGTTCCTCAGGCGCAGTTCAGATATTTCTCTTCCCGGCTGACACCAGGGTGGGAGAGGCAGCTTCGCAGCCCGAGAGTCAAAACACTGATGTTTATTTAGGACGTAACAAACCTATCACTTGAGAGACTAGCGTGACGGCGGCTCCCATTTCCACTCACACCAGTCCTCCCACCCGGCCCCAAGCGAGACAGTGGCCCCTGTCTGGCATCCACCTGTCCTGCAGATCCCCTTTTGCAAACCCGTACCGGAGGGGTCCCAAGGTGACAGGCAAGGTCCTGCAACCAGCACATGCTGCACTTTGGAGTATACGGGACTGGACTTGGGTCCAGAATGGTTCTAGTGGCAGGTGCTTGCAGGGCACGCATCTAAAAATCACAGAGTAGATGACAGGTGGATGAGAACTCAGGAAGATCCACCTCACTGCAAGCTGGATTGACTTTTACACAAAGATCCACCTCACTGCAAGCTGGATTGACTTTTACACACACACACACACACACACACACACACACACACACACTCTTAAATTACACAACAGGCCTGATTCTCCTTTCACCTGCGTGCAAGTGTCTTCTCTTAAGTCCTGGGGCACCTTAGAGACTAACAAACAGAGCGAGTCATGATGCACTTTTCTTACCCCTCTCCGCCCCCAGCTGGAAAGCAACAGCAAACAGTCTCTTAAGTCAACAGACTGATGCAAAACAGGTGTGAGATCACGATCACACTCGGGACATTGATTTCAGCTCACACGAATCAAGATTTAGTATTTCGCAGGGCGATCAGGAAAGACACAGCATGACACATCAGCCAGCCCTGGGAGCTCCGTGTGGAGGGCCACCCGTGGATATGACAGCGCCTCATTCTGAACCCTTTGTCTGGGTGTGAAAGCTAACCAGCCGCACACAGCTCTGCTGCTAAAGAGAACTTTGATCTCCAAGGAAAACGAGGCTGAAGTTCTCCTCTCCCAGCCTTGCTCTCTGCACAAGGACAGGGAATCATAATTGCTGGGCTGTCAGATTAGACCTGAAGCCAGCCTGGTGATGAGAATTGGAGATAACAATTGCTGAGCCGCTCATTCCAGGCTACTGTGTTTTCAGCTCCAATAGGAGAGCAGGGAGTCCTATGGAAACAGGCCCCCAGGGAGCCCATCTGTCGGTAATTACAAGGGATTTTCTAGGTACAAATTCCAAGAAAGGGGCAAGTTACTTCGTTGTTTAAGCAATAAGAAGAGACACTTTAAATACATGAGGAGCCAGAGAAAGACAAAGGTCATTGGAGGGGCTCTTCTTAGAAGGGAAGGCAAGCTAATGACTGATGACATCAGAAAGGTGAAACAAAAGAAAGGACTATGCAGCACTTTAAAGACTAACAAGATGGTTTATTAGGTGATGAGCTTTCATGGGCCAGACCCACTTCCTCAGACCAAATTCTGGAAGAGAATTGGCATGACCATATATACCAAAGGAATATAATGAAAAAAAGTGAACACATTATAAAGTGTTTGTCAGTTTTATAATGTGTTCACTTTTTTTCATTGTATTCCTTTGGTATATATGGTCATGCCAATTCTCTTCCAGAATTTGATCTGAGGAAGTGGGTCTGGCCCACGAAAGCTCATCACCTAATAAACCATCTTGTTAGTCTTTAAAGTGCTGCATAGTCCTTTCTTTTGTTTCAGCAAGACCAGACTAACACGGCTACATCTCTATCACTATCAGAAAGGTGAGACATTCATTGCTTCCACTGCTTCAGACTAGGGATGTAAAATCCCATTTAATTAGTTAACCCATTAAACATTATGTTTAACTGGTTACCCAATTAAACAGAGCAAGCGGGAGGCCAGGCTGGAGTGCCCCCTTCTCCCAGGGTGGGGGGCTGCTCCAGCACCGGCTGGTTAACTGGTTAAACATTCACATCCCAACTTCACTACTTTAAAAAGGTGAAGGTGACCAGACAGTCGACACCTCCACGACAAACTAGAGGAGGAACAGGGTAAAGGATATTTAGCTACATTCCAGTCAGCAGGACTTGATGAAATTCATCCCAGTGTGCTTAAGGAACTAGATGAAGAAATCTCAGAACCGTTAACAAGTGTCCTGGAGAACTCCTGGAAGACTGGTGATGTCCCCGAAGACTGTAGAAGGGAAACAAAGAGGACTGAGGAATTACAGACCAGTCCGCCCAACAAATTATTAAACAATGAATTCGTAAGCACCTGGGGATAGTGGAGTTGTAAGGAATAGTCAGCATGGATTTGTCAACAAGTCGTGTCAAACCACCTCATTCCCTTCTTTGACAGGGTTATTGGCCTAGTGGATAGGAGAGAAACTGCAGATGTGATAGGATAGTCTCATAAGCAAACTCAGGGGAATGTGGTCTAGATTAAATTACTATATGGTGGGTGCACAGCTGGTTAAAAGACTGTACTCGAAGAACAGCTATCAATAGTTTGCTGTCAAACTAGGAGGGCGTATATCTCACGGGGTCCCACAGGGGCCAGTCTTGGGTCTGGTACTATTCAATATTTTCATCAATGACTTGTATGATGGAGTGGAATGGAAACAAAATTTGCAGATGACTCAAAGCTGGGAAGGGCTGCAAGCACTCTGAAGGAGAGAAGTAGAATTCAAAACGACCTTGACAAATCGAAGAATCGGGCTGGATTCAAGAAGATGAAATTCTATAAAGACAAGTGCAAACCACTTCACTTAGGAGGCAGAACACCAATGCACAGCTACAACACGGAGACGAACTGAGGAGGTGGGCATACTGCACGCGGGCTCTGGGGCGTACAGTGAATCACAAACTGAATACAAGCCAGCGACATGCTGCAGATGCAAAAAGGGTTCCTGTCATTCTGGGGTGTCACATCAGAACAGGAGGAAATCACCTCACTCTGCTCTGCACTGATAAGGCTGCCGCTGGAGCGCTGGGTCCGGTTCTGGGTGCCACACTTTAGGAAAGAGGTGGACACATTAGAGAGCCTAGAGGAGAGCAACAAAAGCGATCAAAGGTTTAGAAAATGTGACCTGCAAGGAAAGTTTTAGGAAACTGGGCCTGCTTAGTTTTGAGAAAAGGTTGGGGGGGGGGCTGAAAAGGGCTGTTATAAAGAGAACACAGATCAATTGTTCTTCATGTCCATGAAGGGGAGACAGGAAGCAATGGGCTTGATCCTATTTAGGTTAGATGTTAGGAAAATCTTTCTAGTGCTCAGGGTAGTTGTGCTGTAGAATGACCTTCCCTGGAGGCTGTGGAACCCCCGTCACTGGAGGTTTTTAAGGACAGGCTGGACAAACACCTGTCAGGGTTGATCTAGGTCTCCTTGGTCCTGTCTCAGCACAGGCGGCTGGACTTGTCGACTTCTCAAGGTCCCTGCCAGCTCTAAGGTTTTATTCAACCCTAATCCAGACTCTGCTTCTGCTCATGAAAAAGCAGGTTCCCGCTTTCTCCGGTCTGGTTTTGCCACAGGCCTACTCTGCTTTATTGCTTGTGTGAGTCCAATGCAGGCAGTGCATTTATTAACTCCCTCTGACATCTGTAGGTGCGGGGAGTTTAAAAGCAGCTTCTGATCACTTAATTCCACTTGTACATGCTCTGTCGGGAAGAATCTCAGGGTCTGTCTGCACAAGGATAGAAAGAACTCCTGGCCGACCTGGGTCAAATGACTCAGGCTCGGGGGCTGAGGGAGAAAAACACGGTGCAGACCTTTGGAGGGGGAGGGAATACAATCGAGCAGTGGGAGGTAGGGATGTTCAATATCGGTTAACTGAATAGTCAATTAACCTCGTGAATTTTTATCGGTTACTCGACCAGTCTCTAGTCTCTGGGGTTGGGGCCGGCAGCCAGTGCGCTCCAGCCTCACCCCCGAGGAGCCTCCTGCCATGCTGTGCTGCTGCTGTATCAGAGGCAGCAGTGCAGGGGGCCAGATGAGAGCTGGTCCGCAAGGGGAGCCAATTTAAAAACCAGCTTCCCTCGTGGACCGGCTGCCTGTTGCCCAACGCTGCTGCCTCTGATACAGGATGGCAGCAGCCCCTGTCCAGGGGAGTCTGAGCTCCCGGACCCCGGTGTAAGCTGGAACTGAGCCAGGCTGCCTGCCTCCTAATACTCCTAACAAACCCAGGGTCTGCTAACTTAAATTCTACTAACCCTGGGCTTACATTGCAATGTATTAGGAGCCCCAGTGGGGGGAGGTCCTGGACTGGCACAAGCCAGGACTGAGCTGGGCTGCTGGAGCAGCCTGCTAAAAAACTTACTGGCAAGGAGGGGTGGCGGGAGGGGAGGATGCATGTAGTCTACAACATTAACCTATAAGCTTTTGCTTATCGATTAATCGGTTAAACAACTCCACTATTACATCCCTAGTGGGAGGGTGGAGGGTCCCAGAACTTGAGTTTCAAGTCCACTCGAAATGTTGACACAGCAATTTTTAGCCCTGCTGCCCAGGCCAGCTGCGGCTATGCCACAGGTCTGCTATCCCTGAGCAGACATACCCTAGCGATTATTAAGCCCACAACTGGCTAGTCCTTGGCTCATCTTCAGTAACTAACCTGAATTTTTAAAAAACACACATGGCTGTAGAATTGCGTTAGGAAGGCATCTCAGAACTGGCTGCTAAGAAGCATGCAAAAAGTCACCTGGACATTTCTTCTTCCACCAGCTTCCTAGGTAATACTGTTGCAAAACAACAGGTAAGAAAGGCAGAAGCTGAGACAAAGAGATTCAATTCCTGCACCTTCTTAAAAGGGTTTCTTCCAAGAAGCTGAAGAATTAATGCAGAGCCACCGTCTCAGCCAGCAGGACTCAAACCATTCAGCCGAGCGCTAGCACTTAGCACTGCAAGTTCTAAATATTTCAAACTCTTAGTTCTTTTTCCCAGGTTCCACAGCAAACAATGGACATTTTGTCTGCTGCTGCTTCACGGAGGTTTATTATTTATTGAAGATTTCCTTTTTTAAGTTTTAAACCTCCCCTTTCCGATTCAGTATCCTCTCTGCATGTCAGTTCAGTTTCCTCAGCAATAGTAAATTGTGTCATGAGAGACTATTTTAAAGATCTTGCACCATATGGCTAACATTCTTCCCACCAGCTTCAGCAAGTATACACCTCCAGAAACGGTTTTCATACACATTCTTCTTTTATTTCACACTTCACGTATGGAGTTTCATGATTTGTTATTTCTACATGTTGGCAGGCAACAATCAGCAGACAACAATTAACATATGTGCTGGGGGGGGTTAAAATACCCAAACGTTAGCACACAGCTCATGCTTTAGACACAGTTTGTGGCCGTGCTATTTCAGAAGGCCACTCCAACACGCTGTTTGAGAATGCCCACAAAGGTGCATCTGAATCCACTTAGAACAATGCCAAAGGGGGAGGGGAAGAGTACTAGATGGAAACTGGAAATGAACGATCTAAATGGTTGAGATCAGCGTTGAGTCCCTTAGCAACGGTTCTCCCAATCCCAGAACACGCTCCACAGGTACCAGCGTCTAAAGAGACAATACCCCTGGGTGAGCACAGACCAGCTTACTGTACATGCAACACTGTTCCATCATCTAGATAAAGAGATACAAAAAATCACAGGCCAGTGGGATAGCAGCTGTTCGATTGCCTAGCTCTGGTCCCACCCTCATGCCTGTGGACATCAGCTCGGGAAGGCCAAATAGCTCAGAGATACACCGTTGTTCTCGCCACTCAGAGCAAGCAATGCTTTCCTAATCACACGTGAGCCCTTTGGACCTGGCCCACACTTCAGCACGAGCTTTTTCTGGAAACCAGCACATGTCCTGCGGCTCGTTATTACTGACAGGGGGCACTGGCTATGGCCACATTAGGCAGGAATTGAGAAAGCCTTGTGCTGCTAGCACGTTTCCAGGTCCCATCCTGAAAGTCACTCACAGGCCAGGGAATTAGAACTGCTGCACCAGGGACCAGCGGCAGTGACAAGATAAAGCAGAAGCTGCGCCTGCCTGGATTTGCTCCGGGGAAGGGGATGCTACCTTCTCAGTCCCTTAATTCATTTTATTCTTGGACACCTGACCCAGAATTAAAGGCTCAAGACAGCCAACAGGTCAATTCCAAGGGGAGGTGGGAAGGGGGCATCAGACGAAGCCAAATGGGAGCAGCGACGCCGGTGTGAAGGGCCAGGACTCGGATCTGTGCTGGGGATTGCCTGTGTTCTCTTGTGACTCGGGAGCTGGTGGGACGCTGCTGCTCTCTCGGGCTGCTTGGTTCATTTTGCAATCATATGAAAAAAACCTTTATTAATAATGAATGTGCTCCCAGCAGCTGCCTGCTTATGCTGCGGTGCTAACGGGGCCTGGGCAGAAATGCCAGCGACGGCCTTTTGAAGAGCCTCCTTTCACAGGCGCCAGCGTGATGGATGGCGGGGCCCCCTGAAGGAGCTCACAGGCCGCTGTACGGTTCTTGGGGAGGGGGGAGGCTTCGACAAGGCAGTGGGAACAACGGGGTTCGTGCATGCAGCAGCCACACAGAGCGCAGAGGTGGCTGGCATAACCCAGGGGAAAGACCCAAAGAAGCAGGAGAGCAGCGACAGCCCCCACCTCCCGTTGCTATTGAAAGCTCCCTCAGCTGGCAGTAGGGCATCGCCAGCCGAGTGAGCAGGCTTCAGCGCAGGCTGCTGCACACTGCAGGGGAGAGGTCTGGCCCTGGGAGCCCCGGGCAGCGGATTCCCACCCCCGACAAAATGTAGGAACATAAGAGCGGCCAGACTGGGTCAGATCAAAAGCCCACCCAGCCCAGTGTCCTGTCGGCCCACAGTGGCCAATGCCAGGTGCCCTAGAGGGAGTGAACAGAGCAGGGAATCATCCAGTGATCCCTCTGCTATCTCCCATTCCCAGCTTCTGACAAACCGAGGCCAGGGACACCATCTCTGCCCATCCTGGCTAATAGTCATTGATAGACCCTACCTCCATGAATCTATCTAGCTCTTCTTTGAACCCTGTTAAAGTCCTGGTCTTCACCACATCCTCTGGCAAGGAGTTCCACAGGTTGACTGTGTACTGTGTGAAGAAAAACTTCCTTTTGCTTGTTTTAAACCCTCTACCTATTGATTTCATATGGTGACCTCTAGTTCTTGTATTATGGGAACAAGTAAACAATTTTTCCTCATTCACTTTCTCCACACCAGTCATGATTTTATAGACCTCTGTCATATCCCCTCTTAGTCTCCTCTTTTCTAAGCTGAGACATCCCAGTCTTTAACCACCGTTCAAATGAGTAAAGCCCAGATAGGAGCCTACTGGGAAGAGGAGCTCAGACAGAGGGGTGATTCTAAATGAACCCTTCTCTCCTGACACAGGGAGCCACACTCCAGCTGGGACTCTCGGCTCTCTCCTGTGAGCTGCAGCCATCAGCTGGAGCCCCGAGCTCAGAGTGCTGGTGTGAGTCCAGCCTCAGGCCACCCTTGCAGGGTGGGGCTGGTCGGGAGCCCAATCTCTGCACAACTGGGAGGCAGCGGTTCTGAGCCTGCTGAGCTTTGCCATCACCGCCCCCTCCTGACCACAGGGTGCTGACTTGCTAGCCACTAGCCCTGCAACATGGTTCCCCAGGGCCTCGGAGCAGGAGTCTGGGGGCCAGTCTCCGAGCTGATCGGAACTGCAGAGCTTGTCTGGATGGCCACAGCTTCCCGTGCACACTGGCCGCTGTCAGGTGTGTGGTAAAACCATCCTGAGGCCAGCTCTGGAAACCGACTGTTCCTGTCCCGGCAGTACCTCCCTGCACACTGGCAGGGCAGCACGCAGAACAGGCCTGCAAACCGCACAAGGGAACCCGGCCAAGAGTCCTCAGTGCAGCATTTTATTCTTTAGGCTTCAAAATGAGCCGCAGCCCATCCTGGGTCAAGGCATCAGCCAGGGCAACTCGGGGAAGCCCTGTGGCTGGGCAGACACGGCTGCTCCCACAGAGAGCTGCCTGCTATTGGTGGATCCACACACTGCTCCACGCTGGCTGGCCACCCTGCCACATCTCTGTGCCACTGCTGAGCTGGGACGGCAGCAATAGCACTTTTTAAAAATGGTTCTTCATTACATGGCCAAGACCCCAAACTGTGCAGATAAGGCAGCACAGTCCCTGCCTTTGGGCCTAGCAGCACAGCAAAGCTGAAAATAAACCAGCTGGGAAGAAGGGTGGGGAAAGGAGAGATGGGGGGGGGCATCCTCATATTGTCACTCCATAGCTGGGGCACTGCAGGGCTGAATGAGTCTTCGCGTCCATTCTGAAAAATGCATGTAAACCAAGTTTTCAAAAGTCTTCCACAAACAGATGTGCCTTGGGAAGGGGGGTGGCCCACCAGGAGAAGCAAGCCTGGAGGAAGGGAGCAAATGAGGGGAGGCGCCTGCACGTTGGGTAAGGAAGGCATGCCTGAAAACCCTTCCCTTTGCAGGCATGTAAAAGCTCAGCCAGGCTCAGGCCAGGCAGGAGCCCCTGGGTGAATTTCCTCTGAAGCACCAGTCAGCAGCCGCAGTCAGGATCCTGCCCCGCGGTCTCCACGGCCCGCGACGTGACTCACTCTGGCTAATCCCACACCTTCCTGCTGGTCCCAGAAGTGCTGCATTGCAGACGCCCCCCTCCTAGTCAGGAGCTCATCTTCAGACTCGCTCTCAGAGCCAGTAAACGCTGCAAGGACGACTCCTCGCCCCCCACCACACTTCCAGGGCTGGTCTCCTCTGCTGGCCTGCGCCTCCTCACCTGGGTCCCTCTGCCCTCCAGACTGGGGTTAGCACAGTGCCTCTCCCTGAGCGGCCCAGTCTCCTCCAGTCAGTTGGCTTCCCTTCCGTCTGCAGCTCTCAACGCTCCGAGCCAGAGCGCGGCACAAGCCGGGAGCAGGAAGGATTCTGCGTGGGTCTCCCGCACAGCTGAGCTGCATGTGTCAAAACATCTCAAAGCCTGAGGCGTGAAAGCAGCAGAGTGGGAGGGGAGGAAGTTTCAATATTTACAATGGGCTTGTATGGAACTCCCAGAAATATCCAACCCTGGACAAACTGGCTAGACACAGGCTGCCGAGCTGCTCCTTTGCGGAAAGCTACCGACACGTGCCTCTCTCCATGCCAAGGGGGACTGGACAGCTACCTGCATCTCCAGTCACCACCATTCCTCACGGAATATGAAACCTCCTGCTTCTGGGATTAAACCAAACTCTATCGGGGCTTGTCTAGACTGGCATGTTTTGCCTTTTGGCGTCAAAGCAGTGAGCGCATTTACACTGCAATGCCACTTATCAGGAAAAAAACCAGTTTTGGTGACAAAAAGCTTCTACCGGTGCGAGAGACGTTTGTCTTTTCCCCTCCCTTTACTGTCGACAAGAGCCAGGATGGACTCTGCTGTTTGTTTTGTCCAGAGAATTGGCTTCCGCCAGTGTCCCACCATGCCCCTTCTGGTCTTTTACCTAGTTGTACAAAGGGCGAGAACCAAGGAAGTAACAAGTCGTGGATGCAAAATAAGAGATGCCGTGTCTGAGCCCAAGAGGAGCAGGAGTCGCTCTCTGTAGATTATGCCTCCAGGCCGATTAGCAGTGAAACCGAAAGCTCACGGAGCATTGTGTGTGCGTGCCCCTGTCCCCCAACAGCAGTGTGGTGCCCCATGGCCAAAGGCTGACACAGTGAGTGCATGAATGAGGGACTGATGGCTGGGAGTGGTAGTAAACTCAGCAGCGTCTCCTTTACTCACTGCCCTGTACAGTGTAGGAACAAAGGGTCAGTCGATATAATTAGAGTCAGGCAAATTTAGAACATATAAAGAAAAGAGCCGACTGCCAGGCTGTGACATTCACTTCTATGCAAGGTCCCTGACGTCAAATACCAGAGCTGACTTTTAACAACATTCCAGAGGATCCAGTTCCTCCTAAAGTGACACAAACTCACTCCTAGGATAAATAAAGTGTGTGTGTGTGTGTGTGTATGCGTACACAAGATAGTGCCAAAGTGTGTCCAACTCAATAAAGGTGCATCTACACAGAACCCTAAACTTGAAATAAGATACGCAATTTGCACTATGCAAATTGCGTATCTTATTTTGAAAGTATTTCGAAATAGCTTATTTTGAAATTTGGCGCATCTACACAGCGCCAAATTTCAAAATAACATGCTATTTCAAGCCATTCCTTATCCCTCATGCAACAAGATTTACCGGGATGGCGAAATAGCACACCCATTATTTCAAAAAATACTATGAAATAAGAGGCGACTTGTGTAGACGCGGGGTAGCTATTTTGGGATACAGTGCAGTGTAAATGTACCCTGATCTCTTTAAACAGTGTATCTAGTGAATGTCAAACCTCAATTGCAAATTTGTGCCATCTTGAATAAAATATGTTTTGAATAGCAGCCTAAGAATTGTGTGGCCGCTGTAGTGAAGTGCGTGTTATGGAAGGAAGGATAACAAGGTTTTATGTCTCAGGACAAGGTAACCCAGGCCCTGCAAGGGACAGGAAGAGATCCCACGCAGGACTGTGCAACTGGCCAGGTGGGCCGCTCTGTCTTCCTTGCAAGCCGTGAGTATCACCCACAGCCAGAAGCAAGACACCAGCTGTGAAGGAGACGTGTAGATGGCTGATTGTAATGGCAGAATGTTGTTCCACAGGCAGAGGTTAACCGAATGTTACCACAGTTTGTTCCCTCTCTACACGCCTGCTCAGGATTTGCACTCGCACATTTGGCTGCCTGTGGCATATCGCCCATGATTCTATCACCCTCCACATTCGCAGTGCTCTGAGAAGTATGCCAGCCCTGCAGCTAACCCAGTTGTAGCCGTTGCCACTGGCACAGCACTGGGGGGGTCAGCAAACACGCTCAGCCACTAACAGCATGTCCAGTAGCACATAGCCACTCCCGCTGGGGTACATCTCACCCCAGACTGATCCCTGCTCAGACATTTCCGACCACTGCCCATTTGCAGCTCCTCTCTCTTGCTGGATGTTGGGGTTCTGTAGGTCAGTGGTGCCCCTCTACAGCTGCCAACCCCTCTTCCTGACTGTGAATGCTTCTCTTGTCAGTCACTTGGAGCAGTCTCTGCCAGCTGGGTGCTGGCACACACTGCAGAAGAATGCAATTGGAACACTGGCAAAAACATGCCACTGAGGCGCGTATCTTACTTCGCAGGTCATTGCCATAGCTAATGTTGTTGGGTTTGTCATAAACACAAGCAACTATAGACACTGGGAGACGACCAACAACTCCACGCACCCAAAGAAACCCCTCCGTGGATTAAGATCAATAGAAAAAGAGGGACGGTGAATTGCATCTCCATGTAGAGAGATAGGGAGTGCTCAGAACTTGTATAAGTCCCACTAGAGCCCTCAAACTAGGGCTGATGGCTCAGCCTCATGCTGGCCCTCGGCACAGAATTTCCCCAGCAGGTTCATGAGAAAGGTGAACTAAAACTCTGTGCCCACCCCTGTTAAATCGCCCAGAAAAGGATGGATGATCTTCCCCCCATTAACTGGGGTGTATTTGCAATACGAGAGCCCTTCTATCCTCTGAGGCGGGTGTGTGATATAGAACCCCCTCCAACCTGAAACAAATTATTTCCGGTAACCATGCTACACAATCACATCATAAGCATCCAGGAACCCAGCCCTGCAATCAGTTGCGGTGCCAACTCTGCCCACATATCTATACAAGCAAATTCATTACTGGAGCCAACAACACAAGCTACCAAATCAGAGGCTTATTTGACTGCACATCCAGTAATTTGATCTATGCCATAAAATGCCAGCAATGCCCCACTGCTGTATATATTGGACAAACTTGACAGTCCCTGTGGGAAAGAATCAATGGACACAAATCAGATATCCATAAAGGGAACATACAGAAAACTGTTGGGGAACACTTTAATCTACCTGGTCACACTTTAAAAGATCGCCAAATGGCTGTCTTATTAAAGACCAATTCTACAAGCCAAATACACAGAGAAGGGTTGGAATTACAATTCATCCACAGATTTAATTTTCACACCTATGGCCTCAATTGAGATAATGGATCACTGGGACATTATTAAACAAACAAACAATGAAGGTGCCAACAGCTCTTTGTCTGTGTAGATTCTTGTGGTGGTACTTTTCCTCTCTAATTCCTATCCTATGATCCTTATCTGCTTCTTTTAACTATCCAATTTTTAGGTGCTTATAGATTATCAGTTTTGACTGTTTGGTTTTCCCTTTGATATTTACATACCTTCTGCTTCTTGTTTCCTGCCCCCTTCCATTTTTTCCTTCCCCTCTCTCCTTTCTCTCCTATTTATTTTGGGTCTGGACATCCTAAACTCAAAACTCCAGTCATTTGAAGAAGTGGGCTGTGCCCACGAAAGCTCATGATACCGTCTACATGTTTTGTTAGTCTATAAAGGGCTACCAGACTATTTGTTGTTTTTTAAGTTTATCCTAGCTAAGAGAGTCCAGCCTGCACATGTGGCTAAGCAGAGATGATACAGCAATAAAGCCATCCTAGGCTGGACTGACAGATTTACAAGCTCAGTGGGAGCACAGGAGAGGGAGAAAGAAGTCAGCGCACAAACACGCTCGCAGACTCCACAGCCAGGCCGAAATCCCCACGGATGCCAAGGGAGACAGAGAGAAGGGGAGAAGTGGGAGACTTTCTACCACAGCTTCATTACTAGGGTATATCAGATCAGCTTGTCTTCCACAGGGGTGGGCGGGTCGCCCGGTTTCAGTGCGCACGGAATCCATCGCTGCAGGGCCAGAGCCGCAAGCCATGATGGAATTCATAAACAGCAATTCCTGTTCCTTATACAAATCAGTTCTTCCTCTCCCGGCACTTTACAGGTACTGGTGTACTGGTGTTCCTTTCCTCTGCCAACTTCACTACACTGAGCCAGAGCACGCCACCTGTCTCAGCCCAGAGCAAAATGAAAACTGCCCTCCTCTTGGTCGTAAGCATTTTGGTTCTTCCCTGCTTGGCCGCTACACGTCCTCTGTCATGCCACCTCGCTCAGTATAGGCAGCCGCCCACTGCCTGCGAGCCCCCACCACACACCAACATGCTGTGCCCGATGTCAAACCCAGCCACAAGCATCCACCTTGGCCTGGAGGCCAGCGTGAAGCTCCGGCTCCCACAGGGAAGGAGCCACCAGGGTTCTCTGGGGAGCCAAGCCCGAGCTCTCCTCCGGCGGGAATGCGCTCGAGCAGCATGAAGGTGCTTTGTAGTTCTACTACAGCCAAACTATACCACGTGATGTGTCAGTTGCTATGGTAACCGTGGTTTCTCATGAAGAGAGGCATAAATAGTCTTGTAAAAGCCTCCCTGGAACTGGAGTCCCTTGCTGCCAGGCTGCAGTAACCTGAACATCTTCTTCGTCTCCGTGCTGTCGGGCCCTCTCCTCGCCCCCGCCTCTGGAGATTCGTCCTGCCCAGGCGAGGGCCACGGGGCAGGTTCTCCCTGCTGCAAGGAACATACCAGGAAACGCCGGTGAATACTGAGCTAGTATGAATTTCAGGCCCACTGCCCTCCGGGTGCTTATTTCCGGAGACACAGGGCCGCCTTCTTTCCTGTGGATCCCGAATACTGTTCAAAATGGCAGGAAGCGAGTCAAGCTGAATTCTGTGCCTACCACTAACACCCAGCTCGGCCTCCGGTCCTTTGCCTAATCAGAGCTTGTCGCCCTCCATCAGCGTCAGGGCAGAACCCAAGAGGCAAAGCCATGCGAGGTGGCCATGGGCGTTGATGAAGCATCCTCTGGAGGACGAACGGGACTATCACGGTCTGGGAGACAATTTCAATAGTGGCCTCTTGGATAAAGGCCTCCCGGAGGGGCACAGCTGGCTAATGCAGGAGCATTTCCTTTGGGGAACAGCTCCGCAGAAACTGGTCCCTCTGGCAGACGTCCCAAAGAGAGATGATCCCTGCCTAGTTCCGGTTTATTGTGCCAGCTAGAAACCCCTAGCCAGGGGACAAGTGTCTCAAATACAACAGGCGCCGTCGGACAGGCTCCAGCCACAGCCAGCTCAGAACAGTGCTCAGAGCAGCCAGTCCCTCACGGGACTGACTGGCCCTGCTGATTTCAGTGATGCTCCAATTGATCGTGAAGGGCTCTCCATGTCCCCCTCCTGCAGCAGGCCAGTGAGACAAGGGCTCACATACAAGTGCACGACACACTCAGAAATCATCTGTGGGTCCCTGGCCATCGGACGGATCACACTGTACCTTACACTGATCACCTGCTGCAGCGAGAGGGGGCCCTAATTAAACTTGGGAGTTGCCCATCATTAGATGCCTCCCAAGGAGGAGAGAGCCTATGCCCAGGATGCTTTGACCTAGGAGGGGTCTTGTGTCTAATTTCCTCCTCTTCCGGCTTTAAGGGAAGAGTTGAGAGAATTCCATTCTCTGCTGTTTGACAGAAAGGCTGGGTTTGGGGTTATTTCCATTGTTCTATCCCCTCTGGCGTGATCTATTTCACTTCACGCTCTCCCAGGGCAGCCTGCCTACTGAACCCCTCATCCGCAGCCCCACCCCAGAGCAATGACTGAAATGAAGAAAAGCAAAATGTGTTTGAGTTAAGGACCCCAGCAACGCTGGGCCAATCTGAGACTTTCCGGGACATAGTAGGGCTGTCCCACCTCCAATCTGACAGTCCTGATGCTGTTACGGAGGATGAAAGGCTCAGGGAAGGAGAGCAGTCAATGGGAGCAGAGGGAAACCATCCCATAGTTGGGACCCTCCTTCCAGAGGGTGATGTTGTATCCTCTCGTGCCGAGGATACTTCTCCGGGGGAGGGAGCTCCAGCTGTTAGGAAGAAGCAGGTTTTAGTAGTGGGGGATTCGATCATTAGAAATATAGATAGTTGGGTTTGTGATGACCGGGAGAACCGTATGGTTACTTGCCTGCCTGGTGCGAAGGTTGCGGATCTCTCGAGGCATCTAGACAGACTTATGGGCAGTGCTGGGGAGGAGCCGGTCGTCGTGGTACATGTTGGTACCAATGACATAGGGAAGGGTAGAAGAGATGTTCTGGAGGCCAAATTTAGGTTACTAGGAAAGAGACTGAAATCCAGAACATCTTTGGTGGCATTCTCTGAAATGCTTCCAGTTCCACGCGCAGGGCCAGATAGACAGGCAGAACTTCAGAGTCTCAATGCGTGGATGAGATGATGGTGCAGGGAAGAGGGGTTTAGATTTATTAGGAACTGGGGACACTTTTGGGGTAGGGGGAGCCTATACAGGAATGATGGGCTCCACCTAAATCAAGGTGGATCCAGACTGCTGGCATTAAACATTAAAAAGGTCGTAGAGCAGTTTTTAAACTAAGAGGTGGGGGAAAGCCGATTGGTGCGGGGGAGCACCTGGATCGGATGGAGACTTCTCTTACACGAGGCTCCATAGATAGGGATTCCCTAGAAGTTAGTCAGATAGGGAACGTGGGAAATAATATATGGGCAAGATCAGATGTGAAACAATCGTGCATAAAAAAATCCAATGTGTCTGTGAAAGGCGGACATATAAATAGTGGTAGTTTTCTAACATGCTTTTACACTAATGCTAGGAGTCTGTCTAATAAGATGGGTGAACTGGAGTACCTCATATCAAAGAAGGAAGTTGACATAATAGGCATCTCAGAAACATGGTGGAATGAGGACAATCAGTGGGACACTATCATACCGGGATATAAATTATATCGGAAAGACAGAACAGGTGGTGCGGGTGGCGGAGTGGTACTATATGTGAAGGATAATGTAGAATCAAATGAAGTAAAAATCCTAAAGGAATCAAAATGTTCCATAGAATCATTATGGATAACAATTCATTCCTCTAATATGAATATGGCATTAGGAATATATTACCGACCACCTAACCAGGACAGTGATAGTGATGCTGAAATGATAAGGGAGATTAGAGAGGCTACCAAAATAAAAAACACAGTAATAATAGGAGATTTCAATTATCCCCATATTGATTGGGTGCATGTCACCTCAGGACGGGATTCAGAGATTAAATTTCTTGATGCCTTAAATGACTGCTTCTTGGAGCAGCTAGTACAGGAACCCACAAGGGGAGAGTCGATTCTCGACCTAGTCTTGACTGGAACGCAGGATCTGGTCCAAGAGGTAACTGTTACTGGACCGCTTGGAAATAGTGACCACAATATAATAACTTTTAATATTCCTGTGTTGGGAAGAACACCGCAGCGGTCAAACACTCTGGCATTTAATTTCAAAAAGGGGAATTACACTAAAATGAGGAAGCTAGTTAAACAGAAACTAAAAGGGAGAGTAATTAAACTAAAATCCCTGGAAGCTGCATGGGAACTGTTTAAAGACACCATACTAGAGGCCCAACTTAAATGTATACCCCAAATAAAAAAACACAGTAAGAGACCTAACAAAGAACCACCATGGCTAAACAGCCATGTTAAAAAGGCAGTGAGAGAGAAAAGGGCAGCTTTTAAAAAGTGGAAGTCAAATCCTAGTGAGGAAAATAGAAAGGAACATAAACACTCCCAAATTAAGTGTCATAATGTAGTAAGAAAAGCCAAAAAAGAGTTTGAGGAACAGCTAGCTAAAAATTCAAAAAATGATAGTAAAATGTTTTTTAAATACATTAGAAGCAGGAAGCCCGCTAAAAAAGCAGTGGGGCCCTTGGATGATAAAGATATAAAAGGAGCGATCAAGGAAGACAGTGCCATTGCGGAGCGATTAAATGATTTCTTTGCTTCAGTCTTCACGGCTGAGGATGTTACAGAGGTTCCTAAATCTGAGCCAGCCTTTTTAGGTGACAAATCTGAGGAACTCACTCAGATTGAAGTGACATTAGAGGAGGTTATGGAATTAATTGATAAGCTGAATAGTAACAAGTCTCCGGGACCAGACGGCATTCACCCAAGGGTTCTGAAAGAACTCAAATGTGAAATTGCGGAGTTATTAACAGTGGTTTGTAACCTATCCTTTAAATCCACTTTGGTACCAAATGACTGGAAGATGGCCAATATAACACCAATATTTAAAAAAGGCTCTAGAGGAGATCCTGGCAATTATAGACCGATAAGTTTAACATCAGTACCAGGCAAATTAGTAGAAACACTAGTAAAGAGTAAAATTGCAAGGCACATAGAAGAGCAGAATTGTTGGGCAAAAGTCAGCATGGTTTCTGCAGAGGGAAGTCGTGTCTAACTAATCTGTTAGAATTCTTTGAAGGGGTTAATAAACATGCGGACAAGGGGCACCCAGTGGATATAATATACCTAGATTTCCAGAAAGTCTTTGACACGGTCCCACACCAAAGGCTTTTACGTAAATTAGGTGGTCATGGGATAGGAGGAAAGGTCCTTTCATGGATCAAGAATTGGTTAAAAGACAGAAAACAAAGGGTGGGAATAAATGGTAAATTTTCACAATGGAGGAGGGTAACTAGTGGTGTTCCCCAGGGGTCAGTACTGGGACCAATCCTGTTCAACTTGTTCATCAATGATCTAGAAAATGAGGTAAGCAGTGAGGTGGCCAAGTTTGCAGATGACACAAAGTTGTTCAGGACAGTCAAAAGCAAAAGGGATTGTGAAGAACTACAAAAAGATCTCAGCAAACTGAGTGATTGGGCAGCAAAATGGCAAATGAAATTTAATGTGGGTAAGTGTAAGGTAATGCATGTTGGAAAAAATAACCCAAATTACACGTACTACATGATGGGGTCAAATTTAGCTACGACAGATCAGGAAAGGGATCTTGGAGTTATAGTGGATAGTTCTATGAAGACATCCACGCAGTGTGCAGCGGCAGTTAGTAAGGCAAATAGGATGTTAGGAATTATTAAAAAAGGGATAGATAATAAGACAAAAGATATCATACTTCCCCTATATAAAACTATGGTACGCCCACATCTCGAGTACTGCGTGCAGATGTGGTCTCCTCACCTCAAAAAAGATATATTGGCATTAGAAAAGGTTCAGAAAAGGGCGACTAAGATGATTAGGGGCTTGGAAAGGGTCCCATATGGGGAGAGGCTAGAGAGACTGGGACTTTTCAGTTTGGAAAAAAGGCGATTGAGGGGCGATATGATAGAGGTATATAAAATCATGAATGGTGTGGAGAAAGTGATTATAGAAAAATTATTTACCTTTTCCCATAATACAAGAACTAGGGGACACCAAATGAAATTGATGGGTAGTAGGTTCAAAACTAATAAAAGGAAATTTTTCTTCACACAGCGCACAGTCAACCTGTGGAACTCCTTGCCCGAGGAGGCTGTGAAGGCCAGGACTCTATTAGGGTTTAAAAAAGAGCTTGATACATTTTTGCAGGTTAGGTCCATAAATGGCTATTAGCCAGGGATAAAGTATGGTGCCCTAGCCTTCATAACAAGGGCAGGAGATGGATGGCAGGAGATAAATCACTTGATCATTGTCTTCTGTTCTCCTTCTCTGGGGCACCTGGCATTGGCCACCGTCGGCAGATGGGATGCTGGGCTCGATGGACCTTTGGTCTGACCCAGTATGGCCATTCTTATGTTCTTATGTTAATCTGCTCGTCATTTCATACATGGAAGGATAGCTCAGCAGCTTCCATGATCTGGCTGAGTTCCATCCCCGTCAATGGCAGCAGGACTATCACGGCCCACCAAGCGTTATAATGAGAATGGGACAGGTGTACGAGCACGACTCACAGGGAACACGTTTATCTACGGGAAGAGGGAAATTTAACCCGATTCCATTGAGGCTTATGAACAGTCATGAACAAGAAACACTCCGAATGGAAAGCTCCCTCCGGCCTTTATTCCTTAAATACAAAAGTATTAGCCATGACGAGCCAGGCTCAGGCGAGCGTCAAATAGCCAACGAGTGCGTAGGCCTCATGCTGTCACTGCCCAAATCAATTCTACTCACAGCTGCTGGGGAAGACGATGGGGCTGCTGTCCCTGCTGTACGGTTCCAAGTCACCATTGGTCTCTGCAGCAGAAGAGCAATGGGGAAGCGCTTTGTGGCTGAGGCACTGGGCAAACCTGGGGTCAGTTGCTTGCTCTTCCACAGATGTGTCTTCCATGACCTCTGTGAGTCACTTAACCTCTCTGGACCCCAGCTCCCCTCTGCAAGCAAGGCTGAGGCGTTCTCCCTTTCTCCCCTCCCTTCACTTGGCCATTTGGAGTGGAAGCGCTATGTTTGTGCAGCGCCCAACACAACAGGGCCCTGATCTCGGAATCCCTCGGGCAGTTGTAACAGACAGGACTAGCAAGGCCTTGCTACAGAATTGTAATCAAACTCTTTCTTCCTCGAACAGAGACAAGGGGTTGAATCCTGCTTGTTCTGTTCAGGCAATGGACCACACCAGAATCAGTGCTGGCAGGTTTGGAAGCAGGATCTGGCCCATAGTGTGAACTGTGTCAGTGTGAGCGAGAGCAACATAACCGTCCTTCCTCTTATTACAGACCTGGCCTAGAGGTCACAGCTGAGATTTTCAGAGCCAGCTAAAGGATTCGGACCAGAATCTCTCTCCCACTACTGCTATGTGCCTAAATCCCCTAGTCAGCTTTGAGTCGCTCAGGCTTTGTTCTTTCAGTATAATTCCATGTGCTTACTCCACATGGTCCAAAAGGGGTCAGCAGATTTCATTGGACTTCTCCATGTTAGCGTGTAATCTGTACATTACTCTCATCAACAGCAAGCAATCAGGTGGCAGCTTCCCCTTCTTTCTAACGTGGAGTGGTCGCCCAAGTGCCCAGCTGAGAAGGAGCACTGGCTGGGAGTCCCATTCATTCTTATTGCATTATTTGAGTTCCAGGGGGAAAGGTGCGTGAAGTGTTAGATTTCCCTCAATAAAATGTAAAATGCCCACATGAGGTGGATCGTTAGGTATGCCTCTGAGAGGTCACCTCTGTGATGTCAGAATTTCTTTACCTAGTCTGATTCAGTTTATCATTATAGTATTGGAGACATCCCTACCAAAGAGCTTGAGGTTGGTGGGAAGGGAATTAAAAGCGACAGTAATGTCATATCTATACTGTCGGGAAAATCAACACCACAGCGGTCGATCTTCCGGCATTCTATTGAGCAGGTCTAGTCAACACCCACTAAATCGAATGCTGAGGGCACCCCCATCAACCACAGTACTCCTTGCTGTCGCAAGGATGAAGGGAAGTCGACAGGAACATTTCTCTTATCGACCTCCCACTGTGTGAATGGTGCCAAAGTTCAGCTTACGGTACGCTGACTCCAGCTTCGTTATTTACATAGCTGAAATTGTGTACCTTAAGACGACCTTCCCCTTATTATGGACCTGGCTTACGACACAGCATCTGTTATCAACGGTCACAGAGGGCTGTACTCACTCAGATGAGAGCAGGGGCCATGATGCTGGGGTCAGACAAAAGGTTGAGAAGCCCTGAGATCTAGCATCCCCTCCCCCCCCGCAAAGTTATAATAAAACCCCAACTAAGGAATTTCTCAAGCACCATCACATCTGCAGGACAAAGGCATCTTTAATTCAACTGACACATCCAAAACAGAATGACAAGGACAAGTAGTTGTCAATGGCCGCCCACGAGTTGGCCAACAGCAAGAGAAAGAAGGGACTCAACTGAAAGCAGCACCAAATGGAAGATTAGTAAAGTAGCCTCGTCATTTCAAAGGCTGTAGAGTTAATTGACATCACTGGCATTCAAGCATTATTTTCATCATATTAGAAGGAAACAAATATGTTTGGAAGTAGTTACAAGACCTCTGCTCAATGTGCAGTGAGGTTCTAGTTTAAAAAAAAGCAAACAAGATGTTAGGGTGTGTGAGGAGTAAGAGGGAGTGTAACACAGAGCATCTTCCATAAGCCAACTGGGTAGCCTCATCGGGAATACTATGTGCAATACTGTTCACCCCCGCTCAAAAAAGATATTGCCAAAACGGGACTATGGGCTCGGTGGAAGGCAGCAAGAATGATACAGCACAGGAATGCAGGGGCAAGATTAGAAAGGCTAAGGCACAAAAGAGCTAAATCTAGCTAGAGGCATAAAGGGTAACAAGATGTTCTACAAATATATTATTAGGAGCAAAAGGAAGACCAAAGACAGGGCAGGCCCATTGCTCAGCGAGGAGGGAGAAACAATAACAGGAAACTTGGAAATGGCAAAGGTGCTTAATGACTTCTTTGTTTCGGTTTTCATCAAGAAGATTGATGGTGACGGGATGCCTAACATGATGAATGCTAGTGGGAATGGGGTAGGTTTAGAAGTTAAAATAAAAGAACAAAGTTAAAAATTACTTAGAAAAGTTAGATGTCTGCAAGTCACCAGGGCCTGATGAAATGCATCCTAGAATACTCAGGGAGCTGATAGAGGAGGTATCTGAGCCTCTAGCTATCATCTTTAGAAAATCATAGAAATCAGGAGAGATTCCAGAAGACTGGAAAAAAGCAAATCTAGTGCCCATCTACAAAAGGGAAATAAAAACAATCCAGGAAACTACCAACCAGTCAGTTTAATTTCTGTGCCAGGGAAGATAATGGAGCAAGTAATTAAGGAATTCATCGGCAAACATCTGGAAGAAAAGAAGGTGATAGGTAAGAGCCAGCATGGATTTGTAAAGAACAAATCATGTCAAACCAATCTGATAGCTTTCTTTGATAGGATAACAAGTCTTGTAGATAAGGGAGAAGCGGTGGACGTTGCATTCCTAGACTTTAGTAAGGTATGTGACATGGTCTCGCATGATCTTCTTATCAATATATTAGGCAAATACAACTTAGATGGGGCTACTATAAGGTGGGTGCATAACAGGCTGGATAACCATTCTCAGAGAGTAGTTATTAATGGTTCACAGTCATACTGGAAGGGCATAACAAGTGAGGTTCCACAGGGGTCTGTTTTGGGACCCGTTCTGTTCAATATCTTCATCAACGATTTAGATATTGGTATAGAGAGGACGCTTATTAAGTTTGCAGATGATATCAAGCTGGGGGGGGTTGCAGCTGCTTTGGAGGATAGGGTCAAAATTCAAAACGATCTGGACAAACTGGAGAAATAGTCTGAGGTAAACAGGATGAAGTTGAATAAGGACAAATGCAAAGTGCTCCACTTAGGAAGGAACAATCGGTTCCACACATAGAGAATGGGAAGCGGCTGTCTAGGAAGGAGTACTGCAGAAAGGAATCTAAGAGTCATAATGGATCACAAGCTAAATATGAGTGAACAGTGTGATGCTGTTGCAAAAAAAGCAAACATGATTCTGGGCTGCATTGACAGGAGTGTGGTGAGCAAGACACAAGAAGTCATTCTTCTGCTCTACTCTGCGCTGATTAGGCCTCAATTGGAGTACTGTGTCCAGTTGTGGGCACCACATTTCAAGAAGGATGCAAATTGGAGAAATTGGAGAAGGTCCAGAGAAGAGCAACAAAAATGATTAAAGGTCTAGAAAACATGACCTATGAGGGAAGACAGAAAGAACTGGGCTTGTTTAGTTTAGAAAAGAGAAGACTGAAAGGGGTTTCAAGTATCTAAAAGGGTGTTATAAGGAGGAGGGAGAAAAATTGTTCTCCTTGGCCTCTGAGAATAGGACAAGAAGCAATGGGCTTACATTGCAGCAAGGGAGGTTTAGGTTGGACATCAGGAAACACTTCCTGCCTGTCAGGGTGGTTAAACACTGGAATAAATTGCCTGGGGAGCTTATGGAATCTCCATCACTGGAGATATTTAAGAGCAGGTTAGACAGACACCTGTCAGGGATAATTTAGACAGTGCTTGGTCCTGCCATGAGGGCAGGGGACTGGACTCGATGGCCTCTCGAGGTCCCTTCCAGTTCTAGGATTCTATGATTGGGCCTTGGGACAAAGCTTGCATAAAGAGAGCTTGAAAACACTGGGATTGTCTGCCTCAGAAAGGAGATAAATCAGCAGTGAATGGAGTGATAAAGATAGTTAAAAGAATGAATGTGCTACAGAAGGGAGATTGAGAACTTCTGTTCTCCATGTTTCAGAACATAAGCACGAGGGGGCAATTCAGTGAAATAAGCAGTTTCAAATGTGCCCCTTGTAAAAGGAAATGCTGTTTTACCCAACATGCAATTAAATATTGGAACCTGCTGCCACATGCAGCTTGTAGGGGCCAAGAACCAGCCAGACTGGAAGAGGGACTGGCCGTTTATATGAGGAACACAAGCATGCAGAGTTAGAATAGTTGGTGCTTACAGTTACAAAGGAGGGAAAACCAGGTGTTTCAGCGCTCAATCCAGACCAGCTACTGGGGATAAAGCTTTGATGCTGAGCAGGTGAATGCCTGTCTGTGAGCTGCAGGTATCCTGCATCTTCCTCTCCTGTAGCCAGTGCTGGCCAGAGAGGGGAGGCTGAAATGACTGGATTTGGGCTCTGATCCTGTATGGCAATTCCCTGTTCCACAATAGCACAATCGGGCTCTCACCACCATACAATATTCACAAGTATGTGCGCGCACACACGCACACACGGATCCTTCTGTTTCTCCTGTTTTAGGTGATCCTCTGACATTCTGTCTCCGGCTGGTTTTCACACAGCACAGAGCCATGCAGACTCCCTTAAAGCAGCCAGTCCTCAGAAAAGTTTGCAAGGTAACATTAAACCCAGTACTGGTAGGCCCCTGCAACCGTCTCCTTCTCATTCACAGCCCCCCAGCCCAGGCTGGCTGGCCATGCTGCACCACGCAGAACATACTGCTCACCGTTCCAAGTGCCTTCGAAAGCCCCCGCAAGTTTTTATTTTGTTTACTAGTGCGCAGTCTGCTCACATGTGCTTGGCATATTTGAAATGATGGAGGGTTTGCAGCCACCAATACAGCAGGATTTTAATTGGTTGATTGTTTTGCTGCTGTAAAAGCAGTGGGTATTTGTGTCCACTCTATTTCTGGGGGTTCTGACAAGCTGCTCTGGGTTCCGAATACACACTAGTCAGAGCTTTTCCGTTTTCTCACTGGAATATTTCAGTGCTGGGAGCAGGGGGACAATTGCTGGCTTGAGTGTGTTGGTGCATTTTTCAGGAGGGTTTTGAATATCCCTGCATTGTCCTTTCCCACTAGCTCCAAAGTTTTCAGTTTTGTTGGGGGCTTGTTGGACTTTTGCAGTAACTTGCTGCTTTCTGGGAACAGCAGCTTCTACCACCAGCTGTGGCCAACAGAGCTCCCGATTCCAGAGGGATTTGCAGTGCTGAACACATAGCTGCCTTCAATAACAGGTGTACTTTGAAAAGCAACACTGGGGGGAAAGGAGGTGACACCTCTCCAGCTTCAAGTCAAGCTGCTGATATAAACGAAAATGGTTCATTCGTGCTCCCCTCCATCCAGGGATCATTCCACCAATAGGTGCTTATTGGCAAAAAGCAGGTCCTGGCTTAAGCACATGCAAGACCCATTTCCCTGTTAACATGTCAGACTAATTAAGGTTTGCTTTGGAAAAAACATTTAAACAACCTAATATTTCTCTCTCTCTGTACTTTTAAATTAGGCTCTTTTAAATCCTTTTGAAAGCCTCTTGTGTGAATTTCCAGACCCGCTCGCCTTCCGTTTGGTGGTGAAATGGATTAAAACAAGCCCTTTGAAGTGTTGGCGTTTGTGAACTGCTTGGAGACTGGCTCAGCTCTGCATTTTGTCAAGTACTGGAAGGAGGATAAATGCCATTTCCCTCTTGATTTCCCTGTCATCTATTCTTCTCCCTGCGGACTTAAAGGCGTAATAAAGTTGGAATCACACAGTACATCCCCTGGGTTTGAAATGCAGGCCTCTCTCAACTTCCACGTGACATGCCTGCCTCATCTATTTGCTCTGAGGGCTTGCTCAGGGCTTCCATGTATCCTGTAGATGTATACATACCCTTCAGCCAACGCAGCCTATATGCGGATCCTGCCCCATTTTATCACTTTGGTAGAAAGGTCCGGCTTGCCAGCTCTTTTAAAATCAACATGAGTGGTAGCTGCATACTGGGGATTTAGGGTTTGATCATGTGCCTTTGCTTATGCCTCAAAGCTCAGTGTTGTCTAGCAGCATCCTCAAAATCCAAGGCATCTTCCCAGCCCACTTGGGGCACCAGTGGTGTCTTGTAATCTCTGTGAGAGAGCAAACAAGCATCTGGACAAAGGTGATCCAGTGGGCACAGCAATCCTGGACTGTGGGAAGCTTTTGACAAGATCTCTCACCAAAGGCTCTTAAGTAAGCAGGCCTGGGATAAGAGGGAGAGCAAAGTAAGCAGGCCTGGGATAAGAGCTGATAGGAAGCCGGTCAGAGGACCTCTCATGGATCAGGAACTGGTTAAAAGATCATAGAATAGTAGAACTGGAAGGGACCTCAAGAGGTCATTGAGTCCAGGCCCCTGCCCTTGGGCAGGACCAAATACTGTCTAGACCATCCCTGACAGGTGTCTGTCCAACCTGCTCTTAACTATCTCCAGGGGTGGAGATTCCACAACCCTCGTAGGCAATTTATTCCAGTGTTTAACCCCCCTGACAGGCAGGAAGTTTTTCCTAATGTCCAACCTAAACCTCCCTTGCTATGATTTAAGCCCCTTGCTTCTTGTCCTATCCTCAGAGGCCCAGGAGAACAATTTGTCTCCCTCCTCCTGTAACACCCTTTTAGATACTTGAAAGCTGCTTGTGTGTCCCCTCTCAGTCTTCTCCTTTCTAAACGTGGTGTCACTTATGGAAATGTAGGACCAATGATACAGAATAGGGCCAAGCACAGAAGAGTGACAGGTGCCCCACACTCATCACTGCCCACTCACTGGAGCCTGGAGGTGCAGCGTTTCGGGAGCTCCCCGGAGTGCAGGGAGGGTCTGTATGTTGCCTGGCCCAGTGGGGCTGAGATCTCTAGAGGCTGCCGTAATAAAGGCATGACGTGGGCAACATTGCAACAGCTCCAGGCTCCTAAATGACTTTGTGCTTTTGACGCTGCTCCCCAAGGTCTGACTGTGTGGCAGACTCAGGGATACGCATCCACTGGGACCCAGCCCTCGGGCAGGAAGACAAACTGGGGGATCTGCACCCAGGTCTCAGGGCTGGGTATTTCTAACCCCCTGGCCCCAAGTTTGGGTCTGGTACCCAGGAGAGTGCGCCTGGAGTCGATGGCTAGATCCTGAACGGGTAGGAACCGGATTGCCTTTCAATGGCGCAAGGCCAGTTCACACCAGGAAAGGGTCTGGCTTTGACACGTGACGTGTTTCCTGGCTCCAATCACACGACGCAGCGACCCTATGGCAGCAAGCAGCACAGTCCTGGCTACCACGCCCCCTGCCCCCGGCTGTCAGTTCTGTCACCACTGTACACACCCACCTTCCCAGGCACTGACCCTGCAGGGATGGGAGTGAAACGCGGGCACCGGCTGGCGTGCAGGCCACACACCCGAATCCGCTTGCACGCCGCACAGAAAGCACAAGACGACAGCCAAGCCCGCTGAGCCGGCTGGTTCTGCTGCCAGCATGCTACGCTTCCACAAGATGTTAATATTACACACCGGGCAAGAGTTAATACCACGAATATTCATCTCCAGTTAATGAAACAAAACAAACTATCTGGAAAAATGAGAACATTACAGTAAAAACAACAACAAATTAAACACCAATACAATTAGGGAGAGATTAGGCAGCACTCCTCTGGGAGCATTTCAGAGCCCAAGGTCTTTCTCAAAATTTGATCGTTCCCAGCAACTTTATTTCCTACTAATTAATAAATGGCTAAGTAAACGGCATGGTTCCTAGAAGGGAGATGGCTTCCCCAGTTCTCTCTGAGCAAGAGGCTTCTGTCGGCGTTCAATAACACAGAAGGGCAGAGCCCAGTGGCAGGTAGAAGTGTACCCACCTTCACCTCAGAGAGAAATCCAGCTGTCAGCAGAACGAACCGCACAGGCTGCGAAAACAGCAGTCGCTGCATGAGCGTCTGTAACAAGGTGACTGAGGGAGAAGGCATCTTGTGCTAATACGCAAGAGGCTAACAAAGAGACGGGCGGGGTGATGTGACCGCAGTCTAAGTACCTACCTGGGGAACAAATAGCCCACCCCGGGCTCTTCCAGCGAGCAGAGAAAGGTGCAACCCGATCCACTGGCTGCAAGCTGAAGCCAGACAAATTACGACTGGCCATGAGGCGTAAATTTTTAACGGTGAGCGTAATTAACCATTGGAACAAGTTACCAGGTGCTGTGGCAGCGTTTACCTCAAGACTGGCTGTTTTCCTGGATGCTCGGCTCTAGGAATTATTGTGGTGACGCTCGCTGGCCTATATGGACAGACGGGGTGTAACGTCTGCTCTTTCTAATCTGCTTTCCCTGGAGCATGAGACGGGCTCCCCAAACAGCAGTTGCACACGAGCAAGGAGACGGCAGCCTCAGTGGCCACGTTAATTAAGCAAGGCCCATTTGGGGCTCACCCCGTTGGCCAGGGCTCAACCGCCCACCCAGGGAAGCGCTGGCCAGGCAGAGGAGGGGCCTGGACACCTGCCATTCAGTGAGGCTTGACTGGCCTGAGAAAAGGCAGAGCCTTCAGCCCTGTCAGGGAGCTCTGGCCCACCCACAGCGAGGACCCCCACGGAGCTGGAGGAGTGACCCCGTAACCATTTGTCGTTACCGTCCATCCAGAGCCAGGCTGCCACACTGCACGCCACTGTTCCTGCTCATCGCCCCCTCAGGGTCCTTGCAGTATTCGTGTCCTCTGGCACAAGCTGTGAGGCAGTGCTGACACCCTTCCAGCTGGCCTTTGGGGGGCTGGGCCTCCACTCCTGAGTGGCGGAGGGCAAGGGACACGTGGATTCTGCTGCCAGACTCCTGGGTACCACATTGCCCTGGGAAAACCAGCTCTACGCCCGTCTTAAAGAGGCTGGAACAAACCTGCTCCTGCCGAGCGGCACAGACTAGGAGCAGCCAGACCCTGTCCAGGCGGATGCAGTCTGAGCTCGAGTTACCGCTCAGAAAGGAACCAGTGTGGTGCCCAGTCGCAGGCTCAGACGATGTCCCATCGCCATCGCTTGCCACAGCCAGGCAGAGCTCAAGGCTGTGCACAATCGTGAGTTCCAACCTCGCTTCCCTTTTATTTACTATCCTGGTGTTAGGCCACGAGTCGGAAAAGCGCTTAAGTGCGTGCTTCACTTTAAGCACGTGCTTAATTCCCCTTGGCTTCAATTTGCATTGATACGCTGAGTGCAAAGCCCCTGCTCAAGTGCTCTCCTCCCCTGCGCGCATAACACAGAAGCCCATTGCAGGTGCAGGGGCCTGTGAGAACAAGGGCTTGTTCCCATTTGAGACCCCAGTTAGCCGGGCGCAGGGCATTTTCAGGTGTGCTCACCCCCCAAGGAACCACTCAGGAGCGCTGCACAGCACAGCTGCCCTGGCCACACAGAGTGCCTGCAGGCCAAACAATGCTGGGCCATTCAGGGGGAGAAGATGCTGAGTGCTCTCCAGATCCCAGGGTCGTTCCTCTGACACGTGGCCTGTGCATTCTGTGTCTGTGACGTCTGGAAATTCTGACCCAAGGCCTCCTCACGTCCCCTCTCTCCACAGACGGGCCACTTCCCTCCTTGACAGTGGCGTGCAGTCCTTTGCGTAGGGATGATCCTGCTCAGAGCCCCCAGAAGCCGTCTGCATCCTACTGAGCTCGCCTGGACCCCAGGGAGATGCCCTGAAAAGCCCTAGAGAAGTTGAAGTGAAGGAGCCAAAGCATTTCCCGAGCTGCACCCACATGCTTCCGGAAGACATGGCCTGAGGCTATCCGCAAAGCCGGGTCCTCTTAAACTGCCCATGGTTGGTGACAAAGGATAAAGAGGAATAAAACAAATGGTTGGGGCGGAGGCAAAGATCTTCGGCCCCAGGCAAGAAAATGTCAGCCTTGTGTGGGACAGGCTGCAGCCCTTCCTTCCAAGATCCCCCTGCCCGTTTGTCGATGTGCACTGCCATAGCACTGTCAGCAAGGGGGGACTTTGCACTCTGCAACGGTGAAGCTTCCATCCCCTGGGCGGCAGGCAGCCGGTCCGCAAGGGGAGCTCGTTTTTAAACTGGCTCCCCTTAAGGACCAGCTCCCGCCTGGCACCTCACGCTGCTGCCTCTGATACGGAGGCAGCAGCGCAGAGTGGCAGGGGGCTCCTTGGAGTGAGGCTGGAGCGCACTGGCTGCCGGCCCTGCCCCAGGGACTACAGACTAGTCGACTAACCATTCAGAATTCAGTTAACCGGTATTTAGCATCCCGAGTGCTGAGCACTCATGACACCACTGGATCGCTGGCCTCGTTTTTATTTAGAGCCTGCAGCAGGGTTTCCTCTCGCTGCCAGGGCACTTCCTAGCTTTGTGAAAGTAGCAGGTCCCCCTCCTGCTGTCTGCTCCCTCTGTGATCATCTCTCCTCTGGGAACTTGGCTTCCCAGTGCCAGCCCAGCCCTTCCCCAGCAGGGCTTCCCTCAATCACCCCTTGAGGGGCTGGGTGACCACTCAGGACCTTGTTAATCCTGGCCGGGCTGCTGGGAGGTGCACACCCCATCACAGAGCTTAACTATCGGAGTTTTGGTCCCTAACTTTGGACAGCCAAGGGTGACAGGCTGTGCCTAAGTGACATGGTGCACAGCCAAAAACAGACCCCCAGGAGTCCCAAAGCCCTAATCACTGGGCCACACACACTGTCCTCTAAACTCCTGGTCCTCCTGACCCTGCAAGTATTTTATAACGGAACAAAACCAAATCAGAAATAATGGACAAGAAAAGGCCCGTTTGCTTGGTACACAAGAAGAAATCTCGACCATAACCTAGGTTGACTAGGGTTGCCAGATGTCCAGTATTCAACCGGGCAGTCCGGTTTTTGCACCCTCTGTCCAGTAAAAAAATTCAGAAAATACCAGACACAGGGGGAGGGATAGCTCAGTGGTTTGAGTATTGGCCTGCTAAACCCAGTGTTGTCAGCTCAATCCTTGAGGGGGCCATTTAGGTATCTGGGCCAAATCCGTCAGGGGGGGTGCTTGGTCCTGCTGTGAGGGCAGGGGACTGGACTTGATGACCTCTCAAGGTCCCTTCCAGTTCTATGAGATGGGTATTCAGTGTTAAGCATAGTTGGGGTGGGGGGTGGGGTTTCCTCAACAAATTTTTAGCACGTGTGTTCGGTATTTAGAGTTGTTGGGTTTTTTTGCTCGACAAATACGTGTGTTCGGTATTTTTGGGGAAACCATCTGGCAACCCTACAGTTGACCACTGCACTTTTGTGGGGAGGGGGCTGGTGGAGGGGGGCAGGATGTAGTTTAAATCAGCCAGACTCCTGCAGGAAGGGAGGAGTGGCAGACTCCTGCAGCAAGCCTGGCAGCTGGCACCCAGGAACAAGGGTCCGTTATTCTCTCAAGGTGGCCTCTGGGCATAGCAGGCAGCATGGAGGTCATGTAGCATATCTCAGTGCCGTGAAACCGTCCTGCCTGAGCACTAGGGGTAGGATGGTGAATCGGCAAATGCCACCTGGCTGGGCCAATTCCATTTCTAGCCAGAAGCAGCAAATTACACCTGATCCCAGCAAGTATTAATAACCCTCCTGTTTCTAGATGGCCCAGCTCCCTTTTCAGGTGGGCTAATCAGCAAAGCACAATCAGCTGCACGTTAGCATGATCAGGAGACATCACCAGGACTAGTTCTCATCTCCCCTCGGGCAGGAGGAGAGCACGCTGCATGCCCTCTGCTCATGAGACTGTCCCTGCAATACCATCTTGCACCCAGCCACTTTGTTAGCCCAGAGTGCAGAGAAGGCTGGAAGGGACCAAGGGATGGGACGGTTTGAGAGGAGGAAATACTCAGGAAGGAACAAAGTGACCACTGAGTTGGAGGAAGAGATGTGGAGCAAATCTGAGCAGGAGGGCTTGAAAGGCGACGAGGACTGATCACATGAAACTCAGAGGAGGGAAATACAAGTCTGATTTCCAAGACCGGCTGCAAGGCTGTCTCCTGGGGGAAGCGGTGAAAGTCCAGCTGCCTGGGACACTGAACACAGGCCCGGAGAAAGCACTGGGAAATGCTCTGCAGACACTGCCGCGGGGGAGATGAGCTGGGTTTCCACCTCGGCTTTCTGTAACCCTGCATTGCCATGTGCTATTTTTAACAGTGATTTATTGCTTTTACTACTTCCCATACGACGAGGGAGAGACCATTTTTCACTTTCAGAAGCTCCTCTCTTCCCCCTCCCCCAGCCTCTTCCCATAGTGAGTCACTGGCTGCGAGCCTTCTTCAAAACAGCTTTTCTAAAATTCTGTTTCTAGTCCACGATCCAGCCTGGGGGACCTGGGAGCAGAAGCCTTAGGATGCTGTCGGTCTGCTGCATAAAAACAAAGAGCCTTAACGCAGGAATCCCTCTGCCTGGCACAAATCTTTTATCCCACTGGACCTTGTCTAGCAACTCATTTAGTGTCCATCAGGTAGGGATGCAGGGGGCTGTGTGTTTGGAAGCCCTGTTGGTGTCTGGAATTGTATTTCAGGGCTGGCGGTTTTGTTTTGCGGACAAATAACACGTGTTCACGGGAGTCTGCTGCACAGTCACACACAGAAAGGGCAAACTGCAGCTTTTCAGCTCGCACAGCTCAGCTTTCCAAAACTCGCTCCTACCTGGCCCCGGGCGCTAGGTCACGCTGGCCTCAGAGGTGGGTAGCACCAGCCTGTAGGTAAGGTTGAGAACACGTTTACTCTTAGGGGATGACTGGCCAGGGCTCAGGTGCAGGCAGATCGCCAACAATTCTGATGTCTCATCAGAGTCGGTTATTTCACTCAGCCTGGACCACTGATAACCCAGCTCATGATGCCCAAGGATTTGGATTTTGTTTCATGCTCTTGAATGCAGATTAACACTGTGCAAGGTGTGCAGTCAGCCCCAACGGGCCATGCATTCAACTCCCTTCCACTAGCACAACCTGTAAAAGCCTGGAGCTGCTTTCACAACATTTGTCTTTGCAGCCCAGGCTGCTGCTACAAGTCTGGTCAGAGGCGCCTCATGGGAAGGCGGCTCCAATCTTTACAGGACCGACAGGATTTCTAGAATTGTGCCTTGGCTTTATCTCACCAGCGCCAGGCTGGAAAGTTTGCCAGACTTGCCTGCAAAAGGGAGAACCATGTTATTGTCCGACAGGTACCGGCAATGGCTCTCAAGATTCACGACCCCAGGAACATAACTTCCCCATGGCATTTGGGTCAAGTGAGAGGTGTCAATCTGGTACACGTCTCTGCAGCTGGGAGGCCGGTCTGTAGCCTGTGCACCCTTGAGCCTGCGATGAACCAATGGACCGTGATGCTTAATAAAAATGCCGAGGGCAGTATTTTATAGACAGACTGGGATAAACAGTGTGGTTAACAGGATTATGCATCTAATCCTCGGCACCCACCCTCCTACAGGTGTGACAGCATATGCACTACCTACACACCTGGCACACAGCCCTCCACACAACAGTGGCTGGTGGCGCAAGAATCCTGGCCCCATCTATGCACACATACCCCTGGCATCTCTCCATGCACCGGAGAGAGCCCTGCAATAACACACTTCACAGCGACAAAACAAACCAGGCTCCTGTGCCTGAGAAGTTTATGAAACCACCTTCGGCTCCCGGCACACAAACAAGCGGCCTGCTATTACACAGCTCGCATTTCCCCCTAAACTTTTCTAAGCACGAGCGAGACAGATTCAAACACACAGAACAAGGAGGGATGTGGGCAGTACCTTTCGGTTGCTGGCTGGGCGGGCACGAGCCGAGAACAGAGCTGTTCCAGTGACGCTGCTGAGATAGGAGCTCTCCGGAGTTATGAATACAGCTTTCCCCGCTCTGCGACCAGATCTTTCAGCAGCCCAGACCCACAGTGCTGGAAATGCACTTAGTAATTATCTGCAAGAGACCAGGCTCCGCCCCCCCAGCTCTGATTGGTCCTCTCGCCCTGTGCAGGTCTGCATTGGTTTCAGTCAATCTACTATTATCCAGAGCCTCAAAACCCCCAAACTCCCTGTCCCATGCACAAGCCTGGTTCTTGGGGAGCCCGATAGGTCAGCGAGAGAGAGGCCACATTGACTCCCACAGAGCAGAGACAAATCAAAGCACCTTGACGCTATTTTTCTTATAGTGTTAGCAAAAGGAGTTAGGGGCCTGATGGGAAGGGAACAGGCTGGGCTGGAGATCACAGAATCGTAGGGCTGAAGGGAACATCTAGTCCAGTCTCCTGCACTCATAGCCGTGCTAAGCCCCGACAGACGTCTGTCTAACTTGCTCCTAAAATTCTCCAGTGATATCGATCCCCCAGCCTCCCTGGGCAATTTATCCCAGTGCTTAGCCACCCTGACAGGTAGGGGGGGTATCAAAGGCCTGCAGAGGAGGAGAGCATTGGGCGAGGCACCACACAAACACAGTAAGTGACAATCCCCACCCCAAGGAGCCCCCAGGCTAACAGACAAAACCCAACTGGCTGGCCTGGCAGCTGGGAGACAGAACAACAGAAGTCCTGGGACAGGCACCATCCTTTGCCCGCCTGGGAGGAGCAGCCACGGCTCATGACGTGCCCGGCCATCATCAGCTGGCTGCTGCCCTTGTGCATGGCGGCTGCAGTGAGGTTTGAGGGTTGCACGGGAGACGGGGTGGTGGCTTTATGGACAACGTAGAAGGCTGCTGAAGGCTGTTGGTTGGCAGAGATCACATTCTGCCCATATAAACAGAGGGAGAAAGAAAAACACCAGGACAATGAACAATAGAGGGCCTCAGAGTAGCCTACTACAACATCTGAAGGATGCTATTAGTGATGAGAGGAGTCTGAGACAGCACCCACTGCGTCCCACGCTTCCCGAACACTCTCAGCACACAGTCCCTGCACCAGGAGCTCACGAGCCAAGGGCAGAGCCAAACAGAGAGGAAGGGAGACAGCAGAAGGCAATCTGCATACAAGACAGTGTGATTCGCTGCACTAGGGATGTGACAGGTTAATGGGTGCAGTTACCAGTTCTGGGTAACTGGTGGGGGATGGAGCAGCTGCCCGCTTGCCACGGCTAGGGGGCTGTTCCAGTCCAGCGGAGCCCGCCACAGACAGGGGCTGTTCCAGCTGCCCCAAGCAGCCCCTGTTTGCGGCGAGCCTGGGTACATCGTAGGCAGGGGCTGCTCTGGCCAGACTGGAGCAGCCCCTCCCTGTGGCAGGGGGGCAGGACCAACCCGGCTGCAGGGGATCGGGGGCTACTCCAGGCTAGCTGGGCTGGAGCAGCCCCTCCCCCCCTTAATCAGTTAAACATCACGTTAAACCAGCTAACCAATTAAGCAGGATTTTATACTGGCACCGTCCGGCAGAAATGGGTCACTCTGGCAGTCTGGGGCTGCAGGGACTCGGCTGGGAAGCCAAGGGCCTGTGGAAGCAGAGAGGAGGCGACTGAACAGGTGCACAAGGCTGGGAGCAGGGGCAGGACAGCGGACACTGGACGCTTGTCAGAGGATGGAGCAGTTGGGCGGTGCCAAGTTCTGCAGGACTTGCTCCGGGTGAGGGTATTGGTGCAGCATGGCACACGTGTGCACCGCTGGGCAAGCAGCAGAACATGTTAAACCAAAGGAAAACATCTCAGCCCCGGAGAGCAATTTGTTGCAGGAAAAACATTTTTGCTGTTCAGTCCCGAAATGAGGGCAGCATGTTGCTCCTGGGATTTCACACGTGCTCGGAAGCCAATTCCCGTGCTGTCAGCCCAGCTAGAGAGCGAGCAACGAGAACTTCCCTTTGTCATGTCTCTGCCCGACCGGGCTCACGTCGCTAGGGCCATTGAGCCAGATGAAACCAAGGTCATGCCATTCCTCTCCACCAGCTCACACACCCACACCTGCACCAGCTGGGAGAGAATCCTTCATCCCCAGGAAATGCTGAGGAGAGAGCAGGAAGGTCTCCTGGACTGCAGGTGTTCACGTGATGCTTTGCTGGACCAATCAGTTTGGAAACGGGAATCAGGGTCTCTGCTCTCGGGCTTTCCTAGCTCTGCCAGGCTGGCAGGCTCTGACCAGAGCCTATGGTGGGGGGGAGGCTTTGGCATTTCCTCTGGCCTGCGAACCCAGGGCAGGCAGAGAGCTAACAAATGGAAAAGCAGCAACAGGCGATGGGGACCTGTACAGACCGTCCACACTTCTAGGGTCATTCTGCATTCATGGCCACAGTTTAAGCCAGGTCTTTGTTGCCCTGGACTGGTTCACCCTACCACACTGATGGGTCAGCCTATGACACGGGTACCGTCTAGCAGGCAAGCTTGCCTCTTGCAAACACGTTACGTCAGTCAGAGAGTAACAGCCAGGTTTGAAGCTTTCCAAGAATCCCCAGCTGAGCAGTGATGGGGGGTCAGGATAAGATGGGAATACTCAGGGCTCCTAACAAGTCAGTCTAGACCCTTCAGGGATAGTTAGTGTAAGTGGTGTCTATTGAATATGCCTGGCTGATCATTCCAAGGACCTTGGCCAGAGCTGGAGCAGCTGTCTGCTCACGTACCCTGCACAGGCATGTTAACTCCCGCCACACTGCTAGTCTTAGACACCTTTCTGGGGCAGGAGAGAGGGGAAGGAGGCACAGAAATCCCTTTAACAGCACACCCCTCTCCCCAAGCCCTGGGGGAAGAATGTTGCAGGCTGCTTGGCAGCACTTTTAGAAACAATTTGAGGTGTGAGGCTTCATGATCCCACTTGGCTCTTTGGCTGTTAAAAGAGCGTTTCAGAGTATTGACGCTGCACACCTGAGCCTCTGGAATGGACACACGCGCCTCAGAACCGCAACACGTACTCCGGCAATGGGAGCGTCTACTCAAGACATTTTACAAATACCTTACAAATCAATAAATCTTGTAACCTCTTTCAGCCTTTTACTTGCTCTTTCCTAAGAGTCATTTACAGTCTCCCTTAACATCAGGGCACAAGCAGAGCGCTATTTTCATTACAAGTCAAAAGTCCAAACAGATGACGGATGGGAGGGCAGGTTTCATTTCCAGATTTTCCACAGGCCGCTTCAGTCACATATTTACGACCCTCCGCTCCCCTGCCGGCCATGGGAATGTGGATCAAGGCTCACGAATACCCCCAGCAGAAGATGGAGAGGGGATGGTCCTCTGGTAGCAGCGCACAATGCTCCTGCCAAGGGCCCACTGGGCTTTGGCACAGTGACAGGGCTGCAGGCTGCTGGGTGGGGACTGGCACAGGACTAAGCCATCTATTGCCTGGGTCTTAAGCAGCAAACACCAGGTGGATGCGACTGGGCAGCATTGCACTGCCCATCTCTCCACATTCGCTTTGTTCTTTCCCCTGGGGGAGGGTTAATCACAGAATCATAAAATCATAGAACCATAGAGCTGGAAGAGACCTCAGAAGGTCATCAAGTCCAGCTCCCTGCCCCAGGCAGGACCAATCCCAACTAAATCAACCCAGCCAGGGCTTTGTCAAGCCAAGACTTAAAAATCTCTAGGGATGGAGACTCCACTACTTCCCTAGGTAACCCATCCCAGTGCTTCACCACCCTCCTAGTGAAATAGTTTTTCCTAATATCCAACCTAGACCTCTCCCACCACAACTTGAGACCACTGCTCCTTGTTCTGCCATCCGTCACTACTGAGAACAGCCTCTCTCCAGCCTCTTTGGAACCTCCCTTCAGGAAGTTGAAGGCTGCTATCAAATCCCCCCTCACTCTTCGCTTCTGCAGACTAAACAGACCCAACTCCCTCAGCCTCTCCTTGTAGGTCATATGTTCCAGCCCCCTAATCATTTTCGTTGCCCTCCGCTGGACCCTCTCCAATGCGTCCACATCCTTTCTGTAGTGGGGGGCCCAGAACTGGACATAATACTCCAGATGCGGCCTCATAAGAGCCGAATAAAGGGGAATAATGACATCTCTGGATCTGCTGGCAATGCTCCTCCTAATGCAACCTACTATGCCATTAGCCTTCTTGGCTACAAGGGCGCCCTGTTGACTCATATCCAGCTTCTCACCCACTGTAACCCCCAGGTCCTTTTCTGCAGAACTACTACTTAGCTGGTTGGTCCCCAGGCTGTAACAATGCTTGGGATTCTTCCGTCCCAAGTGCAGGACTCTGCACTTGTCCTTGTTGAACCTCATCAGATTTCTTGTGGCCCAATCCTCCAATTAGTCTAAGTCACTCTGGACCCTATTTCTGCCCTCGGGTGCATCTACCTCTCCCCCAGCTTAGTGTCATCTTCAAACTTGCTGAGGGTGCAATCCATCCCCTCATCCAGGTCATTAATAAAGATATTGAACAAAACCGGTCCTAGAACCGAACTTTGGAGCACTCCGCTAGAAACTGACCGCCATCCTGACATCGAGCCGTTGATCACTACCCGCTGGGTCTGGCCTTCTAGCCAGCTTTCTATCCACCTTACTGTCCATGTATCCAATCCACATTCCCTTAACTTGCTGGCAAGAATATTGTGGGAGACCGTATCAAAAGCCTTCCACACCATGGAAGACACGTCTATATGTGACTGGGCTTGGGGTTCAGTCTGACCTCTAAGCATTTCTGCCTCTGGGAAATCTTTTCCCAGGCAAGCACTGCCCCGCACCTGCCAAGCTGCTGCACCCCTGGGTGATACAGCCCAGACGGGGCAGGGAAGGAGATGGAGGAAGACTCTGAATGCAGAGCAGAAGCAGGTAGGGAGCTGGTGGAGTTCCTGGTGCACTGCCCAGACATGGGATGGAGAGAGGTCGGGTCCATGCGAAAGCAGCAGAATTCAGTGGGTTCCCCGGGGCTGTGGGATTCACTGTGACTTTTTAAACAGCATTAGTCTGCTCATGGAGCAATGGATTTCCCTGGGTGTTTAACTGCCATAGGTGCTTACTTAACTTTACCTTCCAGCCATTTGAACTCTGACCTCGGGGCGTAAGGGCAGTCACAACCTGCCCCCGCAGCGGCAGAGAGGGGCAAAGCTAAGACATCTCAGTTCTAGATTTCAAGTCCCCTCCACCCGTGGGGGAGCTTTGATCCAGGGGTTTGGCTCAGCCTGATGCAGAGCTGGGGCCAGCTGTGAAGTCTCCCCAAAGTTCCTGATGGTGGATTGGGGGATTTGGTTCCGGCCCATCTCCAGCTCCAGGCTGTTCAAATGGCAGCTCCTAGATTAATTGCTAATCCTGATTTCTTATTACATTTAGGACTTCACATTTTTCCTTTTAAAATGATTTACCTTCCCCATAATTGGCTGTTATAGTGCACTGGGGCTTTCTCTTAAACATTAATTCACCAGTAGCAGCTCAGCAAAACAGAGCTCCCTGTTCCCAGGTGAAGATGGACAAGTCCCAGAGGGGGGGCAGCTGGAAGAGCTGGCAGGGAAGCCCAGCTAACTCTCCAGCTCCAATTCCCGGGAAGTTGTCATCAAGTTCTCCTAGTCAATTAGCATTTAAATAGGCGGTGCGCATGGGTCACGCAAGGCGGCCGTGGGATCGTGATCAGGGAACGCCAGCAGCCAGGCCACGCCAGCACCCTGGGAATGTCAGCGTCGTTTGTGTGACACTATGTCAGGCTTTTGGTATTTAGTAACATTTGGAAAGTGCGAGTTGGTCCTCCCAGAGGGCTTCCCCCAAAGAGGCGGTGGGCAGGCGCCTGCCTTCCTCCGCTTGCCACAGCAAACGGAGTAGAAAGGCCTTTTCAATTAACTTTGCCTAGGAGTGGGGCTCACAACCCTCAGGGACAGACCCTGAGCACTCATGCAACGGAGCCCTTTACTCCACAGAGACTGGAGAGGAAGAGGCTGGTGGCTGAGCAGCCCCCAGTCCCCACCCCACCCCCTTTAATGAGCTGATGTGTGGGACTCCCAGCAGAAAGGAAGCAGCAGAGAAACGTCCATTTGGTTCATCAGGAAGTGGGAAAAGAGGGCCAGTTAAGAGGAGGAAATGGCTGGGTTTCATCAAATGCCCCTCACAGCTGCAAGAGCTTCTCCCAAGCCCCAGGCACATGAGCGGAGAAGGGAAAGCAAGACAAGGAGCAACATGCCGGCTGGTTTGCTTACCTCCAGGGACTTGCTTGCACTTCCCAAGCCATGTAGTCAGCCCCTGCAGAGCACCGGCCACAAGCAGCTGTCTGGAGCATTCTAGAAGGTTTCCCAACACACGCGCCCACGCCACGGAGTCGTGCGGCTTGCAAATTCCACACACCTGGTGCTGGTGCTGACAGCACGGCCCAAAGGGGTCTGCCCCAAAGATCCCTCCGCAAAACAGGGCCACCGCCCACCCCCCAGATTCACTGTGAACGAACTCCTGCTCGGGTCTCAGCCAAAACGCCCAGCAGAAAGGACTTTGCACCTAGCCCTTGGCTGATCACCACCGCCATGGTGGGCCCCCAAAGAACAGGAGGTTTCTGAGCCGGCCCCGTTAAAGCTTTGTAGATTGGCCCCCAAATCTCAAAGGCAGGAGCCATTGAACCAACCCGTCCACCCGGCGAGCCAAGGGGGCTGCTGCCGCCCGCCCCGCACCTGCTCGAAGGAGGCAGGCGCCGATGCAGGTTGCACCAATGGAGGGAAGAACGAGTCCCCTGCAGCGGCCAGAAGGGGGCAGCGATAAGTCCCGCACTACCCCGAGGGAAGGTGTGCTCGAGTATGGCCGTGTCCGGCGCCCCCGCGTGCAGGGAGCCCTGCATGTCTAGAACAGGGCAGCCCCTTCCTCAGAGACGCATGCTCTGACAGGCTGGCGCCTTTCCCTGCCCGGACTCATTTTGCCCCTTCCTGGGCTCAGCCGCTGCCAGGCTCCTGAGTTGTGCTGTCTGCAAGTCCGCTGCATTCGGGGTGTGGCTTCCGTGCCCTGCCACGACGGCCCCTGGAGCTTGTACGCAGATGTCGAGTCCACCCTCGGCTCTGCTGGACCCCGCTCGGCCTACAGGGCTCATTGAAGCGGGATGAAGTCACTGCAGTTCCCAGGATGTGGCGCTGGGACAGCTGATCTCCCGGACAGCCACATGCTACATTTTCATTGAGGAAACCATCGCAATGAAGCCAGGAAACAGGCTTCCCAGGGGCCTGAGAAGGAGCCTGGCTGGCGGCCTAAAAACCCACAGCGCGCGCATCACCAGGCAAGAATCTGCTGAAGGGCTGAATCCTATCACATTAGCAGTTTCATTAAGCAACACCAGCTCAATTGGTCCTCAGAGCCGCACACAGAACCGCCAGAGCGCCCAGGGAGCAGCCTCCACCAAGCACCAGAAAGCTTCGCTCTTCCCGAATTGGCCTCAGCAGCTCGTTCTTTGCAACCCTACGCCTCGCTGGGCATTTTCTCCTTCCTCTTGCACCGTTTATCCACCACAGCCATCGCTCCTCCCCCCGCCCCAGAGAAACGCCCACACTTACTTGTGCGGGAAGCTGTTGGCTGCCCAGGCCCAGCCTGAGTCTGGCTCATCACTATTTGGGTTTCCCCAGAAGAGATGGCAGGTGTGGAAGGGCACAGAGTCCTCTGGAGCGCGTCCCTGGAACATGGGCGCTCCTCTGATTGACCAATGTGTGGGATGTGCTGGGCGGAGAACGTGCTTGTTTCATTAACCTAGACAAAGGTCCTCCTGCCCTCTGCAGTCTGGGGAGGAGCGGACGGAGGTGAGCTGTTTGCAGAGCGCTCTCTGGGCCCGAGGGGCTCTGGCTGCAGCAGGAAGAACCCAAAGTTACACCCAGGGACAGTTTTGATAGAGCAGGACTTGCTCCATCACTGAGCACAGCGGCCCTGACGTCAGTCGGGAACAGCTGCCACATGGGGCACATAGCCCCTCGTCCACTGGCAATGTGATAAGGAGGGAAGAGATTTCACAGAGGTACAAATCTAAACAATCACAATGTTAGAAACCAGGAGAGATGCAAGGAGAAAAGGCAAGAGTTTAAGCAGCACGAATACCTGCCTTTTAAACAGACCTGAGAAAGGAGCAATTCGTGCAATGCATCCTGCTCCTGCCTGAACACCTGCCTCTTGCTGGGCCTGCAAGAAACTTGCTCCTTGCCATTGCATGATACCAGATCCCAGGGCCGGCCCACAACATTTTGGCACCTGAGGCAGGGAACTCAAATGACGCCCCCATGTCCCCTTTTCTCCTGCCTGCCTGTTATGTCTCTTGTGCCCTCCTTCCTCCAGCACAGCACTCCCCCATCTCTGTGCATCGAGAGCAGAGAGAATCCATCTGCACCAGCAGCAGACACAATTTTCTGCACTCTGGGTCCTAGTGGCACCCCCCCACAGTCTGGCACCTGAGGCGACCGCCTCAGTTCGTCTCATGGTAAGGCCAGCCCTGCCAGATCCTACCACCTCCCCAGCCTAGCTGTTGCTGTCCCCCTGCCTACTCTCTCCTCCTTCACTCATCTGACTTTAGGCAGGGGCTCTGGAGGGCAGGGACCGTGTTGGTGCCTTTGGGACGCGCCCAGAGCAGGGAGTAAAATATAACAGAGTCCCTCTTGCTGTTGGCTGGGTGTCCATGGCCAGGCTGCGACTGTCCCTGATGCGGTGAATTAAGTCTTCTGCAATGCATTCGTCTGTGCCCCGTTCCAGGGATCCTGTGGGACTGTTGCTAGTCACTGTTAGCTGGGTGCGGCTAGGTCATTCTGTGCTCATCGCCCCGTCTGTAAGATGCGGGCAGTGCTGCTTAGACCCCGTTCCGTGGGCTCTGGGCTGTAGGGACAAGACGCTCCGTAACGCACCCAAGCTGGGTCCCAGGTACACATGGCTTGTGTGCACTGACACGCGCGGGAGTCACTGGACTCGAGGCAGGAATCGCAGCGTGAAACCCTGTATCCCGTGTTAATGGTTCCAATCTATCCATCAGCGCCACCAAACCTCAGCCTGGGGAGTGCGGACACTGAGGGGAGCAAGCGGGCTCCAAAGTGAAGTCACTTCCAGTTCCAAGAGACTGTCCCCACTGGGGGTTCACAGTTAGTTACACAAGCCCACTGGCGGGGTGAGAGGGGCTCCCAGCTGCCTCTGCCACAGTAGCAGCTGCCAGAGCCCGGGGCCCTTTAAATCACTGCTGGAGCTGGGCGAGGTGGGGGGCGCACTGGGATCCAGGCAGTGCTGAGAGCTGCCCGCCCCCAGCTCCGCCCCACCCCCCCTTACCGAGGGGGCCAGTGAGGCTGATGGCCTGGCTGCAGGGCCAGCCAAGTGACTCAAGGCACTGGCTGGAGCAGGATGTGGCAGGGAAGAGAGGGAAATCCACCGAGCCTCTGCCTTCAGTCCCACGGCTTCCTGGTGCGTGAGAGCAGCTGAGAGGTGGTGGCAGTAGCCTGCGGCTGGGGGCGCGCCAGAGAGCCAGCTGGGCTGTTGTCTCCTTCCTGAGTGATGGGAGCCAGCCAGGTGCTAAGGGGCAGCGCCTACCTTCCTGCAGCAGCAGGAGCAACGGCGCGCCAGGAGGCAGGAGCGCTTGGCTTTCCGTGCAGCCCGGCTGACCGCTGACGCAGCTCCTGAAAGGGCACCCGGTGCCCCCGCTGGGCAGCATGATGCAGCCATGTGCTAGCGATGCACCGGAAAGGTCACACCGCAGGCATGGGAAGGCGGGCGCTCTGCCCTGCCCGGGCCCCTGTTGGTTCAGCTCAGCAGCTACTTGAGTCTCGTTCAGTCCGGAGCTTTGCTTTCTGCACCTGAGCAGGACTTGCTGGGCCCAGCCAGGCACCACACATATGGCTCCTTTAGCTCTCTGTGAAGGTGGGGGTAGCCTGGTCCGGTCTCTGGGCTGGGATAGCCCCAGAGATGCTGAGCCTACAGCCGCCCTCCTGCTCTGAGCTCACCATGCAGGGAAACGCTGCTGCTGTCACCGAAATGTGAGGAATAAGCTGGGGGGGCAGGGGGAAGATGACTGCCCTGAATGTTTGAATAGACAAAGGAGGGAGGGCCAGGTCCAAGCTCAGCTGGGAATTATTCAAGGGGGGGTCTCTGCCAGGCTATAGAGCTAGTGAGGAAAGCACCAGTGCTGCTAAAGGAGCCAGCCCCAAGGACTGCAATGGGACCGACACCCGCAGGCTGCTTTGCAGGGTGAGGGCCCTCGTTCCGAGCCCTCTTTGTGGCAGGGGGGCTGCGGGAGCCCTGCGTGGGAAGGAGAAATGCAGCACTTTGTACCCGGGAGCTCAGCACAAGTGCCGGTTGCACCACGGTCTCAGGGCAGCTTCTAATGCAGCGGCACTAGAAACTGCCTCGGTGTCTTCAGTCCGTAACTTGCAGCACACGGTGCAGGTTCTTTTGCAGTTGAATCCAGAGGACCAGGGCTTCCTAGCCCCATGGTGAACAACCAACCATCATCAACAATCATTGAAATGGACGGCGGTTTTTAAGTCTCTAAACGGGTGTTACAAGGAGGAGGGAGAAAATTTGTTCTCCTTGGCCTCTAATGCTAGGACAAGAAGCAATGGGCTTAAACTGCAGCAAGAGAGGTTGAGGTTGGACATTAGGAAAAACTTCCTGCCTGTCAGGGTGGTTAAACACTGGAATAAATTGCCTAGGGGGGTTGTGGAATCTCCATCACTGGAGATATTCAAGAGCAGGTTAGACAGACACCTGGTCAGGGATGATCGGACGGTGCTGGGTCCTGCCATGAGGGCAGGGGACTGGACTTGATGGCCTCTCAAGGTCCCTTCCAGTTCTAGGATTCTAAGATCCTTCCTCTCCCCCCCCCCCCCCCCCAATGACTGGAGCGGTCTGGGGGCCACTTCATCTTGAAAAGTCACTAGACGTGTGCGAATGAGTAACTGACGTTAAACAACGTGCTCCACCTTGTATTTAGCTGTGATGCTGAGCACCCTTCCCAGGCCTGGAGAACAGCTCTTGTTGCTCGAAAGCTTGTCTCTCTCCCCAGCAGAAGATGGTCCGATAAGAGATAGTAGCTCACCCACCTGCCTTGCCACAGAATCCAAACAGCAGTAGGGCTGACTTGTTACAAGAAGGCCCATCTGAGTGGCCTGGCCACCCTTCTCAAGAGAAAGGGAGGGGTGTAAGTTGGGTCATTTAATTATTGATATGCAACAGAAACCTGGTCCAACACGGCGCCGTGCCAGTCACCAGGGTTGTGAGTAAAGGGTTCAGCTTTTCTGGCTGTCACTGGCACCGCTGGCTGAAATTTCTCTCAGCTTGGAGTAACACCTAAATATTTTGCAGATGTGTCTGTTCTGCCAAACTGTTTTGGTTGGAAAAAAACCAAAGTTCTGGGAAGAACAAAAAACGTTGACTTTCTTTTTTCTTTTTTTTACTCTAAACAACTGTTCCAACAATTTTCTTTCATCTTAAACAAAATCAAGACCATTTTAACGGGTCAAAACAAAGGTACAAAAATAACCAACTTTTCAGTTCATGAAAAGTGAATTAAACATTTGTCTTCAGTTTGCCCCAAAGTGGATTTTTGTTTTAATTTTCCAAATTGACACTGAAGCAGAAAAATCTGTTCTTTGCCTCTCCCTAGTTATCGGCACTGTCGTATTAACAAAGTCACAGTGGCTGAGATTTATTCAGGTCACGGGAGTGCCTAAAAGTTCCCTTCTTGGATTAGGGCCCAATTTGCACTGCACAAACCGAGGCCAGATCGCCACTGGCAGAGAAAATCGTTGCAAGATGTGCAACTCCCGCTACATGAACTGAGTAGCTGGAGTCAACGTTCCTTCCATTGATTTTCTGGGGCAGCCCCACAGTGGGAGGTTGATTGGAGAATCTCTCCCATCGACTTTCCTTGATCTTTGCTATAGCGAGGAGAACCGCAGTCACTGGGGTGCACTCATCATTCAATTTAGCAGGTCTTTACTAGACCAGCTAAATCAAACCTTGGAAAAATCAATCACCGGAGCGTCGATCTTCCAGTAAGTGGAGACCTGACCTCAGAGTAAAGCAAGAGACTTTTACACAAAAGAGCTCTCGGTCCCACTAAGACAGGATTCAATAGACACACCACAAAACAAATAGGGAGGGGCAAGACAAGGTGACAATGAAGACCTTCCCATGAATGAGTAGTTAGAGCAGTCACTGTGTTTCTGGTACAACTGCAATTAGTTTCTCTGCCCAAGGCAAGAAGTGACTTTTTCGTTGGTTCTGTACTGTGGCCATAGGGCACAAATCAGCGGCATAAATAGTTGCAGTTAGCATCTTCCATACGAACCGCCTCCCAGAATGCAACATGCTCTTTGTCTGCCTTGCTATAAATGACAAGAAGTTTATAGTAACGCTCCGCAAAGATGAATGGCTTTGCTAATTATATCACTATCAGTTGGCTACCAAGAGGACTGGATATTGTTCAGCTATATCTAAACCCATTCATCTAGCATGCTGCAGAATTGCCATGTGCAGTATATTAAATGTGCATCATTTTACAATTTCAAGGAACTCCAAGCCTGCACACGCAGTATAAAAAAGTGCTTATTACCATGACATGAGTCAATGCTGGAATTGCTATTTATTCCACAAGCACCAGGAAGGACCCCCCATCCATCCCAGGGGCATCTGCTGGAACAGCACTTCCACATAAATACCAGCTGTGATTTACATTAAGTCAGGCTCAATTGATTTCTCCTCCTGAGCTCATGGAAGCCCAGTTTCAGATCAGCCTCCCATTTAGTCCTGCTGTGAAATTGGCTTGCCTTGTTTGCTAGATGTGTGTTTGCTTTGACCCACAAGACATTTGTTTCAATTTGCCCGAGTAACGGGAAGAAACGTTTTTCGCATATTTGCACTGATTGATCTGTAATGAGATTTAGCCTCACATCTTCACTCACCCGCCTTCTGCCAGCTTCTTACACACACGGGTTGGAAAGCTTAATTGTTCTTTGTCGAACGCTTGCATTTCTTCTCTGGACACCTTGCTAATAGTGCACCAAAGCACGTCTATAGCAGGGACTAATGCTTCAAATGCTGTTAGCAGGGAGATAACACTGGCAGTACTCAGCTGGAGCCCAGTCCCCACTGCCTTTTGCATGGTCACTTTTGCTATTTATGACACAGATTCGATGCAGCTTCAGAGGAAAGTCAAGGAGAGTATTTTGGTGCCAAAATAATTTTCCATCTGATGAGTGGCCTATGGCTATAGTAGCAAATGTTTTGAACTGAGAAGACGGCAGCTGTGTCGTATGCCAGGGAAACTTACTGCAAAGCTGAAAACAGTGGCAAAGGAACGTTTTGTTCAGTAACTGGCTTCATTGCAAACAAGTCTGCAGTTCACCCAGCTACACTGCAGAGACAGACTTCCTTATACTGTCCTGGGTGCCTTCCCATTCATTTCCCAGCATGCTGAGTCTCTTCTCTGTCTATTGCTCTAAGCCGGGGTGGGCAATATGCGAGCCACAGGCCAGACACGGTTCACCAAGGACAACCCCCTGGAGGGCCGTCAGATGCTTTATGGGTGCTCGTGGCTCCCAGTGGCTGTGGTTTGCCGTTCCCAGCCAATGGGTGCTGCGGGAAGTGGCCAACAGGGGAGCTGCAAGTGGCTGTGCCTACGGATGTGCAGGTAAATAAAGCATCTGGCAGCCCGCCAGGGGCTAACCCTGATGAACCACGTCCAGCCCCCGGGACGCTTACTGCTCACCCCTGCTCGAAGCAGCACCCATTAGACATTGCTGGAGTTGCCCAAGAATTTGACTTTTTTCTGTTTCATGGCAAAAACAATGAGAACCAAGAATAGAATGGGAGATGGTGCCTTCTCTGCAGGTCACATTTTGTCACCCCAGGAGGACAGTACAGGATTGCTCCCTACAGCACATCTGGGGCTCTCTGGGTTACTTGTAGCCTCTCAAGTGACAAAGACTCCTCTACTTCTGGAGACGATTGCTAAGCAAGAGTTTAGCTCTTCGTGTCAGGGAGACAGGAACTGCTGTGGAGTAGGATCAAAGCAGCTGTCCACCTAGTTCAGTATTTTGTCTCCCGCCATGGCTAGAAAGAGGTGTGAAGTCCTCATCATGGATGGTTATCCAATGACATGCCTCAGTGGAAAGTCTCTTCTAAATCCCAGGCAACTAGTGGTTGGAGTTTTCTTTGCGGTCTGCCGAAATGTTCACTCTCTTAATTTCATCCCATCGCTCCACGTCCCTCCCTCCCTCAATAATTCTGCCTCATCCCCACACGCCCACTTCTCAAATGTTTGCTTTTTAAAAGCATTTTTACTTATGCCATGAGAAATACGGCATTGAGTGACAAATCCTAGCACAAGTTGCACATGGTGTGCAAACACGTAAGACTAAGACCTCAGGCCATTTCAGGACAAAAGAGAACTCTTTGCTTCAGGTGCTTGGAGACAGCAGCTTCTGGCAAATGAGTCGGCTTATTTTAGCCAAGACCTTATGGTCCTGCCCTTTTCTATTCCCGTGTCCTTCAAGGAGGTGATCTGCAAGCTGCCATAGGCCTCTCTCTGGATAGTAAGAACAGTCACTGTTATGCCGTGGAGTTTATCAGGCCAGATGGTCAGAACCCAGATTAAAATGCCAAACTTCAGTGAGCAAACCACCATCCCATCAATTCCGGATTCAGAGAAATATTAAGAGAGATATTACAGCTACAATCTTTTATACCAATATATTTTGTTTGGTTTTCATAATCTATATGCATGTACATATAAATCAAGTCCCATCCACATTAACATGGCATTCAAAATCAAGATGATCATCACCCCAACAAGGGGGATGCACAGGACCATAGCAGAACAAGCTTTGTTAACTTTTTGTGAATTTGCAGTTGCAGAATGTGTGACATTCTGGTGCTCTGTTTAGGAATGGTGAAATGAATTAAGACGCCACATTCAGAGCTGGTAAAGGCCATAACATCAAGTCCCACAATGCTGGAGTAGGAAAGGGACACATCTTTACAGGTATTTAGCAGTAAGACAAGACCCTCAGAGAAGATCCTAGCCTCCGGATCCTTCCCCTTGTAAAGCGTAGCTTACGTTTCCATTGACCTGGCCTATTCCCAGGGCCTCCCAAGCTGCCATAACTATTTCTAAGAATTAACCAGGGGCTGCAGGAAAAGTAATTGAAGGCTGGTTCATTCCCCTTCAGTGGCTTTGCCCAGCAGCATGCAGCTACCGGCTCAAGTACTCGTGCAATCCACAGTCGCCAGGGAAGGAAGAAACCAGCAGACAAACTTTCCCTTTCCCTAGTTGCTCCATGGGGGATAAACAAGCCAACTCCCATTTGGTTTCCAAGGTTTCTCACCTGTATATTTACAGTGCTCCTGCAACAGAACATGAGCAAAGGGAAGAGCACCCAAGACAGGCAGGCGGAAGTGCTCCTGGACAGAATGTTTTTCTGTTCCTCATGAGGCAGCAGCAGCCCTTTCAAGTCCCCTCATTACTCTCCACATTAGATGCAAAGTTGTATTTCAAAGGCACTGCAGCTTTGTCAAACTACATGCAGGTTCTGTACAGAGCCACCTGCAAAGCAGAGCCCCATGACCCCGACGAGAAGGAAACCTTGAAAGGATGGTGTTTTGGGAATGAGGCTTCTCCATTAAAATACCTAAAACCAGGATGGGTCCCAGGGAACGTACTCCCTTTCGAATGAGATTCACCACTTCAGCATTCAGATGCCATGGAGCAGGTGGCTAATTCAGACGGTCATTAAGCAATACTTAATGAAGGTGGGTATGATAATTTCTTCTTTTGTAGAAAGCAGGTTAAGACCTCATTGATATCAGAGACAGGATAAATGGAGACAGTGCACTGGAGCCAACTGATCACAGCCCACCTCAGGAGCCAGCCTTCCTCATGGGTTCTTAATTAGTCCTTCCTCTGTTTCATTAGAGTATTGCTTTTTCTCCAGCTACCTCCTGCCCAGCCTGCCCTCTGGGCCGAGAAGGGCACTGCTGCTCTGCTACGAGCCTCGGGAACACTGGCTCTGAGTTATGATGCAAAGGGCCCTGTATCTGCACAATTCTCTGTCGTGCACACAGGGGTCCAGCCCCATTGTCAGACACAAAGCTTTGGGCACAAACGCATTGAGGCCACGTTCGCCTGTCCAGGCCTGACAGCGAGTGCAGCTGCAAGAGCACAGAGCTAGCACTGAAAGGGGCCCAGGAAAGAGCCACTGTTCGGCATCAGAGACATAGCAATCCTTTGGGATCAGCTCCCTGCCTCACGCCCTGCCCCTGGCATTTCTGTAACAGCACGGACCAGTCAGCAGCTCAGGTGGAGAGAGAGGGACAAGCCTCAGTTCCAGCTGCTGCTTTCACCCAGTTTTAGCCAGGCAGATCAGAGCCTTGCCATCCAAATGAAGCAACACAAAGCGCCCGTGCCTGAATCACAGCCCAGCTATACTGCCAGTCGCTCTCCAGACAAGGGAGATACCCGGCATGTCTGCCGGGGGGCCCTGGCAGATCAGCACAGTCAGCAATAACCACTGCGGATATCTGAGGACAGAGCCTCGTTAGGCAGCAAAACCCCATTCCAATCTAGAACGCCTGTCAAAACGAGTTGTCATAACTGAGCCGCTGTGCAGTGGCCCAAGGAACAGCCTCAGGGCAGACTGCGAGGAGCCCAGGCACAAACCCCACAGTGGCTGAGGTTCTGCACTTCCATTTCCCCCACCAGTTACCACATGCGGTCGTCTCAGGCACATCACAGCCTAGGAGTCAGACAGCCCAGGGGGAAGTCCTCTCAGTGAGCCGGCCTTGGTGACAGATGGCCCCTGGCACCCTGAATCCCAGCAATGTTCAGGCTACTCTCAGTCCCAAAGGGTCAGTCACTTACCCCTTAGAGCTCATGCCAAAGACAACCAGGGAGTTAGTTACACAGTTAAAGCAGGTAAACACACAGACACGACTGTACATACAAACAATAGACACACTTGCACACACAAATGAGTCTCAACCTTAAGTTTCAAAAAGTAGCAGATGCTTCTATGCTGACCCAGCGCTATCCATCCCTTTGGGCTAACCACTGGGAATCTTTGGTTTATGCCTAGTAACCCTTGCTCTCCAGGGTCTAAGCAGCATCAAGATCCCATTCCTTCTTGTTCAAGGTTTTCATTCCCTTCCCCCCTTAGTGCTCGGAGCTGCTAACTCAGCTAATGAGCTGTGCAAGTGAGTTCCTCTCCTCTGCGGGGAAGGAGTAGTGAACAAAACCTTTTTCCCTCTTTCATCTTCCCTCTGCGTGGTGTCAATGGGCCTTCCTTGTGGGGTAGGACATGTGTGCTGTTGGACAGAAGCATTTCCTGCTGAGTAAGATCATCTCCTGCCTCCAGTCTGGTGATTTGCACCGTTACAGAGGCTCACAATATGAATTCTCAAGTATTCCCTTCTGTCGGGAATAGAGATGTTAGAAGCAAGATTAATGCCGGCAGCAACTCACAAGAATTCAATGAGCACTAAACACAGTCGTGTAACTCTAATCCCTACATTAACAATGCAAACACCTAGGTGAGCCAGACTGATTCCAGCCATGGATTTGTCACTGCTCCATGGAGACACGGGGTGACAAACTGGCACCTGATAAGCCACAGTAACTTTGGTAAGGAGGGAGCTGTGGACTCAAACAGATGGTACCAGTTGTCTCTTAAACTTTATAGTTTCAATTCTACTGAAAAGTGTATGTAGATTTCCAGAAAGCATTTGACAAGGTCCCTCACCAAAGACTCTTAACCAAAGTAACCTGCCATGAGATAAGAGGGAAGGCACTCTCATGGACTGATAACTGGTTAAAAGGATAGGAAACAAAGGACAGGAATAAATGGTCAGTGTTCAGAATAGAGAGGGGTAACTGCTGGTGACCCCCAAGGGTCTGTACTAGGACCAATCCTACTCAACCTATTTGTAAATTATCTGGAGAAAGGGGTAAAGTGAGGTGGCAAAATCTGCAGATGATACTAAACTGCTCAAAATAGTTTAGTCCAAAGCAGACGGTGAAGAGCTTCAAAAGGATTTCACAAAATGAGGTGACTGGGCAATAAAATGGCAGATGAATGTTAATGTTGATGAATGTAAAAGTAATGCATATTGGAAAACATAATCACAACTACCATTATAAAATTATGGGGACTAAAATAGCTGTTAACTCTCAAGAAAGAGATCTTGGAGTCATTGTGGACAGCTCTCTGAAAGCATTCACTCCATGTGCAGCAGCAGTCAAAAGAGCCAACAGACTATTAGGAATTATTTTTAAAAAAGGATATAGAATAAGACAGAGAATATCTTGTTACCGCTATATAAATCCATGATACACCCGTATCTTGAATATGCATGCAGAGGTGGTCATCTCATCTCAAAAAAGATATCTTGGAAGGGGAAAAAGATCAGAAAAGGGCAACAAAAGTTATTAGGGGTTTGGAATGGCTGCCATACGAAGAGATTAATGAGACTGGAACTTTTCAGCTTAGAAAAGAGGAGACTTAAGGGAGGGGATATGATCTATAAAATTATGATTGGCGTGGAGAAAGTGAATAAGGAAAAGTTATTCACTTGCTCCTGTTACACGATTAATTCGCAAGGTATGAGTTTCACTGGGTTTATTGCCTTTCTCCCCTCTGGCGAGCCCAATACACCCTCCACCTGAATAAATCGGCATCCACCCAGACCGAACGGATCTGCCGTTAGTCCTTTTTACTTGTCCACATTACACGAGTACTGTTAGCCACCCGCGTCGTATGGGCCGCGGCTCCGGTTTACACCCAACACCGGCTGGGCAGGATTAGCCGAGGGTGGTGGGGTAGGGGGACCTGGGCCCACCCTCACTCCTGGGTCCCAGCCCAGGGCCCTAAGGTGGGGATCAAATCTCCCCTACCTGGCTGACGGGGGAGTCGCCCCTAAACACGCCAGCCCACGGGCTCCACGATCCCGCCCTGGGCCACTTCCTACCCGCCTCCTACAGTCTCCGTACCTCCATCCTCTTTGTTTCCGGACCGCTCTGGCTCTGCCGCACCTGCACTCCTCTCCCAGGATTGTGCTCCGCCTCCCCCTTCCGCTCTGCTGCCCTCCACCTTTTAAACTCCCCGCCGTCCGGCTTTTCCCGGAGGTGGGGTTCTGGCGGATTAGTTGTTCCGCTGCCGCCAGGCCGGCGGGTGACGTCATCCACCCGCGCTGGTGCCGAACAGGCGCCGCACCTCCGCTGCTTCTCCTGTGGCTGCAGCTGCCCCCACAGTGCCGGCCGGAGTGCACGGTACAACTGCCCCATCACAGTTCACATAACATAAAAACTAGATCACCAAATAAAATTAATAGGTGCAGGTTTAAAACAAACAAAAGGAATTTCTTCTTCACTCAACGCCCAGCCAACCTGTGGAACTCCTTGCCAGAGGATGTTGTGAAGATCAGGACTATAACAGGGTTTAAAAAAGAACTACATAAATTCATGGAGGAGAGGTTCACCAATGGCTATTAGCCAGCATAGGAAGGAATGGTGTCCCTAGTATCTGTCAGAAGCAGGGAATGGGTGACAGGAGAGGGAACACTTGATGATTACCTGTTCTGTTTATTCCCTCTGGGACACCTGGCATTGGCACTGTCGACAGACAGGACACTGGGCTAGATGGACCTTTGGTCTGACCCAGTGTGGCCGTTCTTAGGTTCTGATGTAATGAACATTGTTTGCTGGATACTTGCAATTGCTCACACTTGTTACCTTAAACGCCTCCTTGGGAACTTGGAAATCATTACTCAAACCTCCTCGCGTTGGCACGGCTGCAAGTTAGACACAGAAGGAGGTGGCTCAAGGCACTTTGCAAGGAGACAGGTGGGGTCTCCCAGGGTAACGCTTACCTGGGAATTCCTTTGCAGCCAATGATCAGGGTATTCTTTATTGAATGGCTGTGGTAGTCCAGGCAAGGTACAAAGAGAACAGCATCAGGCTGTCTCCCATGAATTGCTGAACATCACCTCCCAGACTGCATCTCAATCCTTCTCAGGCAGGCTGCTCTGCCCTGGTGATCACACTCTGGAAGTCTGCAATGCTGGATTGCTACCTGTCAGTGGGAAATTATTCTGGCATTTGAAAATCTACAATGGAGGCCATTATCGTGTTGTAAGTAGGGCTATCAATCCCAAATCTCCTAGAACACATCCCGGAAAGTCTGGCTCCAGCTGATGTGGGGCCAGCCCTGAGGCTCGACTGCCCTACAGGGGCCTGCAAATGGCCACGTGTGGTCACTGAATGGCTTGTTGCCATCATGGGCTGATGCCGCAGGGGCTGCCTCTTGCCTTTCCCGGCAGACCCAGCTCTACATCTACGCATCATTTCTATAGCCCCTGACAGCGACACTGCTCAAGGCAAGTTGACGTGGTTGGACCTTGGTTATCCTGCTGCTGCTTTGACGAGTCACCTCGATCAAACTTCTAGGCCAGACGACAAAACCAAAATCACCTTTTCCTACCCTCTCTGCTGAATGCCTCAGAGGCATCTCCGAGTTCCATATGCCTCCTGAGGAACCCACTTTACATGCACCCAACCCTTGGCTACAATCACTGCAGGCCCTGACTGGCTGACAGGGAGGTCTCCGCTTACAACACCATTAGTATTCACAGCCACAAAGCAAAAACTAACTAACTTAGATTTTAAGATGGTAAACAAAAAAGCAAAGCTTCGATCTTTTTGTTCCTTCTTCATTAGTTTATTAGTCTGCAAATTATGACTCAGAAAGAGGCATCTCATCTCTATGCCTCGCAGCCCAGAGATGCGTCAGTTTCTGAATGTTCTGGGGACCAGCTCTTGCCTTTTCATCTTGAAAAGGAGAACTCTAAAAGCAGCAAGCAATTAGCAAAACAACTAATGCACCAGCTTGTGTGCTTCAGATTGGCTGCACAATGAAGAGAGTCCCCAGTAACGGGACTGAAACAGAAGCTGGTGAGTGCTGGGCCTACCACTGCCCAATAGGAAATGGGAGTGAATCAGGTGGCGCAGTATCACCTTAGCAAAGCCCATACCAGCCAGGAACACAGAAGCTGCTTCTAGCCATCTGACTGATTTCAAACAATCCAATATGTAAAGCAACTCAATCTTACCAAGTCAGTCAAGACAGGTGGTTGCAAGAGGGGCCCAGAGTGGAGGAAAGAGCAATTTTAGAAGTGTCAAGACTGCAGGTACCCGCTCCGAATTCGGCCCCATAATAATCAGGCTTTTGGCTTAGCTTGGGAATCCCTGAGTTTGGACTGACCAGCCTCACCAAGGCTCTGGTTGCAATATTAATCACGTCCGGAAAATCAAAAGCACAAAGACCCCCCTTGGAGATGATGCAACACACACATTGTTACTGAAACATCAACAAAGCAATCAATACACATTACGGTGCATCTGTCAAGCGACATTATTCGGGAGACCCATTTCCTGGCTTGCTGACTGTACTCGGCCTCCATGAAAGATTGTTGCTGTGCAGAATGTGCCCCCCAGTGGTGTTCCCTGGCCATGCAGGAACGTTTTCAAAGGAAAAGCCACTTCGCACAAGCGCCCGTTTCGGCCCCTCGCCAGCAGAGAGAGCAGGCTCTCCTCGGGGCTCAGCCAGCGGGCACCTCGGGCCAGGTGGCCAAAGGGCACAGCACCAAGCGGATAACGTATCGGCATTTATGTGAAGACCAGTGATGTTGGTCTGGAGGCTAGAACGAGGCGCCAGGATGCAGAGTTCTGCTTCCAGCTCGACCAGTGGCTCAGGGCAACACCACGGCTGGGCCACGTCGCCTCGGAGTGTCGCAGATTAAGCCCCACAAGGTCCCTATGAGCCAAGTATGACTGAGCTAACTGTGTAAAGAACGGGCTGGGGAGGCCTGCTTCTTCCCTCCCAGGCTGTCAGTCCGTCTGCCCCATTTCCATGGCACGGCTCCGCTTCCATCTCAGCTCAGCTGTCGCTGTGTGACCCAGCGGAAGTGCTGGGAGGGAGGGAGACAACACTGGGCTTTGGGGGACCTGAGTGGGTTTTAAAACACTGCTCCCCAGTGCCTCATTCCCTAGCGTTGGATCCAGGTCAAACGCACGGTCCCTGCAAGACCTGGACCCCCCTCCCCCCCCAACACCTGCTGCTCTCATGCTGCTGTGCGTCCTCTCCTACCCCCGGCCATGCCTCCCTGCAAGGACACGGAGCCACTCTGCCCCCTCGGGCTTCTCTCCCCTCCGTTTCCAGTCTCCCCTCAGAGCCAGCCTGGGGCAGGAAACAAGCCAGGGGAACCTGTCCAGCTGCAGATGGTGGTACAAAGATAACGCCTCATGCCCAGGGCGGGGGGTCCTGCTGGGGCCAGCCCAGGGCCTGATTAGTGTCACACGGACCCCTGGTGGCTTCAACAAACACCCCTCCTGCCGTTTCAGTAGGAGCCGGCACAGCCCTTGGGAGGGTTGTTAGAGCTGGGATGGAGCCAGGTCCCCAATGGTCACCAAGACCCCGGCTGCACCAGCAGGAGGCGCTGAACGCTGACGGCAAGTGACCAATGAGGAGCCCCAGCTTCCCTTCCCAAGGGCGTTCGTAGCCCGTCGGGGGGAATCAGGCCTTCAGTCTGCACAACGCCTCAGAGCAGCCTCAGGACAGCCCTGCAGACGGCTCCAAGCCCCTGGCAGCTCTCTGCAGACGGCTCCCTCCGGGCCCCTGGCAGCCCTCTGCAAATGGCTCCAGACCCTGGCAGCTCTCTGCAGACGGCTCCCTCCGGGCCCCTGGCAGCTCCCTGCAGACGGCTCCCTCCGGGCCCCTGGCAGCTCTCTGCAGACAGCTCCCTCCGGGCCCCTGGCAGCTCTCTGCAAACGGCTCCCTCCGGGCCCCTGGCAGCTCCCTGCAGACGGCTCCCTCCGGGCCCCTGGCAGCCCTCTGCAAATGGCTCCAGACCCTGGCAGCTCTCTGCAGACGGCTCCCTCCGGGCCCCTGGCAGCTCCCTGCAGACGGCTCCCTCCGGGCCCCTGGCAGCTCTCTGCAGACAGCTCCCTCCGGGCCCCTGGCAGCTCTCTGCAAACGGCTCCCTCCGGGCCCCTGGCAGCTCCCTGCAGACGGCTCCCTCCGGGCCCCTGGCAGCCCTCTGCAAATGGCTCCAGACCCTGGCAGCTCTCTGCAGACGGCTCCCTCCGGGCCCCTGGCAGCTCTCTGCAGACGGCTCCCTCCGGGCCCCTGGCAGCTCCCTGCAGACAGCTCCCTCCGGGCCCCTGGCAGCTCTCTGCAGACAGCTCCCTCCGGGCCCCTGGCAGCCCTCTGCAAATGGCTCCAGACCCTGGCAGCTCTCTGCAGACGGCTCCCGCCGGGCCCCTGGCAGCCCTCTGCAGACGGCTCCCGCCGGGCCCCTGGCAGCCCTTTGCCAGCCCCATGCTGCTTGCGGTTACCCCCAATATTCCGTTACAAACAAGGTTTCCAGGCTGTTTGCTCAAGCCCGTAAAGTTAAACAAATCTCTGCAGGCTGGTTTGCAAGAGGCCGGTGGGCCAGGCTGGAACACTGGGCCCTAGAGCCCCCAGCTGCACAAGCCTTGAGTGGGAAAGCCCGGCGCGACTGAGGGCAAGCCGCATAAACCTGCTCGCATGGCACCGCAGGCTTTGCTCCCGCGACAGGATCCCGCCCCAGCCGTTAGCACAGGGAAACAAAGGGTGAGAGGAAGAAAGTTTAAAGCTCCCGGGAACTCGCCACCCTCTGCACTGCCCAGCGCCCAGGCCGGGCAGCTCGCGGAGACACACTCGCGCCTGTCCCAGCAGCGCCTCACGGAGTTCGGATCCACTCGGACTCCTGCTGCGCTCTGCTGGGTGGGGTGGCTGGGCCTGGGGGATGGCAGAAACCACCCTGGAAACACAGAGATGGAGCTGCCAGCGGCACGACCTCCCCTGCTGCTCCCACACCCTGCCTGGCCACATTCAACCGAATCCTGCTCGACTGGGACGGGGACGGGGAGGGGGAGGGGGAGGGGGCCTGGTCCCCTCAGGGCAGCCAGCAAGCCCCCCACCTTCCCCCGACCTATCACACTGAGCCAGCCCTCCCGGGCTCCCCCCCCCCAACCTATCTCAATTGAGCCAGCCCTGTCAGGCTCCCCACAAACTATCACACTGAGCCAGCCTCGCCCGGCTGCCCCCAACCTCCCCCCCGCCCCCAACCTATCACACTAAGCCAGCCCCGCCGGGCTCCCCACAACCTCCCCCCCCCCCAAACTATCACACTGAGCCAGCCCCGCCAGGCTCCCCACAACCTCCCCCCCCCAAACTATCACACTGAGCCAGCCCCGCCGGGCTCCCCACAACTTCCCCCCCATGCCATCACACTGAGTCAGCCCCCCTGCAAGCCACCACACTGAGCCAGCCCCGCCGGGCTCCCCACAACTTCCCCCCCATACCACCACATTGAGCCAGCCCCGCCGGGCTCCCCACAACTTCCCCCCCCCCAAACTATCACACTGAGCCAGCCCCGCCGGGCTCCCCACAACTTCCCCCCCATACCATCACACTGAGTCAGCCCCGCTGGGCTCCCCACAACTTCCCCCCCATACCATCACATTGAGCCAGCCCCGCCGGGCTCCCCACAACTTCCCCCCCCCCCAAACTATCACACTGAGCCAGCCCCGCCGGGCTCCCCACAACTTCCCCCCCATACCATCACACTGAGTCCAGCCCCGCTGGGCTCCCCACAACTTCCCCCCCATACCATCACATTGAGCCAGCCCCGCCGGGCTCCCCACAACTTCCCCCCCCATACCATCACATTGAGCCAGCCCCGCCGGGCTCCCCACAACCTCCCCCCCCCAAACTATCACACTGAGCCAGCCCCGCCGGGCTCCCCACAACCTCCCCCCCCCCAAACTATCACACTGAGCCAGCCCCGCCGGGCTCCCCACAACCTCCCCCCCCCCAAACTATCACACTGAGCCAGCCCCGCCGGGCTCCCCACAACCTCCCCCCCCCCAAACTATCACACTGAGCCAGCCCCGCCAGGCTCCCCACAACCTCCCCCCCCACAAACTATCACACTGAGCCAGCCCCGCCGGGCTCCCCACAACCTCCCCCCCATACCACCACATTGAGCCAGCCCCGCCGGGCTCCCCACAACCTCCCCCCCGCCCCCAACCTATCACACTAAGCCAGCCCCGCTGGGCTCCCCACAACTTCCCCCCCATACCATCACACTGAGTCAGCCCCTGCTGGGCTACTAGCCACCCCCCATCCCAGTGCCCTGCTCTGCTACTAGCAACTCCCACGCCTCCCCGAGGGCGCTGTCAACGCCTGGGCAGAGCCGCCAGGGATCACACTCTGGCTTCGTAGAGCCTCAGCTCCTCGCTGCCATTCACACAGCTCCCCTGGTGGGCGGGGGACATTGCAAACAGGCAGGAAGACAAAGCCCCTACTCCAAAAATCTTGCCTGTTATGGACTATTATATTCCCTGGTGGTAAACTGGCACTGGCATTAGAAACTCAGCGCGTTTCTGGGATGAGTCAGCCGTCCTATGGATGTGGCTGGGGGCTCGGCCCTCAAAACCAGGGAATCCCTGGAGATCTCGGGCAGGGGAGGGAGTGGGGGGAAGAGTCTGTGACTCACACTGGCTCCCAACCAGCTCACTCCTCTCTGCAGCCTTGGTAAGAGTATTTCTGCAGAGTCACGCGGGACCAGGACTCACAGCGAGAAGACGGGAGGGCAAAGAGCACAGGCCCCTCCCTAGGATGCACCATCCATCAACACCGGCTGGCAGCCTGTGTCTGGCAGTACTGCACAGTGGGTGCAGCTCTGCCATGCTGGCGGAGGGAACTGAGAAGGGAGGGACCCTCGCCAGGAGAGAGAGCAGAGAGATCTTGTAACCCAGGAGGAAAAGCCCAGTAGTCTAGCTCAGCAACTGCCTTGTGGCTGGTTTTATGTAGCTCCATTGGCTTCTCCCAATACTTTTTTCCAGGGATAGGTGCGCTGTTGGAGCACCTATTAATTCCCGCTCATGAGCCGATGATCTGCATGGAGTTTGTCTTGGGTCATATCCTAAAGCTAAAGCGGGGACCAGATTAAGTGTTGATGCAACTCTGAAAGGCACAGCGGTGCTTTTCAAGGCCTGAGCTGAGGAAACTTTAATATCTGCAGGCAAACAATGGCCCTTGTTCATAATTTACCTGCCACTGTCTGCCTTGTTCTTAATTCCCTTCTGTAATAGCAGAGGATTTGGCTTCAGGGCTGCAATTTAATACTTGCATAAAAGTGACACAAGTATCCTGCCATTAGGACATGCTTACATTGAGAAAACAGCGCAGGGATTATTAGATGCTAATCAGTTAATGAGAGGGGCCGTCGGGTTTCCAAATGACCTGTTCGCAGAGAACCTGTTCTCTCTGGAGAAGCAGAAATCACAAGGAGCCGGTGACAGTCATTTCTTGAGCTGGCTTTACGAGCAGGAGTTGCCCAGAACCTATCCAAGGCGTCTCGCTGGCCAGCAGACATGCACAGCAGCAGCTCAGTGGACATTAGCAAGTTGCCCAGGAGAAGTGCCAAGCGGGAGAGGTTGGTTATAGACAAAGAAAACCCAACTACGGGCCTCCTCTGAAAGAGGAGTGCAGGCTCCAGAAATAGCCAGGCGCTTTCAAGCAGCCAAGCAGGGCTCAGATGCCAGAGCTTGTGAAAATCACGCCAGCTGTACGGGTGTAGAAGCCATGCTTGCATTCCTTGCCAGCCTGTGCAAGGTCACCTTGAGAGCTGAGCTAGGGGGTGCTGGGAAACACGGTTTGTATTCTCATGAAAGAGCCTTAGCGAGACCCTCTCGCGCTGCCTCTAGCGAACAGGCCCGTGCGTGAGTCTGGTTAGCAGGAAGCAGAGTCCCACTAGAACACGGGAATGTCTGCAGCCAGAGAACACAGCGTGTTACAAGCCAATGCCCCCCAGGCAAATCCATGCGAGGGTGCGCTGGGGCGTGTGGTCAGCAATCCGCTCAGGAACAGGGACAAAAGCACCTAACTCCCCCACAGAGTGCGAAAGCCCAGTTTCCAGCTGGGACTGTTCACAGTGACCCATCTGCAAATGATCTACAGACCCTGGAAACATCCACAACTCGTTTCGGAGAACAGACGTGTCTGGAAAGTTCACGCTCTGCTGGGAACAAAACAAGAGGTGAAATTCACTCCCTTTCTTGTGGGTATTTACTCGGCTCTGGGTACGTTGCAGGGAACTTGGGACTAGTTCCAACATGGGCTCCTTTCCCCAGCCAAAGGGGGGACGAAAGCTTCTTGGAGGGGTATCTGTAAATCATTTACTGAGCCACTGGGGCCTGTATGTCACCTGACCAAGAGAACAAAGCTATGACAGGAGGGCGTCCCTCCTCCACAGAGGGACAACCTAAACCAGTGGTGGGCACCCTGGGGCTCATCGGGGTTCTAGGCGTGGCCCACGAGCCATGTTGCTTACTTTTGCCCATGCACAGGGTTGCCAGATTCTGCTGGTTTCTGTCCTCGTCCGTTTTTGCCTCCCAGTATTACTAGGGTGACACACACACGGGGTAAGAGCACATGACGCGGGGTGCATGCTGGTTGCACACAGCATGGATGGTGAGAGCCATGCGCTCCCTCTGCAGCCAATCCCAGCGCTGCTACAGTTCAGTCGGGACCCCCTGTGAATTCCAGGGACGCCAGCGCCGTGAGCAAACTGCCCTGCCCCAGAGACTGCCTCGGTTACAACACTCTTGTGGTCCACGGAGATGGAGGAGGGCCACTCATGCGGCCCACTCACTAGCCTAGGCTGCCCATTGCTGGTCCGAGCAGACTGGCCAGGCAGAGGGGAGAGAGAAAGGAAGGGGTAGGGCTCTGCTCTGAGTTAGAGACAGGCCAGAGATCTCAGGTGACTTGCCCCAGGTCAGGCCATCGCTGGCGGAAGGGGAAGACAGCTCTCCGCCACCCCTGCCTGGCACCCTGACAAGCCCATTTTAGCTCGGGAGTTTGGGCCCACACCCCACGCCAGCGAGGACAGTGTCACATCTTGATACAGAATCCTGCAGTTAAGGACGCAGGAAGAGCAAGGCCTTATGGACGCAGACCCCCACGTCCAAGCCTAGGTCTCCTGCCAAGCAGGCCCATGTGCTGGCTGATGCTGCCGAAAGCCAGCCTGCTCTGTGCGGAGCAGCCTGCACCGGCTGCTTGTCCTGGCTCTACTCTCCATTGCTGGGACTGCATTGCAGGGCCCACATGTAACTGAGCCCGGCCAGGGAGCATGGGATTTCAGCCTGGTGCCTCAGTGGGAAGCTGATAAATAGGAGGCTGTGGTTCTTCATGAGGTGCATTCTCGCTAGAAAAGGGTTCGGTGTCGTGGTGTTGGTATCAATGGGGATTTATGTCCTGGAGAACAATGCGCTGTTACAGGAGAGCTCCGCTCTCCTGGCCACGCCAGCTCATGCTCAGCAACATTTTTTCTTCGCTATTTTCTGGCTCCCAACCTGGACGCATTGTCTATTGTGGCACATCTGTCAAGCGTAACAAGGGGAGCTGTGTGGAGTTCCATCAGGCAGGGAAATGTCAGCGCGTTGCTCAGGCTTTGCCTCTTAACCCTTCCACTGCTGCTCACGCGCACACGCTGGGAATGGGGGCCGCAGAAGAGGACAGAGATGCTGGGCCCAGCATCCGAGCCCGCCCCAGGGGAGACATACAGCCACAGGGCTCGTGACTGAACCCTTCACGGGTGGAAACACCTAGGTCACTGGTTCAGTTACAATGGCAGAGTCTGCAACCAGACTCGCCCGGTCTTTCCAGCTCTCCCACACGGTCTCCAGTGCACCAGCTCGGACCCGTGCAAGCCACCACAATGACTGCGAATGGGCAGCTCCCTGCCCCAAGCCCAGCATCTCCCCTGGGAAAGCAACATTCTGCATCAACACACCCGAGAGGGCAGCGCAGACACACGGCTGCAAGGGTCAGGCCCCACCACTCGGGGTCCCGGGAAAGCTTCTCTTAAAGGCCCAGGCAAGTAACAGCTGTCACCACTGCCTCGCACCACCAGTCACCACTGCCTCGCACCACCAGTCACCACTGCCTCGCACCAGCAGATGCCCAGAGCACAAATCCACCCAAAGCTGCCTTGGCCAGTTCAGGTACAGGCACTTCTCCTGAACAACAGGAGTGTTTAGTGCTAAGAATTCTTACTATAGAAATGTGCGTGCGTCTGTCCGTCCGTCCGTCCGTTCAATAACTCCTCCTAAACAGTACCAGCTAGAACCACCACATTCAGTAGGCACCTTCCTCTTATCCTAACTCAAACCAAGGTCAGGGTTTGGTTGTGCCAAGACAATGGGGTGTGGATGCGATTGTGTCTCAGAAAACGGAAAGGGTGGGGTCTGGGAGGAGGGAATTAGAGTGCAGAATGACCACAGGAGGGCTGCAAGGGGCCAGAGATGGGGACTGGGACAGCTAAGAACATAAGAACGGCCACACTGGGTTAGACCAAAGGTCCATCCAGCCCAGTACCCTGTCTGCCGACAGCGGCCAATGCCAGGCGCCCCAGAGGGAGTGAACCAACCAGGTAATGATCAAGTGATCTCTCTCCTGCCATCCATCTCCACCCTCTGACAAACAGAGGCTAGGGACACCGTTCCTTACCCATACTGGCTAATAGCCATTAATGGACTTAACCTCCATGAATTTATCTACTTCTCTTTTCAACCCTGTTACAGTCCTAGCCTTCACAGCCTCCTCAGGCAAGGAGTTCCACAGATTGACCGTGCGCTGTGTGAAGAAGAACTTCCTTTTATTTGTTTTAAACCTGCTGCCCATTAGTTTCATTTGGTGACCCCTAGTTCTTATATTATGGGAACAAGTAAATAACTTTTCCTTATTCACTTTCTCCACACCAGTCATGATTTTATAGACCTCTATCATATCCCCCCTTAGCCTCCTTTTTTCCAAGCTGAAAAGTCCCAGTCTCTTTAATCTCTCCTCCTATGGGACCCGTTCCAAACCCCTCATCATTTTAGTTGCCCTTCTCTAAACCTATTCTAATGCCAGTATATCTTTTTTGAGATGAGGTACATCTGTACGCAGTATTCAAGATGTGGGCGTACCATGGAATTATATAAGGGCAATAAGATATTCTCCGTCTTATTCTCTGTCTCTTTTTTAATGATTCCTAACATCCTGTTTGCTTTTTTGACTGCCGCTGCACACTGCGTGGACGTCTTCGGAGAACTATCCACGATGACTCCCAGATCTCTTTCCTGATTAGTTGTAGCTAATTTAGCCCCCATCATATTGTATGTCTAGCTGGGGTTATTTTTTCCAACGTGCATTACTTTACACCTATCCACATGAAATTTCATTTGCCATTTTGTTGCCCAATCACTTAGTTTGGCGAGATCTTTTTGAAGTGCTTCACAGTCTGCTTTGGTCTTAACTACCTTGAGCAGTTTAGTATCGTCTGCAAACTTTGCTACCTCACTGTTTACCCCTTTCTCCAGATCATTTATGAATACGTTGAATAGGATTGGTCCTAGGACTGACCCTGGGGGACACCACTAGTTACCCCTCTCTATTCTGAAAATTTACCATTTATTCCTACCCTTTGTTTCCTGTCTTTTAACCAGTTCTCAGTCCATGTAAGGATCTTCTCTCTTATCCCATGACAATCCCATTGGGCCAACAGAGAGCAGGGGTGGAGAAAGGGACACCTATCTACTATACATTTCAGAGAGTTTGTGTGTCTGTCTGTCTGTCTGTCCTGGGGCTATGCACCCTCCCCTGGCTGTGCCTGCTGCAGGGGCCGTAGGGAGGCGCTTCTCCCTAGCCCAACCTGCCTCAGTGAGAGAGGCTGGGGCTGGCCCCTCTCCCCAGGGCAGCCTGCAGACTGAACCCCCCTCCCAGCCGCACCCCAGAGCAATGACTGAAATAAAGAAAAACGAATCCTGCCTGAGTTAAGGGCCTGAGCAAAGCCAGGGGAACCTTGCCATACTGCTTATTCTCCAGTCAATGTCATTGAAAAGCTGATTTTCCCCCAAAGAACAGAAATAAACTCTTTGTTGTCAGTTTTCTTTTGCCCTTCTCGGTCCTGCTTGGTCCTCCCGCCCCATTCTGGGGACTGGGAAAGGGGAAGAGGGAGCGGATAGAAACTGAGCGCCAAAGATGTTTTGGCTCAATTTTCTCCTCTGGGAAAAATGGAACGTCTCAGCCACATTGAGAGCGTTTGATTGGGTGAACAAGCAGCTCTCTGTTGAAAAAGCATTCCAGCCGCAGGCCTGCTCTCCTGACCGTCAGAGGTCGCACCCCGAGGCCACAGTGTGGGGACTGAGGTCCCGCAGTGCTAGGCCCCGTGGGAGCACAGAACCAGGGCAGCCCTGCCCCCAAAGCTCTTCCTGGCAAGGGTTAAGACTGGAGAGGGGCCAGGCAGACAGAGCAGGGAAGCACAGGAAACATAAACCTGGTTATGATCCTGGTAATGGCCCGGGGGGCCACAGAACTGCTGGGCCCCTGGGCCAGATGGGTGGGGGCATCTCCATGCTCCTAGAAAGGCTGGCCGCCCCCAGCCAGCCCTTCAGCGTACCGTCCAGGGTTCCAGCAGTGATTTAAAGGGCTCAAGGCCCTTTTGAATCACCAGGCCCTTGGGCAATTGCCCCCTTCCCCCGCACGGGCGAGCCTGGCAACGGCCCTCATCATTGTTGAGCATTTGCATCGTCACTCTCCCGCCTCCTTGCACCTCAGTGGGGACTGGCCCGAGGAGGGGTCCCAGGCAGTTTCAATGGGAGGAGGGCCCCTGCCGACACAGCGCAGCCTGTGACTGTTTGCAGAAGAGGGTTCTGCTCCCTTCGAGTGTTCCCCAAGCCACCACGGCGTGACATGAAGCGCTGTCAGTCACAGCACAGCCCCTGCTGAGAGCAGGGCATCGCTCTACCCGCCGTGGGACACAGCCCCTACCCCAGAGAGCTCAGTTGACCCGGACACGGGGTGGTCGAGAGAGGGAGGGGAGTGAAGAGAAACATTAGCAGCCGGGGCAATGGCAACGAGGAGGAGAAACAGCAGGAGCCAGAGTTCCAGGAGCGCTCATCGCCAAGGTGGATTTCTTAGGCAAGGCCTGGCCCAGCATCACACAAGAGCTGGCCCTGCCCAGAGTTAACTGCCAGCGCCTGAGCCCCTGGCCAGGGCCTTGCTGCATCCTGCCTCCCTCGGGCAATGGTGCTCGGCCTTCAGGAAAGGTGAGTTAGCAGCCAGCAAACGCTGCCTTCCCCCCCAAGGCCTCTGCACAGAGCCTCCGGCAGGACCCGCGCCTGTTGGCAGGGCTCGGCGGGCATCTATAACCTGAGCGCTAGAGGCTTTTCTCCCTCAGGCACGGGCAGCGAGAGCCACTTCCTCTCGAGAGCAGAGCCGTTGGCAGATTAGATTCCCAGCCCCAGCCAACGGCAGGCCCTGCTGTCACGGTGAGGGTCCCACCCTGGGAAGGAGCAGGGGGATTTGGCTGACTACGCAGGGTGGAACAACACTGGCCTTGGGCTGAGTCCAGCGTGTTCTTGGCAGCGGGAGCACAAGGGAAGCATTGCCGGCGCCCGGCTGCAAAGACATTTCCAGGCTTTCTGGAGAGACTGGATTTCAGGCAGGAAACAAAGCTCAAGCGGCTCCTTCCTCCGGCAGCAAGGCGGCCCCACTGCATGCCGCTGTGGACGTCGGCCCAGGGGGAGGTGGCCACTCCGCGGAGCTCATCTCCCAGGTATGCCAGGTCCGGTTCTGAACACTCAGCCAGTCACGCGCACAGAATGAGGCTCCCAGCCCACGGGCCCTCACTAACGACTCATCGTCTCCTCCCGCGCCCCTGCAGAAAGCCTGGGAAAGGCATCGGAGGGCCAGGGCGGGGAGTTAATGTGTCTATTACATTCTCTTTGCCAGGGTAGGGTAGAAGCTGCCTCTGTCTCTTTGCCAGGGCCTGTTGGAGCTGCCTCTGTCACGCTTCTCCCTGGGATCGGAGGCTGACTCTCAGCTAAGCACCCGATGCAACAACGAGCCGCATGGATGGGCCCCTGCACCTACGCAAAGCCCCACTGAATTCCAGAATGCAGGGATCCATCGGCACCCTGTGCCTGCTCTCTGGAGTGCTGCACACCGCTTCGCAGGACTGGCGCTGACTCGGAAACCTCTGGCAATCCTTCCGCAATGAGCGCTCCCTGCAGGAAGGACTCCTCATGCCCCGGCCACCTGAGAAACGCTTTCCACCTACTGGGAAAGGGCAGCTGTGTTGAGAGGAGTGGATGTGGCCTGGTTATCCCCACTGGGGAGAATCCCTTCCCCTCAGCTCTTGCTAGCAGCGTGTTAGGGTTACTTACCCCCATCTCCCCAGACCCCCCGGGGGTCTCTGCAATACCAGAGAGGAGTTTGCTCAATCGGCTGCTGTAACTTGCAGGAGCTGGGAGGGAGAAGGAGTCTGTCTAGTCTGCAAGAAGCAGTTTTGCAAACAGGGAATTACAAAAAAACAATAAGACTTAAATAGGGAATCTGTAACCGAAGTTAGGAGCCAAGACATTCCGAGCCAAGTCATTTTTGTTTTCCTAAGGGCACAGTTTGCATCAGCCAATTTTTAATGTCCTGTCTAATCCAAACAGGACTCTTATCGCTTATGATGGATGGCTTTGGAGAGCTGGGATTTCAGCGAGATTGTCAGTTTGACTCAGCTCCCACCCCTACTCCCCTCCCTGATTTGCATTTATTACATTTTAGATATTTGTGGGCCTCTACCTGGACCCCCACCTGGACCCCCTAATGGAGCTGATCATCATCATGTGATGCTAAGGGAGTGTAAATGCATGATGTCACAGACTACAACAGTACTGCTATTTATAGTGTAAGCCTGGGGTACTTTTATTGGCCAAGGACCACAGGCGTTCAGTTATTCCAGCAATGGCTGTTTTACAGCCCATAAGGAGGATCCAGGAAAGTGTCTCTGTCTCTAAATGGTGGCAGGATGCTGGCTGAAAACAGCATTTGAAGTCCAAATAACATGAAGCTGAACGTTACCTGTCATTCTAAATTGTTAGCTTTGACCCACGTGCTGGGAAGGCGCTGGCTGGCCCAGAAGAGCCTGTGGGGTACTGTAGTTCAGGCAGCCTGACTAGGAGCGGGAGGCAGACCACACTACTCTGCCACTCGAAAAGAACGAAACCCAGAGAAGTCAGCACTTTTCTTAAGCCTCTTATGTGTGTATCCTGGCAGCATTAAGTGCAATCACAGGCTGTGGACTCAGAGAATAAAGACCTATGTAGTAACTGAGGAGGCCAAAATTTATAAATATTCTGCCTGTTTGAGAAACTGAAAATGTTTCCCAAAGACACACTGAGCAGAAGGGTTAGAAAGTTTCAATGTGCCTAAGCCGCTCTCTGAGGCTGGGCTTCGACACTCACGGGAACATAAACAGAGTTAGTGGCCTTACACATGAGCGGGATGTCTGCACGTTCCAGGAGAGTTCCAGCATGCCAACCCCAGCCCCTCCACCCTGGGCAATTCCTTGTCACGCACAGCGCCCCTCTGCTCTCACCCACCCCCACGCACTTCTAGGGGATTGAGACATCAACTGCCAACCCATCTCAACCAGACATTCCCGTGCAAATGGGACTTTTCCAGCCAGCCCTGCCAGGCGAGGGCACTGATGTGCAAATCACAGAGGCTCAGAGCCGGGATCGCTGCCACGGCCCCAGTCCACACAGAAGCTGCCTTCGCGGTTCCAGTTTCTGAACAAGAAGCGCTGCCAAAGGGGAGAGCGGTGGCTTGTTACAGGAAATGGGGCTTGTTATACCAGCCGAGATTCGTCGGGGCCAGGCCAGCACAAGGCTGCTGGGATGGGCCTGCGGGCGTCAGTGGGAATTGGGGAGCGCCGTGCCTCCACTCTCACTAGCTCCTCTGCACAGATGCGAGTTCCACTCACCAGGACTCCTGCCCCATGGGCCCCCAGGCATGGCGGCTCTGTGCTCAGACAGCTCTGTGCAGCGCCCAGCCCAGGGGGCCATGGGACGGGGCTGCCAGCTGCGGTACACAAAGCAGTGAGAGTGCCGAGTGCAGCGTGGTCAGCGCTTGGCCTAGAGCTCCCTGCGGAGTCCCGCCGGCGTAGGAAGCCGGCAGCCGGATTTCTCTGAAGCCAGGGCCGGTTCTGACAGCTCAGACTGACCCTGGGCAGAGAGGCAGGGCAGAGGCAGTATTGCCGGCTGTTGGACAGACTTGTGCTGGTGAGAGCTGGCCCTGTCAGAGATGTTACCGCACACGCACGCTTGTCTCACTAGCCTCCAGGGACTGACACAGCTACAGCTACGTGGCGCCCAGCCACAGGAAGCACATAAAGCAGACAGAGCAGCTCAGACACTGCTTTGACTTGATCCTTCCAGCTCCATGCCTCCCCAGCGTGAACACTGCTCAGTAGACATTCAAATGCCGCCCAGCTGACTGGCCGAGGGCCCACAGCCAGCAGCATGTTTCTATTGGTGGTGCACATTCACACATGCCTTGGTGCACAGAACAAAATTCATCCCACACACAGCTGGAAAAAATTAAAGGGAACGTTGCGCCTCGCTATCAAGCTGGAGGTGCATGAAGGAAGAGTCCACGGTGTGGCTGGGAAGAAATATTCCTCCGTGAGGGCCATTCGACTGCAATCAGAAGCCCACCACCAACCGGCTGTCTGACTCCGGGGCAGAGTTGCATATGAACCTGACTCACAAGGGAGGTTCCCTAACCAGGGCGTGGCTGTTCTCAAAGTAACCCCATCACAGATCTGGATCTCCAGGGTCCAGAAACCCGGCTAACATGTAAGCCTTGGTGCAGACGACCAAGCTGCACCAGTGTGGACATGCAGTCCGTACATGGGAAGCCAGGCCTGTGCAGGCAGATTTGCAAAGGTGCCTTGTTGCTGGGATCACTGAGCTCTGCCAGCCCTGGGCTTTCTGAAGTCAGTTAACGAGCTGGCATCTGCACTAAGAGAACAAGCCGTTCGCCCTCAGCCAGGCATAGTAGTTAGATGGGTCTACCCATTTCGGGGAGAAGTACCTTTCCAGACAGCAGGATGCTTGGGATACCAGGCCCTGAGCCCTGGTACCTAACACAAGCAGGGCATTTAACGCCCACGACAGCCGCAGAGGACGGGTGTGCTGACACTGCTACCCTCTGTCCCTCCGGCACCCAGCCCACATGCTTTCTGCCACAAGCAGCTTGTGGGGAGGTGGCCCATGAGGAAGGCAACCCTCTCCAGACACCCGGGCACAGAGGGAACCATGTACACTTGCAGCCTGATTAGCATAGGGGACCCCACGGCAGCAGCAGGGGTAGGGGCAGGGATCACACACTCTGCAGATGGGCATGGGCCAAGGGGCAGCCTTCCCTGTCTGACAGCCTCCCGTTCACTGGCTAAGTCACCCCACTCCCACTCTAGTGCAGAGCAAGCAGGAGCTGGAGCCAGAGCCAGACAAGTAAAGAGGAGAGGGGAAAACACAATCCTATCAGCTCACCCTCTAGAGCCAGGTGCAGCCCCGGCTGGGCCCACCAGCCACCTCCTCCGCTCGTCTTTCAGCTCAAATACCAGCCCCCCCAGAGCGCCCGTACCAGCTCCCGGAGTTCTCTACTTCTGGCGGGGGGGCGGGGTGAGCAGAGCATGAAACAGCCTCACCGGGCCTGTTCCTGGTCTGGCCACAGACTTGTGCGCCTCTGACCCTGCGGAGAGGGAGACCCCCAGCTCCTTCACCCTGCTGCCTTCTGAGCCCTGTCACTAGTCCTGCCACAGGCAGCCTTGTCCGGCTGCCCCTGCCTGAGCCCTGCAGAGAGTATTCTCACTCCAGCGCCAGAGTGGGCCAGGCTCCCCTCCCTGCAGGCCCTGCACATTCCACATGGTGAGGGACGGGTCCTTTGACAAAATGGCAAATGAAATTTAATGTGGATAAGTGTAAAGTAATGCACATTGGAGAAAATAACCCCAGCTAGACATATAATATGATGGGGGCTAAATTAGCTACAACTAATCAGGAAAAAGATCTTGGCGTCTTCGTGGATAGTTCTCTGAAAACATCCAAACAGTGTGCAGCGGCAGTCAAAAAAGCAAACCGGATCTTAGGAATGATTAAAAAAGGGATAGAAAATAAGTCAAGGAATATCTTACTGCCCCTATATAAATCCATGGTATGCCCACATCTTGAATACTGAGTACAGATGTGGTCTCCTCACCTCAAAAAAGATATTTTGGCAATAGAAAAGGTTCAGAAAAGGGCAACTAAAATGATAGGGGTTTGGAACGGGTCCCATAGGAGGAGAGGCTAAAGAGACTGGGACTTTTCAGTTTAGAAAAGAGGAGACTGAGGAGGGATATGATAGAGGTCTATAAAATCATGAGTGGTGTGGAGAGGGTGAATAAGGAAAAGTTATTTACTAGTTCCCATAATATAAGAACTAGAGGCCACCAAATTAAATTAATGGGTAGCAGGTTTAAAACTAATAAAAGAAAGTTCTTCTTCACACAGCACACAGTCAACCTGTGGAACTCCTTGCCAGAGGAGGCTGTGAAGGCTAAGACTATAAGGATATGTCTACACTAGCCCCCTAGTTCGAACTAGGGAGGCTAATGTAGGCATTCGAAGTTGCAAATGAAGCCCGGGATTTAAATATCCCGGGCGTTATTTGCATCTTCCCGTCCGGGCGCCATTTTTAAATCCCCCTAGTCCGAACTAACTGCCCGTGGCTACACGCGGCAGTCAAACGTTAACTCGTGGAATGAGGTGTAACAGTTAATCCGAACTAAGGACTTAGTTCGTGTTAACGTTTGACTGCCGCATGTAGCCGCGGGCAGTTAGTTCGGACTAAGGGGATTTAAAAATGGCGCCCGGACGGGAAGATGCAAATAACGCCCGGGATATTTAAATCCTGGGCTTCATTTGCAACTTCGAATGCCTACATTAGCCTCCCTAGTTCGAACTAGGGGGCTAGTGTAGACATACCCTAACAGAGTTTAAAGAGAAGCTAGATAATTTCATGGAGGTTAGGTCCATAAAAGGCTATTAGCCAGGGGATAAAATGGTGTCCCTGGCCTCTGTTTGTCAGAGGCTGGAGAGGGATGGCAGGAGACAAATCGCTTGATCATTCTCTTCGCTCCACCCTCTCTGGGGCACCTGGCACTGGCCACTGTTGGCAGACAGGCTACTGGGCTAGATGGACCTTTGGTCTGACCCAGTACGGCCGTTCTTAGGTTCTTATGTTCTTCATCAGCTGCCACCAGCTCCCCTGCCAGCAGGCGTGATGTTGGCCATGGGCCCCTTCGGATGCCTCCCCAGGCCCTCCAGACTTTAATTTGTAAAGCTGGGAGGCCCACTCCATCCTCCAGCACCAGTTGCCAATGGGCCCCCCGTCTCCACCCCCATCAGCCTTGCTGCCTTGCTCCTGCCCCCACAGCCCTGAGTGCAGCCCCCTGAAGAGCAGCTGACCCCTCCCACAGCGGGTGACCCTCCTTCTGCCCACGGGGGGTGCGGGTGCTCGGGCTGCACAGGGCACCAGGAATAGGAAGGGCAGCCCTGCATACCCCCCGTAACGGGGGTCCCCTGCACTCCCAGGATGTTCCCCGGCCCAGGGGAGGGAGGGAGATGAGAGAGGCCTCGGGCAGCGCTGCACTCAGGGGCTGGCGAAGGTAGGGTGCCACCCTCCCCGAGTCCAGGGTGAGTCAAGCCACAGGGCTGCGGCTCACACCCCACTTGCACTGCGGAGTCTGCAGTCACCAGCGTGTGCTTTGCTCCGTGCAGAGGAAATAACCGCACCCCGAGACTCAGCGCTTCGTGTCCCTCCCTCCCTCCCAAGCTGTGGCGGGTCTCCCTCGGGATGGGGGACCAGCTCAGAGCAGCCCAGGGCACTAAGTGATCTGGCACATGGGAAGCCAAGACAGCCAGGCTCCGCACGGAGCTTAGCAGCCATTCACTCTGCATGGCCCCTCTCCTGGCTGAGCGCCTTCACGGCAGCCTGAGCCCTGCTGCAGGGACATGCCAGAGAGCTTTGGCCGTGGGCTGTCAGCATCCTGCAGTGGCTCAGGAGATAAGTGCTAGTGTCAGACCCAAGGCCCACGCCCCACAAGGGCCGTCAGCCCTAGACACCGATTTTACCAACCGGCACCGCGACCGCTGGCCCGGGGAGCCCCGAACAGTCCCCTGGGGGACGCCGATCTGTCCTGCCACCCCAGGAGCCTGCCGTGGACACAGATGGCTCCTGGCACCCACAGACCCAGCAGTGCCACTCCTTCCCGCGCCCAAAGGGCAGGCACTTACCCCTGCTCAGCTGCACCTCAGCACTCACGGCCAGGCCTGTAACGAACGACAGAGACCGAATGGGAAAGGAGCAGTAACTACAAGGTTCACGCAGGGAAATAGTGTGGCCAAGCTCCTGCCCCATGGCAGCCAGCGTGGCCCTCCACACGGCCTACTGAGCCATACTGGTCCCAGGCTAGTCCACAGTGCGGGGTGAACCCCTCCCCCACGGTCCCGGTCTCCCCTCTCAGGGGCAGGCTCTGTAGTGGTGGGGGGGAGGGTTGGGGGAACCTGGGCCCACCACCACTCCAAGCTCCAGACCAGGGACCCTAACGTAGCAGTAACACACAGGGTGACTTCTGCTCCTCATCTGGCAGCTTCCTTCCCTGGACCACTTCCCCAAAGGATCCCTCCCAGACCTTTCCTCTGGTACCCGAGCATGTCAGTTCTCAGCTCTCACCCACAGTTCTCCAGCAACCCACCTCCCTGGCCTTCACTCTTTTCCTTCTCCCTCCCTCACCTGGGGGAAAACTTTGAAAGCAGCCCCAGAGGTGTCTGATTAGCCTGCTCCTTCAGGCAAGCTGGTAACTAGCCTCAGGTGTGTGCCTGCCTTGATTACATGGCAGAGGTCTCGGCCAGTTTCTTCAGGAATGAGAAAACTATTTCTCCAGAGCCCTGCATACCTGCCCTGCATTAGAGCATGGTGGCAGCTGGTCTGGGTCTGTCACAACAGATACACCATGAGTTTCAAAAGGCAACCCAATCTTCCATACTGCTCTGTAGGGCTAACCCAGGCTAACCACTGGGGGTCTTTTGCTTATGCCTCGTCATGCTTGCCCCCCAGAGTCCAAGCAGCATCAAAGTCTAGTTCCCTTGTTAGGGGTTTTTGTTCCCTTCACCACTTAGTGCTGTGAGCTGCAAGCTCAGCTGATGGAGGAGTTCCCTTGCCAGCGCCTCTTCAGGGGTGGGGAGAGAAACCAGCAAAGTCTTTTGTCCATTTTCCAGTTCCACTCTGTGTCCATGAGCAGGATGTGACACCTTCAGTGGGCAACCAGCAACTCTGGCTAACAGAGAAGTGGCCTGGGCGTTTTCAGCCCACTGTGGCAAAGTGAAGGAGTGACCCGAACAGGGCAGGCAGCTCTTTCGCTTTCCTCGTGCGGCTGCCGCACTTTGCCTACTAGAGAGACTTGGAAATACAGCCCAGCCATAAAGCACAACTGCCAGTCGTGTTACTGGACAGACTGTGCCCAGTTAGTTAAAAGGGGAAGGGGCGAGGATGCCCGCACAGAGGAACTCTAACAACTGCCGTGATTCTAGCAAAAGCTCCCCGAAAATCTGCCTTCTCCACCAAATTCTCTGTCGATCCCGCTTGGCGCGGGGGCTTGGTAGCCCGTCAGATAATGGGGTGAGACTGGGAGACGGGGATTGTGTGGGAGCCACAATTGTAAGGAAAAGCTGCCTGACGAGGAGACTGTGGATGAGTCTCCAGAAGGACGTGGTAGAAGTTCCATCCCCCAACTCGTTTGAAGGCAGACTGAGCAGAACACTTCCAAGCACCATGTGCTCAGTGCCTAACCCAGCCTCTCGGTGGCCCAGGAAATTCGCCCCTGCACTGGCTGCTGAGAGAGGCTCCTTCCCTCCTAACTTCAGCAAGACCTTTCTTTTGCCTCCTCCCCCCACCCTGGTCTGTACTGCTCGGATGTGTCAGCCATTCCTGCAAAATGCTCTGGAGCAATCAGACGATGAACAGCAGAAGCGCCTCCGCCCCCTCACAGGAGTTCATGGGCCATGGCACACAGAGCCAGAGACACAGCCGGTCATCTCGTGTCAGAATCTGAGCTCCCCAGCCAGCGTCCCGGCTCCACCGATGCTCAGTCCTGGAATAGGCCTTTTGTTCTTGCCATAAGCCGTCCCACACTCTCGCAGGCATCCTCTAACGACAACTGACTGAACAGAGGCCAAACTTGCCCCAAACTAACCTCTTGAGGGTGGCGTGAGTCTTGCGTGGGCCTGGCACTCCATCTTCCCAGCAAGTGCGCTTTTGTCCCAGCGGGAGCTGCAGGCGGAGACAAAACGAGTTGAACAGATTTAGAATTAGAAGGAAGAAGGCCTGTCACACTTACCCCAAGTCTGGACACAGCAATTGCCGGTGGTGCCTGTCTCTGAAGGCAGATTGGAAGCCCAGTGTGGAAATCTTTAGCAAAAGACACAGTAGAAACGGAGCTAGATAGGTGGGTTAAGATGGAGGGGATGGGTAGGAAGCCAAAGAAGTTGGCCCAGAATGAGGAGTAGCACAAAATCAATGAAAGAGATGGCGCTGGGGTTACATGGGCTGGATTCCTGGAGCAAGACATTCCTCCATATACTCTGGAAAGACTCAGTTGTTAGATACGTGCCTGTTCCCCTGAAGCTAAATCAGGGGCAAGCAAAATACGGCCCGCAGGCCAGATTCAGCCTGCCAAGCCTTTGCATGTGTCCCACGGCCTGCTGGGACCCTCAGGCAGCCACAGGCCCCTCAAAGCAGCCGGCTGCATGTGCCCCTGGCAGGGGGAAACTTCTCGTGCTGCCCCTGGCCCCAGCACAATGGTCACAGCTCCCATAGGCTGGAACGACTGTGCTGGGGTGGGGGCAGCACACAAAGTTCCCTCTCCCACTCCAGCATGTGGCACCTAGAGGCACATGGCTCCAGCAGCCAGCCACTTGGAGTGGCTTGGGGCTGCCGCAGGCAGGGAGCCTGCGTTAGGGTCCCACTGGGCTGCTGGCTGGGAGCAGCCTAGGTAAGTGCCTCCCAGCCAGAGCCTGCACCTGGCACCCTATCCTCTCCCGCACCTCAACTCCCTGCCCCAGGTCAGCACCACCCCTCTCCAGGTCTCCTATACTCCTCCCCCAGGCCAGAATCCTCTCCTCCACCCACACCCCCTCCCTGACCCTGAACCCCAATCCCTGTGTCAGGTCACAACCGCCTCCTCCCACCCAAACTCCCTCCCATGCCCCACACTCTCTCCTGCACCCCAATCCCCTACCCAGAGCTCCCATCTGCACCCAACCTATGGCAAAGTGCAGCCCTTGACCACTCATCAAAATCTTGGGATGCCCCCGATCAAAAGTTATTGCCCACCCCTGGGCTAACCCTCCGCTGGGGCTGCACTAAAGTGGAACAACCCTTCCAATGAAGTCTCGCTCCAACGGACAGTTGGTCTTTAGGCTCTTTGTTGCAGAGCCCCAAAGACGGCGGTACTGCTGTATAACAGCTCCAGGCCTGAATGCGGGAGAGGCTGGGGAAGAAACGGCCTCCCATCAGAGCTGCAGGAAGAAGCCCCACTCAGCCTGAGCCATCAGGGCCTGTGGGCTTCAGTTCCCTTCTTGTAATATTTGTTTTAACCTGTCAGTGTGTTTTCTCCGGCCCAAATAAACGGGGTCTGGACTCAATCACCCAGCGCGCGGGTGCACTTGGTTTGAGGTATGTTCAGGGAATGGAAACAGCTTCACCCAAGTGGTCAGCTGGTTCCTTCGTTTACTCTCCTGCAGATGGCTGTGTTGCATGTCAGATATGTGACTCGCTGGCATGTTAGAATAAACATATGTGCTAAAAGAAGCTAGCACCATGCCGCAGCTCTGCTGTGTGGTGTCTCAGCACTCGGAAGCCTAGCTGTGCAGTGCAAGTGGGTAGGGTACGACTAAGATTGATTACAAGCGGCACAATTTTCATTCAGTTACAGTAAATCAAGAGTCCTGTTCCCCTTTGATGCGAACTATAGATCCCCAGCAGCGTGGAGCTTCCCACAAGTGGAGATGTGGCCATAGCAAGGCAGGCTCACACACCTGGGATCAGATCTTTGGGGAGCCATTGGGAACATGACCACAGATGCCACCGACTGGTTCCCAAACCCAGCGTGTTTGTCAGACTCAGCACAGACACAGATCTCCTCCAAGAAGGAAGAACTAACTGCCCAAGGACAATCAGTAACCAGAGCTGAATGACCAGAGAGGGAGGACAGCGAAGGAGCTGAAAATAGACTGAAATGGCTGCAATTTAAGCCCGTTGCTCCGTTTCCTGTCCTTGGAGGTTAAGAAGAACAATTTTCCTCCCTCCTCCTTCTAACCAACTTTTCTGTACTTGAAAACTGGTATCACGTCCCCCTTTGGTCTTCCCTTCTCCAGACTAAACACCCAGCTGTTCCAATCTTCCCTCCCAGATAATGTTTTCTAGACCTCAAATCATTTTTTGTTGCTCTTCTCTAGGCTTCCTCCAATTTGTCCCATCTCTCCTGACTGCTGTGTTGTGCCCCTGGAGGCTGTGGAAAGCAGAAGGCTGAATTCAGAGCCGTGAGGATAGCCAAGACAGAGTGGCACCAGCTCGGTATGTGGAGAAGCTGCCCTCTCTGCTCGACGCTTTGCTGTGAGGGGGCTGGAGGCCACAGGGCCAAGGGTGTTTAAGAGGAGCAGGCCAGCCACTGGCAAGTATTTACCCAAAGGCACTGGAGAGATTGCAACTGGAGGCAGCAGGAGAGGGGCACAATAAAACTCCACAGCCACAGCTGCCCCGGCTCCCTCCCTGCCTCGGCTCGTGGAGAGCTGCTTCCTCAGCCAGGCTCCCAGCTCCCAGCTCCTCTCTGTACCTGCTCCCCAGCCCATTCCCTTCCTTCACCAAGAGATGGCACCAGCCGCCCACTGCTGCTGAGGGGGTTGTGCAGGGGTGGCAGATGCTGTCTGAAGTGGCAGTCGCAGCCTCTTTACCTGCGTGCTTCAGGGACCAGGCTGTTCCGGAAACGCCTGGAGCTTGGCTCCCTGCTGCCACCACCCCAGCGGGCACCTGGGATCCTGTTCAGTGGAATTAACACTCCCCCCCACACACAGCAAGGAGCAACATCCACAGATGTGAGTTTCCACCACTTTCAGGCTCAGTTTCCTTGGTCTCCCCCTGACCCCGGGGCCTGGGTCGAGAGCAAATGCTCCCAAGCACGCACAGGACCCCCTGGCTGCGCCTTCCCATCTCCTGCTAAACGCTCACGTCCCGGGGGTTAGTGCACAGCCCCAGGCTGGTAGCGGGGTGGCAGGAGTGGAGGGTACGGGCTTGGAGCATAGCTGGCAGCAACAGAAACAGCAGCTGAGACATCTGCTGGGGAGCGGCCAAGCTCCCGCGTGCAAGGACACACCGGCTGTGCTAGCACAAGCAGCATGGCCGTGGTAAGAAGCTCTCCAGGCAGGAGCTTCCTGCCGTAGTGCGCTCACAATATGCCGGTCTGCTGTGCTTCCCTGCTGAGGTGCCCCCTGCTCACGGCAGCAAGGGAATTTGCACCAGGGCATGATTGGCGCACGCTGCTTTCTGGTGCCCAAAATAGTCCGTTTCTCCCAGCCCCGCTGCGCAGCTGGAGGGGGCAGTCAGAGATGCCTAGGGTTGCTAGGTGTCTGGTATTGACCTGGACAGTCCGGTATTTTCGCCTCCTGTCCAGTAAAAAAATTCAGAATATACCAGACACTTAAAATGTCCGGTATTTTCTGGGTTTTTTTTCCCTGCCAGGAGGCGAAAATACTGAACACCTGGCAACCCTACGACACACTCAGCAGCCGGGCCCAGCCCCCGCCAGCCCCCCCTTACATGGTTCCTCAGGGGCTTGTGGCTGGAACAGAAAAACAAAATGGCCGCTGGCAAAAAAGCCTCTTGTTAAAGGGCCCATGCTGATTTTTTTTCTTAATAACTGCTGTTGGGGTCCTTTTTTTTTTGTTGTTGTTGTTCAACAACTTTGGTCTCCCCCCCTTTTTTTTTCCTCAACAGAATTTTTTTCCCGGTGGTTTTTTTTTCGGGGGGGGGAAGTGGGTGTTCAGTATTTTTGGTTAAACCATCTGGCAACCCTAGATGTGAATTGCTAGAAGGACCCTGCTGCACTGAAACTGCGGCCGAGGGCCAGAGGAGTGAACCGTAACTGAAATGCAACAGTCCAAGGCCTGAAACACTCGTGAGACCCTCGTGGCAAGCGACTGACTTTGGCTCCCAAGTGATGCAATATGGGCTGTCCCCAAACTTCCCCCTGCAGAGCACATGCGCCAAGGCCAATACAGGCCACCTCACGCTATTCCCACGCTGCGTGCTGCTCCGTCATGCCACTGGCATCTGCCCGTGGCTGCTTCTCTGCACCCCACTCCATGTAGCTGCAGCCCGGTGACTCGTGCTTGGAGGAGCCCCTGCCTCGCTGTGCAGTCAGTCCCCACCCCCAGCTCCCTTGCCCGGCACTTTGAGACCTGAACGGTAAGGATCAACGCGGGCATCAGCCTCATTGTGCTGCCCCACAGCTCTCTGCACCGGGCTGGCGTCGCCTCGCTGACTCCTCTTGCGCCCGCTGCAAGGCGGGTCTGTCACCCCCACACTGGTTGATGGGCCCTTCCTGTGCAGAGCAGAGCCCGGCTCCTACGTCCCCTTGCTTATTATTTCTCCAGCACAGGCTAATGGCAATTGGCTTCTTCTGGCTGCCAGTTCTGGTCACAGTGCTGGCCCCGCTCACCCACGCTTGGGGAAGGCATCAGCTCATGTGCAGGTGTCACAGAGAGAGGGGAGCCCTGCACAGACGGCCCAACGCGAGAGGCCGAGCTCGGGGAGGAAAGAGGCGCCTGGGCTGGAAGCTGGAGCAGGTCAACAGGTGTTTCCCAAACACAATGGCTGCAGCCGCATGGCACCGGGCCGGGAGCAGGGATCCACCTGCAGAGCAGGGCTGGCTAGGAGGCCTGCTCCACTGCTCCTGACCTGCCTTTGGCTGGCCCGCTTTCCCCCGCCCACACTCTCACACACGGGGCGGTCCCAGGCCACGCCCCGCAAGACGCTGGGTACGCTGAGACCCTCCCCTGCAACTGCACTGCCCGGGGCTCAGACCCGTTGTGGAGTCACCGCTCATGCCGGTTGCTCCCTGCAGCGCCTTCTACAGACAGATCGCACTCCCCAGCCGCTACCGCTGCTCTCGTGCTCTCTTTGGTGCATGGCCGGGGTCAGGTCCCCCAAAATACCACACACTGGCCTAAACTCGCAGCACTTAACAATAAGACAAATGGGCTTTTCATCCAGCTGCTAGTTTTGAAGCCATTAAAGGCCACGTTTTCCAGCTTCTCTGCCCAGCCCAACTGGAAGGGAGTCTTACTACTTTGGGAGTTCAATGAGAGCCTGGCCCAATCACATGGCTCCAGCAGCTGGGGCTTTAGAAAACATCACACGCCCACACAACTGCCGCGTCAGGCACAGCCAGACGGGCCGTGGTAGGGAAGGCCTGGAACATAAGCACTCAGACCAGCAGTGGGCTAATGCCAAGACTTACTTTCAAGCACCGCTTTGGGTGGGGCTGCCAGACTCACGGTTGGCCACCCAGCGGCTGGCACAGGGAGCAACCACATCAGCCCCCGGGGCCACATGCACAAGCAAACCCTGGGGTTTGAGGTCTTTACCCCGAGCGGTGAACCCAGGCCAGTGACTTCCAAGGCTACAGGGCCAGAGGGAGAGGGCTTGCAGGTTGAGACGCTGACCCTGAATGCGTGCTGTCTAGAGCATCATGCCAGTGCCAGAGCCACTGCCAAATAGCATTAGACAGAAAGAGATTAAATCACCTCCAGAGGAGGGCCAGCATGAATGAATCAGCTACATTTGCATCCAGCACAAGACTTCATAAAGCCAGAAAAATGTAGCCGGATGGGGGAAGAACTGCCCGGGCTGAGCCACATGCTGGCGTCAGCCCTGAGAGCTCCTGGAGGACATGTCAGAAATAGCAAAGATCTCCCCACCCCAGGTGGGCAGCGAGGGCTCTGTGCAGAGGCTGTGCTCCCCCAAAGCTGACTCTGTGTACAAGCCCTGGCGGGAGCCTTTCCTGCCAAGTTAATAGCGACGCCATTTTAGGATGCTGCAGGAAACCTGCTCATCAAGGTGGCCTGAGGCCTGTTCCTGGGATGTTCGAGCCAGGCAGGCGGTTTGCAGGGATGCGACGAGACCGGGCTAGTGGTCCAGCCCAGCCCTGGTTCAGGGCGGGCCCTCCGGCCTACACTAGGGCTGAACAGCTGGCAAGGTGCCCAGCCCTAGCTCAGGGTGGAGCAACAAAGAGTGCCAGGGCTCAGGGCCTATGCAGTCAATCTGCCCTGGCCCTAGCCCAGGGGGGCAGCACGTAGTCCAGGCGAAGTGACTGCTAATAGCCCTAGCCCGGGGCAGGGCAGCAGGCAGTTCTAGAACCACAGAATCCTAGAACACTAGGACGGGAAGGGACCTCGAGGGCTCATCGAGTCCAGTCCCCTGCCCTCACGACAGGACCCAGCACCATCAGTTGAAGGGAGCTCAGGCCTGTCCACGAGCTGAGCGGCGGTTGGGTCTCCTTGCTCTGGCAGAGAACTAACAAGTGGGAACCTGCCACCTGGGGAGTGGGGAGGCAGGGGGCACGCAGGCCCACGCACTCCACTGCGTCCCAGCCCAGGGCCCTAGCAGTGGCAGCTCTGCCTGACCCTAGGTCAGTGGGGATCTGGGCTGCAACTCGCTAATTCACTTCCATCTCCTCAGCCGGACAAGGTGTCTGGCTTCCTCTGTGGAGGGGGCCCAACTGAGCTCCTAGCTCCAGCCTTTATACCTCCGGCCCTGCCCCTCTGCTTCCTGGGGCTGGGCCTGCCCACCATGGTGTCTTGGGGAGTTCCTCCCCTTCTGGTCAGAGGGAGGCCAAGCGGCCTCCCCACAGTCATCTTTGAGCACAGGGTTACTGCGTTCAGAACGACCGAACACCGTGCGCAAAGTCATGTTTGCTCGCCGTGGCTTAGAATCTCCCTTTGTCCCAGAAGCTGCTTCCTGCCCATTCTTGCAGAACTGAGGTTAAATACCAGTCCTGTTCCAAAGGCCTTGGGCTTCAGCCACTAAAGCAGCAGAGGAAAATCAAGCCCCAGAAGAAGAAAACACAGAACACACATTGCTCAGAGTCAAGGTCTAGCAATTCCACCAAAGTCCCCACTGAAATTACCAAAGAAAAAGATCAATATGAACCAATTAGCTTTTCTACGTTCTGCTACTTAATTCCGTTACAGAAAGCTGCCTGATTGGCTGAGATTCATGCAGGCTCTGGGACTTGTCCCTGTATTTCTTGTAAAAAATGGCAGAACAATGTGTACTGAAGACAACTCAGTGATGTTGAACAGAAGCAATTATGCCCAGCAAATCGCAAATCAATGTTATGTAGACGCTAGACATATTATATACAAGGAATTAGGGATTCCAAGGGCTCATTCTGTCATTCTTGGTCCATGAGGATTTATGGCTCTAACTCCCTTTACATCACAAAAAAGATATTCCTTTGGGAGTCGGTAATGAGGGAGGTTGTTAGGGTTACTGCAAGAAAGAACCTCCACGAGCTCATTACCATCTTGTGCATGACCCACTGCAAGTTAAGAAGGTGAAAGGAGCACAATGGAGACCAGCGTTTATCAGTTTTCTTGTACTTTGCCAACGGGGTCCGACTCCGGGGATTTTCTGCAGCGCACAGAGGACGTGTCACAGCGTGGACTGATCGAGTCAGCCTGTGTTATCGGCTGTGGGACTGCCCCATGCTGCCATCACCACGCAATCCCCATGGGGACTACGAAAGGGCCACAGAGCCACCAGCAGGCTGCTTCCCGGTGCAGGTAGACAGACGCCAGCCAGTGCAAGAGAAGCAGCAGTGTCACTTGGGCTAGCCACCCCTCCTGCCCACTCGCCGGGGGCATTCACAGCTGGCTAGCCTGAGGGGCTACTCTGCTGCTGGGGCCACACTGCCTGCACGCTCGCAGGCTTGAGCGGAGTGAGTGGGTCTAGTCACCGCCACTTGGAGGCCTGCTCCTGGCTGTGTGTAGACGTAATAACCCCAGAGCAGAGCTGGAGAATCCCAGTCCCCACTCACCTTGGTAAATGCAATGTGTGAACGTTCTCGCTTTGCCCCATGAGCCACGTTTCCCTGGGGGAGGGGATGGTGCGTGTCTAGAGCATGTCCCAGGCATGGCCAGACTGGATCACCAGCTCCAGGCTGGAGCAGCCTCGCTCGTGCATGTTAATGCCGCAAGCAGCGGCTTCATGAAGACCAGCTGGCGGGAAGGCAGTTTTATGGCCTCTGCCTTCGTTTCAGCACAGGGGGGAAAGGATCTGAAGACCACACATGCTCTGAGCAACGTTTCACTTCTAGCACTTTTACAGGCAGATTCCACAATAAATCTCTCCCTCGAAACCTACCCTCATCTTAATAAATAAATGCCACTTGCGGGCCGCTGGATTTTCCTTTCCTCGGCATGATGCAGACTTCCCCATGAGCAGGCTGTAAATCTCCTTCCCGGGGGTGGGGGGCAGCCACCCCTCCCTCCACCCCCTGTTTTCCTTTCTCACTTGATCAATAACAGGAGTGTGGGGATGGCTTGTGCAGCTGGCCCACGAGTCCTGCTCATGCGTCCGAGGCATGCAGCAAGCAGGTGCTCTCCTGGGTCCCAGGCACAGGTATGGGCCCTGCTCCCACTAAAGTCGATGGAGGTTTTTATGAATGACCTCGCTGGCATCAGGATTAGCAGAATGAGCCCAATCCGCAGAGCTCACAGCCCCATTAAACCCGACTGATTTCAGGATCAGGCAGGCCCAGATCAGAGGAAATCTCTCCCACAGCACTGCAGCTCTCTCCCACACCAGCCAGGCCCCCTTGTCCCTCGCCTGAATTGTCATCTGCTTTTCCAGGCCTGGACCTCCATCCAGGGAGCCTCCAGGTCTTCCCGTGCTGGACTTCGCCCCTGAATGCGTGCCAGAGGCCCCCCTCCCCCCAGCCCAAGGGGGCCAGCGAGCAACAAGCTGGGAAACCCCAAACTTGCTGTCACTCCTGCCCTCAACCAGGAGGGGAAGCTCAGCAGGAGCCAGAAAGCTGGAAGAGAGAGGAGCCAGGCCGCTGGCACTGCCCCCTGTGCCCAGTTCCTGGTGTGATCCAGACCGAACGGGGCACCTGGAAGAACAGCCAGCTCCATGCTCACAAGCAGAGCCATTCGGCGTGCCAGGGGACTCGGGCTGCGTCTCCCGAAGGGCTGCGTGCTTGGCAAAGAACGCTGTCGCTTCCGAAGGTCCCCTCGGCAGCCTGAGCCCCGGCACAGCTCACATCCCAGGGACTGAGCGGAGAGACGGGGAAAGGCTGCGGCACTGAGAGTGGCAGGAGTCACCCCGCACTGTCAGTGAGTCTGACAGGGACTCACCGTTGCTGAGGCATTGTGGGTAATATTTTGGGATGCTCTGCGGGGGAGGAAGTGCCCTTGACTTGTCATGTTTGCTACCTCATGCTCCCCTGCTTTATGTAGACAGGCCGTGTGGGACCGTCTGACCTGCTCCTCATCCCACAGCTCAGCAACGAACACCCCACCCTCTGCTCCTCCACTTGTGCTCCAAACTGCACCCATTTTCCACCTGGACCTCTGTCCCGTTCTAGTGCACACTGGCCCTACTCACCACTGTCTGGCACACAAGTGTGACCCCCACCCCGCTCCCCAAGCAGCTCAGGCTGTGACCCATTCCTGCTCAGGGGAGGTGGCCAATTCTCCAGTTCCCTGCCAGACTGAGAGGGTCCCTATGGGCGCCGGTCCCTGGCGAGCCAGCCCGTGCACAGCCGCATGAGTGTAGTGTGCTGCAGGAGCAGTTCTCTTTCGCAGGCTCGGCAGCCAATTCCTGGGGAAACCTGGGAGCCTCCAAGGGCACATGGCACTGTTACATTCATCAAGAGACCCGGGTCCGGCTCTCATTTCCATACCAACTGGATGATATAAGCCATGGCAGCACGTTTGGCTTCAAGAGCAGAGGTTCCTGCCAGGAGATTCCTCTGTGCTTTAGTGTAAACACTTCTCAGTGACAGATTCTATTAATGTTCCTGGCTAATAAACCCCAGGTGGAGGCAGCAGGGCCGGGTTTGTAAAATATTCAAACAGCTGGGAAAAGTTCAGACCTGTCCTTGGCCTTTGGTCAGAGAAGCAAACCTGTCACAGTTCAAATACTTTGAAGATGATGGATGGATGGACGGACGGACAGCCAGACGTCGCTTGTTGGGCCTCAGCCTGACACCAGCCAGGAAAGAGGAGACTTTAGGGAGTCAACAAATGAGCCAGCACATGCCATGGCCCAGGGGCTTCCTCCATTCCTAACACACAGACACTTGGCAGGAGAACAACGGGAGCACGATTTCCCCAGGGCCCTGGGGCGTGTGACTCCTTAGGGTCATCATTGCCTCACTGAATACTCCACCTCTGTTTCTCCCTGGCTGAGGGACTTCAGGGCTCCCTGTGGGCTGATCACTTGGTCTTCAGAGACTGGGTCCTGTGTCAGATTCCCAGGCACCAAGCCATATCCCTGCCCTCACTACTTCTGCCTGCAGCTGCTTGTGGCCGTCTCTTCGGCCTGGCGGTGCTGCCATCCGGAGGATGTAATGTGCACGATGCGGCTTCGCAGAGCTGCCCCTTAGGACACCAGGCCCCGCAGTGCTCTCCTGCCCCCTCAGCTGGCGAGTGGTCAGGTTTTCCCGTGCAGGAGGAGCGTCTCTGTGCCAGGACACCCCCACAACAATGCGGAATCCTGAGCTCCCCAGAAACTCCACACAGCAACATGACTTTTCTCTGGGCTGACATGGCCCGTGCTGAGGCTGGCAGCTGTGTCCAGGCCTGTCTGTGACCACGAACGGCTCGCTTCACCAAGGGGGTGTGTAATGGCTACATTCCTGGCTGGTGCTGAGACCGCCCCGAGCCCTCGCTTTGCTGTCCTGGCTGCGCTGGTGGAGACCATTCCTGCACCAGACAGGTCGGGCAGAAAGCGGTTTACCCTGCGGAGCTAGCGTCTCTCCTCCAGACAAGGCATGCTCAGTTAAAGCTGAGGAGAGAGTCAGCCACCCCAGGGGCCCTGGCTCCATGTGTCATTATGAGAGCCAGCCTGACTCTCCCCACAGAACCTGCATTCCTTCCTCCAGAGCCAGCTAATGGCTCCTGCCTGCACCCTCCACACCACGCTCTGGACGGCAGCGTCACTGCAGCGTGTAATCCGGCTGGGGCTGTGCTCCACGGATTTTACTTCTCTGGCCTGGGCAGATTTCAGACTGGGTGTATAAAAGCTCTGCATTCCACAGGCACTGAGCACCGCCCTAGCATGTCAGCCCCTCGGAAAGCCAGGCTGGACCAAGGCACTGAGACGCAAGCCCTCTGGCCAGGGCAAAGCACCAACCTGAAAGGAAAACAATGCTTCTGGAAGTGTTACATGCTGTGAGCTGGACAGCCAGGAGCGCACTGGCAATCAAAATGGGCCCGGGAAATGGGTTGAGAATGGCCCTCCCCATGACGTCAGCCCTGTGTGCCCCTTGAGACCCGCCCCCTGCATCATGTCCGGCACGCAGCACAGGTGGCGGGTCAGGGCCCTGCGTGCCGCATACAGCGCGGACGCGGGGCCACTCGGAGTGAGGGGCAACAGCGTGCGGACACGACGGCCCACCGGGTAATTCCCGGTATCCCGCCGAGCGAGTCCGTCCCTGTGGTCAGCTCTGGGAGGGGCACCTCTCCTTTGGGGTCAGTGGGTGGCCACTCCAACCCACTACACATACCCACAGCAGATTCAAGGAAAGCCCCACGGCCAGAATGGTGAAGGGAGGTATTGTCCGTGGAGTCCACGGCAGCAGCAAGGAAATAAATGTCACTGAAAGCAGAATCCTAGGTTGGACGTTAGGAAAAACTTCCTGCCTGTCAGGGGGGTGAAACATGGAACAAATGGCCTGGGGGGGGTTGTGGAATCTCCAGCATTGAAGATGTTTAAGAGCAAGTTAGACACACACATGTTGGGGATGGTCTAGATGGTGCCTAGCTCTGCCGTGAGCACTAGGGATGAACTAAATGACCTCTCGAGGTCCCTCCCGGGGTGCAACAGCGGTGACATAATGAGTCTGTGTGCTCGAGGGAAGGAGGACAGCCGTCAGTCACAGGCAGTGCCATGGGGGGAAGGGCGTCTCATAAGTGCTCTGCAGTTGAGAAGCGCAGGGACACACGGCATAGTGAACACCCAGGAACATGGGGCCCACAGACAGGAGCGGTTCCAGGAGCAGGTAACTCCAAAGCTTCCACTGGACAGGCTACAGAGAGTGCAGGAACCCAAGAGCTCTACAGAGATCTACAGACAGGCCACTAGAAAGGACACAGCCCCATGGAATTCACTGCCCCACCCACAACTGGCCCCGATTTTTTCAAACTGCTCCATTCCCAAAAGCTTCCTGTGGGCTCCTGGCAGCCAGCTCAGCACACCAAGCTCTGCTGCTACTCTGGCTCTTTCTGCTTCCCTGTCCCCATCTGTCCCCGAGCCTTTTCCCTCGTTTGCCGGCCCAGCCGGTTGGAGTGTCAGCTGTTCGGACGAGGGACAGTCTCTTGCTGCCTGTGTGTGCCGCCCCTCACACACGGAGCCCTGTGCTAGGCGGAAGTCACTAGCAGCTGCCATGCTGAGAAGAATCATTCCCATCTTCTCGTAAGTCTAGTCAGAAGTGCAGCTGTTCCCGCTAGCCAAGCGCTGAATTTGTGCTCAGCTCCCTCCCAAAGTCTATTTCTACCAAATGCACCACTGACAGCTTCTTCTTCTCTGATCTGCTTTATTGAGCTATTTATTATTGAAACTGGCCATTTGGAGCACAGCCGCCTGGTGGGCTGGAATCCTGAGTCTGGACTAATTACTTTATCAGCAAGGCAGTGAAGAGCATTTGGGAGTTTCAAGAGTTCTACCAAAGCTAAACAAAATGAAAACAACCGTAATCACGGAGAAATGTGTAGTCCAGAGCTAAGCAAGGCTTCTGAGGTGCGGTAAGTGGCAGGTTCCCTTTCCTACTGCACACCCCTGGGTTGTAATTCATCTGAGGAGGCGGGCTTTGCCCCCAGAAGCTCATGATACTAGATAAGTATTTTGTTAGTCTCTGAGGTACCACAGGACTGCTCGTTGTTTTTAACATGTCTCTGACTTGTCATCCGGGAGCTCTCAGGGCCAGGGCCTGCCGGCTGCATTGAAGCCGGAGCTGCCATAGACGGGCTCTGCTCTGTCTCTGCTGGTTTGGGTCTGGAGGGCCCATTGCAAAGGCAGCAATCTCTAGCGCTATCAAATTGGAGTCGGATTATTCTCTGCCACTATTCAACGCCCTCTACTCCACTGACTTCAGCAAGCTCTGGAGCAACAGAAGAAGCTCTGAGTCTCTGGAGGCTTGAATAAGTCAAGCGGTGACGTGGTAACCACCTTGCAAAAACCTCCCAACCCCAGAGCCCCAAACCCCGGCACAATCCTTCACTTACAGGAAAGCAAAAGGCTCAGACATTTAAGCTGGAGGCACTTCATGCTAAAACACGGTTCCAGTCTGTGCTCAGAAAATTAAGAGGCTCAGAACTGATCTGCCTCATCGTAGGAGGGGCAGCTGCCCATTACTACTCGCTGTCGTTGTTCGTAGCAGGTCCCTGACGAAGGTTGCTCAGTAGTCACTGAAACCCAGCCCCAACGGATGGCTCCAGAGGGGTTTGTCAGGGTGCCTGTTGCAGCTAATTCAATAGTAGCCTGATAGTTCAGACAGTCGGGGGGCGTCCAGGAGCACCGTATTTACTGGGACACCTGCCCCCCGTTTCCAATTGTGGCTGGTTTCTCTCCAATTTCTGGATCCAGGAGCCACATTTGTCTTTAGCCAACAGGTGAGCATGACTGGGCCAGCTGGGGCTTCTCTCAGTCTATTGCAAGGCACTAATCCTGGACTATCCTAAAAACATACTCAACCCCCTGTCACATTTGGTACCAGCCACTGAGCTGCGGGTGGCAGCCAGCCAGCTGGTTTGGCAGAGACAACACTAAAGAAAAGGGGGGCGGGGGACACAACCTGATGGAAAAATGTCCCCTTTGGTCCTCTTGTTGAATTAAACCACATGTACATGTTACAAATATAGCGGAAAGGAACAACTCTCCGGCACATGCTTGAAAACAGAGTCCTATTTCAGAGATTTCAGAAATTGGTGGCTGAATGCTGAAACAATATAGCCCGTAGACACGGGCATTTGGAAGTGATTACCGAGCATGAACTCAGACGTTCAAAATAAAAGTTGTTGCCGGCGTGAGGCACTCGCTGCCAGGGACTGAAAATAAGAGCGAGTGAACAAATGGGCCAGCAGGGCGGGAGGGATGAGGTCCGTGAATGGCACAGGGAGTCACGGAGAGGAGAAATCCCCCTGGCCTCAAGGCTCGCAATTGTCAGGAGGGCTCCTTCCCCACTGCACACAGAGCAAGGCTGTGCCTAGCGGTCAGGGGGGAGGCAGGCTGTATCCACAGGAGGCCTGGATCAAGCGGGACGGCCTGGATCTGGGATGGCCACAGCCAGATATCTGCAGCGATCGTCCCAGTCCTGACACAGGAGAGTAGCCCAGTTGTGTCCGTGACACCTACACAGAGCCTGGGTCTCTCCTTTGCACACACAGTGCGAGCTAGAGGGGCTGCCCTGGGGCGGCAGGGGGCTCCCAGCAATCTTCACCAGCTGCTATCAAATGGTTCTGAGCACACAAATGTTTTCACTCCCGTGAGTGGGCTCCCTCCTCCAGCCTTTCTGCAGCCCATGGGGAGCCAGCTCTCCTCTGCCTCAGACCGAGGAAAGACCATCCAGGGCTGGGGCACTCCCCGCGGGCTCGGAGGGGGTGAATTCCATTTCTTGTTCGAGGGTGCTGCTGGAGCAGAGGCCACAGAAGTAACTTAGACAGACAGTTGGCCTAAGTCAGCATCAGAGGAGGATCTGCCCCCCCCCCCACCCAGGTGCAGAGATCTGATGAGAACTAGCATCACCCCCAAAGGGCCAGTGGCCTCCACTGCATTTCCTCCTGCTCCTCCTAGCAGTGGTCCAGCAGTGCCCAGAGGCCCGCCCCCGCCAGCGCTCCAGCCTGTGTAGGGATGCCAGCTTTGGCTGGCCGTGTTCCTAGGCGCAATGTCTAAGTAAAGATAGCCTTTCCTTCCTGGAGGGCTCACAGCCGTACGCTGGGCACTGCATGCTCACAAGGCAAGAGGCAATCCGTGTACCGAGTCGCCGAGTCAAAACAGACTGAAGGTGGGAGACAAAAGCTGAAAAGCCAAAGTGACCCAGCTGAGGCAGGAACTGAGCAGAGGCTGAAGTCCCAGTTCATTGTCTAAATGACCCTACCTAGCACTCCATTTTCACCCTCTTCCTTCAGAAACAAATGCAGGCTAGAGCTGTTAATTCACTCACTCAGCACCCTTCCCCTAGGACCCCAGGCTGCCCAGCGGGTCAGTGGCAGAGCTCAGGAGAGGCACCTGAGTGTCAGGCCCAGAGAGCTTGGTTCACGCCACCTGGTCTCACCATTCACACCTGTGCCAAGTGGGAGTAACATGGGACTGTCTCTGGGTGCAGCGCAGTGCACCCCCTCGCCGTAGGGAACCAGTGCACACACAGCTACACGCTTTATCCATCCCTCAACATCCAGGGACTGCGGCCCGCATTCCTGAACCCCATCTACTGGCATCTGATCCGGGAACTATTTCCATCCCAACAGAAGGCCCTCCTGCAACCCTGTGCAGACTGCACTCCCCAGGGCCGGGAGTGCCACAGGCTGGGCCTGGCCCCTGCTGAGGTCACTTGAGTCTACAGCCATGAAATGCTATAACCCTCAAAGGAAAGCTGCAGTCAAGTACTTATGGAAGCTAATTGCTTATTAATAATCAGCAGACAAGCCCATGAAAACAACACTGAATTTCCATGACTCCACACAGCTGGGCTGGCAATTTATCAGCACATTCATGTGTGTGAAATCTAATGAACTGGCTTTGGCCTGGGTTTGCATGAACCTCTCCGGGTGGCATCTAGCAGGATTTCCTGGCTCCAGCTTTGCTACCTGACAATGCCACATCCCTGCACAGAGACAGACCAGTCTGAGTTTCCTTGCAAAGCCTGCCTGGGCTGAGCCCCTGAGCAGCCTGAAATGAAACCTGGCTTTCATCTCCACACGGTATTCCCCATCATTCCACAGCGCTGCCTCAGGCCATGTGGGGATTGGCCAGACGGGTGAAGCTGCTTGTTGGGAAGCCTCAGAAAAGCCAGGAAAGACTGTTCCCATTAATCCCAGCCAGCAAGGAGAACTTTGTGGCTTTCATCTCTCCTTTGCAAGGACCAAAGATAAACGGGAACAAAGGTTCTAAATCACCCTGGAAATAGGTTTCTTATAAAAGTCTCTCCTGTAACCACCAACCTCAGAAACCCATTGCCGCCTGGGCTGTGGAGAAATTGGAGAGGGTCCAGACAAGAGCAACAAAAATGATGAAAGGTCTAGAAAACATGACCTATGAGGGAAGACTGAAAGAATTGGGCTTGTTTAGTTTGGAAAGGAGAAGACTGGGATTATTTTAAGTTAAAGTTGCAGAAGCTGTCAGAAGCCTGTATCTAAGAAAAGGGAAAAAAATTATAGGCAGGTGTGTTAGACCAAGCTGGATGAGCAAGCATCTCAGAGAGGTGATTAAGAAAAAGCAGAAAGCATATAAGGAGTGGAAGATGGGAGGGATCAGTAAAGAAAGCTACCTTATTGAGGTTAGAGCATGTAGGGACAAAGTGAGAGAGGCTAAAAGTCAGGTAGAGTTGGACCTTGCAAAGGGAATTAAAACCAATAGTAAAAGGTTTTATAGCCATATAAATAGGAAAAAAACAAATAAGAAGTAGTAGGACCGCTAATTACTAAGGATGGAGTGGAGGTTAAGGATAATTTAGGAATGGCCCAATATCTAAACAAATACTTTGCTTCAGTCTTTAATGAGGCTAATGAAGAGCTTAGGGATAATGGTAACATAACAAATGGGACTAAGGATATGGAGGTAGATATTACCATATCCGAGGTAAAAGCCAAACTTGAACAGCTTAATGGGAGTAAATCGGGGGGCCCAGATAATCTTCATCCAAGAATATTAAAGGAACTGGCACATGAAATTGCAAGTCCATTAGCAAAAATTTTTAATAAATCTCTAAACTCAGGGGTTGTACCATTTGACTGGAGAATTGCTAATATAGTTCCTATTTTTAAGAAAGGAAAAAAAAGTAACCCGGGTAACTATAGGCCTGTTAGTTTGACATCTGTAGTATGCAAGATCTTGGAAAAAATTTTGAAGGAGAAAGTAGTTAGAGACATTGAGGGTAATGGCAATTGGGACAAATTACAACATGGTTTTACAAAAGGTAGATCGTGCCAAACCAACCTGATCTCCTTTTTTGAGAAAGTAACAGATTTTTTAGATAAAGGAAATGCAGTGGATCTAATCTACCTTGACTTTAGTAAGGCATTTGATACAGTACCACATGGGGAATTATTGGTTAAATTGGAAAAAATAGGGATTCATATGAAAGTTGAGAGGTGGATAAGCAACTGGTTAAAGGGGAGACTACAGCGGGTCATATTGAAAGGTGAACTGTCAGGTTGGAGGAAGGTTACTAGCGGAGTTCCTCAGGGATCAGTTTTGGGGCCAATTTTATTTAATCTTTTTATTGCTGACCTTGGCACCAAAAGTGGAAGTGTTCTGATAAAATTTGCAGATGACACAAAGTTGGGAGGTATTGCCAATTCAGAAAAGGATCGGGATATCATACAGGAAGATCTGGATGACCTTGTAAATTGGAGTGATAGCAATAGGATGAAATTTAATAGTGAGAAGTGTAAGGGTATGCATTTAGGGATTAATAACAAGAATTTTAGTTATAAGCTGGGGACACATCAGTTGGAAGTAACGGAGGAGGAGAAGGACCTCGGAGTCCTGGTTGATTATAGGATGACTATGAGCCGCCATTGTGACATGGCCGTGAAAAAGGCTAATACGGTCTTGGGATGCATTAGGCGAGGTATTTCCAGTAGGGATAAGGAGGTGTTAGTGCCGTTATACAAGGCATTGGTGAGACCCCATTTGGAATAGTGTGTGCAGTTCTGGTCTCCCATGTTTAAGAAGGATGAATTCAAACTAGAACAGGTACAAAGAAGGGCCACTAGGATGATCCGAGGAATGGAAAACCTGTCTTATGAAAGGAGACTCGAGCTTGGCTTGTTTACCTTAACCAAAAGAAGGCTGAGGGCGGACATGATTGCATTCTTTAAATATATTAGAGGGATAAATACCAGGGAGGGAGAGGAATTATTTAAGCTTAATACCAATGTGGACACAAGAACAAATGGATATAAGCTGGCTCGTAGGAAGTTTAGACTTGAGATTAGACGAAGGTTTCTAACCATTAGAGGAGTGAGGTTCTGGAACGGCCTTCCAAGGGAAGTAGTGGGGGAAAAAGATCTATCTGGGTTCAAGATTAAACTAGATGGGTTTATGAAGGGGATGGTTTGATGAGATAACATGATCTTGGTAACTAATTGACCATTCATTGTCAGTGGTAAATAGGTCAATGGAGGGATGATAGGAGTTACTATAGAGAACTTTCTGGGTGTCTGGCTGGTGAGTCTTGCCCACATGCTCAGGGTTCAGTTGATCGCCATATTTGGGGTCGGGAAGGAATTTTCCTCCAGGGTAGATTGGCAGAGGCCCTGGAGGTTTTTCGCCTTCCTCTGTAGCATGGGGTACAGATCACAGCTGGAGGATTCTCTGCATCTTGGGGTCTTTGAACCATTGTTTCAAGGACTTCAATATCTGAGATATAAGTGAGAAGATTATTCTAGGAGTGGGTGGGTGAGATTCTGTGGCCTGCATTGTGCGGGGGGTCAGACTAGATGATCATAATGGTCCCTTCTGACCTTAAAGTCTATGAGTCTATGAGTCTATAAGACTGAGAGGGGAGAGACAGCAACTTTCAAGTATTTCAAGTAAGAACTAAGAGCTAGGGGTCACCAAATGAAATTAATAGGCAGCAAGTTTAAAACAAGCAAAGGAAATTTTTCTTCCCACAGTGCACAGTCCATCTCTGGAACTCCTTGCCAGAGGATGTGGTGAAGGCTAGGACTTTAACGGGGTTCAAGAAAGAACTAGATGGATTCATAGAGGTTAGTTCCATCAGTGGCTATTAGCCAGGATGGGTAGGAATGGTGTCCCTAGCCTCTGTCAGAGGCTGGGAATGGGTGATGGGAATGGGATGGCGTGATTCCCTGTTGTGTTCCCTCCTTCTGTGGCACCTGGCGTTGGCCACTGTGGGCAGACAGGACACTGGGCTAGGTGGACCTTTGGTCTGACACAGTCTGGCCATTCCTATGTTCTTAAGTAAGTACCTAAAAGGGTGTTACAAGGAGGGAGAAAATGATTCTCCTTAATCTCTGATTATAGGCCAAGAAGCAATGGGCTTACACTGCAGCAAGGGAGGGTTAGTTGGACATTAGGAAAACTTCATAACTCTCGGGGTGGTTGAACACTGGAATAAATTGCCTAAAGAGATATTTAAGAGCAGGTTAGATGGACATCTATCAGGGATGATCTAGACAGTGCTTGGTCCTGCCGTGAGGACAGGGGACTGGACCTGATGACCTCTCAAGGTCCCGTCCAGTTCTAGGAGTCTATGATTGTGCTCTGGAGAATGAAATTCTTTCACGGTGGCTCTTACCCCACATCTGTCCCAGTCCCTAGGCTTGGCTCAGTGCTTCCTGCCCTCTTGCATCGTCTGGTTCTCTATCTCCGCAGGGCTCCGGGTATTGGAATCACACTTCTCACCTGATGAGCTGCAGAAAAAACATTCTGGCCTCAGACTGGAGTCACCAGTGACAAGCACATGCTGCTCCCCAGCTCTGCTCCCATTCCCTCCTGCTGCTCCTCTAACTGCCTGCTCCCTTTGTACCCATCGCCCACTCTTTGCCCCCCCCCCCGCCCAAGGCTTCTGGCCTTCCCACCCATCCTCCTTTCAGTCACGGCTCCAGGGCTAACCTGCTACGCAGGAGTTGCTCTCAGGTGCCAGGGAGAGCCTCTCCTGCTGTTCCCCCCCCACGCACGGGGGTGTGTGAATCACCTGGGCTGGGTAGTCAGGCTTTACGCTGCTGGAGGCAGAGGCCACATCTTCCTCTCCCCTTTCATACTGCAGTGGCCCTAGTGGTCCTGCCCGAGAGCTGGGCCCTGTGCGCTAGGTGCTGCAGTGCCCAAGGAGCTTACAGGCCACCGAGAGGGCGGGTGAGAGGCAGCGTGACTGCCCCTTTACACCAGGCTGGCATCTATATGGACGGAGTACACCACCCCTCTGGAGCAACACACACAGCCCAGAGCTGCCAGGATGACCCGGGGTGGCTGCGGCTCCAGTGACAGGTGCTGCCCAAGGTGAATCGCTGGCACATTGTCCAGGCCTTGTGGCACTGGCCTGGGGAGACCGGCGGATGTGAACTTTTCCAAGGGATTCAAGTCTGAGACTTTTTTTAAAAAATTCTTTTATGTTTTGAATTTGCTTTGGTAAAAATGAATGTTTCTAACATGACCTACAGCTTGGGCGCTTTAAATGGAGCCAAAACATTCCCGCTCCTCAAGGGACAAACAGCTTCAGCATAGGAAGCCCAGCAGTCCCATCCCACGCACACTCCTCCACAAAGCAACAGGCCTGTCGGCCACCTGCTCTCCAGCTGGGGCAAGACGCACATTACCTGTGCCAAAGAGAGCCACGGCCCTCGCCATGTACCACATGGGAACTGCCCAGCACGGAAATCCTCCCTAGAGCAGGAACTGCCATTGTCTCTCCATCGCACAGAACAGTGAGGGGGGAGATTTGGTCACAGACCACACTGCTCCCTGGGCCTGCTTCTCCTTCCCACTGACTTTCCGTCTCATCCCCAAAACCATGCTGGGAGCGAGCCACTTCCCTCCACTATTCAGGGCTTAGTTACCCCGGACCATACACGCCTCTACATGCAGGTACCTGAGCTAGGCAACGCATAGCGACACCTTCATTATGTACCATTTGCTGGGAAGGTCATTCGTACATTCATGTGCATCCTAGCAGAGGAGAGGTTTCTGGAGCTCCTGGCTGGTACCGAAGCAGATGATGCAAGGTGTGTATGCGCCACTAGGACTTGAAAAGCGACAACAGTCTGGTGGCAGAGTTATCTTGCAGGACGAATGCCAGTAAGACAGACTGTAGGTGTTACTCTTTCTTGTGAGGACCGCTGGCAGGGACAGGTACCCCCTCAGAGCATTACAGCGCAGGCGCTGTGGCTCTCTGGACTGGCCCAGACTCTGTTTGTGATCCCAGGCTGGAGGGGCAGTGAGTGGCTACTTTCCGCGATGGAGAAGGGGCAGAGGACTGGCTGCTCGCGGGGGTGCTTGTGTCGGCAGAACTCTGCGTGGCTCTAGAATTCTACTGTCCAGCTCCCTTGCAATGTGTCTCAGCAGCACTTCGCACAGCAGGGAGCAGGGATGTAAAGATGCAGGAAAAACATTAACCAGTTAAACGATTTAACTGCAGTCGTTTAACCAGTGGGGGTCTGGCCAGCCAGGCTGCAGTGGGTGGGGAGCTGCCTCCCTGCCCTGCCAGTTAACTGGTAATCATGTGGGTAAAGCAGTGCTTAGCAGTTAACCAGTTACCGTTTACCCCCCTGCAGGGGGTTTGGTGACTAGTCCAGGACTTTTGCCCCTCTCTCCAGTCTGACAGGCTGCGTGGCTTTTCCTGGGTGGGAGGTGACTGTCTGGAGTTTGTTACAGCACTTGTGGTGGTGGCGGCATTAGAGAGGCCAGAGCAGCTGGCACAAGAGGGGGCAGAGCAGCTTTTCACCCTGGAGAGTGGCCTGGGTGCTGTGGCAAAACAATGATTTCCACTCACCAGATACTGCCATGTGCACCCTAAAAAGCCCACATCTTCCAGCAGAGACGGGCCCCCAGAGCAAAGATCTCCCCACTGACCCCTGCGGCCTGGCATTCTCTTCTGACCAGACTGCCTCCAGCCCCAGAGGGGCTTCTGCGGGTGCCCTGCCGCTCTTCCAGCAGGGCAGGGGAGCAGCATCTCCCTACCCCAGCCCTTGTTGCAGTGAGCCTGCTTCTCTTTGACAAGCAGGGTTCCCCATGGGACCGACTGGGAGCAGATCCAAGCAGCCCTTTGAGACGCAGGCACAGCCGAACAGAGCCAGCCACACAGCTGAGCCGTTGTCAGGAAGGTGGCGGCAGCAGCCCACAGAGAGCCCAGCAGAGCAGGGCTTTGAAAAGAAGGTGAACTCTGCAGTTTGTGGCACAGGACGCGAAGAGGTTTTTAAAACCAATCCCATAGGAAGGGCCTGCATCGGCCGTTCCCTCGGGGAGCTTTGTCTGAGCTCTGGAGAAGTATGACCTGGCGGTGCCATGATCTCACGCCCCTGCTTTTAGCTAAGAGGCACTTTGTATTATCCTGGACTGGTGATCTCTGCATGCTACAGCACTCCCCTTTCACACAGCGACCCCATGCCCAGAGGCCCAGGAGGAGGGGCTCCTAATCAACAGCAGTCCGAAGCCAAGGCTCGGGTGCCGCACAGCTGTAGTATCGCCATTCTCTCTGCTCATGCACATGGGCCCAGGCATCTGACCCGAGCCTGTCCTGTGGCTTCCTTAGCATACCCAGCTCCCAGCGACAGGAAGCAGGGGAAGCCTTACGTGTCACTGCCGAGCACTGCCCTCCTTTCCCGCCGTGTGCAGGTGGGGGGGCCTGGTCACCCTATCGCTCCAGACAACCCGAGCCCGCTCCCCGAGGAGACGCTGTCGCTGTCACTCAGCAACAGCAGAGGAAGCGCACACACAGCCCTTGCCTTTCCCTTCTAGCTAGCACCGAGAGGCCCCCGCAGGGCACCAGGCAGAGCATGTGAGGACTGGCCCAAGGACCCATCTCACAGAAGGCGGCTCCAAAATGTGGAGTTAAAGGTGCCCTCAGGAACCACCCAGTAAGGGCCTGGCCGGCGACAGGAAGCACTGGAAGCAGCAGTGCAGAGAACTGCCCAGGGGAAGGACCGCAGCATGAGACAGGCAGTGCCTGCTGCACACACCTCGGCCCCCACAGCCCCCATGGCCCCTCATCCCCGAAGTGAAGTCTCTTAGCTCTGCTGGACTTGCGGGAGGCGGGCAAGGCAGCCTGCAGGAGCCAGGACCCGCCTGCACGGAGCAGGAGAGGTGGTGATGGGGGAGGGAGTGTCCACAGCCGTTCCCCCCAGCAGACTCCCCTCGGCCCAGGGGTGACCTGGGCAAGGGTGCTGGAAACCAGCTGGGCACATCACTCAGTTCTGAGTGAGCTGGAGGCTCTGAACATCCCTTCAGGTGAGCCGAAACCAGAGCGCACCAGGGCGCTGGTGCCCCGAGACAGCCAGAAAAACACGATGTTCCGAGAGCCCCAAGCTGGGAGCCAGCAGTGGAGATTCACGCAGCTGGGCAGGAGGAAGAAGAGGTGGGGATCCTTTCCACCCACAGCCCCAGGTTAGGGGGCTCAGCTGAGTTGGGGGAGCCCTGGGTCTGATTGGCAGCCTGGCGCAGGAGCCTGAACCCAGCTCTCCCACTCACCAACGAAAGCCCTCGTTCCCCGGCCAGTCGAACCCAGGGGTCCCTCAAGCTGTTCCACGTGTAGAAGCGATGAGAGACGGCGCCAAAGAGAGGATGAGTCTCTAGCCTGGCAGTGATGGCACTCCCCTGGGCCAGGACCCACTTCCCAATGGCTCAGGACCCATATGGTGGGTCTCAGGCATCCACACGTTTCATCACTGTGGGAGGGAAATCCAAGACAAAACCTCTGGCTCTCCAAACCCCAGACCTGGTTTCCTGAAGGCCAGCCGGGTTCTGGCCACTGGCCCGTCCTGCCCTTCGGTTCACTCCTGTGCGCACTAGGGCAAGGTGTGGGCAGGCTGCAGCACTTCCCAGCCCAGCTTCTCTCCTGTGGTTCCTGATGCGTCGGGCATGGACCCGCCACCAGGGAGGGGGGCTCTGCAGGTGCTGTACAAATCCCCAAACCGCTTCCAACGCCACAGCTGCCAGCCTGTGACGGAGCCTGAGCCCTGCCTCAGAGCACCGGGCTGCCTCGCTGGCTATGCATGGCATGGATTATTCCAAATCAAATATATTCTTCCGCATGACACAGGGAGGTATGAGTTGATAAAGGTTTCCTATCGTTTTATAAAATCTGCCGTGCCGATCCCTCAGCTCGGCCGTGCCCGTAATTGCAAGCAGATGGTTTTTCCTGCTGACATGTTAAATAGAAGCAGGAAGGCCCACTGCTATCTTCCATCATCAATTTGCACTAAAGCAGAGAACAGAACTGCTGGGGGAACAGGGAGATTAAATTCCTATAGAACCAGGCATCTAAACATTACAGCAAAACAAGGCAGCTTGGGAAAATAATGAACTCTAAAAAAGGCCTTAATCCCAAACTAACCAAAAGCTTTTGTGAAGGAAAATTAATTTGCTAAAATTAATACGGCCAGGGGCCTGTGGAAAACTTTGGAGCTGAGGTAATGTACTGGGAAGGTTAGGTTATCTGGCTGACATCTTTTTAGCATTAGCTCTCTCTGTTTCTCCTCCCCCTCCCTCCCCCACACACACTTTGTGTAAGTGCTATTGGCTTTCAGATGTCTCTATTAGCATGTGTAAAAGCACGACAAGTCTCCCAATGCATGAACAAGAGATGTGCAGGAGGTGGATCAGCCCCTACCCCTGGGGGAACCCTCTCTGCCCAGCAGCGGCCTCTCACCCTGCGTAACTGAGGAATTGTCAAAAGCCCCTGGGTCCCTCTGGAACAAAGGCTGGTAAAGAGCCTGCCAGCTAGCAGGAAATGCAGAGCAGCCAAGCCATTCAGAGTCAGCCACCCAGCAAAAATGAGCTGCAGAACCCATCCCACCCCCAGCTCCCCAGGGATTAGACATTGTTATCAGTGTATTGTGGCTAGAATCTCCAGTGCATTTACCCCCACCTCAGAGGCGTTTACTGGCCTCCCCTGCACCCCATTTGGCAGGCGGCTAAGCCAAGTCCATTGCCATTCAAACTAGCTTCAGACTTCGGACCCTCCTGGACTGCAAGCCTGTCTCCCCCAGGAGCTAGTGCACAGCCAGGCATGCAGGCCGTGTCAGTTCCACCTAGATTGGAGCCTCAGGTCCTTTTGCTCCAGGGTGTTCCACAACCAACAGCAAGTGAAGGGAGGGGAGCAGTGTTCTTTTAACAGACCATTACAATACACAGGACACTTCTCCTCAAACCGCTCCCTGAACTAACTGGATACGGTCTCCTTTTAAACCAGCCACAAGCACTTCCTAGACCAAGATGGAAACTTCTCCGCGTTGCCCTTTGAGTTGTGGGGCTCAACACAGCCTCTGACCGGACTGTCAGCGCTAAATGCTCAGCAAACGTAGAGCTCAGCTCCTGACATTGGATAGCCACCTACTTGGCTGCTAGCCGAACCCTTCGCTTTCACTAAATGCAAGAAGAGCCACTAGCAAAAGACACAGCAAATAACAGCAATTTTTAAAATGCTTCGGAAGCGAGAAGCCTGCTCAACAATCAGTGAAGCTGTTGTGCAGAACCTAAATTAATTCTTTCCATCAGTCTTCACTGAAGAGCATGTGGAGGAGATTCCCAAACCTGAGCCCTTCTTGTTAGGTAACAAATCTGAGGAGCTGTCCCAGACTGAGGTGTCAGTAGAGGTGGGTTTAGAGCCAACTGATAAAATTAAACAGGACAGGTTGAACCTCGCTAATCTGGCACCCTCGAGGCCTGACTGGTGCCAAACCAGAGCATTTGCTGGACCATGGGAGGCCAATATTGTCTAGCAGCGTCACCGACACTTCTCTGCTCACTGGGCTCTTAGAAGACATTTAGGAGTAAATCAGAGCTAAATAACAGCACAGAACACTAAGAGCCGGGACTGATGGCTGTAAACAATCTTTATGGGACTGAGGCCACACTAACGACAAGTGGACATCTGGCAATTAAAATCATGCCGGAGCATGGATGTTGCCAGACCAGAGAGTGCCGGACCAAAGAGGTTCGACCCATAGTTAGTCACGAGGGCCAGACACCTTGGGTATGTCTACACTGAAGTTTTTTTCAGAAAAACGGACGTTTTTCAAAAAAAAACGGCACTTACGTCCACACTGCAATCGCGTTCTTTCAAAGAAAAATTGAAAGAGCAGAGGGGTTTTTCCGACATTGGTAAACCTCTTTCTATGAGGAAGAAGTCTTTCAGAAACAGGCATGTGTGGATGGAGAAGAAGGAGTTCTTTCAGAAGAAGAGGAAAGAGGAAAAAGCACAGGTGCCCTGGTGGCCATTCCACCCATAGTAATCACAGCTTACATGCGAGATGGCATCCATTCAGTGTGGACGCTCTCTTTCGGAAGAATTTTTTTTTGGAAGATCTCTTCCAGAAAAGCTTCTTCCAGAAGAAGCCTGCAGTCTAGACATAGCCCTTCTCTCAAGAGTTCTGAAGGAATGTATTTATGAAATTGCAGCTATCGAGTGTGGTATGTACCACAGATGCTGGAACTAGGCTGCAGCACCTCCAGACTTGAAGTGGAACAATTTCCATATGAGGAGAAATTTAAAAGACTGGAACTAACAACTTAGAGCAGAAATGACTGAAGTGAGACATGACAAAGGTCTATAAAACCATGACTGGTGTGGAGAAAGTGAATAAGGCAGTGTAATTTACCCCTTCATATCACACAAGGACCAGGGGTCACCCAATGACATTGATACGCAGCAGGTTTACAACACACGTAAGGCAGTATTTCTTCACACAACACAGAGTCAAGCTGTGGAACTCATTGCTAGGGAGTGCTGTGAAGGCCAGCTAGTACTAGTACAACTAGGTTCAAAAAAAGAAACAGGTAAGTTTGTGGAGAATAGGTCCATCAGTGACGAAGATGGTCAGGGAAGCAGCCCCATGCTCTCGGTGTCCATAAACCTCTGCCACAAGCTGAAATGGGCGACAGGGGAGGGATCACTGGATGATTTCCTGTTCTGTTCACTCCCTCTGGGACACTTGGTGTTGGCCACTGTTGGCAGACAGGGCACTGGGTGAGATGGCCCTTTGGGTTGACCATGCGTGGCCATTCTTATGTTCTCGTGGACTTTCCTTCAGTTTTCGAGGCAGTACAAGCTAAGTAACTGCACCCCTACCCCACCCCCGTTTATTGTACTTCATTGTTTGTGACAATATCAGAGAATGACTCAGCACTGGAGCATCCCCACCTGGGTGGGCATGGCAGCTCTCTCGTGTCCTCTGCCTTGGGCCTGCCTCAGCCTTCAGGCTAGGTCCTGTTTTAGTCCCAGGCGCCTTTCCAGGGTAACAGAGCCCGGCATCATAAAAGATTCTTCTGTCGCCCTTCGCTTGTTCTCAGTCCCAACAAGCCTCAAGAGGCCTTTCTCGGGGTTTGTCGGGGAGCCCAGGCCTGCACTGTTCCCTGGGTTCCGGCCCCCATATTAACCAGCTAGCTTTGCTCCTTTGCACATGCTGCTACTGCCTGGCTACCTGCAAGCCCCTTGCGCTGCGTCCCTGCGGTCTATGCTTAACACAGCCTCCCTCTGAGTCCAGGCCCCAGTGTTCCCCTGGGCCCCTCCTTTCAGCGCTGAATGTCAGTCCCTCATGGCTGTTTTTGTGTACCTCACCCCTCCCCAGGGCCCACCACAGGGGTTGATTCCATCCCTCCGGCCTGCTCCCAAGTGCCTCCCCAAAGACCCCCCTTCCTCCTGCTCCTGGCTCCCCCTTGCAGCTTCCCTCCCTCCCTGGCAAGGTCTAGTCCCAAATCAAGCCTGAGACACCATCCAGATCCAGCCAGGAGGGATTATTAAGCATGCAGCCTCTTGGGAACCCTTTATTCCCCTCTGTGGAGCAGCCAGGTCTGAGAGGGCTGGCTGGAGCCAGGCAGTGTGCTCTTTGGTCCTGGGTCCTCCACACAGTGTGGTCAATGCATGCTGGGCCGCCCCTCCCACGGGAGCCCTGTGCCAGGTGGGGCAGGGGCCCAGTCGATCGGGAACGTGGTGCTAGCTCTAGCATTTCACACTGAGCACGACACTGGCTCCTGGCTGTACCACTGCTGGGTGTTTAGGCCTGGCCCAAAATGTCCCCTCAGCTGTACTGACTGGCAAAGGGCTCTTCCTCCACCCCGGAAGGTCCTGCCGCTCGCCGGCAGAGGGGCCGTCAGGAGCTGGCATCTGAGGAGGCTGCTGGCTGGGCCTAGCACTGCAGGGGCCTGGCGGCATGGCCCATCCTGACTGTTGGCACTGGGGCCAGGCTGCCGGTTCAATCAGACACTGGGGCCAGCCCGGTCCTCAGGGGCCAAAGGAGCAGCTTGGTCTGGTCCTGGGAGGCAGGGGGCGGTGGCATGGCCTGATGTGGCTGGGGCAGGCAGGCTGTGGAGGGATCCCTTGGGGTTTTTCCTTTTACAGAGGGGTGGCTTTGGGGCCCTGGGTGGAGGGGCGGGGCTAGCGGGCTTGCCTCCCCAAAGGGGGTTCACCTGCCGCCCATGGGAGCAGCCACTCACACACACACTCCAGCTGAAACTGGCGTGCAGCATTTCAGCCAGCGTCTCAGTGCTGTTACTCCAGGGCTGATGTCGCAGCTTTAAGCTGCTCCATTAATTCTGTCCCTCCTGACTGACCTGGGGGCTCCTGCACCCACGTAGATGGAGATAACTTCTCTGCAGCCGGCGACAGTTCCCAGCTCCTCTAAAGGGCTTGCAGAAAGCCTAGGCTAGTCTTCGGCAGCCCGGGAATGATCACTAGAAGTGGAAGTGACAGGGTGTTTAGCAAACATTAAACCTAGGAAGCTTAAAAGGTCTTTCAGGATTATTAAATAAACATTGAGGGTGAGTGAGAGGAAAAGGTATGAAATAGCAAAGAACTTGTAAACACTCCAGGCCGGGTGGTTAGGGGCTGCACTAATGCAAAGGGGCAGCAGGGCATTTAATAATTAAATAAGGATCATCGGCAATTACATCCCAGTCTCTGGCAAGCACTAATGGGGAAAGACTCTTATAAACATTTAGCTTGATATTAACAGTTTATTAAGTTCATTTAACAAGAAACTTTAACCTGTCAGCCCAGCCTCACCGGAACGGCGGCCCATTGGCTCTCGAAACTACAACTCAGGGGAGGCCTCAGCAAGGCCTGTCTCTGCAGCGGGGATGCGGCTGTTAAACCTGCACTTGGCTCTCACGCTCCTGCAGTCAGCACCCTCCGAGGACGGCCAGAGGATGCAGGATTTCCAACCCCCGGCCAGATGCAGGGGTCACTTTCCAGCTAGCGGCACCGTGGTGCTTGGATAGGTAGGAGCCGGTTCCAGACACCCCAGGAAGCACGTTGTCTTTTAATGAAGGAACAAGGCCCACAGAATTCTCTCAGCAGCAGTTTGTTCAAAGACCACGTGAGGCCAATACGCCCACCCGCCATGATGGCAGCCGCCCAGTGCTGGGGAAGCTGATGGAAGGCCACACTTTCCAGCTGGCTGGGGAGGGGTCTGAGTGATCTGCAGCAGCTATTGGGAGTGGAGGGCAGCATCCACTGGCTGATTCATTCAGTGCTGGAAGAGCTAGAGCTGCTGTCGCCACCATCTCAACGTGGGGCTGGGCGACCCTCAGGGAGCAGGGCCTGGGGCTACTCATGGAATGCTCCGTCCTTGAGAAAAAACTAACGTATCTAGGGAAAATCTGCCCCGAGACGGCTTGCCATTAGGACAGGCTGTCACATTACGCTGCCCGGGGATTAGATCGTTGGCTTCTTCTTAGAGGTTTCTCTCCAGGGTTAGTGTTTCCTTTCACCAATCAACAACAGCCCAAGAAAAAAAATTGGAGGATTGGGCCAAAAGAAATCTGACGAGGTTCAACAAGGACAAGTGCAGAGTCCTGCACTTGGGACGGAAGAATCCCAAGCTGAGGACCGACTGGCTAAGTGGCAATTCTGCAGAAAAGGACCTGGGGGTTACAGTGGACGAGAAGCTGGATATGAGTCAACAGGGTGCCCTTGTAGCCAAGAAGGCTAATGGCATATTGGGGTGCATTAGTAGGAGCATTGCCAGCAGATCTAGGGAAGTGATTATTCCCCTCTGCTCACCTCTGGTGAGACCACATCTGGAGTATTGCATCCAATTTTGGGCCTCCCCCCGGTTACCGTAAGGATGTGGACTAATTGGAGAGAATCCAGGGGGGAGGGGGAAAATGAACATTATTAGAGGGCTGAGGCACATGATTTTTAGAATCATAGAACTGGAGAGAACCTGAAGAGATCAATTTTTTCCCCCAGGAAATTAGAAAAACCTAAAAATAAGGACATTAGGGGAAAACTTCCAAACTGTCATTGTGATTAAAGAGCAGGGTAGACAAGCACCTAGTTGGGGATGGTGCTTGGCCCTGCCATGAGTGCAGGAGACTGGACTTGTTGACCTCTAGAGGCTACTTCCAGTTCTAGGATTCAATAACCTTTTAGATACTCGAAAGCTGTGATCAAGTCTCCTCTCAGTCTTCTCTTTTCCAGATTAAAAAAATAACAATTCTTTCAATCTTCCCTCATAGGTCATGTTTTCTAGAAATTGTTGTTGCCCTTCTCTAGACATTTTCCAGTTTGTCCACAGCTTTCCTGAAATGTGGTGCCCAGAACTGGACACAATACTCCAACTGAGGCCTAATCAGCGCAGAGGAGAGCGGAAGAATGACTTCTCGTGTCTTGCTCACAACACTCCTGTTAATGCCTCCCAGAATGATGTTTGCTTTTTTTTTTTTTTCCAAAAAAAAAGGGAGGAGGTCCAAAGAGTATGGAGCCAGGCTGTTCCCAGGGATGGCAGATGGCAGAACAAGAAGCAATGGTCTCAAGTTGCAGTGGGGGAAGCCTAGGTTGGATAAGAGAGATAAACTTAGGTTTGGGAAAAACTATTTCCCTGGGAGGGTGGGGAAGCACTGGGACAGGTTTCCTAAGGAGAGAGTGGAATCTCCATCCCGAGAGGTTTTTTAGTTCCAGCTTGACAAAGCCCTGGCTGGGATGATTTAGTTGAGGTTGGTCCTGCTTTGAGCAGGGGGTTGGAATAGATGACTTCCTGACGTCTCTGCCAATCCTAATCCTCTATGAGTCCATCACACTGAAAGTTCCCAGCTGATCCCAGCTCATCCCCTCATCAGCACCTGCCTAGAGCATCTTTTCTCCACTGTTGGCAGACTGAGAAAAGGTTACAGCCACTGTAAACGCTGCTCTGTCACCAAGCAGAGGAGCTTTGGACTGCCCCATTCTGGAGCCACTTTGAGTTTGTCCTGAGATTCTTCTGCTGCTGCTCCTGGAGACTGTAGCATTCTCATGCCAGAGCTTTAATTCAGTAGCTCACAGAGTCACTCAGCACCATTACTGACCCTACATGCTGGCCCTGAATTGCCTCTGATGCAGAATTATTGCCCAGAAATCTAACATATACCAATTTTTTACTTATAAAACAAATCTGGCCCCAGTTTGTAAACGTGTTCCTACAGGTGCAGTGTGTATCACATCAGACACCCTGTCTAAACCAATGAGAATCGTTTCTAATGACCCCTCAAGGCTCCCCACAAAAGGCCCTAGATTCATCCCTGTTTCAGTGACTTCTACCCTGAACAAAGGCTTTGTCCAGTGTCTCTTCTGGGTCAGCTAAACCCCCATTTAAACCCACACTTGATTACATGTTGAAATAATTAACAGCTTCCAAAAACCCAGGTTCAGTACTCTCCAAATCAAAGCTATTTTCATATTTGCTGTACAGTGGCTAAAGAGAACATTTGGTCTTTGTGTGTTTACCAGCCCTTGAAGACGTCTGCGTGAAGGCATCACATGTGTGTTTGGTTAGATCTATTATAGCTCAGAACTTGTTTTGGTTTAGTGTAATTATGAGGATCAGACACGAGATGCTGTCAGTGTTTTCCAACGGATTTTAGAAGAAAGATTCACCCAGAGTTGTCATCACTTCCTAAATATCAGCAAAGTGGCAGTCAGAGGAGTTATTTACTCCCCATCATCCTTGTGAGGCAATTGCTTAATTATAAACTACACTGGAACTCCTAGCTAACCTCACTGCCACATTAATAATCCAAGAGCTCAGTGAGAGCCAGGTTGAGATAATGAACTGTGATCGCAATGGCTTGCCCACAACATTATGTCCCCCAAGTTGAACTAAGAAGATGGAAAAGGAAAAGGCTCTAACCTCAGGAACTGTAAAATTGTTTTGTTCAAACTCCAGATTCCCGACGGGGAAGTAGGAACAGGAAAGGGAATGGTAGGCAGGGAAGTGTGAGGAGATGAGCCCAGATTCCAAGGCAAGAAGGCACCAACATGTTCATCTAGCCTGGCTTCTTTTATAACAGGCCAGGAACTTCCCCCAATAGCTCCTTTAGCCAAGAACCCAGACTCTTCCACAAAGGAGGGTGCTTGCGGCGCAGCTGCAGTCTCCAGTCTATGGCCTGTGTTTGGAATTTCACTGACCTGTGCAGTTGGCAGGAGGCCAGAACTCATCATCTTAATTCTGGCCTTCCTTGCCCACCCTGGCATTACAAGTCGAGTAATCTAGACTTGTAATGGATAGGGCCCAGCGCTGGGAGTCAGGAGATCCTCTCTGCAAAGCATGGCATGGATCTGGCATGGAGCAGGGATGGGTTACGGTAGGGTTATTGCCTCTTTGGCATTCAGCACTATTCTCTACCCTAACGACGGCCTGTATCCCTGGAGAGGAGTTTCCTGCACATTTTCAGCTTCCTGGTTGTCACTTAGGAAATATGCATGTGATGGCGCATGTCCACAGCTAGTGCCTTTCCTGCATTCACGTTGCCAGAGAGAATCTCTCCAGGCCGTACTGGGGATAGGCGGCTAGGGGCACAAGACGTCAGTTCCAGTTGCCACCTTCTTCCTTGCAGCAGAACACCTGGAGAAACCACATCCATATACCGTTTGTACTCACACCCATCCCCATGCCAGCAGGGTCAAATCCAGCCTGCTACCCAGCCACACTTCCACTCCACGCTGGGAGGCGCCAGGGGATTCTTAGGGTCGGGCTGCTTGATAGACTAGCATGCAGGTGTACAAAGCAGACGCCAAAGCAGGGGTGGGCAGTAAAACAGCGGCCGTTCACCAGGGTTAGCCCCAGCACTGCTACAGTTACCTGCATGGCCGCAGGTACCAACGACTGCCGCTCCCGTTGGCTGAGTACCACCGTTCCCAGTCAATGGGAGCCGTGGGAAGTGGTGCAGACCAGGACATCACTTCCTGCAGCTCTCATTGGCCAGGAACGGCAATCGGCGGCCAACAGGAGCTGCAATCACCTGAACCTGCGCAGGTGCAGGTAAGTGCAGCAGTGGGGACCTGCTGGGGCTACCCTGGTGGACCATGTTACCCCAAAAATATTCTCACTGGAGACCACCCAGGGTTACACTAGTATGGGTTTATTTCCACTAGGTAAAACTAAAGAGGAGTAAGCAGCCACCAAAGATTTAAACTAAAGAAAATAGAACTCTCTCTCTCACACACACACACACAGACAAGCAAGCAAGCACACACCCCTCCATTCATTCACACCCATTCATTCCTGCCCTCAGGCAATCACACACTTACACAGAGATATGGGTTGCAGAAGGAGCCAAGGCATGTGGATCCTGGAGGGTCTGTCTGCTCATCATGGCTGGGGAAACTGGTCAAGAGGAGAGACACTGGAGAGGAGCGTCTCAGGAGCAGGGGAAGGAAAAAAAAAGAGAGTCTCACATGTGCTCCCTCTCCTTATATTGTGTCTGAATGGCCCGGTGACTCATTCACCTTGTCATCAGGGAGCATGCCCAGACTTCCCTTTATCCAGCAAGGAGCATACCCAGACTGTGATGACTCATTGAAATGTGCGCCATTGTTCCAAGCCTTCTTCAAACACACTCTCACTCTTTCTCCTTTCACCCAGGGGAGAATGCAGCTTAAGAGAAAGTTACAAGCAAGGTGGCTGAGAGTTAAAAAGATTACAAAGTTGCAGCTTACAGTAAATTTGAGAGTTATACAGATTACAAAATTTGACAAAGATCACAATGAGTTGCAGTTTAAAACCTTAGACCTTACAGTTTGGTGTAGCTTTAGAAAATCCATGTATATAAATCAAGTAAGCTCAGGTAACAGACCAGATCTGGCCTGCAGGCTGCTATTTGCCCACTCCAGCCCCAAAAGATCTACAGTGCAGCAGTTTTCTGCCTCTCCACTATGAAGGAGCGACCCACAGCCCCAGCGACCCTAACAGCACAAACAGCTCCTCCTGAGGGTCCTCCCATCTGTCCCCTGGCTTCCCCTGCCCCTGTGCCAGTGAAGTGACATGACGAGGACCGACACGAGGGGCCGCTTGAGCTGAGCACACTTTGCTGAGACATGCCGCTTCCTGCAGATCACATGTAGCCTCAGGGGGACCCTGGTAAGTTCTGGGCAGGCCCCTCAGTGCAGCCAAGCATTGATGCCCCAGCGGGTTTTGGAGGAGCCAGATCCCTTGCCCCGAATGCATGGTTAGGAGATCAGCCCAACCCTCTCACTGGGACCCGTGGTTTCTGGCACACCCGCACATGAATGGCAGAGATGGCGCAGACCCTGCTTTCCGAACAAGACAACATTCTTGTGGCACTTAGCGCGTCCAGAGGAGATTCCACTTCTTCTCCGAGAAGGCTCTTGGAACAAGACTCCCATTTTCCAAGCATTGGGTGGGTCTCATTATGATGCAGGCTCCCCTGACAGGTTGATTTACGTGGCATGGGTCACAGATCTCTGAGCTGTGGCTTTGCCTCTGGAATTCCTTTGCTGCGGATTCTCTGAAACCGACATGTGCATCTGCTTTGTAGCACTTGTGGGAGCCATGGTTACCCTGCCACGGAGACAGCTGACTTGCCCTGCCCTTTCCAAGATGCACTTTACAGCCTGTGCTGGACATCCAGGGTTCATGAGAAAAACAGGCTAGCAGAGCTCTTGCTTTCTCAGGGGGAGCTCAGTGAAAAAACGAGGAAGCTTTGTGGTGTCACAGTCTATGGGGATCTGTACCCAGGGCCATCCCTCGGGGGGTGCAGGGCCTGAGGCAGCCAGCCCATCGATAGGGCGATTTGCATGTGACAAAAGGTGGCAAGCTCCAGCATTTACATGTTGTCCCTGAACTCCGCTGTCTGCAGCTCCAGTGTGAGCACCAGGAGATCGTGGGCGGATCAGCATCAGTCCAGGGCTCAGAGCACCCGCCATTGGGAACAGAACTCCAGAGGGGAGCTAACCAAATACAAACCTGTTACTCCTGCGGCTTTGGTCTTTTTCCTTCTCAAGGCAGCGGGATACGTAGAGTGGCACGAATCCCACAGAGGGCTGTTTCCTCCTTTGGGGAGGTTGCAGGGAACCTTTTGGTGAAGGAGGCTTATGAAGAGGCTGCGGGTTTCTCTGCCACGCCACAGAGCTGCAGTCCCTTCCCCTTGGTCATTTGGGGAGCTCCCTGAACAGGGAAGAGGAACATCTGGCCAAGTGTTCAGCAAAGGACTGCAGAGCTGACGAGTGTGGCAGAGAAACCCGCAAGAAACCCACAAGAGATTCCAGGGAAGAGCAATGCTCCTGCTTTAGGGAGATGACCTCAGAAATATCCTGGCAGCTTCTTCCCCAGCTCCCCCCACAATGCATCCCCCAGGGTGTTTGTCCCTCTCCCCTGGGACAAGCCCGGGGAGAAAGCAGCCACTGATCACTACTGGCTGCCTAGAGCAGCGCGGGTGATTTAATGCTCCACCATTATTGCATCACTTGGCTACAGCACCATGCAAAGGATGCAAAGGGGCAGCCAGGTGAGGTGACTGATTTGCTGCTACACGGAGGGTTGGGCACCAGCCAAGAGTTCCAAGCACAGTGTGAATGTTCTTTTCCACCACTAGGCCAGCTGCCTTATGGCAGGTCACGGAAGCCACCAGTGGACTGAATCCCTGCAGGTCCCCAGACCAGACGCAGAGGAAGTTGCGGTGCTGCTCCATGGCAGCTCAGTTCAGATGCCGGGGACACCAGGCCAGCATGTGCTTGTGTTATTCCCAATCACCGGGCTGGCGTGATTCTGTCTCCGCCGCCTGTTTCCTTCCCGACTGGACTGCATGCGCAGCGTTTAACTAGAAAGTTGGGAATCGTGCCTGAGGGTTTGAGACTCTCTCTCTGCCCTGCCCCTGGACGTCTGAGTCCAGCACCGACTCTCCCTTCCCCTGGCGGGCAGAAGGCCCCTGCTGTTCACACCTGTGACAGATCCAGAGCGCAGGAAGATTCATGAGCTATGACGGGGGAGCACTGGAACCACGCAGACCCATGAGTGATGAGAACTCTCCTGCAGACGCCATTTCTCTAACCAAGTGCAGCTGGACAGCTCAGCCCTTATCTCAGCACTCAGGCAGAGCTCAGAGGCCAGGCAGAGGCATGAATGCTCCTGTTCGATCCAGGGGGATGAGGCGAGCCAAGCACACTTTGGGGGCTCAGGAGAAGAGTGACTGCAGGCAGGGCCTGCAATTACGGCCTTTCCCAGCACCAGGCTGCCAGCACAAAGGCATTGGAGCTGATGTGCTGTTTGCTGTAAACTGGCAAATGGTTCTAGTGAGAAATAATCTGAACTGCTGCAAAGAACCAGCCCGGTCACTCCCAGGGCAAGGGTCCTTCTGCTCGCAGCCCCCCACTGTGTTAGCCTATCCATGATAACATTGCTCAGAGGGAGCTGGGTCTGAAGCAGCGGTGCTGGGGCAGACCTCAGACACATCATTCTGCGGCGTGCTGGGACCCAGGCTTCAGAGGAAATATGCATGTTCCCAGAATGCAGATCTTGGGGCTGGTATTGTCTAGAAAGGAAAGAGGCAGGGCCTTGCCCTCTCTTTGATGAATCCCCCCTTCCCATCCCGCCCAAGGCAAACCACAGTCCCTCTTGCACTCCTCCATGCCCTACACCCAATGCACTCCTGACTTTCTCCTCCTGGTGGTGCCAGGAGTTCCGCTGACTACAGGCCCCTGAGAGTAGGGTCAAGGACGATAGCTCTGTTATTGCTCCTTGTCCTGCAAAATATTTGCTGACTTCCCCGGCAGCTGTATGTCCTGACAGTGTGCCAAAAGACGCAGTCACTGGCAGGCTGGCGTTCTCCACGCTGCAGCTGAAAAACTTTCCCCTTGATTCGCCTGCTCCCTCCAGTCCCCAGATTTCCCAGACGGGGTCAAGGCAGAATGCAAATCGCCAGCGATGTGGAAAATTAACCGAGGACTGGAAGAAGACTTTTGTCTAGCATGAAAGGAAATGTTGTTTGTTTATAAGTCCACTGCAGAGTGAAGGCCAGAAACTCAATTAACAGATGAGATGTAGCAGAAGGAATGCTGGAGGAAAAAAAAAATTAAACATCATTGGGGAGGATCAATTGAGTCACAAAGTGATGTACTTTATTACGCGCAATAAGCCATGCCGAGAAGATCAAAATGGTAGGCAGCTCACAAGCCTGAAAGGTCGCGCTGCCCATCATTCAGCCACTATGACCCTCACCTAAACCATGCCTGGCTTTCCAGGCAGGACGGTGCAAACTGTCTCTGCTCCAGCCCCAGGCCACTGCTGAGGAATGTGAGGAAGCTATAAAGCCTGAAGCTCAGTTTCCCATTGAAATAGTGGGAGCCCTGACCTTTAAAACGGGACCAGACTCCAGCCTGTGGTGAGGATCGCTCCTTCTCCCTTCCAGTCTCATTTACAGCATTCTGCAGGACTCTCTGCCAGGGGCTGGAGGACAAAAGAAAGTCACTTTCACGGTGCCCCTGGGGACTTGCCCAATGGCTGAGCTTGCACCATCAGAAGGCCTTACAGTTCCTGGCTTCCCTGCCTGGCTACACGCCACCAAGTCCCTTGAGTGCCTTTTGCTCAACAGAAACTGAGTATTCGATGGGGCTTTTCTTCAACATGCCCAGTCTCCATCCCTGTGTGTCCCAGCTAGCCGGCCAGGCGTCCACCGTGAGGCTGCGCCAAGGAGCCATACCTCTCCCAGCACCACCACCAGGCGAGCTAAGCTCCAGAAGCCAGCCCCCAACTCCTGCAGCAGCATCTCCTCTCTGTGCTAGTCTGCGTCCTAATCGTTGCCTCTGGAAGATCCTGCCATCCCCCCATGGCCAGTCAAGAAGCAGCATCCAGAGACCCCAAGACCAGTGCAGTGGGATTGGCAGACCAGAGAATTGGTTTTGAATCCAAATCGCCTGCAGACTGTGTATCAAGCAGCTCCTGACCACGATGTGTTCGTGCACACGGGATGCAATCCATCCCAACACACAGGAGCTGACACAAGAGGCCTATGCACCACTTCAGGCGTATTTACAGCCTTCGCACCGTTCATGTGTTCTGGACAAAGTCCCACAGCAAGATCAATCCACTTCCAGTTAACGTAATTTCCTTGCACGCTGACTGTTCTGTGCTCCTGCTGTGCATGTAACCAGCTAAGCAGGGGACTAATTTAGACTCCTATTCAGCAAAGAATTTAAGCTCATGCTTAACAGTAAGCATGTATCGGAGTCTCATTGATCTCAGTGGGATTCAAGCTAGGGCTTAAGTGCTTTGCAAAGAACTAGAACCTTGGAGACATTTTGCTAAGCTCCCTGGAAACACAGATATGGACAGAGACTGTCCAGACTAAGCAAACTGCACCCATGGTCACTTGACATGTACACGATGAGATTTAACTGTCCATGATGTTTGCACACCAGACTCACGAGAGTATGTAAATGATGCAAAACAAGGAGACTACCTCATGAAAACAGTATATTCCTGTCCCTGACATGATTCCATGTCAACAAGGAAAGGAAAGCTTTCTCCCAGCACAAGGCCTTACTTCAAACCAAGCATATGTGCAGACACAAGCTTTTAAATGGATTTTATTTTAACTATTAGGATTTAAACTTGAGATTACAATTCAAATGTAAAAATATGCAAGAGAGTTCCATATGATCTGGTACTTCAGTCCGTTCCAGTTTCCCAGGGCCCAACAGATTTTCTGATTTAACAGTTTCTCATGCTTTCAAATGTCAGTGCGTCTATTTGTTTGACTCCCAACATGTCACTTTTTCTCACAGCACATTTCCCCGTCATTTACATTCACCGCAGGTTTCACATTTCAGTAACTTTTCTTACACCCAGTCTCTACCAATAGGGCACAGCATGGGCTCTCGGTTTGGCTATTTTAATCCACTCCCCTAGAAGCATACACTAATTTAAGACTCTACACCTCTCGCCACATCCCACCAGGTGAAAGCTGGTCAACATATTCTGAGTTTCAAAACTGTCAGGGACAAAGGGGGCACACTATTCCCTTGTCTCAGACAGCTCTGCAAACCTACCTGAGGATCACTGACACGCCATGCCCTTATTTGGTAACTTCTGCTTTAAGTGGCAGGTTCAGAAGATTAAACGCTGAAAATCTTAGTTGCAGACCATGAGATAAACTATTAAAATCCCCATATTTAAGCAATCCCAGATGCCAACTCTTAATTGTTCTATGAGCACAGATAAGATAAAACTTCAAAGCTCCTCAAAGCTGTAGGCCAGGAATCCTAGATCCTGGCTTTAACTTGCCATAATTTTGATATAGTGTCAGTTCCAGGCTTTCTTGCCAGAAATGCTCTATAAGCAGCTTTCTCTGACTTCAGGGATACCACAAGGGTTGCACATCTGATGTGCGCCACCTGTGAGCCATTGCCATCTGCAATGCCTTTGGAGCAATTGTCCATTTCTCCTTCATGATGGGGAAATATTCAGCTTAATCAAAATGGCATAAGAGCCAAAGTCTGGACTGATTGAGCGGAGAATGAGGGAACATTTTTATTGAAAAGTTGCCTGTTTTCATTACTGCGACAAAACAAGGACATCCAATGTCTCCAGGAAATTCACTGGCATAGAATTTTCCAAGTGATACACTTTACTACCAGAAGGGCTAGTTGCTTTCTGTCCTCCACTGTCCTCATGAGAATATTCGGAAACCCAAAGAACTCAGTGAGAGGAGGAAGAATGTGGTGGCACGAGAGACCATTGTTGAAATGCGCATGTATTTTGTGGTGCACTAAATAAAACCACCGAGGGGTCTTTCTGCAGAGAAAAGGAAGGAATTTGTATAAGAATCTTGTGGCTAATGTTAACAGCTCCAAGTATCCAGTTTTGCAGTGTGTTTATCCCCTGGCAGCCACAACACAAATGAGATGTAACATATTTGTGGCAAAGTGACTCACCAGGCAGGGCACCCCTGGTGCTCGGTGTGGCATTGTAGGGTTTTTCTCCACTATGGTTCTGCTTCTCCCTTTCTTTGCTTGTCAGAATCTTCCCTGCTCTGGGAATGCCCCTATTCCCACCATGGAATTTGGCTCACTGCAGCCTCTTCCCAGCTGGCTTGGGGGAATTTCTGAAAAGCTGCTGCCAGCCTCTCCTGCAGTCACTAGGCTGCTTCCCACGCAGACCTTCCAGTCTCCACAGGACTTCTCCTGGGGCTGGGGTTCAGCCAGTCTCTTGGAGACAGTCCTCAGGGCAGGAGTGACCCAACTCTCTTCCATGGAACAGCTGCAGGACCTCAGTTCACTGCTCCTTCAGCCCAAGTTCAGAGGGGTCAGCAAGCCAGTCTCTTTTTACGGGAGTCTCCCTCCCAGTAGCTGGTGGGGAGGTCTGTCCACCTCCCAGGCTCTAAACACACTGTAGAAGCAGCGACTATTTTAAGGGCACTTCTCCCCAGAATGTGAGAGGGTGCAAGATATCCCGCAGCATTAAGCACAGGTTCTGTATTGCAGGCTGCTGAACACCGTCACTTCACTGTTCTGTTCTCTTATCCCTGCCCAGCCTTGTCTGTAATTGTGGGATGCCGCCTTGTTTAGCTAGTGGCCGTTGGCCAAACCTACCTGATGGTTCTGATACTCTAATACACGAGTAGCTAAAAGTTCCTAAACTTAATGCTGAATTCCTATGGAAAAACCAATGCTACCCACATAAATATCACTGAAGGTAATCTTCTCGTAATACCTCCTAACGGAAACACAGCAATCTCTACGCAAGAGAAAAGTGTGTACAAGAAGCAGCACAAAAAGAGATACTGATAACTTTGTAAGCAATTGCACCAAGACGAATGTGCCACAAGTGAGTCATAATTACAAGAACACATCAGTGACTATGAAACAATAGCAGCTAATTAGGACACTGATCATTTTACCTCTTGCAAAGAATGTGCAGGCTGCTGATGCAGTTTGGGCTTTATCTCGATCAGCCAAGCAACGGTGTGCCTGGGGGCCGATAACCATACTGATTTTATTTGTGTTACTATGTAGCGTGCTGTTTCCTGCCATGAAACAAATCACAAAATACAAACGCAGGCTAGCTACCTTTCTTAGCAGCAGCCCCATTACCGACTGGTGGAGAAAGCAGGTCCCGAGGCTAGGAGGAGGGAGAAAATGCTGGGCTGGGATGGTTAGGGGCAGAATAGACTGTCAGTGGGGAGAGCACAGAGAGGCTAAGAGCAGAACGGGGAAGAGAACGCACATCTCCTGACTTCCGGCCTAGGGCCCTCTCCACTGGGTCGGGGGGCTGCAGTATTACTGCAACCACACACATTGAAGCAGTGAGGACCTGTAGGGTGTTGAAGACCCTCAGCTCCCAGGGTGACCTCACAGGAAAAACCACGAGACTCCTGTTCCGAGACCCTCCCTCTGGCAGAGCTGTGCCTGAGAATGGGTTCTCTGGCTGCCTTTGGTCCACAATGTTATAGAAAGGATTGACGGCTGCCCTCGACCATCTGGCAATGCGACGAACAGGTAGTGCAGAACTGGAGCAAGGCCTACAGGTCTGGGCTTTGAAAACCCAAATCCTGGGGAAGTTTGATTCCCAGGTGGCGGGGTCCTGTTTTATCCACCCGACCAGAGTTCAGGGAAAACAGGTTCTGGCTCAGCAGCAGGACGTGTGGGGCCCTGCCCTCTGATGAGTCTAGTCTTGTGTGTACGTTACAAACACCCCGGGCACCAATTCCACCAGCTTCTCTTACGCTCAGTCATTGTGATCCAGGTGGCACATCTGAGAGCGAGGGGGCAAGGCTCTCCAGAGCTCTGTCATTGTCCCACGTGCACAAAGACTGACATCTGCGGCCTGTGGAAGGCAGAGGTGACATTCAAGCAGAGGGATGCTTTGCTATTTTGTTTTAAACCATGTCACCTCTGACACTGGCCCACTCGGGGCTGCAGCATTTGCTTGTTTGGCTTTGAGTCACTGAGCTGCTCGGGCAGGACCAGCTGTGGGAGCACAAGGCATTTTCATAGGCCCTGTGAACAGAGTACTGGTGGACTCTGTGCCATGAGTGCAGGACCCCTGATTTGAGCTCCAGGACTCAGTGATGACCCCATGCTGTGAGAGGGGCTACAAGGAATGGCCACAACTTGGCAGGCATAGATTCCGTCACACTGAACCCCCCACTGCAGTAAGTGCAAGGACAGTGCTGAGCCTGCCGGGGGAAAGGGTCTGCCAGGCCAAGGTGGCGGCAAGCCAAGCAGTGCAGCAGTGGGGGATGCAACCTCCAGCACTCCTTCCCCTCTGTTCTCATGAGCCTGCGTCCTGCACTGCAGGGGTGAGCCAGAGCACGTTGCTCCTGCAGACCAGCGACCTCCAGGCCTCCCGAACAGTCACATCGAACTTGTTAAATCGGAAAGGCGGCAGCACAGCCAGAAGCAGGATGTCCAAGCAACTCCCTGAGAAGGACAATCCCTTGTGATTTAGCCCCGAGCTGCCTACATAGCTGGCCAGAGCCGCCAGGTGCAAAGGACGAGTGAGCACAGGAAGAGCTGCAGTGTTGTGTTGCAGTAGGTGCCACCCTCTGACTGGGTTCCAGGAAAAAGAGACCCCGACCCTGGCTCCATCAGAGGTCAGAACTTCTGCTTGCTGGGGTGCATGCCTGGAAATCTGCTTCCTGCCATATGTTGAACATCTGCTTTCCTAGGGCACCTCTGGGACCCCCCCACCACATAGCGGGACACGGGGCTCTGTACTTTAATATAGATGTGCAGCCATGGTGGAAGTGGAAATATGTGATGTACTGTCACAGCTTGAATGGCAATAATAATCAGCTCTTACAGAATGGATTTCACCAGCAGCTCTCAAAATGCTTCCAAAGGAGGGCAATATCATTATCCCCATGTCACGTATGGGGAAACTGAGGCAGGGATGTGTCATTCCCCAAGGTCACCCCGCAGGCCAGTGGCCAATCAGAGACTCAGTCTCCAGAATCCCAGTCCATTGTGCTAGTCACAGGTGCTCAGAAAAGGGATGGTAGCAGCTTGGACTAGAGAGATGTTGGAAAAAGGGAACCCAGCTTTTCAATAAAAATTGCAAAGCTGTTTTCACACTGAAGGGTTCCACCCTACCCGGTTTTCAGTGTTGCTGTATTTGTTGTGAGGTTTCTTTCCATTTTCTTTTTCAAAACCAGAATTGTATTGATTGAATGATTTTGCCCAAACCATAGTTCTCGGTAAATGGAGGCAGTGTAAGACTGTTTTAGCTAACAGTTGGGAGGGGAGGGTTAAAAAGGCATGAAATTTGGGGCAACAAAAAGAAAAAGGTTGGCAATGTCAATAACTTCTCTCTGTGTGTGTCTCACACATACTTTAGGGAAAAAACAGCAAGCAAAATGGTCTGGTAGCACTTTATAGACTAACAAAACATGTAGATGGTATCATGAGCTTTCGTGGGCACAGCCAAGAAGTGGGCTGTGCCCACGAAAGCTCATGATGCCATCTACATGTTTTGTTAGTCTATAAAGTGCTACCAGACCATCTGATTGCTGTTTTTTTCTGTAACAGACTAACTCGGCTACCCCCTGAAACACTTTAGGAAAGGCTCTTTTTCCATTCAGTGAAAGCTCTTTTCATCCACAACACTGTGGCCAGCTCCATTCAGGACAGAACTTCTTGAGGTGCCTTCCATGTGAACCCCCAGCCATTCCATTCAGTGAGCTGGAATGCCCCGCAGAGGTCACCCTGTTAGCCAGCTGGTCCTGGATACACCTGCTAAGCAATCCGTGACCCGGCAGAACTCCCTTGACAAGCCTCCCCCTGCCCGTGTCTTTGTCCCCATGGTATTCTGGTTCCTTCATCTGTCAGCAGTGAGTGGCCAGGGCACGGTGCTAGGGCAAAGTTGACCATGTGACAGTGGCTCAGTTTCAACAACACAGGCTGCAGGGAGAAGATGCGCCTTAAAGGTGAAAGGAGCCAGAGGCTGAGCAGCACTGGGAAGCCTAAACCAGCCAGCTGGGGAGTGAGTGTGGAAGAAGCTCATCCAGGAGAAGCCTCTGTGAAGTGTTCCTTTAAGAACATAAGAATGGCCATACTAGGTCAGTCCATCTAGCCCAGAGTCCTCTGTTCTGACAGTGCCAATGCCAGGTGCCCCAGACGGAGTGAACAAAACAGAGAATCATAAGGAACTACAGACCTGTAGCCTCACCTCAGTCCCCAGAAAAATCATGGTGGGGATCCTCAAGGAATCCATTCTGAAGCACTTGGAAGAGAGGATAGTGATCAGGAATAGTCAACATGGATTCACCAAGGGCAAGCCATGCCTGACCAACCTGATTGCCTTCTATGACGAGGTAACCTGTTCTGTGGCTATGGGGAAGGCATTGGATGTGATATATCATGACTTTAGCAAGCCTTTGGATACGGTCTCCCATAATATTCTTGCCAGCAAGTTAAGGAAGTATGGATTGGATAAATGGTGGAATGAAAGGTGTATAGAAAGCCGGCTAGATTGTTGGACTCAACGGATAGTGATTAATGGCTCGATGTCTGGTTAGCGGTCGGTGTCAAGAGCAGTGCCCCAGGGGTCAGTTCTGGAGCTGGTTTTGTTCAACATTTTTATTAATGATCTGGATGAGGGGATGGATTGCACCCTCAGCAAGTTTGCGGATGGCACTAAACTAGGGGGAGAGGTGGATTCATTGAAGGGTAGGGATGGGCTCCCCAGTGACCTAGACAAAATGGAGGATTAGGCCAAAAGAAATCTGATGAGTTTCAACAAAGAGAAGTGCAGAGTCCTGCACTTGGGACGGAAGAATCCCAAATACTGCCACAGGCTGGGGACCGACTACCTAGGCAGCAGTTCGGCAGAAAAAGACCTGGGGGTTACAATGGATGAGAAGCTAGATATGAGTCAAAAAGGCGCCCTTGTAGCCAAGAAGACTAATGACACATTATGCTGCATTAGGAGGAGCATTGCCAGCAGACCTAGAGAAGTGATTATTCCCCTTTATTCGGCTCTGGTGAGGCCACATCTGGAGTATTCGTCCAAGAGGCTGGAGAGAAACTGTTCTCAGTGGTGACAGATGACAGAACGAGGAGCAACGGTCTCAAGTTGCAGTGGGGGAGGTCTAATTTGGATATTAAGGAAAAGCTATTTCACTAGGAGGGTGGTGAAGCACTGGGATGGGTTACCCAGGGAGATGGTGGACTCTCCATCCCTAGAGGTTTCAAAGCCCTGGCTGGGATGGTTTAGTTGGGATTGGTCCTGCTTTGGGCAGGGGCTTGGACTCGATGACCTCCTGAGGTCTCTTCCAACTCTAGGATTCTATGATTCTAGGAATTCATAGAATCATAGAATACTAGGACTGGAAGGGACCTCGAGAGCTCATCGAGTCCAGCCCCCTGCCCTCATGGCAGGACCAAATACTGTCTAGACCATCCCTGATAGACATTTATCTAACCTACTCTTAAATATCTCCAGGGATGGAGATTCCACAACCTCCCTGGGCAATTTATTCCAGTGTTTGACTACCCTGACAGTTAGGAACTTTTTCCTCATGTCCAACCTAAACCTCCCTTGTTGCAGTTTAAGCCCATTGCTTCTTGTTCTATCCTCAGAGGCCAAGATGAACAAGTTTTCTCCCTCCTCCTTATGGCACCCTTTTAGATACCTGAAAACTGCTATCATGTCCCCCCTCAATCGTCTCTTTTCTAAACTAAACAAACCCAATTCTTCATAGGTCATGTTCTCGAGACCTTTAATCATTCTTGTTGCTCTTCTCTGGACCCTCTCCAATTTCTCCACATCCTTCTTGAAATGCGGTGCCCAGAACTGGACACAATACTCCAACTGAGGCCTAACTAGTGCAGAGTAGAGCGGAAGAATGACTTCTCGTGTCTTGCTCACAACATTCCTGTTAATGCATCCCAGAATCATGTTTGCTTTTTTTGCAACAGCATCACACCGCTGACAATTAACAAGGATCTTCCTCTACGCTTGATCTGACATTACTTTTGTACCACCCAACTTCCAAATACCAGTTTTCAGTAGATGTTTTGGGAGCGTGAGTAATGCAGCATCAGGATCTAACAATAAAAAACTCTCTAACACTCTTTCTCTCTCTCTGGAAGTTTGCAGAGTGTAAATACATATTGAGTTTTGCTGCAGATTATCCCCAAGTGCCAAGATTTAACCCATCGAACCGCCACGAGCATTTGAAAGGCACTAAACAAGGGTTAGAAAACAACATCTCTTTATAAAAAAGGGGGAGGAGGGGAAATCACATTGTAATTGATTAATTCAGCAATTTTAGTTAAGTGAATATTGATACATGGATGGGAAAACAAGGAAAGTATATGCAAGAATAAGAAACAGATATTGGACTTACTATTAAACATAAGTCATAACATCAAAACAGCAGGTAAAATAATGCAACATGAATAAAATGCTGATAAAAAAGGAATGTCAAACATTTTCACAGTATCCTAAGCTTTTATACACATCTCAGGAGAAAGCAGAAGCAAATACTAGTTTTAGAGAAGAGTCAAGCTTCTCAGAGAGGGCCTGAGACAAAACCCAGTGACTCTGGAGGAGACACTGGGATACTTAATGAACTTTGTGTCAGGCCTGGAGCATCTGTGATGTGGGCTAAGGAGCTGTTTAAGTGGTGCACATTACAGTGTGCACAACCCTGCATGGGGCTGTTTCACCCTTACTGCATGAAAGATAGGCACTTCCAGTCCATTAGGATACATCAATTGCTGAATGTATATAAGTTTCAGAGGGGTAGCCGAGTTAGTCTGTAACAGGAAAAACTTAAAAAACAACAAATAGTCTGGTAGCACTTTAAAGACTAACAAAATATGTAGATAATTAAAATAGCTATTCAGTTAATGTATGTGGAACTAAATATATCAACAGCTATTAGATGCTGATTCCTAAACAAGAGACAAGAACTGGGTTCTGACCTTCAAGAATAGGAAACTTACTGGAACTTTCCTAGGAAGACATTGTTATCTGAAAATTCAAATGCATCTGCCCCGTCAGTGTAGGAATCATTTAAAATTGAGGCCATTCCATATATCTGCTACTCTGAGAAGGAATTCAAGAAGTGCCTATTAGAACTATGCAATGAAGTACATTACAAAAACCAGACTGTTTTCTCAGGAAATCATCAATCCATCACTGAGGGTTTTCCTTTGGTGCCAGTTCTAATATTTTCAGATCATGTCTCTCACTGAACCCTTGCTTTCCCTGGCAGGTTTATTTTATGATTACATGGAAACACCGTAATGTTATCTAGCAAACTGGCATTATAGCAACTATGGCAGCTAAATTCCTGTAACATAAAAACTCTTTCATCATCTGTGGCTTCATTTGACAGCACTAGGTAAAAGCCTGTTATTGTTCCAATAATACTGAAACATTTAGGGTGTGCTTTCAGGTCCTATTTCTGTTCCCGAATGTGGGGCTGTGTTAGCCTTCATATTAGTGGCTGCAATATCCTTTTTGTTTTTTAATAGCTGTAATAACATTCATAGACGTAAAGAATCAGGCCGCATTCAGGAACAATACAAAAGCCTTGTACTCAGTTTCACAGCCCTTACAAGGTAGCCCTTTTCACTTCCAATTCTTACTAACCTTTTATATTTCACTTCCTCTTTCAAAATCTCTATTTACAAACAAAAAACAAATCCCCCCCAAATCTGCCACACTTCCCTAAATTAACTCTCTAAACAGTTACATTAAGACAAAAGGTAAAGATCTTTTAACTTCCCACAAAGAATGTGATGTTACATCAGTCTCATTTTCTTGAGTGCTCTTAATTTTATCAAAAACTGCACATGCATAAAACAGAACTAAAAAGTCTGACTGATGACCAATCAAATCTAAAAGCTAGATCCATATAGTCTCAGAATCACTGACAGTTCACCAAGCAGTATGGCAAAAGGGAAAATTAAATTATCTGTCTACACAAAAATGTCCAAAAAACCTTGACTGAAATATTACACACAAATCTGATAAAAAGATCGCGTTTATCCTCTTTTCAAAGGACTAGAATACAAGATCGGAGAGCTGGTAAACTGATTGAAATAGTACTTAGTAGCGTACAGTTACGCTATGCTTTAAATAGGTCACTTCAGTAACAAATTGCTTTCCACAATGTAACTTTGCTAGTTGATAGCTTTTCTCCCTGCTCCTGTCCCAAGCAGAGCAATACTGTCCCAGTAACTAGACCCACAGTCTGATAGCAGAACCCCTACCTGATGCCAACCAACCACATATCTTCTAAAATCAGATACTTCTTTTGGCTCTGGTGCTGCAAAATGGCACAAATGTCCGCTAGAACAGTTCTTTACTATGTAACTGACCTGACTTTTACCAGGGAATTAACATCCTGTACAGAATAGTTAGGGAGGGAGAAAGAAATGCAAGGAGCACATTATTCTTCCATACTTGCTTCCCTACAGGATTTGTGTAGGAAGCTGACACTGCTAACAGTTTTCAGGGATGGGATATTTTGTATTGTGCAACATACTAGAACATTGAAGAAAGTGACATATTACTCAATTCTGTGGCTCCAACCATCTCTGAACTTGGACTTTTTGGCTCAAGATCCACTTGGTAGAAATCAGCCTAATTCCAAGAAGTGCTGGGGGGCAAGAGTGAATTTAAATCTATGTGAATTGAATTTCTATTTGAGCTGATGGCGCCTGCTTAAATAGCTGAACTTTGTTTAAAACAATCAGCTTCTGCCATCAAGAGGCACAAGGTACTCTCCTATGGCGGAGGCAGTGATGAGAGAAGGCAATAAAACCAGAGAGTCCAGCAAGAAAATTCCCATATCATTAAAACTCTTTAGCATCTCCCCTCCTCTGATGCAAAACTAATCTCTTTTTGGTGCCTGCTACTCTGCCAATGGAAAAAACCTTCGTATGGACTTGGCAGGCTTTCCTCCATGTCCCACAGACAGTTTAAGCACATGTCGTTTTAAAATAACCTCATCTCCTGCTTCATGGCTTATATTACCTACTAAGTCTGTGTTTTCCTTAAAATTTCACCTCCCAATAGCTCCAGATTCGTCACCTGTTTCCCCCATATCTTCACCATCTATGGCATTCAAGTCCACAGAATTTAAAAAGCAACTAATGATAGTTTTGAATGATTAGTTTTGCATCAACGACAACCGTGCAAATTCTGGTCTCAGATTACAAGGTGGGATTTTCTGCAGCATTCATGTCCTATGAGCTTTAAAAGGCCTTTCTCCACACATAGTACTTCATGGAAGTGGCCTTCAGTAAGAATTGCAGAAAACATCCCACTTAGGGAATAAGCAGCCCTGAGCTAAAATTATTTCACTTTAGAAAAATTCAAGAGTATTTAGTATCACCCTCCCTTTCATTCTCGTTATCTAAGTTTCTTATTTAAATAGATTTGCATATCATTACAGCAACAGGTTACTTCAGACATTGTAGGTGTAAATAGTGACCACAGTGACTGTTCTGTATGAATGTGTTGCGCTTTCAAACGTTCACTTACAGGGAAATACTGATACTGGGGGTGGAGCTTTAAAGGAAGCTCAAAAAAAAAAATACAAAGAAACAAAACTGACTCAGGTACTACATCCACTACTACAGAAGAAGCAACATTTGAACCCCCAAGTCCTAGGGCTGTGCAAGTTCTGGGCCAGCAGCAGAGCCTCTAGCCACCAGATCATTTGAAAAGAGACTGAAACGTTGGACACTCCAGAGTTTTCATTTTCTTCATGAACTTTTTGAACTCTTTGTTTTTCTTATCCCACTTGTGAATTGCCATCAGCAGGTACTGGGTCTTCACTTTGCGCCCCATGATCAGGAAGTGATTGCTAAGGTTGTCCAGCTGGTGGCAAGGGCAGTCTGCTCCATTCTTTAGATAAAGTACTAGCTTCTTGAGATCTTTTCTCTTGATTGTTCCCAATTTCAGAGGCTTCTTCTTCTTTGGAACAATCTTTTTGTCCCCATTCTCCTTTTTCACTTCCTTTATTTTCATCTTGAAAGCTGGAAAACAAGAGAGAGAAAACAACTCCTGAGCACCGTTTGCAAAAATGAAACAGAAAGACTGCAAAGCTCATGGGAATGGAGAGAGTGTCCGCACACTGTGTGTCCATATCTAGCGAGTGTCTCCTGTTTTCTCCTCAGACTACAAGCTCTCCTGCGCAGGAACAGAGGTCCTGGTCCATAGCTGCAGCTCCTAGGTGCCATGCACACAAATATGACAGAACAACTAGTCCCTGGCTTAACCTGTATCCACAGAGACACTACAGCAGTTACCTCCCTGATGGGTTTGTAGCTCTCTAAGGACATCAGGAAGCCAAAAGAATCAGCCCTGCAAATATCCATTCTCTTCCTTTAGACCCCAGGACTTTTCCAGCAGCTGCCACGGCTATTCTTGCATCCTCCCCGACCACCAAGAGAGGGAGGGCTGGGTGAGGAGTTGGGATTTGTATGTCCCTATTTCAAGACAGAGAGCAAAGCAGGCTATTTCTTAAAGCCATGCTGCATGCTTTTTATTTGAAAGAGAGATGTGTTTAGTTGGCACTGTGTACAATGTGCTGGCAAAACGTTAGTTGAATAAACAAAGCTATTTCCTTACTTTACAAGCACAAAGAGAGATTCCTGAAAGGGCCAATTAAAAGGTCGACTCAGCTTTTCAAATACATTTTTTTTTGGTTGCTCCTGGCCCTGGGGTGTCTGTGAAACAAGTTTCCAAACATAGTGAATTTTTGCAGTTGAGCCTCTTTGGAAATAGGCATGTCTAATGGGGACCTGCCGTGTAGGAGGGCAAACCACATTCCTCTAACAAAGGTGCAGGCACCTTCCTGTAAGAGGAGAGCGAATCCAATATGACTTCAATGGAAAAGATTTCCCTCTTTGGGCTCCGTGCTTTCCTGAGCTAATGGCGACCTGAATAAAAATGTAATGTTCCCGCTCCATGACCATGCAGAGGAATTTAGTTTACATGAAGAAAATGTGTTGTACATTAAAGAATCACTTTAGTGCCATTTGGCTCTGCTTCTTCTGTTTTGGGGGGAAAGCACATATGGCCAAAAATTACTAACATCCTTCCATCGTTTGGGGGTTTACATTAGGGCTGCAGATAAATAGGGCTTGGATAGTTGATTAATTGTTTTGTACCCCTTTCTTTTTGCATCTGAAATGTATCTGCACAAGCAGACACGGTGGCAGACTTTGGTTCTAGCAGGAAGGCCCCTCTGACATCTCCATAGAGCAGTCTACTCTGCGGGAGCCCTGTGCCGCTGCGCGGTTCATGCTGAGTTCTGGAAAGCAGCTCTGTCAGCTAGTCCGGACACAAATGGAGGAAGGAGATGGTGATGACAATACTGAAAAGGCAGCGGAATCTGTCTATTACCCCCAAGCTCTTAGCCACTGCATTGGCAGCGGGAATTATGGTATTTATCCGCTTGTGTGCCAGACAAATCCAGCCCACTTGCCAAGAGCCCTGCTGTGCGATACTATTACCATACAAGAGCGTAATGGAGCTGGAAACCTCAGCTACATTTTCATTCCATTTATTTTCTGAATTCAGGATGTTTAAGGAGCTAAAGAAATTGACCCAGATCAATTTTCAACGGGTCTGGAAAATACAGTAACAGCTTTTAGTCGACTATACGCTCTGACACACAAATTGGGCTGCAATCTCCTTCATTATGAATCCCAGTTTCTTTACTGATTCCGAACTGTAACTCCATACTAAGCACTGCAGATGTCTATGCCGGATGAAGGGTCCAGGAAGCATGGGTAATCCCAGAGATAATGAATATGCAGAGACTCTTTGGAAATGTCCTGTTTACAAATTGATTGGGTTATATCACTGCTAGTTTATACCCTTCTTGCTATTGCCCAACAATTAGCAGGAGTTTTTGTTCTGCTCCAGGCAACACAGCGCAAAGAAAAAAACCAGGTTAACAGAACCCCAATGTATTTGGAAGCATCCGGTTCCCAACAGATCTGACCTCTTCATTGTTCAAAGTAACCAATGTTTATGGGTCAATGATCCATGCTAGGGTGTGACATGTAACCTACTCAAACAACCCATAAATCCAGGACTAAGCTAAGACACATCCCACACCCATGCACAGTAATGTGTCCAATGTACAGAACAGGGATTAGAAAACAGGGAGATGAGAGGAACAAAAAGGGGCTGACCAGGGATGAGAATTTCAGTTTGACACACACTGCTGTTCACAGCAAAGATGTCTGTTTGATCATTCATTGTGATAGTAACACATAGAACATGTAGTACTGTCATGTTACAGTGCTGGCCACTCGAACAAATCAGATGTTCCTAGGTTATAAACTCAATGGACATATGTAAAAATATAGCATAAAAGCAATATTTCCTCTCTTCCCTCTATTGGGCTATGTCTACACAGCAACATTATTTCGAAATAGCATAGTCCGCATCTACACAGCCAGCCGTGACTTCAACATAGTGTCAAAATACTAAAAAAACAACAAATGGTCTGATAGCACTTTATAGACCAACAAAACATATAGATGGTATCATGAGCTTTTGTGGGCACAGCCCACTTCTTCAGATGACCAGAGATCTGGAGGACTTCTTACTCTGACTCCTGTAACCCTCTTCGTACGAGGAGTAAGGGAAGTCGGAGGAAAAGTGCTCTATTTCGAAATAAGTGCTGTGTAGACATGCCTAATTTCGAAATAAGCTGTTTCGAAATAAGCTACGCAATTGACAGAGCTCAATTTGCATACCTTATTTCAAGTTAAGCCCTGCTGTGTAGATGCGCCCTTGGTGACCTGGATTCTCACAATTCTGTCTGATGAATATGCAGGTTGTCAGCCACCTGGCCACAAAGGACATGTCCTGCACACAGCAGGACCTGGCCAACTCCACTGCTTTTTGCATGAGCACTGTGATAGCAATTAGGAATCTTTAGCTAGTGGCTTGATTCATCCCAAGCTAACTGCAGCTGCTGCCTGATGCTGCAGGGTTAACACTGGGTACTTATGGCAGGGCCCCTTGTGTTGTGGCTTTATTAAAAATAATGGTTGGGGCAGGGGAGACCAATGTGCAAATCGTCATAAGGGAGCCCTGGCCTGGCACACGCTGCTCCCATCCCAATAAACACCTTCACTCCCGGCAACAGGCAAGGAGAGGAGGAGACAGGTTTAAATAAAGTCAGTCATCAGGACTGATTGAATCTTGGCTCCAGAGTCCAACTGAGCTGCCAACACAAACAGCTTCCTTCCCTTGGAGCCCCAGCCCTCCAGCTCCCCCAGCATTAAACCAAATTCAGCTTGAGATGGTCTTGACAACCTAATGCCAGATGGGAGTCGGAGACTGAGGCTGGAGGAACTGAAATTGACTCCCCAGGAAGCTCTTGCTCACGCTGCCTCTGTTTTCAGCCATCTCATGCAGGCAGGTACTGCCCCCGAGAGCTCAGTACAAAGGGCTATTTATTGCCCTTCGTGGCCCAAGAGCTGGGCTGCCGGCATCTCGCCTGCAAAGAGAGCATGGACGGGGACTGGCTGGAGGGGGCTGCGCCAGCCCCAAGCTCTGCATCTGGGCAACCGGCACTAGCCTGCAGACACCCGCCAGCGCTGCCAGCTCTCGCGTTTCTGGCACTAGTCCTGGTTTCATTACTGTTTTCCTTAAAGCCCCAGCTCCCGGAGCCACGTGGATCTGTGATGGTTTCAGCCTCAATCGTAAGAAAAAGCAAGTTTCTAGCCTTCATCGCTGTGGAGAAAGCTTCAAAATGGGATCCCAGTGCACCTCGAGGGCTCTACAGCCAGGAGCAAATACAAAGAACACCACCTCTGTTATCTGTACACAAGCTCACGATTTTGGGTGAGCCCGACTCATGATTTTTCAAGACTTGGGACTGGCAATACTGCCCCCACTACTGACCAAGTACGATCTGCGCCTGCTTCCCTCCCTCCAACCAGTGACCAGTACAAGTACTTGAGTTCTACCCGTCAGTGTCCAGAAAGTGCTGCTCGCCTGTGTAGTGCAGTGGGGCAGAAAACAGCAGTGACACTTGGCAGCACGAGAGCAGAGAGCACAGAAGGCTCAGGAGCCAGTGAGAAATGCTCCCATCTCCCTGCAACATCACAGCAAGCCAACGAGGCAGCTCTCTCCAGGACAAAGGCCCTGCCCTGTATTCCTTCAGGAGAGGACAGCGAAGGGATTCCCACTGCAGGCCTGCTTCCAGGAGAGCCTGGTGTCTGCTCTCATGCAGGAACAAGCCCCAACGGACAGGCGGTGCCAGATGCTGGAGCTGTTTGTCCTCACATGGAAATGCGCACAAGCCTCTCTCTGCAAAGAGGGTCCTGCAGGGCTACCTGCACCTCACCACCCCCAGCTGCTGCAGCAGAACCCCCATCATGATCAGGCCAGCACTGAACCATTAACCCCCCCCTTTGCCAGTCCCAATGGGGCCGGTTCCCAGAGGGCACAAAGCACCCCCTCCTCCAGCTGACTCCCATTTTAACTCCTCCAGCTGCTCACACAGATTGAGGAGGGTTTTGCTACCTTGTTGTCTCTGGTGGTCAGTCTAAAGTATGTTTTCCAGCTCCACTATTCAAGGTATTTCTACAGTGCCTATACTGGAAGAGGTGGAGAATTTTATTTCGCAGTCCCTTCTTTTACGGGGGCTCTCTGAGGTGGGCGGGACACACACACACACGCACGCACACACGCACACACAGCTCTCCCTCTCTCTCACCCCCCCAGATAGTTCTCTCTCCCTCTTGCTCTCACATACACCCCCCCAGAGTGCACACTCACTCTCTCTCTCAAACACACACACACACACTCTCACACACACCAGAGATTGCGTGCGCACGCACACACACACACAGCAGAGTGCGCTCTCTTTCCCCCCTCTCTCAAACACATACACACACTCTCACACACACCAGAGACTGCATGAGCACACACACAGCAAAGTGCTCTCCCTCCCTCTCTCTCTCTCACACACACCAGAGATTGCGTGCGCACGCACACACACACACATAGCAGAGTGCGCTCTCTTTCCCCCCTCTCTCAAACACATACACACACTCTCACACACACCAGAGACTGCATGAGCACACACACTGCAAAGTGCTCTCCCTCCCTCTCTCTCTCTCAAACACACCAGAGATTGCGTGCACACGCACACACACACACAGCAAAGTGCGCTCCCTCTCTCCCTCTCTCTCTCACACACACCCCAGAGCTGACCAGACTCCTCTCCAAAGCAACGTGATAGCAACTGAGCAGGTCTCCTGCAGTTCAGACAGTCATAATGTCATTGTGGACGCAAGACAAGAGGGGTGTGGGTTGGATGATTAAAGTGTGCCACCTTAAGAGATGTTTCTGCAGACCCTGGGCAGCCTCTTCCAAGCTCTGCTCCACACAGCCAGCTGCATTCACTTCAGTGCATCTAGACATGTATGAATGAGCCTCCGAGGCTGGTTATTAACCCTTCTCACAGAGGAAGGAGGAAAGGACGTTAGCAAATGGAATTCTGGTTTAATGTTTCACTTCCTTTTCAGCTGAGCATGAAACTAGTCTTTAAGCCAGATAAAGCAGCACGCATGCACGCACACACACACACACACAGCTCCACATCTGAACTCATATTAGCTGAGATTTAGTCAATGAGGAGCTGTTAACTTCCAGTAGCGACAGAACATAGAGCAATGACCATTCACTCCCCATTCACTCCCCATTTGCTGCCCCAAACGGAACCATGAGCAAACTGCATCTGCCACCATCCCTAGTAACAAACTCAGAGCTACAGGGACTCATCACAATTAATGCCCAGAACACAGCAAAGCTTCTGCCACATCCCAGGAAAGATGGTTACAAAGAGAACCTTTCCTTGTGCTGCTGCAGCAAGAGAAGCCAACCACTTTCAGAATTACACACAATCCAGTGAAGGCTACTTAACATCAGGTCACTATGCCAGGCCTTGTATGCAATAGGGATGTATGAATTTAACCAGTTAACCGGTTAACAGTTAAACTCCCACAGGGCCAGTGCCCAGTAGCCTGCGAGGCCGGCAGCCTGTGGCACACTGTGTAACTGATGGAATTGTAATTATACAGCTAGTATATCTTAGCCATTTTTACACCCCTAGTATGCAACATCACACTGCTGCTGAGATGTTCTGTGAGCTGCAATATAAGAACGTTAAGATCTGCCACACTGGGCCAGGCCAATGGTCCATCTAGCGACCAGTATCATCTCTCCCGACATATGAGACACACAGATAGAGATGTATGCAGTGTTGTAGACACTAAGGATGTTAGCGTATAGTCATTTAAACAATTAACCGATAAGCCTGGGCTTATCAATTAATTCTAACAACTACACACACAGGGTATGTCTAGACTACATGGCTCCGTCGACGGAGCCGTGTAGACGAGTTTACTAGACATAGCAAAATGAAGCGGCGATTTAAATCATCGCCGCTTCATTTACATCAAAATGGCCGCTGCGCTGTGCCGACGATCAGCTGATCGGCACAGCGGGGCAGTCTAGACGCGCCGCGGTCGACAAGGGAAGCCTTTGTCGACCACTCCGGAAACGAGGCATACCCTTGTCGACCGCGGCGCGTCTAGACTGCCCCGCTGTGCCGATCAGCTGATCGTCAGCACAGCGCAGCGGCCATTTTGATGTAAATGAAGCGGCGATGATTTAAATCGCCGCTTCATTTTGCTATGTCTAGTAAACTCGTCTACACGGCTCCGTCGACGGAGCCATGTAGTCTAGACATACCCACACACACCGTTGCTGCCTCTATAGTAGGGGGCCAGGGGCATTTCTCTGATCAGTCTTCTCCAGCATAAGGCCCTTTCTCATGACTGTACAGGCCCAGATCTGTTGTACGTCTCCATGACCAGCCAGTCAACATCATGCATCCCACTGCACCAGCATGAGAAAGCACATGGCTCCTCACTTGCGCCCCTCTCCCAGACTGCACACAAAGAAGAGTCCGCTGAGAGGACTTTCAATCCACTGGACAACTCCCCAAGGGTGAAGCACATGGGGCTGATGTGACGTGGTCCCAGAATGGAGGCTCCCCTGTAGCATGTCCTCTTGGACTGCCAGAGCCGCAGCCATGTTCCCAGAATAGCGCCATAAGCCCTGACCACCAGGGCTGCAGCTAGATGAAGTTATTATTCATTGCTCACATCAGAGTAGCCCTCAGACCACGCTGGCACCACTCAGTGCTAGGTAAGAAGCAGTCGCTGCCACAGGGCGATGACAGACTACGTGAACAAGACCGCAGCGCTAAGCATTCTCCCAAGATCTGAGGTACTGAGACGCCCACAGGCAGCAGGTCACTGGAGGTCCAATCCAAAGACCCCAAGCCCAGTCATCCTCCCTAATCTGCTGGGTACCTCCTACAAGCCCCCTTTTCACACAGCGTTCTAGCTACAAAATCTACTCTGTGCTTTGGCCCCAACACAGCAAGGTACGTATGTACTTGACTAACTTACGAGCATCTGGTTAGTGCCACTGATGGCTCCCCCCCACAGCAAAACTGGGGCTATCAGAACAGCCAGATATGGACAGACCAACGATCCCTCTAGCCCAGCATCCTGCCTGCCCACAGTGGCCAACGCCAGGTGCGTCAGAAGGAATGAACGAGACAATCACCGAGTGCTCCTTCCCCTGTCACCCAGTCACACGTTTACATCCTGAGCTGAAGTGGGCTGCTGGGGACAAGGAGCGGTTGTGTTCCTGTTTGGGTCAGGGTTTCATTTCATTTCATAAGAGATGCTGTTACGTGAGCACGGCCGCTGATGCCACTTTCTCCTACTGTGAGCACAAGTTTCCAGCCACCCACTTCAAAGCCTCTTCCCAGACTGCCCAAAAGTCAAGCTTGATTCAAGCTAAGAATCATCTGGGTGGGAAATGAGGCCAGATTATAGCAAATATTTTTAATCTCAGATCTCAACATATTTCCTCCATACTGTTTTTACAACAACAAATTCTAACCCAGGGTGACAACTCACCGGCTGCAGCTGGGCTCACCTTGACACAACCCTGACCAGCTGAGAGGCTCAGCTACCCTCCCCAGACAAGGGTCTAGACAGTAGCTGCTAAAACGGCCACAACTGCGTAACAGCAGAAGTGGCAGCCACACATAGGGTATGTCTATACTGCATTTCGGCGTGAAAGGAGCAAGCTGCTGTCCCAGCAGACAGACGCTGGCTAGCAGGACTCATGCTAACACTAGCCAGCACTTGTGGGGGGAAACTCGGGTTGTGAAGTCTAGTGAGTAGGGCAGGTTCACAGCCTGAGTGTGTGCATGGAGTTGATTCTCCCCCAGCATTCCTGCCTCCAGACACTGCACCAGGGCAGAAGAGCACAGCGCTGTCTGAGATGGCTCTAGTCCCCATGCTTAGAGCCCCCCTCCAGAGAGCAGCTGGGACTCAGAAGCGCCCAACTCCCTAAGGGTGAGTGAAACCAACGTACAGTACAATTTCCTGCCTGAGGTTAGGATGCTCATACCTGCACCGGACCATGATTCATACCTGCACTGTTCATACCTGCACTGTTCATACCTGCACTGGACCATGATTCATACCTGCACTGGGATGCATTAACAGGTGTGTTGTGAGCAAGACACGAGAAGTCATTCTTCCGCTCTACTCTGTGCTAATTAGGCCTCAGTTGGAATACTGTGTCCAGTTCTGGGCACCGCATTTCAAGAAGGATGTGGAGAAATTGGAGAGGGTCCAGAGAAGATCAACAAGAATGATTAAAGGTCTAGAGAACATGACCTATGACGGAAGGCTGAAAGAATTGGGTTTGTTTAGTTTAGAAAAGAGAAGATTGAGGGGGGACATGATAGCAGTTTTCAGGTATCTAAAAGGGTGCCATAAGGAGGAGGGAGAAAACTTGTTCATCTTGGCCTCTGAGGATAGAACAAGAAGCAATGGGCTTAAACTGCAACAAGGGAGGTTTAGGTTGGACATTAGGAAAAAGTTCCTAACTGTCAGGGTAGTCAAACACTGGAATAAATTGCCCAGGGAGGTTGTGGAATCTCCATCCCTGGAGATATTTAAGAGTAGGTTAGATAAATGTCTATCAGGGATGGTCTAGACAGTATTTGGTCCTGCCATGAGGACAGGGGACTGGACTCGATGACCTCTCGAGGTCCCTTCCAGTCCTAGTATTCTATGATTCTATGATCGGACTGAGCAGCCTCCAGGCCGGCCCTGCTCTTCCCAGCGCAGCATGTTCACATTAGTGGTTTGCACTGGGCCATGTTTCAAGGCCAAGCAGGCCTGCATCCTCCCCAGCATCTCCCATGGGCCCCTGGCCCTATCCTGGCACCTGCTGCATCTTCCCCTGGCATCCCCATCTGGGCCCCTTGTCCTGTCCACATCCACTCTGCTTTCCACTTTGTCCTTTTGTTTTCGTCTCACTCCCTGGAGCACAAAGAGCATGCCTGAGAGAGACAAGCCAACAGCTAGAGTTGCTCAGCCCTGACACCACCATATTTCCAGGAGCACTGGGTCAGAGTTCTCCTCTGCTAAGACAACAGGCAGCCCTGCTAGAGTGAAGCCAGGAATTTGGCCTTGACTACAAAGGGCCTGTATCAGATTGTGGCCGAGCTCCACTATCGCTAATGCAGGGAGAGTAGTAAGCTCTGAAGATATAAAAGTGTCCTTTCTGATTTCCGCTCACATGAAACAGGATCTATGAAAATGTTTGTTCACTCTGAATGAAATTAGTCTTGGCAGTGACAGCTCCAGAAAAAGCAAAGGCCCCAGAAGTTGGTTGGACTCCAGTCTGGGAGACTGCAAGACGTTTTTCATCACTCCTACAATTCTTATCAATAGTCTTCAAGGCTCAGGCTGTCAAACCCCATCTCCCAAATGCGGAAGGAGGAAACTCAGTCTCTCCAGCTTTGCCATAGAGCTTCCTGAGAGCTTAGATAAACCTGGCCTCACATTCCCACAGCCCAGGGCCTGCCAAGTTCCCTTCCCCATGAAATTTTCAGGAGAGATGCAGTGATTTCTTCAGCGCTTTCATACACCATGTTGGAAGAAGCGTGGCTGTGGGGTGGGGTGAGGTGAGGTGGGCTGTCTGGTCTGCTCGCATCAGATTCAGAATGTGCTGGTGGGTGGGCTAGTAACCCAGCCTCATGCACACCCCTCCAGCTATCTGTCATGGTACTTATGTGCCCCCTATCCCATGTGATAGGAGCACATGACCACACCCATACGCAGGGATGGCTGTGCCGTACGCAGGTCTGGCCCCAGATCCTCCTTCAGCTGGGACGATCTAGTTTGCTGTTTGTCTGAAAGCACATGGAAGTACAGTCAGTGTGCCACAGGACGCATACAAGGCATCATTCCTGCTCTGAAGAGTGACCAGTCCTTGGCAAAGAGGCCTGTGATTTGTGAGCAAAAGTTTCCAGGTTCTGCTGCTCCACTCCACTGACAGCAAAGGGAATGTGAGATTGACCGGGAAGGCAGAATTTAAGGATCCTTTCTCTCTTCCCCCTGCTACACTTCACAGAATCATAGAACTGGAAGGGACCTCAAAAGGTCATCAAGTCCAGTCCCCTACCCCTCACGGCAGGACCAAGCACTGTCTAGACCATCCCTGATAGATGTCTGTCTATCTATCTATCTATCTATTTGTCCTTTGGGCTCCTAATGGAGCATAGAATCATAGAATACTAGGACTGGAAGGGACCTCGAGAGGTCATCGAGTCCAGTCCCCAGGGCCTCCACAGTCATTCTCCATCTCTTGCGATCTTTGGAAAAGTCTTAATTTGATCCTATGTTAAGCCAGCTGCTTTTACTTCATCCAGGAAGCTTCGTCGCCATGTTTGTTTGGGACGTCCCCTTTTCCTCTGGATTCCATTCTAACGCTTGTCTCATGATAAATTTCTCACAGTCCTTATGCAGGATGTCTGTCTAACCTGCTCTTAAATATCTCCAGTGATGGAGATTCCACAACCCCCTAGGCAATTTATTCCAGTGTTTAACCACCCTGACAGGTAGGAAGTTTTTCCTAATGTCCAACCTAAACCTCCCTTGCTGCAATGTAAGCCCATTGCTTCTTGTCCTGTCATCAGAGGCCCAGGAGAACAATTTTTCTCCCTCCTCCTTGTCCCCTCTCAAGTCTTCTCCTTTCTAAACAAGCCCAATTCTTTCAGTCTTCACTCACAGGTCATGTTTTCTAGACCTTTAATCATTTTTGTTGCTCTTCTCTGGACCTTCTCCAATTTCTTCACATCTTTCTTGAAATGTGGTGCCCAGAACTAGACATAATACTTTAACTGAGGCCTAATCAGTGCAGAGCAGAGCGGAAGAATGACTTCTCGTGTCTCGCTCACAACACTCCTGTTAATGCATCCCAGAATCATGTTTGCTTTTTTTGCAACAGTGTCACATTGTTGACTCATATTTAGCTCATGGTCCATTATGATCCCGAGATCCCTTTCTTCGGGACTCCTTCCTAGACAGTCATTTCTCATTCTGTATGTCTGAAACTGACTGTTCCTTCCAAAGTGGAGCACTTTGCATTTGTCCTTATTACACTTCATCCCATTTAAATCAGACCATTTCTCTAGTTTGTCCACGATATTTTGAATTTTGACCCTGTCCTCCAAAGCAGTTGCAACCCCCCAGCTTGATATCATCTGCAAACTCAATAAGAGTACTCTCTATGCCATCATCTAAATCGTTGATGAAGATATTGAACAGAATTGGTCCCAAAACAGACCCCTGCAGAACCCTACTAGTTATGCCCTTCCAAGCATAACTGTTAACCATTAATACTACTCTCTGAGGCTACGTCTAGACTACAGGGTTTTTCCGAGATACTGTCCACAGCACGCGTCTGCTCTTCCGCTTTTTTTTGCAGAAGAGCAGACGCGCTCTTTTGGAAGTTCTGTCTTCCTGCTTCCACGAGGAAGAAGGGCTCTTCCGAAAGAGGAGGATTTTCTGAAATTTGGCCCAGTGAAGACGGGCCAAATTTCAGAAAAGCCTCTTCCTACAAAACTATCAGAAAAAGGTACGCAAATTGCGGAGTGCATTTTGCATACCTTTTTCCAATAGATCATTGTAGTGTAGACATAGCCTGAGAATGGTTATCCAACCAGTTGTGCACCCACCTTAAAGCAGCCCCATCGAGGTTGTATTTCCCTACTTTATTGATAAGAAGGTCATGCAAGACCGTGTCAAATGCCTTACTAAAGTCTAGGTATATCACGTCCACCGCTTCTCTGTTATCCACAAGCCTTGCAATCCTATCAAAGAAAGCTATCAGATTGGTTTGACATGATTTATTCTTTACAAAGACAGAGAATATTATATTGCCTCTATATAAAAACATGCTACGCCCACATCTTGAATACTCCGTACAGATGTGGTTGCCTCATCTCAAAAAAGATATACTGGCATTGGAAAAGGTTCAGAAAAGGGCAACAAAAATGATTAGGGGTTTGGAACGGGTTCCATATGAAGAGAGATTAAAAAGACTGGGACTTTTCATCTGAGAAAAGAGGAGACTAAGGGGGGATATGATAGAAGTCTATAAAATAATGACTGGTGTGGAAAAAGTGAATAAGGAAAAGTTATTTACTTATTCCCACAATATAAGAACTAGGGGTCACCAAATGAAATTAATAGGCAGCAGGCTTAAAACAAACAAAAGTAAGTTTTTCTTCATTTGGTGCACAGTCAACCTGTGGAAATCCTTGCCAGAGGATGTGGTGAACACTAAGACTTTAACAGGTTCAAAAAAGAGCTAGCTAGATTCATGGAGGTTAGGTCCATCAATAGCTATTAGCCAGGATGGGAAGGAATGGTGTTCCTAGCCTCTGTTTGTCTGGAAATGGGTGACAGGGGAGGGATCACGTGAGGATTACCTGTTGTGTTCCCTCCCTCTGGGGCATCTGGTATTGGCCACTGTTGGCAAACAGAATACTGGGGTAGGTGGACCTTTGGTCTGACCCAGTATGACCATTCTTATGTACAAATCCATGCTGACTGTTACCTATCACCTTATTATCTTCCAGATGTTTGCAGATGAATTCCTTGATTACTTCCTCCATTATCTTCCCTGGCACAGAAGTTAAAATGACTGGTCTGTAGCTTCCTGGGTTGTTCTTATTTCCCTTTTAATAGATGGGCACTAGATTTGCCCTTTTCCAGTCTTCTGGAATCTCTCCCAGCTTCCATGACTTTTCAAAGATGATAGCTAAAGGCTCAGATACCTCCTCTATCAGCTCCTTGAGTATTATAGGATCCATTTCATCAGGCCCTGGTGACTTGCAGCATCTAACTTTTCTAAGTAATTTTTAACTTCTTTTATTTTAACTTCTAAACCTACCCCATTTCCACTAGCATTCATGATGTTAGGCATCCCATCACCATTCATCTTCTTGACGAAACTCGAAACAAATATCATTAAGCACCTCTGCCATTTCTAAGTTTCCTGTTATTGTTTCTCCCTCTTCACTGAGCAATGGGCCTACACTGTCCTTGGTCTTCCTCTTGCTCCTAATATACTTACAGAACATCTTCTTGTTACCCTTTTTGCCTCTAGCTAGATTTAGCTCTTTTGTGCCTTTGCCTTTCTAATCTTGCCCCTGCATTCCTGTGTTGTTTGCTTATATTCATTTTTTGTAATTTGACCTAGATTCCACTTTTTATATGACTCCTTTTTGATTTTTTGATCATATAAGATCTCCCAGTTGATCCAAGGTGGTCTCCTGCCACACCTTCCATCTTTCCTATGCAGCGGAATAGTTTGCTTTTGGACCCTTAATAATGTCCCTTTTAAAAATTGCCAACTCTCTTCAGCTGTTTTTCCTCTTAGTCTTGCTTCCTATGAAACCCTACCTACCAGCTGAGTTTACTAAAATCCGCTTTCCTGAAATCCATTGTCTCTATTGTGCTGTTCTCCCTTCTACCATTCCTTAGAATCATGAACTCTATGATTTCATTAGAATCATGAACTCTATGATTTCATGATTACTTTCACCCAGTCTGCCTTCCACTTTCAAATTTTCAACCAGTTCTTCTCTGTTTGTTAAAATCAATCAAGAACAACTCTCCTCAGTAGTTTTATCAACCTTTGGAAATAAACAATTTGTCTTTTGCTTTGCTCCAGTTCTTTCCCTCTTGCCAAAGGAACTGGCCGGGCTAAGCCCCATCCCCTGTTCGCAGTTCTGTGCAGCACCAGCAGGCTTTGGTAGGATACGGCAGCCTTGTTTCTCCCCAAGGGAGGCCTTTCAAAGCTCTTCCTCCACCTGGCTACCCATGCTGCACCCTCGCGCTGACACTATCAGCTTCTTATGCTTCTTTTACTGGGAGAGGAAACTGAAACGTCAGGCCCGGCTGTCTATTTTTCATCTCCCTAAGCCAATCCACTGCCACAGCGACATTACAGGCTACATGGCACTCTTGTCTGGAGTCAGGGGGTGGGCTGGAGAGCAAATGGCAAATGCCTCACACTCAAAAAGGGCTGCAGGGAAGGGTGTGGTAGGGAAGGCCACAAACCAGGCGCCATCGGACACTCACCACAGTGGGGGGAACTGATGGAATGGGCAGCAGGAGACAGCGGTGCTGCAAGAGTCCCCCACCTCCCTGGCATTAGCTGCAATGAACCAGTCTGGTGCAAGACCACAGCCTTGCTCTGGTGCAAGACACTCCCCTTTCCACTGCCAGGGAGCAGGCGGTAGCGCACTCTGGCTTCACACTGAACCGCTGTCCTGGCTGCCTGCCCTGCCTGCAGAGGAAGCGGATGCTGGTCTGCTGGGGTCAGTAGCACTCGCCTGTACACCTAGTGCTGAGTCCTAGTGTGATGCGCCTCTGACAAAGAATCTCTGTGCAAGAAGCAGGAGTGAAAGGTCCAGGCCAACTCGGCTCCATAGGCAAGATCAAAGGGGAAGCAGCTGGGGGTGGCTCCCAGCTTACACAGAGGTGCTTGCGCTAGCAGTGTGGCTGGAGTACCCCAGACAGCAGCTTGGGCTGGCGGGCTCAGGACAGCCCCATGTGGGCCCATGAGACTCCAGAATGCTACTGTTGTTATTGTACTAGTCTGACCAGAGCTAGCACGGCAAACTGTACTCCTGGGTACTAGCAGCTGGGAAAGGCAGATAACTGCTCTAGATCGAATGCTGACAGCACTGCACATGTCCGGGTGAAAAGAGTGATTTGCTGCCCACAGGTATGGTCTGCTAAAGCCAAGTCTGCTCTGTCACAAAAGACAGCATCAGCTCGCAGCCACAAGGCACCAATTTACAGAAGAGCCAAGTGTACCATGGCTTACTCTGACTCCACAGCCAGATTATTAGCCCTGTGGGATTACATGCATCTACAGTCATAGAATCACAAAATCATAGAAGCCTAGGGCTGGAAGAGACCTCAGGAGGTCCTCAAGTCCAACCCCTGCTAAAAACAGGACCAACCCCAACTAAATCACCCGAGCCAGGGCTTTGAAACCTCTAGGGATGGCGATTCCACCACCTTCCTAGGGAACCCATTTGAGTACTTCACCGCCCTCCTAGTGGAATAGTTTTTTCCTAATATCCAACCTAGACCTCCCGCACTGTAACTTGAGATCATTGCTCCTTGTTCTGCCATCCGTCACCACTGAGAACAGCCTGGCTCCATCCTCTTTGGAACCCCCCCTTCAGGTAGTTAAAGGGTTCTATCAACCCCCCTTCCCCATACATACATTTCTCTCCTGAAGACTAAATAAGCCCAGTTACTTCAACCTCTCCTCTTAAGTCATGAGACCCAGCCCCCTAATTGTTTTAATTCTCTCCAATGGACTCTCCAGTTTGCCCACAACCCTTCGGTAGAAGGGGGACCCAAAACTGGATGCAATGCTCCAGATGTGACTTCACCAGGGCCGAATAAAGGGGAATAATCACTTCCCTTGATCTGCTGGCAGTGCTCCTCCTAATGCACCCCAATATGCCAGTAGCCTTCTTGGCAACAAGGGCACATTGTCGACTCATATCCAGCTTCCCATCCACTGTAAGACCCAGGTCCTTTTCTGCAGCACTGCCACTTAGCCAGTCAGTCCCCAGCCTGCAGCACTGCTTGGGATTCCTCCATTCTAAATGCAGGACTCTGCACTTGTCCTTGTTTCTTGTGGCTCAACCCTCCAATGCCGCACTTAAGGTGAAAGAATCCCATGCACTGCTATGGGCTGAGGACTGGCTAAGCAGCAGTTCCGCAGAAAAAGTCTAGATCACTCTGGACCCTCTCCCTGCGTTTGGTGTATCTACCTCTCCCCAGCTTTGTGTCCCTGCCACTATCCAGAAAGTGGAGTCAGGCAGTGGGGAAAACCCTCCTCCATCAGCTGCAGCTCCCTGGCACATGCTGGCAGAAAGAGAGAATGGAAAAACTCAGCTTTTCCTTCAGCCTATCTGCTCCTTCCTTTAAAAACCACTCAAAGCAAGGAAAGCTGCCAGAAGACACATTAGGGCTGTAAGAGAAGAAGGCTGCAAGCAAGGAGCTGTCAGTCAAGGGGAAGAATAAACAGAGGGTATTGGTTTTATTCCAGTCACCACAGCAGTCAGAGACACGGGCTCAGTAGGATCCCCTCCCACCCCAGAGAATGGGCACGAACAACAAATAAAGTCACAGAGAGAAACAGCCCCAGGAATGGATCCCAGGAGGCTATGAGATGGATCTGGCCCCAGTGCAGAGTCTGGACACTGCATGCAGGGGAGATTCCTGGGAGGAGTGGTGGGAGGCCCAGGAGGGCATCCCTGCATTCCATGCCCTTGGCATGGTGCAGGCACACTGAAACCTAAGCAGCACATCACACGGAAGCCTCTGACACGACCATTCCAGGAGCTGGCCTACAGCACAGTCAGACACATAATCTGGTGCGAGTAGGCTGCCTTCCAGCTCACGGCATCCTCAAGCACTTTACAAACATGAAAGGTGTGGTAACCCTGCGCTGACCAGGCCAGACCCACAGCAGACATTTGCCCCGCCACTGACAGGCAGCCCTGCCAGGGGTGGGACACAGCAGCAGGCTAGCAGGATCCACGAGGTTAGCAAGAGCAGTGAAAGAAGAGTCTTCTCTCATACCCACAGTAGGTGCTGACAAGAGGCTGCTGGCAAGGCAGGAGCTGAAGAGAAGCTAACACACCTGCACCCAAAGCGCAGTGCTGTGCCCACTGGGGGTAAGAAGCACCGAAGGGGAAGTTGACTTCATTATTAGATTCCCTCTCCCCATTGGGACAGCGGCCTGCAGTATTGGGCCCAGCCCCGTTCACCAGGCACCTCTGCAGGGAGACATCCCATCCTCTGGTGGCTCTAAGGAGGTAGGAAGAGCTGAGACAGCTAGGTGATGCGCAGGAGTAACAGTACCCAGCTTCTTGCCAGGGAGTGGAAAAGGACTGAGATGGGCTTGGTTTGTGCCTTAAGCCCTTGAGCACCCTGTGTGGTCCATGGGTCAGTCACTCTGCTCACAGTGCAGTGCAAATCACTGCTCTGTTTCTGACTCCCCAGCTACTGCCTGTTCCCAGACTGCTCTCAGATCCTGCATGCCACACAACGCCCCCTCCCCAGAGCCCACCGCTGCCTACCCATCCTGTCCAAGAATGGCCCCACGCTGCAAGCACAGAGACAGTCCCTCTCTGGGGGAGCAGACAGCCTAATGAAAGCAGAGCCAGAACTACCAGAGCCTAAGTCCCAGCTGTTGGCAGGCGCTGAGAAGTGACAGTTGCAGCAGGGGAGGGAGAACAGAGTTTAAGAGAGACCCTTCAATTGCCAAGACTGGCTGAAGAAGCTTCCTATCTTGTGTCCTACTGAAAGGTAGCCCTGGAAGGGCACATTGCAGCTCTCCACAGGTTTCCTCTGCAGGAAGGGCAGGGGCACTGATTCCATGGGCCACTAAAACCAATCTCAGCCATCAGCTTGGTTTTGAAAGCTGGGTGCAGCTGTACAACAGTCACGTTATCCTTGTACAGAGAATTCAGGAGCGGCCTGGGCAGAGCAGGGCATTGCACCGTTCACTTGTACCAAGTTTGTCACAATGGGGCTGTAATCCTGGATATGGGTCTTTGAATGTTACCATACAACAGCAGTTATAATTGTAGGTTTTAAGGAAAGAAGAGTCTCACATGTATTTTGAGGGCTGGAAGAGCCTTCAAAGCTCCATCTCTTCCCAACATCTTTGATGTTATGAAGGGAGATGGTCCATGCAAAAGGATCTAAGGAAAAGCAGCTCCTCTAGCCTCAGCTTAGCTGTGCATGGTCCTGCCCTTGACTTTGGGATTCCCAACAGGGCTGAGCTTTGCAGCCAGTGTTAGATGGGCTGAGTTAGGCTAATGTTCTCCTATATCTTCTCCCTCCTATGAAGCATGCCAGGCCCTCTCTTTCAGAACTCCTTCCAGGCTCGCCCCATGGAGGCAACTCTCCTTTTCAGGGAGCTGGAAAGTCTTTTGCAGGTTGGCCCTCATGAGATGGTGAGGAGGGGAGAGCTGATCTGTCATCACAGCTGGACATGTAGGAGCACCGGTTTCAAGTCAGCCAGCCGATTACAGCAGGAGATGCTTCCTATTCATAACAAGGAGAAAATCGCATTGTGAAGTGAAGCTATTCTGTTCCTGGGGTTCATTATCAGGGATCCAGACAGTGCCAAGAGAAAGCTCTCTGGGCATCCTCCAGGAAGCACCGGCAGCCATGACCCCATCAGACATCACAAGTAGAGCAAGGTCTGGCAGTTCTCAGAGGAGCAGCATCCAAGGAACCCTTGGATGCTCCGGGAAGTACTGCTTCCCTGTGAGTCAGTGCTGCTGGAGGCGCTACCTTCCCCATGAAGGCAACAGGAGGGTCCTCACCACTTGTGCTCAAGAAAGATCCCCCAAACACTTTTCCCAGCCTCAGTGTGTGGACCCCAATGTCCTGACTCCCTAACATTCCTCCTGTGCTTTCAGATGGATACAGTGGCCTTCACTCCATGTCCCAAATAATCGCGTAATGTTGCTGTGTGTTGTGAAACAGCTGCTGCCTTCCACCCCAGACATGATTGCACGTCAGCAGTGGGGAGACCATGCTTAAGACTAGCCTGTACATTGCCACTGGGAGGCAGGCAAAGCATCAGAAGTGTAAGCTAGGGTTACAAGAATGAATGGGGAGAGGCTGCAGAGAGTGGAGAGGTGTGGTGGACCCAGTGACAGCTGCCCTTTATAGTAAGCTTTAGTTTAAACATTTATTGCATGTGTCTGGATTTGACAGAGAATCTGTAACCTGCCAGTTACCAGTGTTTACCTTGGTGGAAATTCACGAGAAATCTCAGTCTGAACAGCTTGGAGTTTATTTTAGTGCCAGATAAACAGTTCTCCTTGATAAATTACCATGTGACAGTGTCCCTCAAAGACTAAACAAAGATCTCAAGCACAATACAGAGCCCTTTGAGGAACTTTCCAAAAGCTAATGCATACTTAATTGGTTGCTCTTAACAGGTTGGAGCAGACACCTAGGGCAGGATCTGAAATGTGCTGACACTTCTCCTGCCACTTTCCTCTCTGTTAAAGCCACAGGTAAGATTTACTGTTTATAAATGGTGCTGCTTGCCAAGAGTGCTGAAGGTGTTAGCTAAATACCAGGAACATCTGTTAGGAGAGAGGAAACGGACTTACACAGTCCAGCGAAGGAGAGGCAGAGAATGACAAACATCAGAGCCATTCATTGAACAAATGACTTGTGCTCCACAGACATTTTTAGAGGTGACCAGGAGAGATGTCTCTGAACAGCTTAGCAGATGCTTAACCGGTAGTCGGACTACAAAGAAAGGGCTGGGTAGATGGAGAAAGACATTGCAGGCAGATGTGATGGTGCTATCGTAGCTCTAGGCACTTCTGAATGTTTCCAGCTTTCCCTCTAGCCATCATCCTCTGGAGGGACAATGGTGGCAGGCCCATGTGGAGTTTGAAACTGTGCAGCTAAAGCAAGAGCAACAAGTTGCTACACGCCTTCTGGTGCTGTGGGAAGCTCAGTCCAACTGCCGTGGTGCAAATCAGAATCCGGCCTCTGCAGCGTTCCTTGTAAGCTGAGCACTTGGGCAGCCACCCAGGAGAGATTCAAATGCCGCCCAGCTGACTAGCAGAGCATCCACAGCACTCACAGTCAGCAGTATGTGTTTCTACTGATGGTGCACATCTGCACTTGCCTTTGTGCATATAACAAAATTTATTCCGCATACAAACGGAAAAAAAGATAGAGGGAACACTGGTCACTTTCACTTGCCTGGCAAGTCTTTAATGATACCAACAAGACTTTTGCTAAAGTATAAAGTGGCAACCCAGATCCATGCACAAAGCTTGGCTGGGAGGTCCACTAGCCAGGACCCACAACTGCAAGTTCCATTGTTACTACAGGTAAATGATGTGGAGAAAAGACATTTGTTGGTCATAATAGGACACTTGGTGTGTGTCTAGACTACAGGGTTTTGTCGGCAAAAGTGGACTTTTGTCGACAAAACTATACCTGCATCTACACTACCGCCGAGTTCTGTCGACATAACGTCAACAGAACTCGGCAGTTTTGTCGATGGCGGTAAACCTCATTCTACAAGGAATAACACCTTTTGTCGACAGAGTTCTGTCGACAGAAGGCGTTATTGCATCTACCCTGTCCTTTGCGTCTACACTCTCATGTCGACAAAGCGGCTTGCTTTGTCGACAGAACTGGATGTAGTCTAGACGCTCTTTGTCGACAGAAGCTTTGTTGACAGTATTTGTCGACAAAGCCTCTGTCGACAAAAGCCTGTAGTCTAGACGTTCCCACAGTGGAAATGAATGGCAGGGTGGATACAGATAACTGGGGGATTAGCATCACTTGCTGCTGACCTTCTTTCACGCAAGGGTGGCCGGAGTGGAACCAGAGCTCCAATTCCTAGACCTCCCTGCCACATGAACATGGGAGCAAGACATGAAAGGTTCACATCCTCCCATCTACAATAAGAAGTCATGGCAGATGTTCCCAGGAAGCAGGACAAAGGCCTGAGGAGGAGCCTGGCTGGGGGTGGGTCAATCTGGGCTGGCTTGGGGCACAGGACAAGAGCCGGGCCCTGGCTCTAGGGCCCTCTCCCAACAACGGATTGTGCTGGCCGCTTCTGGTGTCCGTGCTGACAAGTCTGTTCTACGCCATGTCCCCATTGACTAATAAACCTGATGTCCGAGAATCCCATCTGACTGTGGATGGAGGGTGCAAGACTCTGTCACTCCCCCAGACTTTGGTAACAGGCTGAAAGAACTGTCTGACCCAGGTCTGGGAGAGAAAAATGCAACAAAGACAACATGGGGAAATATACTCGTATCTGTTGCCAGACGGATGCATTCCTGCCATTATGATGTAACAAAGCTCATGTGTGATTTCATTGCTAAAACAACTTTCAGATTACACTTGCAACCAGTATACACTGACCCAATGCCTCTTTCCTGGAACAAGGAAAATAAAAGTATAAAGCAGTATGTTTGGTGGTGTAATACTGTTTGTTGTATTCATTTCACTATCTAGCTTATTGCATTTGGTTTGGTTTTACATTTTTCTTGAAAAATTAATAGAAAAGGTTTTTGAAAATGTCCAGACTTGGCACATGTACTTCCACAGCAGTCCAGTCTATGAAAAGTCAGATCAAATAAAAGGAGTACCAGTGTCTCTGTTATCCTCCAGCCACACATGCTGTGGTGGGTTTACAGATCTGGCAATTAACCTCCAAATGGTCTGGGGCTCTGAGAACATCAGGAATTCAAGATTTGCCACATCACAGTTAAACACCCGGGTCTTACCGTGATCTGAAGATGTTGTAACTCTGGTTCTGATCATACGCACTTTTAAAAATCGCATTTCAATTGATGTGCATCTGCAGGCATTGCTAATGGGCAATGGACTCTCGGTAGATTTTAGAAGTGTTGGCACATCCCACTAACCCCAGGTTTCTAGCTCTACACTGAGGAGGATTCTCTGCTCCACACCCAAATATTTTATGTATCTGTGCCCCAGAAAAATATCTGAGTAAAGCCATTAGGAATATTTCCACAGCTGCTGGCAGGGGCACAAGCCCTCTGACAGCATCTAAGAGTCTGTCCACACTGCCATTAGACCTCTGCAGCTGGCCAGTGCCATCTGACTTAGGCGATGGGCTCCGGCTAAAGGGCTGTGGATTTGTAGTGTAGATCTTTGGGCTTGGGCTGCAGCCTGGACTCTGGGACTCTCCCACCTCCCAGGGTCTTAGAGCCTGTTCTAAGTTTAACCCAACTGCTCCGTATCCCCACAAACACTGAGAGCGCTAAGGGGAGTTTGCCCCATGACCACATGGGCAGCCTGGCTCAGGGAATTGTCTCTGAAGGAGTATTTCCATCCCCTGAACTCTGATTACTGAGAAACTCTGTCACAACAAACTGCCTTAGGAATTAATGTCCTGGGCTGTTCTACTAAGGACCTGACCACTTCTGGTTTGGCCATGCTGGTGGGTTGTGTAAGAGTGGGAAGAATATTCAGAACAAAACACTGATGACAAGCCTGTGGTTAAATATTTATTCCTCTTCCCAGTGTTTGCCCGCTAAGGAGATGCCATAATGGCTCATTCCTTGCATTCCAGTCTCTGTAGATGTAATGTGCATTGCAGGGACTTCCAGAAACAGCAAGAAACAGCTGCTTTGAGTCTGCCAGTCTGACTTCAGGGAAACAGCTCTTCCTCCCAGATCTATATATTTTTGCTCCGAGGAAAGGGGTTTCTAGATGTTACACTTTCCCTTCAAGTGCACATCTCTGGTGCCTTGAGGCAAGGCTTGTAGCTGTTCCCAGTAGTCAAACATGAAGTCCAAGTTGGCCTTTTGCTTGGATGTTTCTTTGCTGACTCACTCCCCATGGGGCTCAGCAGGCATGGACACCACCACTCTTCTGGAAAAGCCCTGGCTGGGTCTAACAGCAAATCACGGCATTTGCTTGGTCACAGGGGAAGTCTCCCCCTTTCCAGCCAGAGATTGGATGTGCAATGTAATGCTGGCTCCATTTGCTAAAGGCAACTCAACTTAGTTGCAACGTGCAGATTTGCACCTGAGCCCCAGTGTAAAGACCAGGCATGGTCAAATAGGAAATCTGATTGCTAGGAGGCAAGAAAGGTGTCTAATTGTAAAGAAAAGCCTCTAGTTCAGAGGTTCACACAGTGTGGTCCGCAACCCTCTTGCACAGGGATGGGCAATAATTTTTTGCCGGGGGCCACTTGGGAAATTTTTGAAGTGGCCCCGGGCTGCACAGGAAGAGATGGGGCATCGAGTGGAAGGGGCGTGGCCAATATATTTCCAGGTTCCCCACCCCCAGACAATGATTGGTCTAGGGGTGAGGGAGTGCCTTTGTCCCCACCCCATGTTCCCTCAAGGTGCCGAGGCCCCTGGCGTGGGAGGAGACTGCCCTTGCTCCCCTGCCCCTAAGCCAATTAGGACCTGGGGGCGAGGGAGTATGCGAAGCCTTCTCCGCTCTGCCCCCGCCCTGCCAGGAGCACACGGTGCTATGAAGCTCCCCCGCCCCCAGGCCCTAACTGGCCTGGGAGCAGGGGAGCAGCAGGGCCTCCGTGGGCCGGATCCAGGGAGTGCGGGGCCCAATTCAAACAATTTCGACGGGGCCCCGCAGCAATTTTGGTTGAGCAAAAAACACACACACACACCCTCCCGCGGCACAGGAAAACCCTGAGCTAAACTCACACCTCCTGTGGCACAGGCAGCCGACGCACTCCTCCTCTGGGGCTGGCAGGGGTGGCAGATTTGTATAATTTTTGGTGGTGCCCCATTAGCCACACCCCCTAACCCCCGTTAACTACGCCCCAACCCCCATTAGCCACACCCTCGACCCCCATTAGCCACACCCCTTGACCACCGTTAACCAGGCCTCTGGAGGTAACATGCTCAGGGCAAGATGGACACATGACCAGAAGTAAAAGGTGTCATGTCACCCCTCTCGAAGGACTTTTTCCACCATCCTCCTACCAACAGGGATTAGTTTGGCCCCCACCAAACCCCCCTCATGCAACTATCCCGCGATTGCATTAACTCAATGTGTGTGACATTAACTCGGGGGCAGAGAGACTGGGGGAATGTTCCCTCTAAGGCTATGTCTACACTCGCGGCTTCTTGCGCAAGTACAGCCGTTCTTGCGCAAGAACCCACAGAGCAGCCACACTGCCCGCCTGCTCTTGCGCAAGGAAATTTACAGTACGGCGTGGTAAGAGAGGGCGTCTTGCGCAAGAGCTACGCTCTTTTCTAACAGGTATGAGCTCTCTTGTGCAAGAGGGCAGTGTGGACGCTCGGCAGGGTTTCTTGTGCAAGAAACCCCTATGGCTAAAATGGCCATCAGAGCTTTCTTGCGCAAGAGAGCGTCCACACTGCCATGGGCGCTCTTGTGCAAAAGCACAGCTCACACATGGCAGTGTGGACGTGTTCTTGCGCAAGACTTCTTGCACAAGAACCCTTGCACAAGATGTTCTTGCGCAAGAAGCTGCCAGTGTAGACATAGCCTAAGAGTTTCCTCCCATGAGCAGAATGGATTTTGTGTTGTGCACCAGTACTGAGTTCATGGGGCTTGTCTGAATGTGCCATTTGGCACCCAAGTTATTAATAAATATTTTATAAACCTTTACCTTTTCTTTCTGCTGCCACATCTCCTCCCCTTGCTCCATCAGCTCCCCTGGTGCCTGCTGCCCCCCAACTCCTCACCCTCCTCTGCTGTCCTGACTCCTGCCCTTCTCACTGCCCTCAGCCCTCCTGCGACCTGCCCCCCTCCACCAGCCCTTCTCTCCCCCCTGTGCCCACTCCTCCAGGAGCCCCACTCTGATCATGTGAGCTACCCCTCCTCATCCCCTCTTCCAACACCTCCCTCTACACACCTGCCCTGCCTCTCTCCTCTGGTGCTGGTCCCTCCCCTGCAGGTGTCTGCCCTTCTGCTTCACCCCAGAATCCCCTGGCACCTGCACCTTCCCTTACCCCTGCCCCCTCCTGGTGCCTCCCCCTTCCCTTACTGCCCCTGCCCCCTTTGCCCTCTTTTTCCCTGATGCCCACCCCCTCACCACTCTCTGCCCCGTTCCCCTCCTGCCCCTCTGTGCCCTCACACGACTTGCTCCATCCCCACCTTTCTCATGCCCACCTCTTCTTTCAAGCCTTCTCCCAGCACCTCCCCCTCCCCCCTCTAGCCCCCGATGTCCTTCCCCTCTCCTCTCCTCTCCCAGCATCACCCTGTCCCCCCTCCCACTGACACCTCCCCTCCTGCCCTTTTCCTCATTGTCTGCACTTGGCCCCCTGGCATTTGTCTCTCTCCTCCACCCTGTGCCTTGGTGCCTTCCTCTTTCTTTCCCCTCCCTCTCCGCACAAGCCCCTTCCTCTCCCACTCCGTCTCCCCCATCCCCTCCGCACAAGCCCCTTCCTCTCCCACCCCTCCCCTCCCCCTCCGCACAAGCCCCTTCCTCTCCCACCCCTCCCTCCTCCCCCTCCACACAAGCCCCTTCCTCTCCCACTCCTCCCCCTGCCCCCTCCGCACAAGCCCCTTCCTCTCCCACTCCTCCCCCTGCCCCCTCCGCACAAGCCACTTCCTCTCCCACCCCCTCCCCCTAGTTTTCCGCCTCCCCTACCTTCTGCCTTCCACTTTGCGGGGCCGGAGTCTGCACTCGGGCCCCAGACTCCGAACCCGGAGCTAGGCCACGTGGCGCCCAGGAGTTTTAAAGTCCCGGGCCATGACATCACGTCACGCCCGGGCGTCCTCCCCGCTCACCTGCAAACGCCGCGCATGGCAGCGCGCGCCGGCGAGGGGGAGCCACACTGAGAGCCGCGCATGGCAGGGACGGGACGGGACCGAGGGGGACACTCTGTGGGCGGGGTGGGAGGACTCATGGGGAGGCCGGGGTCCGCTCCAGGCAGAGCCGGGGGAGAGACCCAGCTCCACATATTGCTGGAGCAGGGCCCCCAGCTCTGAATATTAACTCGCCGCCCATGGTGCCCGGCACACTTCCAGGTTCCGGGTGCGGGGCCCCTTTAGGCGCGGGGCCTCATTCGGGAGAATTGGGGGAATCGACCTAAGGCCGGCACTGGCCGGATCCACCCACTTGGTGGGCCGGATCCAGCTCACGAAGGCCTTTTTGTCCACCCCTGCTCTTGCAGGTGGGCCGGGGGCTCAGGATTCGGCCTGCCATCGCAGCAGGGAGTCCACGCTGGCCCTCCAGCCCCGCACCCCACTGTGTGGTTGGAGTTCCAACACCGGCTTCCAGCTACAGGGGGGAAGGGAGGGAGGGAGGGGAGCCTCATGGGCCGGATTCAGCTCGCAGGAGCAGGATGCAGCCCCATGCACTGCTGCTGCCCCTCTGCCCAGCTGAGGCTCGCCAGGAGGCTTTCCCCACTGCTCCCATTGGTTGGAATCCCAGCCAGTGGGACCAGAGGGGGGTAGTGACTGGCAGTGGTGAGGGGCACAAAGTCAGTTAAGTGCCCCCAAATCCTCTCATGCCCAGACCCCTACCCCCATCCCCTTCACACACACACTCTCCCACCCAGACACTCACCCCCAGCCTGCTCCTGCACCCAACCTTCCGCCCAAACTCCCCACTCCCAACTCTCTCCTGCACCCAGCTTCCTACCCAGCCCTCCCGCCCAGGTCTTGTACTCTTCCTCCTTCCCAGACCCCCAACTCCCAGCCCGCTCCTGCACTCTCCCTCCCACCCAAACTTTGCACCCCACCCCCTCCTGCACCTATTTTGTGATCATAAGTGGTTGGCTGGTGGTCCACAGAAATGTTTTGCATTGAGCAGCATGGGCCATGGGTCAAAAAGTTTGAGAACCACTGTTCTAGTTATAGACAGAGCAATGCAGACAGCAGGTGCTGCTGTCTGAGATCTAGCCCAGCAATGAGGAGAACCTGTATTGGAGACACCTCAGGGAGAGCTCTATCCCCAGAGAAGCCAAAGAGAATTGCTAAATGGTGGAAGAAGATAGAGGGAGCCAGCAGTCCAGTGCAGAGACACGATCTTATGGAAAACAGGAAGGACATTTTCCATTAGAATAAACAAAATTAAAGATGCTGGTGTTCGGCTGCTAATGATCATATGGCCTGATTTCTAGGAACATATAAATCTCCAGGATCAGACTGGACCCCATCTAGCCTGGTAGCCTGTCCCTGGCAGTAGCTGGTACCAGCTACTCCAAAGTAAGTGCAAGAACCCTGCAGTGGTGGAGTGATGGGCTAACCTGCCTCCAGTAAGTTTCCTTCCACTCTGAAGAGCTGAAGGAGGATGCATGACCTACAGCAGAAAAGTTTGTATCCCCTCCCAGACTTTGCTCAGTGTGTATTACAACAGCTCTGGATATTTGTTTCACCTCCATGAATGTACATTCCTTTTTAAAGCCTTGGTAATATCTAGTGGCAAATGAGTTCCACGGGATAACTCCGAGTGGGAAAAAGTATTTCCTCCGATCAGTTTGGAATTAGTCTCCTTTCCGCATGTTCTGGTGCTTTGGGACAGGGACAAGAGACGATCCCATCTCTGTCCCATTATTTATTCTGAATTCTTTAAGCATGCCTGTCCCCTTATTCACCTCTCTCTACGGTAATAAATAATCTCAGCATGAAAGCCTCCAGAGCTTCAGGAGACTGAGAGGAGACCTGTGCAATGGGGCAGAACTTAGACTGCTTTCTCTCATCTAAAGACAGCAAACTTGCCTGCCATGTTGAATTCAAACTCCATTCTGGCTTCCATAGCTGTTACTTGACCCAGTCTGATGCACATGCATTCTCGGGAAGCGATTACACAGGTTTTCCTGTCTATGTTTTTTCATGTTGGAAAAAATCTGCCTTGAACTTGGGATATGTGGCCAACCAAGTCTGCGAAGCCGGCGAGTCAAACATTCATTACCAGCAGGAAAGGTAATGAGGCCTGCATACTGAGCAGGTCTGGGATTGCATAGCACGCTTTGGCACAAGGCACATTCAAGTGTTAATCCCTGCAGAATGCACACCTTGTTCAAAAAGTCTTTAAGAACCTTCCAGGAAAGTTACATTTACCAGCAAGGATGTCAAAACCAGTTAATGCTAGTTTGACCTGAAAAAAAACCCAATAATTTTTCTTATAATATTTTTCATTAAGTTCTGTTTACCTATGACTGTCTGCCTCACATACTAAGCCATCTTGGATTTAGGATGCAGCTTCCAACAGCTCTGCATTCTTTTCCTTATTGCTTAAAACTAGCAACACCAGGACTTATTTTTGCTTTCAAAAGTTGCAACAGTTGCATATAGGTTTGGCATGCAAACACATGGCTGATAAAAGAAAGGCATCAGAACAGGCCCCATTTGGGGATTTTCACTTGCTCCCCGCTGCAAGTTTCTGCCTTGTCCACCAAATCACAGACTGAAGCTGGAACGTGACACTTTGAAGTAGATAATGGATTTAACTGAATTCATTGCACAACCAAGCCAGAGCATCCACTAAGGACAGGCCTATTCATCTCCCACTCTGCCCTCCAACCCAAGCCTAAGTGCAGGCCTTCAGGCAGCTTAGAAAATCTGGTGTAGTAACCCTCATTCTTGCTCTGAAAGGGGCAGCACAGCCTCTCAGCTATTTTTCTCTACCTGGATAGCCTAGCATCAGGACGCTTTCCTTGCAAGTCCCGTAGAGCAGTCTGTCAGGCCAAAGGAGTTCAGAGAAACAGCCAAACTCTGGAGTGCTCATCTGGATAACTCTGCAGTTCTAAGCCCCGTGGTCATCCTGCAGCCCTGCTCCCCATGGGAGCCGCAGGCAGACGTGCTGGGCAATGCAGACAGTCATGGGACAAGGTTCCGCAGGCCCTGCTCACACTTGCCTGCATTGCACTCACTTGGGAGCAGCTAGCAAGGTTCACAGACTGTGAGGTGAGAAGCGACAAATACAATCATCTAGTCTGACCTCTTGCATCACACTCATAGACTCCCATCCTGCTAACATCACAGCTCAGCCGGCTGCATCTACAGCCACACTCAAGAAACCCACATCTGAGTCCAAACCTTCAGCTCGCCTGGTGCACAGTGGGGCACCTGTGGGAGATGCCTTAAAGCAGCATTCTGGGTTACCCGGCGCTGGGGTGCAGTGAGTGTCTTGTGGGGTGAGAAGAGAAAGGCAGTGTGACCCACTGAGCGGATCTGCAGGGAGCTCCCCCTCTCAGGCAAGGGGATGCTGAGTGACAGCTTCCTCCTTTCACCAAATGAGGAGAAATTATCACAGACAGTGGCGGGGAAGGAGTCTTTGAAAGGCCGCATTGCATGGGCTCCAACAGAACTGTCCGCCTCAGCCCCCTGCTCCCTGGCACTGCTGAATGGCCGGCCAATCAGCTATCTGACTAGCTGAATATTCCTGACCTCGGGCTCCGAGCAGAGTCAGGGCAGGGTGAGCAATAGAGCAGCTCTTCTAAAGGCACAGGCTGCCCCAGGGGGCTGTGGGAGGACAGGCAGAGAGGGCTGAAGTCTGGATGGCTCCTGCCAATGGCAGACAATGGCAGCCAGGAAGGGCTGGAGGGAAAATGTTGCATTTTGCATGCAAATGGAGTAACTTGGGGCACTGGCTGGTTCTACAAGCTGCGTCAGTAGCACCAGTCTGTCCCCCATTAGCCAAGGAGCTCGGAGCATTCTCCTCAACCAGCCCTGGATTCGCCAGGTCTAGACTGTCCAACAGGGGCACAGCCCGACAGAGACACCTCCGAACCCGCCGCTTCGCTGATAGCCTGACTCTGTCCCCTCTCTTTAGTGGGGACGGCTCTCTGCTGCCCTCCTCCTGTAATGGCCAAATATGAGGAGCATGTCCCACCAAGCAGCAACATGGCCCCACTCCTGCAAACTCCTCCCGTCTGAGACATGGCCTGCGAGAAGTTTACTCCAGCAGAGCGTGGGCGCTGGGCCCCTTCCATGCAGAGCAACACAGCCCCTGCTGGGAGCGTGGGGGACGCGCTCTTCCCTTCTCCTCCAGCCGCAGTCACAGGTGCAAGGCTCTTGGGACGTCACTCGCAGTTCCTAACCTTACTCACGCTCCTGGCAGAGCACCAGCTCAGCTCGGCTGCAGCACTCCCCACCGCAGACCACAGGCTGGCTGGCCGGACACAAATCCCTACACGGATGGCTTTCGACCCAGAGACACGCACCCAGGCACCAGGGAAGCCACATTAACCCTGGAGCAACCCCCAAATCCCACTGTCCCCTGCAGCTGACACTAGGTGATGCCTCCTATCATGCAGAGTTAAGGGGTGAGGTGTTATTCAGGCAGGGCTGCCCCGTTTCTGCACAGGAGACCTGTATGTGCTGGAGACAAGGTCACAAAATGCCCCCAAGCAGGGTCTAGAGGGGATGAGCAGCCTCTTGGGGACAGCCCACAAGAAAGAGAGGGGCAAAGAGAGGGGCCGTCAGCCACAGGCAGTGGGCAGACTGCTGCCTGATGCGGTGTAACTCCGGAGCTGCAAAGGCCTGGCTCCAGAGAGAGGAGGGGAGAAATCGTGCTGGTGGATGTCTGGGATTTGCAGGGTGGGACATGGAACAGCACATAGCTTCTGGCTGTCAGAGACCTTATCAAGTCTTGTGAAGTCACAACAGTCTGGGAAGAGAGCCCCTAACCCCCCACTGTCCTAGCCTCTGCTCCAGCGGAGCAGGCCCCAATGTATACGTCTACACAGCAGCATTATTTCGGAATAACATAGTGACATTATTCCAAAATAACCTAGTGCACATCTACACTACAAGCCTTTATTTCGAAATAATGTTGAGCTGGAGGACTTCTTACTCCGACTCCTGGTAACCAGCATTTCATGCAGCATAAGGGAAGTCGAAAGAAGTGTGTTCTTCCTTCGACTTCTTGCTGTGTAGACAGCGCCAAAAGCCACATTAAGCTATTTCAACTTAAGCTACGCAATTGATGTCGCTGAAGTTGCATAGCTGAATTCAGCTTTAGCCCTGCTGTCTAGACATACCCTAAGACTGCATTTAATGCATGGGGTGAAGAAATAACCCCATTGGTTTGGATGAAGAACCACAGGGCCCTCTGTGTAGCATGGAGAATGGCAAAGCACCTCAGGAGAAACCGAACTCCCCCCACCGGAACAGGAGGGGGGGGGTGTCTCCCCACAGTGCCAGCCCCAAAACTCAGCTGCACATAGGCCCAGTTTAGCAAAGCCAGGCTCTGTGCTGGGATCCACAATACAAGAATGTGTCCCTCCCACTTCCCACTGTGGCCACCTCTCCAGCTTCCATGTGTGGCTAAGCCTGAGTCACTCAGAGACTCCAGGACTTGGCTGCATCCTGGCTGTAAGCACCTGAGCTTCTCATCCCTGGCTGCCAGCCCTGTGTCAGCCTCTTGATTTCTCTGCTCTGTGCTGCCAGTCCCATGACACAACACTGACATCTAGGGGCACATACATTTACTGGAGAGAAACCTGCCACCAAAGTCCCTCTGGGAGCCCTGGCAGGGGTGACATTGCAGCTGCCTGTGCCTGATGGGGAGGCCACCCCAAGGGCCCGTCCCCCACTGCCCTGCTACTTGAGTGGCTATGCCCACCACTGCCAGCTGGGGATGCTGTTCGGCCGCTGCAGAGCAGTAGCCCTTGGCACTAGGGTAGATGACAGAGGGGGACGTAGGCCCTGCTCCGGGCTCTGAGTAGCTCTCTTCTGTACAGCGCTGAGGGAGTCTTGGGGGACCTGCACTTTCCATCTGAACACCAGACTGAGCTGAACAGCACTGGTCGCCCCAGGGGAACTTCCAGCCCAGCTCCTTCTGGCTTAGCAGGTGGATCCCCATTTGTTTTTGAAACATGCACCAGAAAGAAAAGGCAAAGCATGGTGGCTTTTCAGCAGGCTAGGAGGGAGCTGCTCCTCATTTACCCACATTTTTGCATCGTGGTGTAACCCACACACCTAGTGTGGTTCACTGTCCCATGGCTTTTAGCTCAAAGGGCAGCGGGTCCTATACTAAGCTCCAGAGATCCCAGGTTCAAATCTGCCTGTTGGTGGTTCCAGTGGCACTTCCTAACCAACCCAGGAAACTGAGAGAGGGGCTCTGGACACAGAACACTGCATGATATCAAGTGTCTCATCCTCCTGTGTACATCAGAAACTCTGGAAAGGGAGAAGAGACGGCTGGAATGGTTCCTTACCAAATTCACTGGCACACAGATGTTCAATGATGGCATCTGACTTCATCTCATTGTCACAGGGGGGACACACAGCTGTTCCTAGCCAAGGAGAAGAGATGTGATCAGTACAGAGCACACACAAATTGGAAAGATTTGGTGCCCAACTGTTTCCATTTTCAGACCAGTTCCTATCAGGCCCACCTGACTACAACTCTCTTTCCAGGCCCCTGAACCCAGCTCTCAGCAGACAGGATGAGACCACCCTGCAGCACAGATTTAGCCACTGAAAGACACATTTATTGAAAAGGGGGACTGTGCTTCTGTTCTTGTTCCAGCAAACTACAGGAAAGAGAGACATTCTCAGAGAAGGGAAAAACACGGCCACACGGTCTAGGCATTAGCTCAGTATGCCATTGGGGAACAAATAATTAACCACAGCATTCTCAGAACACCTACAATTTAGCTCATCTGATGAGCCAGGTGTTTCTCCTTCTCCACCATGGGTGAGGGGAAGAATGGGCAGAGATGTATGGCACAGACCCCCCAGTGAAACTGTAACATGCAATCATCACTTCTATCTTTTAATTTACAAATGACTATGATCTTTGGGGCATTAGCCAGGGCCTCAAGTAATCCCCCAGGACATTGGTTTTCAATGATCAGTCCAGGAAGATTTCCATCCAGCCCCCAAAGGTTGATAAACTTGATGAGATGACAGAGGAAGACACAGGGCCTGACCAGTGCTTTTTCCTAAAAGGTCCTGGATGGAGAGCCAAGTCCTGCAGCTGCGTGTCCTGAGAACAGCTGGGAGGTCACACAACTGAATTACCCCTATTTGCATGCACCACACTGGGGAGACACATATTAACACACATTAGCCAGGGACAGCTGAAGAGTTAAGCCAGTTAGCCTCTATGAAAACCACAACGTGTCCAAGCAAGGTGTTTACGACATTTTCCTAGAGAGGGCAGGAGCCCCAGGGACTCCCTGTTGTGCAGGGTGCTGCACAGACCCATGGTAAGAGTGGGGAGAGAGGCAGAGCAGAGAAGTGACTCAGCCACAGTCGCACAGCAGCACAGGGTAGAGATGGGAACAGAATCCATGTTCCTGAACTCCCCAGCCCCCTCGCTCAGTGTCTGTATTTCAGACAGTCCCAGTGACTTTTCATGGCGTTCATTTGCGTCAGGGCTAGACTCACTGCAGGGCTTATGGCAGCAGAAGTGCCTGGTGGAGGGAATTACCCCCAGATGCCCAGCGCATGGCAGTGGTACAAGGTGCCCAGCACATCCCCTGTGCAGTCTCCACCAAGGCAGCTCACTGAACTTTAAAGCTGCCTTCCCTAGCAGGAGCCCCACCAGGAAGCAGAAGGTGCCAAAAGCTGTTGTTGGGCGGGGGCAAATCAAGCCAATAACAACTTATTTCAATGGAGAATGGGCTTGATAGATAAGAAGACATCTCCATGGCTTCACAGAAAGTCCCAGCCACCATGGGACACAGACGCTGCAGCCAACCAATTGTTCACCAAGGGGGAATCTGGTGCCAGGCAAGTGCCGTGACAACAGCCTTTCCCTGTTTGCACAGAATAGTTGACCTGTGAGCAGAGGCTTCATCACACTGGAGCTGTCAGTGACCTTCTACTCTCCTGTGTACACTGCACTCAGTCCCCAGATCCCTGGGCCATGCATGCAGGCTGATGTTTGGGGGGTAGACTCTGCTCCATATCTTGTGGGAGGTCCAATCCATGGGATGGAACATAGAAGCCCCTTCTCACTTCCAGCATCTGCAGAACAGTTTTAATCAGACTTTACCCACAGAAAGCAGCAGTGGCTCAACACTAGCCCAGTCTCAGGAAACCTAGGTTCTATTCCCAGCTCTGCCAGTGACCTTAGTTTTCCAGTCTGTAAAATGGCGTTAATGAGACTGCCTTCCTTTGTGAAGTGTGCTGAGGCCTGCTGCTGGTAAGAGCAAGGCATAAAGAACAGTAGCAGTAGGTACCCTTGGCAATGTTCCCTCTCATCTTTTCCACCCATTTGAAGAATAACATTTTTAAGTGCACCGAGGCACGCGCGTGTGCACCACCAGCAGAAAAAAACCCCTGCTGTGGGCACTCTGCTAGCTGATTGGGTAGCATCTGGATGTGTCCTGAGCGGCAGCACTCGTGTCCAGCTTATGGGGAACACTGGCTGGGACCTTTACTAAACTTCCTGCTGGCTGGACAGGGAATGCTGAGTGTTTCCAGTTGGTCAGGGGCTCCAGAAGTTACTTCATAGCGTGCCCATGAGACAGGAGAACTGCTGAGGACCATGATGCCAAAACTGGACATGGGAAAGCAGCTGTTGCTTTCTGTGGCTTGAACAGCCAGTGCTGTGGGGAGGAAGGATGTAAGAGTTTAAAGGGTTAACTGATAAGCTGATGCTCATCAGTTCCTGCTTTCCTTTAAAACCTGCTAGGGAGTACGGGTGGGCAGCCAGGAGCCTGCCGAGCTGGTGGTGGTGGTGGGAGGGGAGCCCGTACCCCACAGAACCAGCAGTGGCGATGGCAACCCGGAGTCCACAGGGCTGGCAGCAGTGGCCAGAAGCCCAGAGCTTGAGGGGCTGGCAGTGGCTGGCCGGGGCTGGCAGGGCCAGCAGCCAGCAGCAGCAGGGAACCCGCAGAGCCTGTTTAACCATGTAACCAATGGAATTTCCATCTGTTACACGGTTAATATTTATTAACATTTTTCACCTCCTTAGTGGGGAGCCATCATGTTTGGAAGGGTTTGATTTTTATCAGTAATATCAATAAACATTGATTTCACCATATGCAAACAAACAGACCACAAACATCGCCATCAGTAATAACTGAACTTCACAGCTAGGAAAATGCTGCATGAGAACTTGTTAGTGTTTGATTGAAGGCTACGTACTTGGTATATTTTTACATGTGACATAGAAACATTTAAAACACAAATTGTCAAAAGCTTTTACTTTATAAATCTCAATCTCCACTGTCATTAATTGGCTGACTCCCTCCCCCTAAAACATTCTCACAACTGTGAAAATGTAAATAGAAACAAATCAGAGAAAAAGCTTAAAACTGTGAAAATTTAAATGATAAAAACTGAAAAACCCCAAACCCTTAAAAATAACCATTGATGTTATCTGTCAATATTATATAGAAAGTGCTGAATTCTGCCCAGCCTATTTGTGAGCTATTGCTGATAATATCTGCCTCTGGGGGTTGTCTCAAAGTTTCACACAAAGCCCGTAGTTCTTCCTGGGAAAAGGCTGCCATCTAAAGGCAGAGCAGTGCCACGTGGAAGTAAAGTCTTTTGAACCATCCCTTTTAACATCCTGCGTAAGAAGCAATTACCAGCTTTGCATAAGCCTCCCTGCATGGACGGATGCAGAGCAGGGACTGAGTGATCCCCAGTTGGAAGGCATGAGGGACTGGAAGATGGATAGAAAGCTGGCTAGACTGTCGGGCCCAATGGGTAGCGATTAACGGCTCGATGTCAGGTTCGTGGTCGGTTTCTCACACAGTGCCCCAAGCATCGGTTCTAGGGCCGGTTTTATTCAACATCTTCATTAATGTCCTGGATGAGGGGATGGATTGCACCCTGAGCAAGTTTGCAGATAACACTAAAATAGGGGGAGAGGTAGATACGGTGGAGGGCAGGGATAGGATCCAGAGTAACCTAGATAGATTAGAGGATTGGGCCAAAAGAAATCTAATGAGGTTCAACAAGGACAAGTGTAGAGTCCTGCACTTGGGACGGAAGAATCCCAAGCATTGTTACAGGCTGGGGACCGAACGGCTAAGTATTAATTCTGCAGAAAAGGACCTGGGGGTTACAGTGGATGAGAAGCTGGATATGAGTCAACAGTGTGCCCTTGTAGCCAAGAAGGCGAGTTAATTGATAAACTTAACAGTAACAAGTCACCAGGACCAGATGGCATTCACCCAAGAGTTCTCAAAGAACTAAAATGTGAAATTGCTAAACTATTATCTATGGTTTGAAACCTATCCTTTAAATCAGCTTCTGTACCCAATGACTGGAAGATAGCTAATGTAACGCCAATATTTAAAAAGGGCTCTGGAGGTGATCCTGGCAATTACAGACCGGTAAGTCTAACGTCAGTACCGGGCAAATTAGTTGAAACGATAGTAAAGAATAAAATTGTCAGACACATAGAAGAAAATAATTTGTTGGACAAAAGTCAACATGGTTTTTGTAAAGGGAAATCATGTCTTACTAATCTATTAGGATTCTTTGAAGGGGTTAACAAACACATGGACAAGGGGGATCCAGTAGATATAGTGTACTTAGATTTCCAGAAAGCCTTTGACAAGGTCCCTCACCAAAGGCTCTTACGTAAACTAAGTTGTCATGGGATAAGAGGAAAGATCCTTTCATGGACTGAAAACTGGTTAAAAGACAGGAAACAAAGGGTAGGAATAAATGGTAAATTTTCAGAATGGAGAGGGGTAACTAGTGGTGTTCCCCAAGGGTCAGTCCTTGGACCAATCCTATTCAACTTATTCATAAATGATCTGGAGAAAGGGGTAAACAGTGAGGTAGCAAAGTTTGTAGACGATACTAAACTGCTCAAGGTAGTTAAGACCAAAGCAGACTGTGAAGAACTTCAAAAAGATCTCACCTAACTAAATGATTGGGCAACAAAATGGCAAATGAAATTTAATGTGGATAAATGTAAAGTAATGCACGTTGGAAAAAATAACCCCAACTATACATACAATATGATGGGGGCTAAATTAGCTACAACTAATCAGGAAAGAGATCTGGGAGTCATCGTGGATAGTTCTCCGAAGCCGTCCACGCAGTGTGCAGCGGCAGTCAAAAAAGCAAACAGAATGTTAGGAATCATTAAAAAAGAGACAGAGAATAAGACGGAGAATATCTTATTGCCCTTATATAATTCCATGGTACGCCCACATCTTGAATACTGCGTACAGATGTACCTCATCTCAAAAAAGATATACTGGCATTAGAAAAGGTTCAGAGAAGGGCAACTAAAATGATGAGGGGTTTGGAACAGGTTCCATATGAGGAGAGATTAAAGAGACTGGGACTTTTCATCTTGGAAAAGAGGAGACTAAGGGGGATATGATAGAGGTCTATAAAATCATGACTGGTGTGGAGAAAGTGAATAAGGAAAAGTTATTTACTTGTTCCCATAATATAAGAACCAGGGGGCACCCAATGAAACTAATGGGCAGCAGGTTTAAAACAAATAAAAGGAAGTTCTTCTTCATACAGCGCATAGTCAATCTGTGGAACTCCTTGCCTGAGGAGGCTGTGAAGGCTAGGACTGTAACAGGGTTGAAAAGAGAAGTAGATAAATTCATGGAGGTTAAGCCCATTAATGGCTATTAGCCAGTATGGGTAAGGAATGGTGTCCCTAACCTCTGTTTGTCAAAGGGTGGAGATGGATGGTACGAGACAAATCGCTTGATCATTACCTGTTCGATTCACTCCCTCTGGGGCACCTGGCATTGGCCACTGTCAGCAGACAGGGTACTGGGCAAGATGGACCTTTGGTCTGACCGAGTATGGCCGTTCTTACGTAATATCAGGTTGCATTAGGAGGAGCACTGACAGCAGATCTAGAGAAGTGATTATTCCCCTTTATTCAGCACTAGTGAGGCCACATCTGGAATACTGCGTCCAGTTCTGGGCCCTCCACTACAGAAAGGATGTGGACGCACTGGAGAGGGTCCAGTGGAGGGCAACCAAAATGATTAGGGGGCTGGAGCACTTGACCTACGAGGAGAGGTTGAGGGATTTGGGCTTATTTAGTCTGCAGAAGAGAAGAGTGAGGGGGGATTTGATAGCAGCCTTCAACTTCCTGAAGGGAGGTTCCATAGAGGATGGAGAGAGGCTGTTCACAGTAGTGACAGATGGCAGAACAAGGAGCAATGGTCTCAAATTACAGTGGGGGAGGTCTAGGTTGGATATTACAAAAAACTATTTCACTAGGAGGGTGGTGAAGCACTGGAATGGGTTCCCTAGGGAGGTGGTGGAATCTCCATCCCTAGAGGTTTTTAAGTCTCGGCTTGACAAAGCCCTGGCTGGGATGGTTTAGTAGGGGTTGGTCCTGCTTTGGGCAGGGGGCTGGACTGAATGACCTCCTGAGGTTTCTTCCAGCTCTATGATTCTAGGGAGAGCAGCCAAACCATTAAACAAACGAGATGAAACATACCGCTCTTTCTGCATGGCTTTGGTTGCCAAATGCGTCTCAGCAGTCCCCACCTCCACCAGCTTCAAGACCCATGCCCTAGTGGTGTGGCCTAATGAGAGCTGTGCTTTCTTTTCTCTCCAATCCACAGTTAATGGCCACGTCTCCTCACACGGGGCACTTACAGCCCCAACTGAGGGGAGAAGGCCGTCACCTCTCCTCTAAAACGACCCTGTGGGAGTTCACCTTGCCTGCATGTCAGGCTCCTGGGGAGAAGGCAGAGACAGGGGCCCAAGAAGTGCAGGTAGAGCCATGGGGTGTGCTGTTATATGGTTACCAAATGATATCGCAACCCACAGAGAAACGCATGTGGGGAGTGGCAATGGATTCATCTCCTCATCACAGAGATAAAAGCAGAGCTGGGACCAGAGGTCCTAGTCCCCCTGAGCCCTGGGTGTGAGGCTGCAGAGGTCACCAACCCTGTGTCACCAGCTCACCCCAGGTTAGTAACATTTACCTGAAGGGGTTGTGTGGGGATTTACATGTGAGTGTTTGAACAGCACTTGGAGATCTCCAGCTAGAAGAGGGGGAAGATGGACATTACTGTACTGGTAGTGATTAACTGGCGCCAGGGCTTGCCAGGGCTGAGCCTCGGCACCTCTGGACCTGGTGGTTCCAAACCCCGGCCACCCGGGGCCAACAGTACAGAGCCCCGGCATTTCTGGGCCCCAGCACCTCTGGGCTTGGCGTACAGAGCCCCGGCATTTCTGGGCTTGTCATTTCAGTTATGAATGTAAAAAAATTGCTTGAGCCCCAGCCCTTCTTTCATTGATCTGTATTAGCAATACATCTTCAGAGGCTGGCACTTGTCGGGCTCCCAGGAATGGCTCATGTGGATTCCCTGCTGCACTCCCACAATGCCTGCAGGACTTGGGTGAAACAAGTTACTTGTTATCTGGGCCAAGCAGGATTCCCAGGCACTGTCTCTTTACCCTCTGGGGAGTGACATGCCCTTCAGGGACAAAGGGACCCTTCAGAGTCCTCGCTGGGCACTCGTGAGAGCTGTCTAACTTGAGCAGTCACTAGCCCCCAGGTTGCTCAGAATGTATTTAGTGACAGGACTGAGCCTTCCTCTGCAGTCAACAGCCTAGCTCCACTGCCCCTGCACTGCGCCCAGGGGGACGCAGAGCAGACTGGGGAGCAACACAACACTCAGCTCTGATGTGGGCCAACACCCAGCAGCACCAAGGCCCTTTCTGCACTCTCAAGTTACGTCGGTCTAACTTTCATCAGCATATGGCCCCCACTCTAATTACATCGCTTGTACGTGCGCAGACTTGGCTCCTGGAGTTGGCAATGCAAGTCCTCCCCACGTACAGTATGGGGCACTGTGGGACGGCTCCAGTAACAGTCATCATAAGCAATGCAGCATCTACTCTGGCACTGTCGACCTACTGTGTCAACCGTGAGTCTCCGCTGCTTGGGGAGGTGGGGTTACCAAATAAGCTAGAGAAGCACTTATGTCAGCTGGAGCCAAATTTAAGCAAAGACACTTTCACAGCTCAGCAGCTTAGGTTGACCTAGCCCTGTAGTGCAGACCTGGCCTAAAATAACAGTCTGAGGCTGTAAGAAAATTGATGCTGGCATGGCTTCCCAGACTACACAGTGAGCTCAGACCACTGGAAGCTGGGACAAAAACTCACTTGGGCATCTTCTAGCCGGTCTGAGCTGTGCCTGGGCCGACATGCTGGTTCCTGCATTTGACAGTGTTTCTGAACAAAACCTACGTCTGTTCCCAACCTGGTTTTCCCCTGCTGCCCATTTCCTACCGCTCGGCTTTCAAGCAGCCTTACTCCAAGGGCAGGAAGAGGAATGTGTAATGCTATATTAATCTGTGACTCCCCTGATGCATACTGTAGGCTTGCAGACTTTACCACCTCCTACTTAAGGAGAAAGGAATTCAGCAGGTCAGCTCTTTGAGAGGCAGAACCAAATTCCAGTGCTAAGGTGTTAATGGGGGAAAATGCTAAAAGGGTTGGCTTTTATTAATATGGGAGGGGGAGGAGGGAGCAGTGTTGGACTCTGACCTTATTTAAGTCAACAGGAAACAAGACCCAGCACCTGAAATCTAAGGGGGCTCCAGTTAATTTGGATTTTTCTTTTCATTTGAAAAAAAAAACCCCAAAAAAAACAAAACAAAAAAGCCCTACCCCCACGAGCAGAGGAGTCCTTAGCGCAGGAAAGCCCAGCTGCTACACTGTAACTCATTTACCTCAATGTCTCCCCCCACCAAGCTCCATTATCAGCCCTGGCTGGCAGCTCAGCCACTCACTCTGCCCTGGTTATTTGCAGGACTGAGAGAGGCTGGGAATGTGCAAAAGCTCAGCACCCTGCAGGATCAGGTCCCTGCACTGACTAAACTTCAGTCCCCTCTTTGCCAGGGGGCTGGGTAGGAGGCATTGCTGGGTGCTGGAGTCGCCGTATATTAGGGAGGTAATTGGGATTACCTTGCAAGTTCACTCTGCCTGTTAGCTGTTTGTTTCCAAAAGGGGGTGAACCAATATATCTGAGCCTTCTCTGTTTCTCAGTTAGACACAAAGAAACCCTGGGCCAGCCCCAGCTGCTGGGACTCACTCCGCTGACTTCAGTCCAGATGCAGCAAGTGAGACCCGCTGAGGAACAGGCCCTCCGACTGTCGCGAAATGTGTTCTACTTGACGCTCTTTGCCTGCTGCTGGGAACACTCACCCCACAGTCACTAGTCACTGTCCCTGGTGGGGAATGGACAGCTATGGCACATGACAACTTTTCCTCCAAATGAACAACGGAAACCTTAACCAGGAGCAGCCAGGAAAGGAAAGGGATTTCAAGATAGCTGCATGAACTGTCCCAGCATGTGAACACACTTTTGCACAAGCATTCAAAGACTCTTGCTTTCTGGGAATGTTCTTGCATACCAACCAGCCCATGTCAAACAAGAGTGTGTATGCCATTTAACAGAGGCATGGTGTAGTTAAGGCCTTCGGTACTTTCTTTGTACAACTTGCCCAATCCTAGTTACTATTTTGTGCTTCAGAGGGGTAGCCGAGTTAGTCTGTAACAGGAAAAACTTAAAAAACAACAAATAGTCTGGAAACACTTTAAAGACTAACAAAACATGCAGACGGTATCATGAGTTTTCGTGGGTACAACCCACTTCTTCAGATGACTGGAGTGCTTGTAAGTGAACTGGGAATGGACCATGAAGTTTTTGTGGTGGGACATTTCTCAAGTACTGACAGAACAGGGTTACGTCTACATTATGGGCACTACAGCTTCCTACACTGATGGAAGGACTCTTTCCATCGTAATAAGTAACCCACCTCTTAAAGAGTCAGTGGCTAGGTTGACTGAAGAATTCTTCCATCAACCTACGTTCTTCTATGGTGACCTAATCACAGCACTCAGGGCTGTAAATGGTTTTCATGCCCTGAGTACTGTAGCTATGTTGATGTAACTTTTAAGGCAGATGGCGCCTATATCCTTTCTGCAGCCCACATAAAAGATGTACAGATGCTTGAAATCAGAGTTGACATAATTTATTGGAATGAAATCACTTTAAATGATTACCATAAATAGTATTATGATGCCTAAATATTGTATCAGCGAGCATGTCAGAAATGGTTCGCACTGCACAGGGGAGTTTTAAATTCAAAGTTTACCAGAAACTCTATTTGGATGTTTCCAAGGCTATGGCTACACTACTACTTTTGTTAGAAAAGCATCTGTCAGTCATGGGAATGAAAAAATAATCATTCCCCTGACCAGCATCAATTACACCAACAGAAGCAGCAGCGTGGAGACACTCTCCTGCCACTCAGTGGGGGTGGTTTAATGATGCCAACTGGAGAGCTCTCTCCCACCGGCAGAGAGCACGTACATGGGAGACCTTGCAGTGGCACAGTTGAGATGCTGTGCAGTCTCCTCTGTAGACACAGCCTAACCTACATGGAAAAGCTGAGTAGAGTCTGTTTGTTCAAAAAAAGCTTCTTTCCTAGCCCTTGCTAACAACACTGATTTCAAAAGAAGCTGAGAAGTACATAGGCCATGCTGACCCAAAGTGATGGGTGTCTGAACTGACGGGGGTTACGTGGGGAAAGTACTGCATTGAGAATTTCAAGAGGCACAGAACAAGTCGTCCTATGTCTCCAGAAGATGAGAATTTAGCTTTGCTGAGTTGCTGTAGCCTTTCAAGACAGTGATTTCACAGCCTACCTTCAAAATAAAGGACTTTCTGAAGTAACAAAATTGGGACAAAACCAGAAAATTGGAGACTGTGATCCATAAATCCCTGCTGTTTCCCGATCGCCAGCCCCTCAAACTCAATCCTGAGGTGGGACTCTTGGCACACCTGGGAACTCACTTGTGCTGGCCTGTTTGCTTCAACTGTGGGTAGAATGGTGGGTTCCATATGGTGATGTGATGTGATTGCAGAATAAGCTCCTCTTCTCCCACCCTACCAAACCATTTTCTGGCCCTGGTTGGCCCTGGCAGTGCATGTCATACCCCCTTGCTGCTGTCTGGCCAGGCTGTACCAGCCCAGCCGCAGCGTGGGACTCCTGAGAGATGGGGGTCTTGCCCAAGGCTCTGTGTCACACATTGGCACCCAGTCAGGTTTGCAAGCCAAACACAGCATTACTCTGGGCTCAGTTGCTTTAATTCACTGCAGCAGGGGCTAGCCAGGTCCTGTTCTCGAGGAGCCTCCCTCCCTTCTGCCAAGGAAGGTGCAGGAGATGGGAAACACTGTGGAAGCCCCAGCATTTGGACGCAGATGGAGAAATGGGTCAGTCCCATCCCTGCTGAATGCAAGCACCAGAATTTTTACTCTTTTCTCAAGCTGAGCAGCGCTCGTGTTTGGCTGTGAATAGACAGAGAGAAAGCGCCTTCTACCCCTCTCACATACACTCTATTCAGTACTAAGAATTAACCAAGCTATGCCTCTCTGTCTCTCTCCAAGTGCTCTGTTACCGACACTGAGGAGGTTACTCCTTGCTGCAGACTGCATTCATTTCCTGCCCAAGAGAGTGGAAATTCAGTGATAACTGGGGATTCTGGGCAATACAGTTTCTGGTGAGAAAAGTGGCATAATATTACATAACTAGCAATGAGAGGCGAAACCCAGGCCAGTTGGGCAAGGACTCTATGCACACAGCAGAATATAGAAGTGCTTTGTTTGCCAAAGATAACGCACTTGAGCAGCATTAGTGAATAGCAAATTTATCTTCAGATGAATCCCGGACACACGAGGTATAAAATCACTGGAATCATTCCCCTGGCTATAGAAAATTCCCTCCAACGAAGCTCAGGAAAACTAAGTGAGCATGTCCCTTCCAAGTGAAGCTAGAGGCCCCAGAAGAAGAGAACAGCAACCTCCTTTTAAATACTTTCTCTTCGCTTTTTTTTTTTTTTGTATTTTCTTTCTGGCCAACTTTTGAAATACTTTTAGGACCAGGATCGGAGAGCTAAACACAGGTCCTGTATTTGTTTTAAAGGTTTTAAGCAGCAAACCAAAGGTTAGTGCAGTGCAAACCACGCAAGCCCATGTAAATAACGAACAGATTTGAGGTCCAATAAACAACAAGCAGTTTGCATCTGCTTTGCACAAACAACCTGGAAGTGTTTACTTACAGTGAAATTCTTGATAAAAATGTTGCCCCATACAAAACTCCAGCCCCCAGTCCAGGTTTATAGCCCTTACCTGAAATGAACAGGGTTTGTTTTACTAAAATACATGTAACCTGCTGCACTTGGGCTGCTCTGTGGAATGATTGAACAAGCCCTGCAGCCTCCAACTTCAGCGCTGCTAGGAAAGCAATGTGTTCTCGAGAGGTTTCTGTTCACTACTTCCTTGGGTTAGCACAGGGTTACAAATGTGGCCGGCGTTGTTGCTATAAAACGATTCTCTGAGACTAAGGAATGGGAAGAAAGGTCCATTAGGACAGAGGCAGCAGCAGTCCCTTTCACATTACTGTCAGTAGTGGTGGACAGGTCCCATTTATCAAAACTGGGCTCCAGCCTAGCAGGCTCAGAAGAGCAGGGAAGGAGCCCAGCCCTGAAGAGAACATGTTCATGCTTAGACGCTGCCAATGTCTAAGCTTGTGACCTTCAGCAGAACACTTGCTCCAGAAAGAGGGGGCACTCAGAGAGCAGAGTGGCTAGCAAAGTAGTAGCTGGGGAAAGTTCTCAAGGGAGAATGGCCCTTCACATTCCCCTCCGTGTCAGGAGGAGAGGCTGCTACCAAGGTGCAGAGTTCAGGTGACTGTTGCTATTGGCTCTGGAGGGATTTCTTCTTTGGACTGGAGATTTCAGGCCAGCCTCTGCTCTGCTAGGATGGGGGAAGACCAGGGGTTAGTAGGAACAGGGCCAGCACTGAGGAGACCTACCTTGGGGTTTGGAAGCCTCCGTGGCGTTGGGAGTGGTCATCGCAATGCAGACGTCGTCCTGGGGGAACTGGTCGCACTTGAGCATTTCTGGCCAGTAGAAGCCAAAGAACTGCATGACGGGCTCGCAGGAGTCACGCACGGCCTCGCAGAGCCAGCGACAGGGATAGATGGGCCGGTCCAGGCACACCGGGGCAAACAGAGAGCAGAGGAAGACCTGGGTGCCAATGTGGCAGTTCTTGTTGAGCAAGGGCACCCAGCTACTGGCCTGCTGTTTCACCTCAGCCATGGTCTCATGGTCCAGCAGGTTGGGCAGGACCATTTTGTCATAGCCCACGCTGTGGCAGAGGCGCAGGTCCGCCGGGATGGCCACGCACTGCGGGGGTTTGGTGTAAAATCGGCCACTCTGGTAAGAGCCTATGTCAGACTGGAAACTCACGTAGTCGTATTCATTTGCATTACTGAAAGCAAAGAGTCCGGCCGCCAAGACCAGCACGGTCCCGGCTCCCCTGCGGCCGGGGCCTCCTGAACGCTGGACTCTGCCCATCCTTTCAGCTGAATGAAATCAAGTTGCTGGAGCTTTCTGCTGCCCTTCCCCTCCTGGAGGTCTGCAAGGAAATCTTCCCGCTGCAAGGCAGAGGTCTGCCGCCCTTCGCTCGCCGGGCAGGGGGAGCGGGACGAGCAAAGGAAGCAGCCCGCTGCTTGCGCCCGGAGCGCTCACCCCGTAGGCAGCGGGACCGGGACTGGCCCGAGCTCTTCTTGGAGAGAGTGGCTGAGCCTCACACCCCAGCCAATCAGCGCCAGGCTGCCCCTCGTGCACTCATTTACAAGTGTCAGTCACGGGCTCAGTCAGCCAATCCTCTCCCTAGCTCGAGCTCCTTTGGCTGGACGCTGGAAACAGTCAACGCCCCTTAAAACTAAACCCGGAGCGGAGCTGCAGGGAACCGACTGCACCTTCCCGGCGCGCAGAGCAAAGCGCTCGGATGCCGGCCCAGGCGGGGAGCTCTCGCTTTCCCTCCGCAGTCGCGCACGCTGACTCACAAACCAGCCAAGTCTGGCTTCCTGACAGCTCCGCGCAAGCCGTGAAACCCGCAGAGCATACGTCCAGCAACTTTTGCTTCTCACAGGGTCTTCTTTGCTGCCAAGTGGAGGAGTTCTGCAGGCAGAGCTTTCTGAGTTCAGCAGCCCAGAGAACAGTCCACCTGTTCCTGCTGTGCTAAACTCGCACTGAGGTCCTTCCTGTCTTCCCCAAATGATCACTCTGGGACACACACGCGTACCCACACTTCAGTAACTAGCTGAGGCTGTTCACCTTGCCAGGCTCAGTAGGTTGTCCCACACTCTGTGGTGCAGGGAAGCGTTATTCCCCTGTTGCTGGTAGATGAAAACTCCCCTCTCAGGCCAGAAATCGTTTTGAGGAAGCTGATTGCCAGAGGGTTTCAAAAGGCTGCAGTCATGGATGGGAAAGGGGAAATGCCTTCTTGGGAAGCTCTGCACATTCCAGCTGGGTTCACATGCCCTGGGTATGGCTTTGAGGAATAGAGAACTCCAAACCAGTTTCTGTTTCGCAGCAATTTCCTTTGCCCCCTGCCCGCAAATGGCTGCACATGCTCTGGTTCCTGGTTTCTGTGCAGGACTAGTTTTATATTTGCCAGCCAGCTCCAGAGCAATCCAGAGTCAGAATCGGAAGGGCCAATCAGAGGTATTAATTTGTATGTGACTTTATTTTAACTCTGCCAAACTGCACTGCAGTCACTGAGGCTGTGTCTAGACTACATCCCTCTTTCGACAGAGGGATGTAAATTAGACACATCGAAATTGCAAATGAAGCGGGGATTTAAATATCCCACGCTTCATTTGCATAATCATGTCATGGCGCTCTTTTGAAAAAGCGCCATTTTGAAAGTAAAACCACGGTATTAGATGCAGTTCTTTCGAAAACAGCAGGCTTTTTCAAAAGATCCTATAAACCTCATTTTTTGAGGAGTACAGGATCTTTCGAAAAAGCCTGCCATTTTCGAAAGAACTGCGTCTAGACCGCAATTTTACTTTCAAAATGGCACCTTTTTCGAATCACAAACCAACCAAGTCTGGCTTCCTGACATCTCCGCGTAAGCCGTGAAACCCGCAGAGCATACGTCCAGCAACTTTTGCTTCTCACAGGGTCTTCTTTGCTGCCAAGTGGAGGAGTTCTGCAGGCAGAGCTTTCTGAGTTCAGCAGCCCAGAGAACAGTCCACCTGTTCCTGCTGTGCTAAACTCGCACTGAGGTCCTTCCTGTCTTCCCCAAATGATCACTCTGGGACACACACGCGTACCCACACTTCAGTAACTAGCTGAGGCTGTTCACCTTGCCAGGCTCAGTAGGTTGTCCCACACTCTGTGGTGCAGGGAAGCGTTATTCCCCTGTTGCTGGTAGATGAAAACTCCCCTCTCAGGCCAGAAATCGTTTTGAGGAAGCTGATTGCCAGAGGGTTTCAAAAGGCTGCAGTCATGGATGGGAAAGGGGAAATGCCTTCTTGGGAAGCTCTGCACATTCCAGCTGGGTTCACATGCCCTGGGTATGGCTTTGAGGAATAGAGAACTCCAAACCAGTTTCTGTTTCGCAGCAATTTCCTTTGCCCCCTGCCCGCAAATGGCTGCACATGCTCTGGTTCCTGGTTTCTGTGCAGGACTAGTTTTATATTTGCCAGCCAGCTCCAGAGCAATCCAGAGTCAGAATCGGAAGGGCCAATCAGAGGTATTAATTTGTATGTGACTTTATTTTAACTCTGCCAAACTGCACTGCAGTCACTGAGGCTGTGTCTAGACTACATCCCTCTTTCGACAGAGGGATGTAAATTAGACACATCGAAATTGCAAATGAAGCGGGGATTTAAATATCCCACGCTTCATTTGCATAATCATGTCATGGCGCTCTTTTGAAAAAGCGCCATTTTGAAAGTAAAACCACGGTATTAGATGCAGTTCTTTCGAAAACAGCAGGCTTTTTCGAAAGATCCTATAAACCTCATTTTTTGAGGAGTACAGGATCTTTCGAAAAAGCCTGCCATTTTCGAAAGAACTGCGTCTAGACCGCAATTTTACTTTCAAAATGGCACCTTTTTCGAAAGAGCGCCATGACACGATTATGCAAATGAAGCGTGGGATATTTAAATCCCCGCTTCATTTGCACTTTCAAAATGCCTCATTTACATCCCTCTGCTGACAGAGGGATGTAGTCTACTGTAGACTCAGCCTGAGGAACAGGGTTTTTAAATCAGTGGGAGTTAGGTATCTATGACATAAAGCACCTAATTGCATTGTTTGGCATCTAAATACATTTAAAAATATGGCCCTGACTGTCCAGGCCATGTACCCTATTGCCATCAGGGGATCTAGGGTCCCTCAGCATCTCTGCAAACAGCATTTCAAAAGCAGCACAATGTTTCTAGGATCCTGGTCTGATCTCTGCAAACCTTACTTCCCCATGGATGGAGTCCAAGGAAAACTGTAGCACTGGCAGAAGAAGCCAGGTTGTTTCTTAAAGTGGTAGTACCCACAATAGAATTCAGCTAAGCTTGGTGGAGGTGGCTGTGTGACAGCAGTGATGTTAGAGCTTCGCTGAACCTCAGCAGCTCTTTCCTCTTTCCTCACAATAAGGGACACCATGGGGCACTGTTCCCTGTAAGCTGAGTGCTTAGGCAGCTGCCCAGGAGAGAGTCAGGTGCTGTCCACCTGATGAGCAGAGCACCCACAGCTGGCAGCATGTGTTTCTATGGTTGTGCACATCCACATATGTATTGGTGCACAGAACAAAATGTATTCCATCCCTGGATGGAAAAAATTGGAGCGAACACTGCTGAGGGGTAAAAGTAGCTAGCAGCTTAATTCTTCAGCTGTTGTGAGTGGTTCCATTCCAGCAGCCTCAGGGGCAGTAAACAGCTCTTCTGACTGTTCCTTCTTAGGGTTGTCCAATAACTGCCCTCTTCAGTGTTTCATGCACCTTCCTTACAGTACCTAGTACTGGCCATTCCTGAAGTCGGTCGGACAGATCCCTGGCGCTGGGCATTGGGCCAGTCCAGTGGCCCGAGGTTACATGAAAAGGCAGCTCAGTTTGCTCCCATAATGTTTCTTCTTCTGGAGTTGGCCCAACCCTCCATTCCAAACCTGGCTCTCACTGCTATTTAAATATCTGAGTGGAGTTACCCCAAAGTGAAATGGAAAAGCCTTGAAGAGCCCTTGCACTGCCTGGATTCCTATCCCCACCGTGGAGATCCACAGGAAAGGCAGCTCCTGCCTCTAGAGCTAACCCAGGGTAGCATGGTGATGAGAAGGAGAGAGAAGAACCAGGTTTTAAGAACTAGCTGCCACCCCATCAGAACCCTTTATCCAAGGCATCTGTGCTCATGGGACCCTTCTCAGATACCCATGTAGCTGTGGCTGCAACCAGCATCCTCCAGCCCTAAAAGCTTTTCCCACTTATCAGACACACTTCTATGACCTAGCAACAGAAACAGTGACAGCTTCCGTTCGCCCAGAATGGGGCAGCCTAGGCTGCTAAGACCAAAGTATGCTTCTCCCAAGGCTTCACTCCTTATCTTTAAAGGCCTCTTCTAGAGATCACCTGTCTCTGTCTCCCACAGGACCCCACTTTAGAGTTTGACTAGCTGCTGCTCCATGCCAATGGAACTCACTGCCACAAGGAATCAAGGTGACCTTGAACCTCACTTCTGTTTGAAGCTAGTGGGGAGGGAATGCAGGGAAAGGGTGTGAGAGAGGAACGAATGATTATTTGTACAGTGCTGTAGCCCTTTATGAAGGCTCCTTGGGGCAGGGCTCTGTTCATGACTATGAAATGAATGTGGTACAAACAAAGGATAAGATGTCAAGATGGGAGCTGAGTGCCAGGGTTGATCCCTGGTCAGAGAGAGAAAGGGAGAGGGAGAGGGAGAGGGAGATGCTTAGCATAGGGAATGGGAAACTGCTGTGCACGTGGTGCAGTCTGGGTGGGGAAGGAAAGGCAGATCCGGAGCATTTTACATACTCAGTATTTTACATCTCACACACACAATTCACTGCAGGCCCTGTGTCCAGTTTTACATTTGCAAATGTTGATCAGAGAGGATGAAGAGAAACGCCTGGTAACTGTAGCTGGATGTAAGAATGGGCCTGTGCCCCCAAAAATCATCTTTCCTGTATGAGCCCATCCCCAGATAGCCAATAATAACGGCTCAAACACGTCTCAGGACTCTGGGAATTACATTTTCCTGGGCTATTCTGTGGGGCTGGCTGCTCCTTTTGTTTTTCAAGGTCTTGTTGGTTTTGTGATACTTGTTAGGACTAAGATAGAGGCTGTATTGTTTTGAGGACAAAGGGGGAAGCCTGTGTATCCTGGGTGCAGGCAGCCCAGCCATCCTGTCTTCACCCTCCTCCAGCCTAATTCTAGAAGGAGGACTATTTTTTCAACTGGGAACTAGCCCTGTATCTCTGAGGAACCATCACAACCACTCCCTGAGTATCCCCAGCCTGCTGTGGTGAGCTAGGTACCATAATAGTACCTGTACTGACATTCCCTGCCTGTTCTCGGAAATCCCTGACCCAGCTCCTGTCACTGGGACATACCTGACTCCAAGTGTTTCCTGGGCCACTTCTGGCCTGGCCTGGCTTCTAGGTGAGCTGGGGCCAGCTGCTGGGCCTGTACTGACCACTGTCTAAGTAGGCATTTGCTGCCTACATTCTGCCCGCTCACACTAGGTGCTCCAGCACAGTACATCCCTGCTATCATGCCCGCATGGAGCTCCCCTGCCCAAGGCGAGGCTAAGGCCCATGGATCCACAGCTACACACTCCCCAACCCCAGCCCCCTTCACTGCAGCATGGGAGGCTCAGCAGCCCTAAATGGCCTGCAGAAGCACCCAGTGACTGAGCCAGGAGCTTGGGTTGTACAACTAAGCTCAGTCCTAAACTTGCCCTTCCCTTGGGTTCAGGGTCCTGAATTCTGGCTGCACCAAAGCCAGTGACAAATGTTGGCACCACACTTCAGAGCAGCCTGGGAGCGAGGGGGAACCCTGCCCTGAACAAACACCATGACCTCCGCTATTCCTGCCTTCCTCAGCCCTTGCACCCCTACCTTTGTCAGAGGCTGGGAATGGGCCACAGGGGAGGGAATCGCTTGATGATTCCCTGTTCTGTCTATTCCCTCTGGGGCATCTGTCATTGGCCACTATTGGTAGACAGGGTACTGGGCGAGATGGACCTTTGGTCTGCCCCAGTATGGCCGGTCTTAGGTTCTTATGTTCTAACCTCCAGAGCCCTGCTTTTTTGCCCCATTCACCCCCTGCTGCTGGATTTAACTATCTTTACTACATGTTATTTTTATGTTTACAGCCAGAGCCCCAGTGAAGCCAGTGGGATAATGGCCTGTTTCAAAGGGGCTTTGCATATGTGATATGTGACCAAGTGATATGTGACTGGCATGCAGTGCAGCACACTGGAAGGCAAGGCATCGCTCAATGAGAGACCAAGTGCAACCATGCACCTGCCACGGAAAGAGAGACAGCAGTTGTCCCACACACAGAATAGAAAGGGTGCCCTGGCCCCACGGGGCTCAGTGCACATGTGCAAGGTAGCAACAATGCTCCTTAGCACTGCAGGGTTAGAGCTTCCAGCGTACAGCCATGGTAGATCTCATGAGAGGAGACCTGCAGCTACAAGCCCCCTTCCTTGTCCTTTCACTGCCAACAAAGGGGCAACCATGAGCCCCACCTCTGATTATAACCTGGAGGACCTGTGGAGGAGGTAATTCAGCAACAGGTACACACTGATCCACACAATGGATGATCCCTCCTATGGGGTTTGGGATGACATATGACAAGAAAATTGCAGACACAGCCACCTCAATAGGCACACCAGGCTTTCTCCTGGAATGGAATAACCTGGGCTCCACTGCTTCCCTTCAGCCAGTCTTTTGTCCTTCTTAAAAATAAGCCTTTGGGGTCTGCAAGGAGAGAGCTCAAAGCAGCAGATGGGAGCAGGGGCTGGAGTACTAGCCCGCTGGGGTACGCGAGTACTGAGGGCATGTCTCTCTCAGGCTGCAGGAGTACCCAATAGTCACTCATCACTCAGGCCCACTTTGGCAGAGGATGGAATGTGCGCAGATTTGCCCTTGCATCCGGGATAGCTCAGTAAGTTTGTGCTGGGCAGCATCTTCAGCCTTCTCACCTTGCCCCACAGTAAGGGTGCAGTGGTCCTTCTCTTTCCAGGGGTACATTATTCCTGGCATGCCTCCCCTATTGCACTACCTGAGCGACAGTAGCTGTCGGCAGGAGAGAGAGAGATGAAACATTGTGTTGTGTAAACACTACATGTAGGGGGTCCAGGACTTGCTGTTATGCCAGTGGTGGACAACCTGCGGCCCACTGGGGTTCTAGGTGTAGCCCACAAAACATTTTGTTTACCATTGCCCATGCACAGGGTTGCCAGAGTCCACTGGTTTCCGCATGTCATTTTTTTCCTACTGGAATTACCTAAAGTGACACGCACATAAAGCACGGGCATGAGAAGTGAGGTGTGTGCTGATTGCACACAACATGGACTGTGAGAGCCATGTGCTCCCTCTGCATCCAATCATAGCACAGCTACAGTTCAACTGGCACCTCCTGTCAATTCCAGGGACACAAGCGCAGTTAGCAAAATTACAATCTTGTGGCCCACTGAGATGAAGGGGGTCACTCATGCCACCCACTCATTAGCCTAGGTTGCCCATTGCTGTGCTATGCTTATATCTGGGTCTAAGGAGAATGACTCCTTGTGAAGAGAAACAGCAAATATCCTCTTCCTCTGCGTTATGTACGTCTGTTAGTCTCTGAGTGTCGGCAAAGCACTTTGGAAATAATCATTCGAATTCATAGTCTCATTTTTCAAAGGAGCTCAATCAGATAACAGTAAGACTCCACTGTGTGCCTTGCTGGGAGCTCAGTGCTGCAATGAAAGCCAGCTGGGTGCTGTCCATAAATCCCAGTGCCCAGGAAGCACAGATCGGCTGCCCCAGAACATGATATTTTGTAATGTTGGGCATCTTGGGTTTGCACTGTCCATGCACCCAGACATCTGTGCGGGAGTTTCTGTAGGACTTCCCTCTACAGTCATACAAAGCTCCTGTTATTGCAGTTGCCTTTTGCTTAAACAGCTTGTGCCATTTAATACAGGAACTACACCTCATTGAGAAGTAAAAGCAAGAAGCTCTGCAGCCTGGAAGTGTGAAAGACCCACTTTCACCTGAGACCTAAGAAAAGAGAGAAGCCAGTTAGCACCACTAATGAAGTAAGAATTCAGCAGTAAAGAAGAGAAATCTTCCTTACCACAGTGTGCCACTGACTGTAAGGAAGAGGCATAAAGCAAGCAGTTGGATGGGGTGAGAACTTTCCTGCTGCTCTGGGCTCAGGAAATCGCAGTGAAGCACTGATCTATGTTGTATCGAGCCACTCCTTGCAAAACTGAATTTCTGTCTAGCAGGAAATCCCAACATTTCAAAAGTTTGTTTTCATCCCAAATCCGGACCAGAAGCCAAAATCTTGACATATTTCAATCCAGAAACAATGAAATGTTTCATTTTGATAGATTAATATTTCAACATTATGAAAACAAATGAAACAATAATGTCAAAAATCAAATCCCAATTCCTTCCCAGGGCTGCCTGCCAGAACTCAGCTTTTATAGCCTTTCTGACTGAAACTGTCACTAGCTCATAGACAGATTTTATTTAAATTACATAGATCTGTACTCAGCAGCATGGATAGCTCTCTCTCCCTTGTCTAATGCAAAGTCTTTATAGTCTTTGTACTCTATCATGTTGAATACCGGCATTTACACAGGTGACAACCCTCCTCAGAATCTTGCAGTTAATCAGAAATCAAAACATGTCATGCTTGTCCATCAAACTATGTTTTCATTCTTTTTCCCAACTCTGGACTAGACCACTACATGGTACAAGGTCCCGTAATTATCAGTTCTGCCCAAGAACTGCTTTCCCTAGGAACTCCTTCCAAGTCAGGCATTAGCATCTCCTGCATGAAGCATACCCAGTCACTGTAGTTCATAAATATATAACCAGCTGTTTCTTAAATTACTGCATCATCTCTAATACCATCACGTAACTTCGTTTTACTGCCATTTATTGCTGGCTTTCCGACAGGAGTGTGATGTACCCTCGCCGCATAATGAAATGTTTCATTGCAAGCATCCATAATTTCAACGAGCTGCAGTCCTCAGCTTGTTAGTTCCTTGCGAAGCTCTGTCCAATTCAACACGTTTATTTCTGCTTGTCCGGAGATCATGGTTTACCTTGCATAGCTGAACCCTCTGGCTGGCCTCTGAGAAGAGTTACAGTTAAATCAGCACAACAGCCCAGCCAAGAGAGTCAAAAGAGGCCCATCTACATTCACACTGCAGCTCAATCTGAAAACCAGCATACAACAGGAAACAATGTGGAAGGTGCAGTAAATAACATCCATCGGAGGCTGGCTTCATCACTTCAGCTTTGGAGAAACCTTTATCAGTCATGCAAATGCCATCCCCAATATGTATCTGCCTAGCTATGTCCACATCAAATGCCTACCACTGCAGTGTCCAGCCTACTGCTGGGGCGAATTACTGGCAACCTAGTCAAGTGAGCCAACTGAGGCTCTGAGAAGTGGGTAGCATGTGACGTGCCAGCCCGATGAGAATTCTCTCCAGCACTGCAGACCATGTTGTTCCCCCTGACAAGACCTGAGGACCAGGGGAAGGGGAAAGCCTAACTCTCACAACTGACTTCCAAGACACACACTAAGAAACTGGGCATTTGCTGCATTGGCTGCTGGAATTTGTGAAATCTGTTAATTTAGAAGGCAAATCCAGAATGCAATTGAGCCTGCAGAAAAGAAGGGATCCCTGAAACACCCATAAGATCTTGAGCTCTTCCCATTGATATTTTCTATAGCATGGGACCTCCCAGCCAATTTCTCTTCCACACTCCTCAGTTACAAGTCCCCTTCCATGGTCCCAGGCTCCAGTTGTCCTCAGCTGTGAGCCATGCATCTCTGGACACTTGGGCCCATGTGCCACTCCTCAGGCTTGAAGCTTGACAGGTCCCCAAGCACAACATCCATCTCCATTCCGAGAGTCTGGGACTACCCTGTATCCTGGGAATGCTGGTTCTGGAATTGGAGCCTTCACTCTTCCCCTTCTTCCCATCATTGCTTAGCTGAGTTTTCTCATGCACTGCAGGCAGTGGTCTCATGTGCTGCTCATGAGCTTGCAGGAGACCTTCTGCCCAGGACAGCACTGGTTTGTGAATGTACCTTTCCCTAGATTTTCCAAGGGGAAGCCCAGCTTGAGTGGTGTGACAAACCAGAGTAGCCACCACACCCGGCAGCCCCAGGTTCTTAAAGAGTCACTGATGAGCTACATTTTGCCAAGTGACTGGCTTTAGTGCATGAGCAGCAGAATGGAGGAGCCCCAGATGGATTTCGTCCAGGACTGCAGCTGTAGCAATCTAATGAGCACTATTGCTTCCCCAAATCACCCAGTGCCCATTACTCCTTTTCAGTTAGTTGGCATAGAGGTGTCTTGGCTTTGCCAGCACTGGTGTTTCTCCCCAGCTTCCCACCAGCAGTTTGAAGTACAATTCTAGAGTAGACAAGCTCCAAATGCCCCCCATGAATTATAGGAATTACACCATGCCACTCCTCATGAAGGCACACAACTCCTCCAACACAGCCATGCACTGGACCAGGCCATGTGAAATCCATAGGAACTATTTGCTTTAGATTAGATACCCATCCCCACATTGATAGCCCCTATATCTGGGCTGTATTGCTGGGCAGGATGTTAGTTCTGCTTTGTTTGCTTTTGCTCAACGGATGGCTCAAAGGTTTAAATCAGGCAGATACTGTCAGGAATGTTCCCTGAGCCTGCACTACCTGGAAATGCTGGAGGAGACTTTGCAGCCATAGGGATAGTCGGTGCCTACTACAGGATAGGATAATGATACCTATGGCTGGACCGTAGCTAGGCAGGATATCAAGGCACAGAGGTATTCCATGAGCTGCAGCTGAACCCAATCCTGTGAGTGTGAAACTAGCAGCATTACGTTAGAGCTGTCTTCCACAGACACAGTGGTTATGGAGTGTAAAGAGCAAAGGCAGCTCAGACTGCATCTTGCTGAAAAGTCTATCTGCCCCTAATCCCAGAAGGGAATTGATGGCAAATCTTTATGGGGGTTTATGAACATTTACAGCTCTCCATATTACCGCACAGTCTTCTCCAGGAGCCTGCACTGCACCCGGGCCCAGATGGGGGCTGCTGAGCAGGACTGTTGGCTATATAAAGCCCTCATGAATAGCATGCAGCAAGCACTGGTTTCAATAAAATAGCGAGCAGCTCAGCTGCTGGTGGGAAATGTGCCACATGTCAGTTCTTACCCAACAAAAGAAAAATGTGGCCCAGAAGCACAGGTGTGCAGAGACTTGGTGCGGGGGCAAACTCCTGCTCTGTTGCCACAGTAACCGAGGGGCAGTGTTGTGAGCCACTATAGAGCCATAAATCACATGCCAGGCCTAACAGGATAGGAGCCTCAACATGACTCACAACATTTAACAGCAACGGTCGCCACCGTAACTTAATCTGCACGGTACGCGTCTGGCTGGACTGGAGAACTGAGTGTTTCAGCACCATCACGTTAGAAAGGGCCATGAGCTCTGCATTTCCGAGGGGAATGGCCCTTCCTCATGCTTCTCAGCTGCAACTAGAGCTGGGTTAAAGAACTTGTGGGCCCGAAGCACAATGGCTATTGGGACACACTGCTGTCCCCATGTTCCATTCCCTGAGAGGAGGTGGTGTCCCAACATGAGCACCTCCTGTCCTGTGAGGCTGGCCTATCTTCCCACTCCAGCCCATCAGCTCTCCCCTCGGTGTGCAGGCAATGCCCCCCACCAGTCATGCCCCACCCCACCCCTTCCCTGGTCTGGGCTGTAGGTTTTGGAGAGGTACTGGTGTTTTTAGAGGTGGTTGGTGGTCAGGGGGCCCTGTGCAAGCTGCCTAATATACATTGTTTAACCTGGGCCTGCCTGCACTGCCTATAAAGCTCTCCAGAACCTCACATGCCTCACAAATACCGTTCAATGTGAGTCAGGATGGCTGGGTCTGCCTGTTTGTGTGGGGATGCATCTTACTGAACGCTCTCGGCATTTCTCACTGACACGCTTCCCTCCAGTCTTTTCCATTCATGTGCACCTAGGCATATGAGACTGCACCACCAGTAGAAACACAAAACCTGGCTGTGGGAGCTCTGCTAATCAGCTGGGCAGCAACTGAATCTCTCCTGAGCAGCTGCACAATGCACAGATTACAGGGAACACTGCTCACTGGTGTCTGAAATTTGCAAAGACCCCAGGTGTGACAGCTGCTTCCCTGGGTCATGTGGACTTGATGAACTGAACAAAGGTGCCACAGATTCTTCCACACAACTGCACTGTGCACTAGGTAAGCACAGAAATAGCATGAGATGTCACAGAGCTTGCCAAATTTCTCTCACATGAAAAAATATTGGGTTCCCCACTGTGGTTTTCTGGCCTTGTGAGCTTCCTTCTTTGGACCCTCCAGAATAAAATCCAAATATCCAAATATAAAAGAGTCTGATTTTGTTTTCTGCCTTCCCCTTCACTTGATTCCTCTTAGCTTTCCATACCCCCATTCTCCATCTATGGTGAGTAACTTGGTGCAGTTGTCCAGAATGGAAGATGGGAGGCCAGCCATGCTATAAGCCCCTGTGGAGACTCCACTGTCCTTTGGCCAGGCCTCTGGATGCTCAGCACAGTGAAACATCAGTCCTACTTCCAAGAATGAAGATGTTAGTCATGACATGAGCAGCATGTTCTTTTCCATGAGTTTCCTCATGCCAACTTGACCCAGTCACCAGTGAGAAGATCTTTCAGCTGTATAGAGAGAAGGGCTGATTATTTGTTTGAGTGCCAGATATTTGTGTCTCCTCTTTGATGCTTTTCTGAACAATCCATCTATTTATTTTTATTTACTTAATGATTTTCAAAAGTATAAACAGTTGTGGTTTGGAGTTCTGTCTCCAAGAAGCAACAGAAGTGGAGTCCTCAACTACTTTCTAACGTGAACAAACAAACAGCGTGGTAAGGCTCCGCTGTACATATTCTAGGTTGCTATTTCTTAACCCTGTCTCATTAAGATGGATGGAGTTTCTGCTTATTAGTAATTTGGCAAGTTCCTCTTTGTATACACTCTGCACTTTTCACTAATGACGCTTTGCTTCAGTGAGTAACAAAAGAGACTTCCAACACAGTCAGTGAAAACACAGACATTCACTTCAGGGCACTCAAATGGAAACCCAATGTTCTGGAGATGCCATTTGGGGAAGACAAGAAACTGCAGGGAATCCGGAGAAGGAGAAGCTGTTGATCCTAAAACCTTTTCTGGCATTCAAATAATTTTGACCGAGGGACATTTGTTCTTTGATTTACATTCAAAATTGCAAAACTGGTAGAGCCTACAGCAAAGGGATTCAAAGACTTCACACTGCTGTTGCTAAAATGTGTCTGATGGAGATGGCATTGCTACTGCCTGGATTTACAGCAGGCCATTAAAGTATGTTTACAAGCCTTTAGTGCAATGTACACATCTGGTAAATCATTGATGAACAAATAGCTCCTGGTGTCATGCCCCTTCTGTCAGCTTTTTCCACTACTAGGTTACCCAGCATGGACACATCTACCCAAGAATCTCATTGCTTCTGAGTCTGTCAGTCTCACACACACACACACACACACACACAAAACACACATGTACATGTGCATTCACGCAGAGACGTGCACACACACTCACCTAGGATGGCACGGAATGTAGTTATTGGGTCATATACAGAATAATTTACATAGCTCATTACAAAATCTGGGTAAGCTATGCTCATAAGCAGAGTGAAAAGGCCAGGCACTGCACTGGAGAAGCAGTGAACTCTGCCTGGAATCAAAAAAGGACAATGGGTGATGGAGGGGTTTGTTACATAGACTCTGCCCCAAGTATGGCCATTCTGACAAAACTGCAGAGACACCCTTGTACCGACAAGGGGGAGGGTGCCAGCCACCAGTGATTAACCTAGACCCACAGTGACCGCTGGCATCACACACTCCCCCATGCTTCTGCAGCCCCAGCATGCCAAGTCACAATGCTGCTCCATCAGATCCAGTACTCAGAGGCTCCCAGGAGATGAAGGCCTTCTACAAGTGCACACTGGATAATGAGGGCCTAGGTTTAAGGTTGGGTAGCACCAGATCATTTGTCTAAATAGGGAGGCCCAGTCATTTAACAGAGATAAAATGCCCATATAAGATGAAGTCTCTGAAGTTGGCTCACCCCAAACTTCTCCCCACAGCCACACTGGGACAATAGTGAACCAAGAGGGTCTCCGAACCGCTGTGGGCAGATCAGCTAAGGCTCATTGTGCTCCCATGACAGCATCTGCCCAGCTGTTCAGTGATCTGTGGCCAAACCCCAGCTCTGCTGCCCATGGGGTGGGGCAAAGGCCAAAGGGGAAAGGGCAAGGCACAGAAACAAAAAGTAAGCCAAATCAGCCCATTCATGCCAAACCTTTTCAGCAGCTCCTGGATGGCTGGACTGATAGAGATGGGAGAGCAGGAGCCACTGGTTTTGTGTGTGTGTGAATGTGTGCACACGCACATACACACAGAGAGACTGGAATTCACAAACTGCCAGACTGCTTTACAATTGGATGCTGTCAGAGCTACAGTATTCATTAAGGCTTTGAGAGGATGTCTGCACCGTAATTAGACACCTGTGACTGGTTCATGCCAAATGACTCCGGTTAAGGGGCTGTTTAATTGTGGCATAGACATTCAGGCTTGTAACCCAAGCTCCTTCCGCACAAGGTCTTAGAACCTAGACTCCAGCCTGAGTTGGAACGTCTACACTGAAATTAAACAGCCCCCTTGCTCAAGCCCTGGGACCCCGAATCAGCTGGCACTAGCCAGCCACAGGTTTTTAATTCCAGTGCAGACATACCCTGAGGCTCCTTAGTAGCAGCTGAGAAAGACATGTGGGCTTCAGCACTCCCATGTCATTTTCATTCCACAATTAAGGAAAAAGGGATACTACCCACTGCAGAAAGCACTATCCCTGAGTCTGCAAAGCCAGGAGGACCTGAAAACACTCAGTACCTTGCCACATTCTCCTATTTGTGCCCACATGGCTTATGGCAAGGTATTTGCTGTTATAGGGGATAGTGCCTTTCCATGCAGCTAGTGGGGTTAGTGTCCAGCCTGGTCTCAGAAGACCTGGACGCTAAGTGAAGTGCATCTCCAACTCTGCTTCACTAACAGCAGCATCAAGTGCTGCCCTAACTGACACAGGAGATGCGGCCCACAGAGACTAATGGACGCAGAGTGCAATGAAGGCTAGCTCTGGGGTCAAGCCAGACCACAATGCTGAGACCACCACTGTCCTTGAGCCATGGGCCTCTGTCATAGCAGAGAGCAGCCACAAATTGCATCATCCAAGTCTGTGCACTCCTGTCAGCCAGCGATACCCTCTGATCTCCCAGCCTCAGGTCTCTGACAAACAGGGTCTTTCTTTCTCATCTACACAGCCCTACTTTTCTAGATCTGTGCATTTCAATGGAGCCACTATAGGGAACTCCACTTTCCGCTTGTCCATTCCCTCATCCCTGGTAAAAGGTTTAATTCTACCCTGTGCACAACAGCTCCACCTTGGAAAGCTAGGCCTTCTTCTGTGAGCTGATTTCTTCCTGGATGTGACAGTCAGTTCATTTGGATCCAGCTCAAGCCCTGGCGATGTCAGCATTTGGCTTCTGGTTTTCACTACTGAGCCTTATTGCTCTTGGAGAAAACTAAACCAGAACAACTGCCAGTGCTACCAGTGACTCACTGAGCTGTGCTCCCCATGGGGGAGCTTTGTACATCCCAGGGACAAGTCACAGAGTCAGAGGGAAAGATGCTCATGGCTGGTGGAAGGAGCAATATCCAGTCCCAAAGCCTCAGAAGAGCAGAATTTGAGCTTTACCATGTAAGATGTGAGAGTCCCCCTCCACGTTGCTCAGCACCAGCAATTTGTTCAGTAAGTGAGGCAGAGACACTGCCGTACTGACAGGAAAGTCTTAGAGGGATCACCGTGTTAGTCTGTAACTTAAAAAACGAGTAGTCCTGTGGCACCTTAGAGACTAACAAGAATATATAGAGTATCATGAGCTTTCATGGGCAAAGCCCACTTTTTCAGATGAGGCTAACAGGTTCAGTTTAAGACCGAAATAATTTCTCTTTCTTTGTGTTTCTGAGACAACATTTAACTCAACTGCCTTGATTTCTCCGAAAGGAAGGAGACTTCAAGCAGCAGTTTCTGCTGAGATTGATAAGGCAGCTCCGGTTCTGTGCTGTCTTCACCATTAGGAGATGCTGAGGCCCAGCCTGCCTGGGCTCTGCTTTTAGGATACAAAATTAGTCTCTCATGAATACAATTCAAAACCAAGGAATAATTCACAGTCAGAAAAAATGCTGTACCAGTTCAGGTAGTAAAAAAAAATGAAGAAAATACCCAAAGGAGGAACATTAGCCAGGTGTCTTGCCAAAACTCTAGCTGATAAATTCATGCCATACTAACTTTAAGTCTCCCATTAGGGTCAGTGGTATAAGCTATTTCCCTAAAATGTGACCAAATACCATTGCTCTATGCTCTCTCTCCTTATTAAATATGAGCCCCACAACTATAATTTTTGGCCTGCCAACCTCCATGGTGTCAGAATGACAAAGAAGGAACTATTCAGTACGGCTACATCTACACTACGAGTTTTCTCAGCAAAAAATATGTTAATGAAGGACTCATTTGCATATTTTCTGCCGATACGTTTTTTCGCTAGGGTTTTTGCGCAAAAACAAGCAGTGTGGACGTTTCCTTTTTGTGCAAAACCCCCTTTTTCCGCAAGATCGGTAAACCTCCTTTTTGGAGGCATAAGGATCTTGCAGGAAAAGGGGTTTTTACCGATCTTGCGGAAAAAGGGTTTTTTGCCAAAAAGGAAATATCCACACTGCTTGTTTCTGTGCAAAAACCCTAGCGAAAAAAACGGATCGGCAGAAAATATGCAAATGAGATTGCGAGTCATGCAAATGAGTCCCTCATTAGCGTATTTTTTGCCAAGAAAACTCGTAGTGTAGACATAGCCTAGGTATATCAACCATGGCGGGCATCTATAGGAGCACCAAGGCACAGAGAGCCTTATCATATTCTCAAGCAGAAACATATTTCCACATGGATTTACGAAGATAAACTTGAGCTACAGTTCAGTCACAGGAGAAGTCTCTAACAATCGGTTCATATTTTTTAAAAAGAGGGTTCCCCTCTCCTAAATCCTGGCAACATCCAGCCATGCAAGGCTAAATCCATCAGAAATACACTGCATCTAGCTATCTGAACACCTGGCCCTGCAGAGACTTCCCACATGACTTGGGTCTGGGGTCTTTGTTGTTTCTGGATACCTACAGATCTATGCTATAGCACACCAGTAACCATGGCACCAAGCCATGAATTAAAAACCCATGCATTTAAAAAGTTTCAGCACAGGCTTGGTTAAAAGAAGCATATTCGCTGCTCCATCCTTAAAGTTTCTGAAGAAAGAAAGAAGTCAATGAGCTTCTCTATTCAGGGAAAGCATGAATAAAAAGGCACGTTTCCATTGTGTTCTACAAAAGGAAAAAATTGGGCATGTCAAAAACTCTTAGAATCATAGAATCCTAGGGCTGGAAGAGACCTCAGGAGGTCATCGAGTCCAGCCCCCTGCCCAAAGCAGGTCCAACCCCTACTAAATCATACCAGCCAGGGCTTTGTCAAGCCAAGACTTAAAAACCTCCAGTGATGGAGATTCCACCACCTCCCTAGAGAACCCATTCCAATGCTTCACCACCCTCCTAGTGAAACAGATTTTCCTAATATCCAACCTAGATCTCTCCCACTGTAACCTGAAACCATTGCTCCTTGTTCTGCCATCTGTCACTACTGAGAACAGCCTCTCTCCATCCTCTTTGGAACCTCCCTTCAGGAAGTTGAAGGCTGCTATCAAATCCCCCCTCACTCTTCTCTTCTGCAGACTAAATAAGCCCAAATCCCTCAACCTCTCCTCGTAGGTCAAGTGCTCCAGCCCCCTAATCATTTTGGTTGCCCTCCACTGGACCCTCTCCAGTGCGTCCACATTCTTTCTATAGTGGAGGGCCCAGAATTGGACGCAATATTCCAGATGTGGCCTCACTAGTGCTGAATAAAGGGGAATAATCACTTCTCTAGATCTGCTGTCAGTGCTCCTCCTAATGCACCCTAATACGCCATTAGTCTTCTTAGCTAAAAGGGCACACTGTTGACTCATATCCATCTTCTCATCCACTGTAATCCCCAGGTCCTTCTCTGCTGAACTGCTACTTAGCCAGTTGATCCCCAGCCTGTAACAATGCTTGGGATTCTTCTGTCCCAAGTGCAGGACTCTGCACCTTTCCTTACTGAATCTCATCAGATTTCTTTTAGACCAATCCAGGGGTTCCCAAACTTTTTGACACGGGGACCAGTAAATCCATTCACAAACTTTTGGAGGACCGGTAACATTCATTTGCATATTTGCATATTCATTAATCAAATGATGAATATTCAAATAAGTTGTTTCTGGTCCTCCCAAAGCCCCCAGTGCCAGCTTTAGCAAAGCTTTTGATATGGTCACCCACAGACAGTATTCTTGCCAGCAAGTTAAGGAATATGGATTGGATAAATGGAGTGTAAGACAGACAGAAAGCTGGTTAAACCAGGGTTTCCCAAACTTTTTACTTTAGTTGGAACCCTTTTTTTTCAGTACTGTTTTTTGCAGCCCAAAAATATAAACACATAAAAAACAAACTGAGAAAATACCAGATTTATAACATGTCTGGTATTTTCTCATTAGGTACGTTTTATTATTACTAGATGTATCAGTTTGTAGTTTTGAACTGCCTGGCTGGTAAATGTGCTCAGGCTGCATGAGTGTGTCTACCAGCCAGCCAGTTCGCAACTACTCGAGGGGGCAGTGGGCACAATAGAATCCCCAGGCCGGACTCACTCGTGCTTTGCAGGGGGGGGGGGGGCAGCGCCCCGAGATCTACATATGGCCGGGTCAGTCCCGCTCCCTGCCCCTGCTCCCCCCGCTGCACCTCTGGCCAGCCCCACTTCCCCCAACTCCCTCCTGGACAGCCAATTCTCCCCCGCTTCTCCTCCCAATCTCCCTTGGCCAGCCCCGCTGCCCGCATCCAGTCCTGCTTCCGGCTGCCGCTTCTCTCCCTCCCCCCCCACATCTTCCCCGGCCAGCTCCCTGCCCCCAACCTCGCGCCCCCCAGCAGCCCTACTTCCGCCGGCCCCCCCAGTCTCTCCCGGCCAGCTCCGATACCCCAGGCAAGCCCTGCTTCCGGCAGCCGCTTCTCCCCTACTCCTCCTCCCGATCTCCCGGCCAGCCCCCTGCCCGGCTCTGTTTCTGCCGGCTGCCCCCCACACCAAATCTCCAAAGCCCATCCCGATTCCCCTGTCCAGTGCTGCTTCCGGTGGCCAGCTCTCCCCTCCTCCTCCCCCCCTAGCTACGCCTCTGCCGGGAGCCGGAACATCGGGCTGCAGGTTATGCCCAGGCCGGCCAAGGGTTTGGCGGACCCGGTGCCACACGGGCACTCCAGGAGCCTGGATAACCGCGGCAACCAAGCTGAGGCCCGGTATTTCTTTCCTGCGGCCCGGTACCGGGCCGCGGCCCATAGTTTGGGAAATGCTGGACCAATCCTCTAATCTGTCTCGTCCCTCTGGACCCTATCCCTGCTCTCCAATATATCTACCTCTCCCCTTAGCTTAGTGCCATCCACAAACTTGCTGAGGATGCCAATACATCCCCTCAGCCAGAACATTAATGAAGATACTGAATAAAACCGGCCCTAGAACTGATCCCCAGGGCACTCCACTTGAAACCAACCGCCAACCTGACATAGAGCCGTTGATCACTACCCCTTGGGCCCGACAGTCTAGCCAGCTTTCTATCCATCTTACAGTCCATTTATCCAATTCATATTCCCTTAACTTGCTGGCAAGAATATTGTGGGAGACCGTATCAAAAGCTTTGCTAAAGTCAAGGTATAACACATCCAGTGACTTCCCCATGTTCACAGAGTCAGTTACCTCATCATAGCAGCTAATCAGATTGGCGAGGTAGGACTTGCCCTTGGTGAATCCATGTTGACTATTCCTGATCACATTCCCCTCTTCCAAGTGCTCCAAAATGGATTCCTTGAGGATCCCCTTCAGAGAGATTTGCATGTGGCTTCATGCCTGTAGCTGCCATTCCTTAGTATCTAACTTTTATCATACACCAGGATTATTGCTGCTACGAAAAACTATTGTTTTCTGTTCTGACTTTTGTTCAGCAATCACACTGTTCAGCAAGGCCAGGAAGAGTTATCAGGCAACCATTCTGAACTGTGACAGATTCTCCTGTACACTTGTTGAAATTATGTACATGGTAAGCACAACTGCTACAAACAATTCTAAAACCAAAAAATGCTGCCAGATTTAATTGTTGGCAATAACCTCTTACAATAGCATCTCATTAGCGACATTGCCAACAGCTTGCGAGTGTTGGTATGATTTGTGGGATCCTGTGGGGTCTTGTGGGATTTTCTGGGGTGCCTATAAAACTAATGCAGAAAAGATACACAGCCCCTTAGTACTGAAGAGAAGAATGTATTTCACTTCACATTAACACACAAAAATCAGGCTTTCAGGCTACATCCACACTGCCATAAAAAAACCACAGCTGGCCCAGGTCAGCTGACTTGGGCTCATGGGCTATAAAACTGCAGCGTCGCCATGCCAGCTTGGGCTGGAGCCCAGCTCTAGGACACTGCAGAACTAGTGGGAACTTTTTCATTGCTTGCAAAGGGTGCCTGTAAGGAGTTCACTGCTCACCTCTGACATGCCTCCTCAGGCTTAGCTAAGCACTAATTTGCCACCGCTGGTCAGACACCCCTCCCTGCTGCTGCTCAGCCCATCATCTCAAGCTCAACCTACAGGGAGTCTTCTCCAAGGCTCAGCCCTCCAAGTCCCGCTAGCCCTTCCCTTCCTGATTCTGGCCAAATTTCTCTGAACAAGCTGTCCCTCTGCCATTCCAAGCTGTCTTCTGCTTTGTGTCCAAAGCTGAGCCACTTCCCCAGTGGCTGGAAGGGAACCCCCAGGCCTGCCCTCTGCTCCAGACTCCAGCCCAGAAACCCATACTCCACAGCTTGGGTCTGCTTTACTCCCTGAGCTGCTTGCTGCTTCCTGGGGCTCTGTCCTCCTTCCATCCTCTGGTTATCACTCATCTGAGCTTCCTCCACTATGCCGGTGGGGTTCCTACCCCCATTTGGCTTCTTGCCAGGCCCTGTCATCTCTACCAAACCTCCTCCCCTAAGGCTATGAGGGCAGACTGCCTTGCTCTCTCCTACAGTGCCCTTCTGGGCTCAGCTTTCTAGATCTAGAGAAGCTTGTTCCTGCCCAAGTGAACTTCATCCTTAATTGTACATTCAGCCCTGGCTGCCCTCCAGATGCTGCCTATGTGGTTAACTGCCACCTCAACCCCTTCTGGAAAGGTGTGGGGTGAACATCCCATCACATGGCCCCCATTCAGAAAAGCCGCCCTATTCATGTAAAACATACACTTACAGCCAACTGAGCTCAATGTGCTTAGTGCGAAGCACATGTTCACATGATGCTTCCATGAATCAGGGCCTATTAATTCACTGGGGCACTGACTGCAGGACAAGCGTTAGGCTTCTCTGGCTGTGATCCAGGGAGGATGTGCCACATGCCACACTGTGGCACAGGGCAGCACCCTGCGTAGATTGGGGATCCTGGCCCCTCTGGCTGTAAAGCAATCATGTTAGTCTGCAGATAGCTTCCCGTTCCCCACAGCCACTGCCTGAGCCTGCTTGAGAGAGACTTAGCAGATGTTGCCTTGAGTCTGATTTCCTGTGGCACAAAGGGCCCCGAGCGGCTAACAGAGCTTTTGAGTTGGATGAGGGGTAGGGGAGGGAACTTTGTCTTTCTACACAGACAGCTTTGTAGAAAGATTTTCAGAGGGTTTTTAGAAAGTTCCCCTCCTCTTCCCTTTTTGCCCCCCAACAGCACGGTGCATTTAAACCACCTGCAGAAGGGAAGTAACTGGTTAATGTCGCTGGCAGAGCCTTCAGCTCTGCAGCAGCTCATTCCTGTGCACAAGTGGAGATTCTGCTTTCCTTCCCCTTCCCCCAAAACGCATGCCCAAGATCCAAGTGCATACATTTTTTCTAACCTCATTCATTTTCAAGATTGATGGAGAAAATCCATAACAAATATTTATAACTTTACAATAAATAACCCTTTACAGACATTACAAAGAGTTCTGGTGAGTTTCAAGGTAACTTTCAGCAAGTTCCAAAGGTCAGGTCAGATTGGGATACTAAGTCTATAGTATTTGAGCCCTCCGCTCATCTGGTTTGAATTATTGGTATTAAGTTCTCAATGGAGTCGCTGTGCTGGGTTTCCATGGCCATATTTTATTTCTATGGTGGGAGAGTGGCTTCAATAATTATTATTTTGTATTCGGTTGCAGTCAGTGAAAAAAAACAGCCTCAGTAAGTCTGGGTGCAGCTCTGTTTGCAGTCACAGGCAGAAGTCATCCATCTTGAGCAAAGAGGAGGCTACTGTCCAGGCAAGTGTTGAGTTATGGCCCAGCTCTGAGCTTGGGAGATGGGACGACCGGTGAAAGTTCTGATTCTGTAAGGCAGGGCTACTTCAGCAACTGCTTGTGCTGATTTGGAGCATGCCTGGCTTCAGCAGGCACACTGACTTCAGCAGGAGAGAGACAGTTTGCTGCCCCAACCAAGACACTGGTTAATCTCTATTTCCAATCATGTTACACAGGTCAGCTCTGGCCACTCCTCCCCTCCATCTCTGGCCAGACATGAGTGCTGATCTCCTAAATCCTCTCCAGGCTGCCGAGGCTCTTTGCCCAGCACCGAGGGGTACACACACACCCATGTTCACTGGGGGCAAACAGCTCTGCACCTGAGGCACCATTCAGCCTTGGCTAACAGTCTCTGTTAGGGTTGAACCAAGTGTCCAGAATCCCAGGAATTCTGGACTAGGGATGTGTCACAAAAGGAACCCTAAGATGCCTACATTTTTCTGGTGCACGTGGGCCCACTCCCAAACCCAAATGGCTTCAGCAACAAAGACAGGCAACAATCCGTGCTTCCAAGGCCAAAAAGTAGTGTGACTTCACAAAGCACACTGAAAGGTGTCTGAGAACCTTCGAAACAAAATGGTTACAGCTGTCAGGACAGGCTCCAAGGAGCAAACAGCATTTGGCCCTGGAGTAATCCCACAGCCACTGTGATACTTTGGTGAGGAGGCTGCACTACATTGGAACCTGGCTAGACAGAGAGAAGGGGATGGAGTTCCAGCAATGTCTGGCTTTTGGGCAGCTCTCCTGGTATTCACTGCTGAACACTGAAGATGCTAAACAGATCAGCCCCAGCCCCAAAGAGTCTGCAGCCCACACAGCACTGTGCTTCTCTGCCAAACGCTCACATCCCATCTTTCTTCTAACTACAGCTACTCCAACCAGCTTGCTTATCTCATCCATACTGTTACGCCTTGGGTTTATTTCAGGGATGGGCAATAAAAAAATGGCAGCTCACAGGGTCAGTCCCAGGTGGGCCGCTGCCACTATGTTTACCTGCACCTCCGCAGGTATCAGAGGATCACAGATCTGGTTGGCCATGAATCACTGTTCACAGCCAATGGGAGCAGTGGATGCGTTGTGGTCCAGGATGTTGCTTCCAGCCGCTCACATTGGCCCCAAATGACAATTCACAGCCAATGAGAGCTGCAACCCTCTGATACCTGTGGTGGTGAAAGTAAATATGGAGGCAGGGGCCTGCCAGGGACTAACCCTGCAGACCGAATCCGGCCCACGGGCCAGAATTTACCCACCACTGGTTTTGCTTATGAAGTACTATGTGGTTCTAAAGCACCAAGCACAATGGGCCAGATCTATAAGAGGCCTCTCAGCCCTACCAGAATATAAATATTACAGAATAATACCATGCCCCCTTTCCAAGTGCTGCAACGTTTCATTTCACACCCACCACCTGGCCCCCAATTCATATCCTTTTTTAAAACGTTGTCGTTGCAATGTAGTAAGTCACCTAGGGCCAATGCAGCGGTTGAGGCGTGTTTGTGGGATAGCATCCCTTCAGGATCAGTGCATCGCGTTGACACTGGGCAAAGGTATAAGCCCAGAGTCACTGCAGCTTGCACAGCTCTCCTCATGTCCAAATTTCCCCCCAAACACCCTCCCAAAAATCTGTTTGTCTCTGAGGTGCCTCTTCATTGAACAAGCCTGTAATTCCAGCTGCACAATGTCTCAGTCTCCATTATCAACAGCTGTCCCAGTTTTCCCTACGGCCCATAGTCAGTCAGTATGTCTGTCTCTCTCATATCTCCCCCAGGTCATCACCTTTTCTACTGACACTCGATTGTATTTCCACCCCCTTCCTGGGTATTTTCCTCTCCTGACTTGCTTCCCATGGTGGGGGCTAAAGGACAAGCACTTCATTGTTACCTTGTTTTGCTAATTTCCCTCTCCCTCATCAGTCTCCAAAATGTACCACACCAACTGTGACCTTCCGCAGGCCCAGATTCACTCCAGGGATTTCCTGTGAGCACAGGTGATTGTGGACACTACAAGAGTCTGGAGGGCTTTACCATGGGAGATGGTTTCCTGGAATGCTCTGTATTTTAAAGAGAGAGGGTAAGGCAAGCTGGACTCAGCCAGTTTGCACAGGGCGTTAGAGGCATTTCCAAACTGCGGCTGAACTTTCGTTACATCCCAGGAGCTTCTGCAGAGGCTGCAAAGGTGTGTCAGGGCTAGTGGTCCCATTCCACCTGTCTCGTGCGAGCATGGTCAGAGAGGTGGTGCAAAGAATGACCAAGATGTGAGCCAAAGTCAAAGGGTTCGAGCCACATTCTGTGCAAACGTGCTTGACCCATGTGGGGTGGTGCCTGTTTAGACCCAGAGTGTGCAGCAGCCCTGGATAAGGCAAAACAGCCTCAAAGGAAGGGCAAAGCAAGAATAGATACCTGGGCAGCAGTGACTGCTCTGGCGTTGATTTCCCTAGACCATTGTGACTGGCAGGTGAGCTTTTTGTCCATGCCAGGGTCCCAGGTGCTTCCTGCCAGTGGCCTGTGCGCCACTCCTTTGCTATCAGACTCAGGCACTGTCCACACCTGCAGCACCCCTGCCTCATGGTGATGGCTCACAGCAACTCGGGACTGACCCTGTCATGAGCCTCCAGCTCCTACATGCCATCAGCAGCAGCCTGTGTGTGGATTTCAACCCCGCTCTGGATCGTCAGCAGAGTAGGTGCTCTGGGTCTCAGCTGCTCTCTGCACTGAGAGGTGCTACTGCTACTGTCACTACTGTCATGGAGGCAGCGCAGCCAGCAGACACGAGGTCTTGTTTTGATGGTCTCCTGCTCTCATTAACAAACAGACAGAGCAGCAAGAGGAGACTGGGGCCCAAGAGGCAGCAGCAGACTCTTCTAGGAGTTATTGGGGGCATCTTTCTGGCCCATGTTATGCAGGAGGTTAGACTAGATGCTCACAATGGACTGTTCTTATTCCAGACCCTATGAACTGATGGACAGGCCTTTACTTGGACACTGTTTAATGATCCTACGGGGTCTGCCATTGATCCTTTGAGCAGAGGATCCAAATAGAGAGTCCAGGTAGGCTACTATCTAGGCTTTGCCCAAGTTGACTCAGTCCTATTCCCCTTTTCCTGCACTGTGGACACAATCTGGCTTTTATTTTTTTAGTCATATCTGTGTAACAAACACCCATAGATCCACACCAGGCCTGCTCCCAGGAAAGCAAGTAAACATCTACCAAAAGTGCTTTTCCAGCATCTCTGTCAGGGACACTCCTGGCAGGCTCACTTCAGAAACATCCTGTTGCCCTGCCATCTGTCTCTGTGTGATGCAACAGAGGTGCTGGGCAGAGATTTTGCCCTCGCTTTAGGTTACAACATGAAGCTAACAGAGAGGGAGTTTGCAAACTTGCTGTCATGGCTAAACTCCACCAGCTGCTTTCTAAAAGGCCTGGGACCCAGCAAGGAGCAAGCAAAGTCATTCCCTTCTCTATATTCTTTAGCTCTTAATCATTTGAACGAAAAGTTAAAACAAATGAGACAGTGTCACACTCTGGTCCCCAGGGACCGGGCTCCATTCAGAGTGTTCAGAAAATAGGGTCAGACATGTCTTCTGACCTCTGACCTATCGTTTCCCTCCTCACCATAATTATCTAATACAGCGCTCTCCCTGCCAAGTACAATGAAACAATTTGTCATTTCAATTGTCTGTCAGTCAACACTGAGGCCTTTTCAACAGGCCAACACATGTTTTTTGAGAGCTTGTCAGCAAGGGCTGTCTAGCCAGACACATAACCATGGAAAATGGAACCTTTGTTAATGCTGGTTCTTAGAAAAGTAAATCCATTCACTTTCTTTTTCAGGCCTTCAGTTTGGAATTTGCACAAGAAGCTGAATTGCTCCTGATCCCTAAATGATTGGCCCAAGGATTTGCATGAGGAAGCAGAAATTAATTATTCTTTTCTTTTCTTTTTATTTTCTGTAATTGTGTGTTTAGAAATGAGATTACATTCTGCAGCAGCACGAGAGGCTGGGGGAGGCGGAATTGCTTTGCATTTATTTAGCTCCTTAGAGTTAAGATCATCTAATCATTTCAAGCATTTCCTAAGATTCTCACCCCCTTTTTCAGCTTTAATGGCTAAACAAAGATTGTGCTGCTTCCTGGGGAACTTTCCTGGCAGCTGAGCAGGCCAAAGGGAGGCCAAGATTTTACCCTTCTTGTGAAATGTTCTTTTTGCTCCTCTAGGTTGGCAGCATGAGAGGTAGAGAAGGTCTGTGTGCAACCCTAGTTATAAAATGGGTCACAAAGCTAAGAGGTTTGGAAGCCAGTCACAGCTGCTGTAGGTTCCAGGGCTTGGCCAGGGCGGGCCCGTTCTGGGTGCAGTAGGATAAAGGGAAGGAAGATGCTCCCTAATCCAGTTCCAAGATAGTCAAACAACACAGATTCTCACCTGCTCCCCTCTATTTCAGGTCTACCTGTCTACACCCAAATCATGTCCCTGTTATAGCAAATCCTTCCTCTAGCCAGGTGCATGGACTGCAATTAATGGTGCCATAGGATGCATGGGAGTGGGGCCCGACCTTGTATTACACCATTAAGAAAATAAAACAGGCTAGACTGGATCAGACCAGTGGTCTCAGAGGGTATGTCTACACAGCAAAGCTATTTCAAAATAACAGCCATTATTTCGAAATAACTTTACTAGCATCTACACAGCCAAACTGCTATTTCGAAATTAATTCGAAATAGCGAAGCACTTATTTCGAATTTGGTAAACCTCATTCCACGAGGAATAACGCCAAATTCGAAATAGCTATTTTGAAATAAGTGCTGTGTAGACACTTATTTCGAAATAGGGGGCCTCCAGCCTTCCCAGGGTGCCCTGGTGGCCACTCCAGCCTCAACCAAGAACACTCCTCTCCCTCCCCCATCCCCGGAGCCCTTAAAGGGGTTGACTCTGGCCAAAGTGCCTGTGCCAGCTCCAAGCCTGCCAGCCCAGAGCCAGCAGTCACTGCCCCTGACCCAGTGGCCCCAAAACATGAGCCAGCAAGGCACTGGCAGCCAGCCCTCCACCGCTCCCCAGGAGCAGTTTGCCAGCTCCTAGGAGCCTGCCACGGCCCGGAGCAGGCGGGCGCCTTCCTGGTCCAGGGTGGAGATCGTGGACCCTATTCAGGTTTGGGGGGGCATGCCCCCAACATCCATGATCTCCGCACTAGATGGAGGAACGTGGCCGTTGGATAGCTGCCAGCCTGACCACCAAAGGCTACATGCGAACCCAGGAGCAAGTTTGCATGAAAATCAAGTTGGTCCGGCGAGATCCCCAACCCTGAGCTTCCCCTCCCCCTTCTTCCCCTTGTTTCCCCTTCCGGCTCCCTGCTCCCAGGTTTCCCCCTCCCCTCTCCCACCCTCTCTCTTCTCCTCTCCTGCCTCCTTTCCCCAGTCTCACCAGAGTTTTATTCCCCCCCCCCCGTTTTGTTAAATAAAGAGAGTTTGTGTTCATGAAAATATGTGTCTTTTATTTTACATCAGGAAGGGGGGTTAGGGAGGGGTAAGTGGAAGGACGTGAGGGAGGAATGAGGCACAAGTCCCCAGTGGGGCAGACCAGGGAGGCTCTTAGTGCTCCTCAGGGTGGAAGCTCTCCCGCAGGGCCTCCTAGATACTGACAGCCCCCCGACAGACCTCCTGGATGGCAGCCTGCAGAAAGTGCAGCCAGGCTCGCAGCAACGCGTCTAAGAGAAGCACCAGAGTGCCCAGGGGCAGGTCTGGCTCCATGTTGCAGAGTGCTGTGGTGTCCCGAGTGAGGGCAACCAAAGCACACAGAGACAAAATGCTTTGCTGTCCCTCATCTAGGTAGGCAAGCAAGCAAGGAAAACTGAGAACCGGCTGTCCAGGGGGGTCCCTTTAAGTACAGACCTCAGATAGCCTCAGGCAGCAGCCACACAAAGTAACTCCTGACCTGATGCCCTGCCGGACCTGGTTCCAGCTGGCCTGAAATGCAATTCAGTGTCCATTCAGTCTGGACGTGCTATTTCAAAATAACAAAAAGCTATTTCGAAATGCATTTTGTATGTAGACACGTTATTTCAAAATAAGATATTTCGAAATAACGCTGGAATGTAGATATACCCAGAGGGAATGAAGAGACCAGGACAGTTATTGAATAATCCATCCCCTGACAGCCAGTCTCAGCTTATGGCAGTCAGAGGTTTAGAGACACACAAAGCATGGGGTTCTGTCCTCAACCAATAGCCATCAATGGACTTATCCTCCAGGAACAGATCTAATTCTTTTTTTAGACTACTTATGCTTTTCACCTTCACAACATCCCCTGGCAATGTGTTCTTCTGGCTGATCATGTATTGTCTGAAGAAGTACTTCTTTATGTTAGTATTAACACCTGCTACACCTATGAATTTCATTGGGTGACCTCAGTCTCTAGTGCTGTGTGAAGGAATAACACTTCCTTATTCACTTTCTCCACACCAGTCATGACTGTATAGCCCTCTATCATATTCCCTCTCGGTCATCTCTTTTCTAAAATGAACAGTACCAGTCTTGTTAATCTCTCCTGATCTTTGCCATCTTGGGAAGAGATGGCATCTGAGTTTTCCATATGGCCATGCACCACTTTACTTTAGCATCATTACTCACTGAGTGTACATAGTGCTTTATAGACATACAGGAAGGCAAGGTCTCAGAGAGCCCGTTGCAATCTAAACTAAACAGTAGAGACACTGTGTGAGCCTTTGGCAAGCTCAGCTAAGGGAATTATACACATAAGCAGAGCTGAGGAAGTAGCCAGTATTTCTGCAATTTCAGAATAGCACAAGGATCAAACACTGTCTGCCCTTTGTGCATCCTTACAAGCCAGGTCCAGTTTGTATGAATGTGCATAGAGAGCAGCTTTCAGGCCCTACACTTACAGAGGCTGCAGGTGTTACATCCTGGAAAGAAGTTACTCCTTAGGGACAGAGAGGTCATGGCAGATAATCAGCGGTACATGAGCTCCCGGGGCAATGCAGTGGCGGAGAGCTGGTGTGGTTCTAGGATTTATAAGCAAGGGAGTATTGAAGTAGAGGCAGGATTACTTCTGCATGCAGCATTGGTGAGTGTGTTACTATAGCACGGTGGCCAGGTCTGTAGCTCCCAGTCCAAAAGGGATGTGAATCATTTGGCAATGGTTCAGAAAAGATCAAAAAGACTGATACAGTCTTGGAAGTCTGCCTTGTAGACAAGAGCCTGAACTTGATCTGTTTCATTCAAACTGAATGGGGGGATTGGCTCTCACTCTACAGCATCCACGTGGAGAGAAGCTTTCTGATATCAGAGCCTTTTGCATCAAGCAGAAAAAAGGCACAGCAAGATGCAGGGGCTGAAAGCAGAAGCCAGACATAGTCACCGTAGAACTAAGCTGCAGGTTTTTAACAATGAGAGTGACTAACCACTTGGACAGTTCACCTAGGTTTGTGCCGCATCTCTGTTTCCTGAAGTCTTTAACTCAGGACTCGCTGACTCGCTCACTTTTTTCCTTGTATTCCTTTGGTATATATGGTCATGCCAATTCTCTTCCAGAATATGATCTGAGGAAGTGGGTCTGGCCCACGAAAGCTCATCACCTATTAAACCATCTTGTTAATCTTTAAAGTGCTACATAGATTTTCCTTTTAACTGACTGGAGGCTTTTGCTCAGAAAGAATCTCTGGGCTAGATGCAGGCACCATGGGCTGAAATTCTGGGGTCTGCACCTTGCTGAAGGCCACACTAGTTGAGTACAATCATTCCTTCTGGCTTTAAACTCTAGGAATCAGCAAACAGAGGCCCCAAGAGGTAAAGTGATTTACCAAGAGTGAGCAGGAGAAGCCAGGAATCCTGACTGTCAGTGCCCTGCTCAATGTACTGCACCACATGCCCTCCTTACATGTGTTCACCAAAAGGGAACCTGCCATGGCACATCCATATTATAACCCCCCACACTGGGGGATCTGAGATGCACAATCCATTGTTGCTTTTATTGACAGGATGCAGAGCTGGGCCTTCTGAGTCGCTCTGAAAAATCCGAGAGAAGCAGTGGAGTTCCCCTTTGCTAAGCTCCAGAGTTTCTGGCTCTCTGGTATGTGACTGAAGTCCACAAACCCCCAACGGCATTTGCTCTGGATTCTGCTCTGAGGAGCTATGGCTCCAAAACCCTTCACTGATGCTTTCCCTGGGCTGGAGCCTGCAATCTGAGCAAGGGTTTGCAGTAACATCGCAGAACACAGAATGACCTCTCCCTGCATGATCAGCCACCAGCAACTGCTGAATCTGTACCCAGGTTTCAAAAGTGCCCAACACCCAACCAACGGTACCCTTTGAGAAGCCCCTCTCCCCTCCCCCATGGAGAATACCCCACTTGTGCCCTTCCTCTCCCCAAATGAGAATGCAGGGAGTTGCTGGGAGTTGAAGATCTGGCCCTAAACACACATGAAGGGGCAATCTCCTTGTTAAGGCAAGTGCCTGTTAATTCAACCCACCCATCACATGGGCAAGGGACTAACACTTCCCAGAGAGAGCCACCAGTACTGAAATCAGGCTACCTTTAGCATGGGCCAAGAGAGAAGGCAAAACGCATGTTGCTTCCTAAGGCCCAGAAGGCCTCACAGTTGGTGGAGAAGAGATTAGAGACTGCTGTGTAAAATCAGTCAGGCCCAGCACAGCAAGCAGCCAAAGCCCCAGGCCGGAAGCCAGATCCCAGAACTGCCTCTTGCTGACCTAACCTCCCCTCTTACCTCCTGAGGAAAAAGGTGACCTAGCTGGCTTCTGCACTGGCTGCCTACTGAAAAGAAGTGGGTGACATGTTGCTGCATGAGTGCAGACTCGTCCAGCCAGCCAGAAAAGACTTGTGCAGCATGGCTGCTCGCACACAGCAAATGTAAAACATTTCACACAGCAAGGGGGAGTCCGAGACCAGGTAGCCGCTTTCCTTTTTGCAACACAATTAGAGGAAGAAACCGGACAGCAGCTGCACATCTTTGAGCTGCAAAGACAGGCCTGCCCTTTGCAGGGAGCCCCAATTCTTCAGCTGATCAGAAGAGGCTGTGTTCTGTAACTCCCAAATCTCCTTACGCCATGGGTGGCAGGTATAAGTGGCAAGGGAAGGCCATACCTTCCCAAACTGCCAGGCTGACCCCGTCCACAGCTCAGTGTGGCTCCCCCAATCTCCTGGGACTACCTGGGCTTCAACTCCACTGAGGCTGTTGCCTTACGCTGGGGATGGGGAGCCTGCAGGGGAGTACCTGCCTTAGGGGGAGACTAGAGAAGGCCAGGGATGCCCATGCTACATGGTGGCCACGCCATGGGTTGCAAGTGCTCTGGGGGGGCAGGACCACGGGCCGCTTGTGCTGAGGGGGGTGCAGGCCATGGGTCGCTTGTGCTCCAGGGAGGGCTGCCCTTACAGCAGGGGGAGAGGGGGCTTGGCTCCCATGGTGGCCATGGGTGGCAGGGCGGGGTCTCAGGCAGAAGGAGCAGGACTGGGGGCTTGCCACCAAGATTCACCACCACCCACTCCTGACACAGAAAGCCAAGAGGCCCAGCAATGAGGCTTTGGGGGCCTCAACCAGCCATTATGAGTGAATTGCTCCAGGACTAGCTTCCCTTCTACCAAAAGAGGGAACAAGAAACCAAAGAGGGAGAGACTATGGCTCAGTCCCTGCAGGCACTGTGGGATTCCAAAGAGAGGTCATCTTCTCTGGGCTACCAAACTACAGATAGCCAGTGTGGCCCAGGATGGGAGGGGCAGAGCGTGGTCTAGCACAATGGTCACATATTCATGTTTGCAAGCAAACAGGGAGGTCACTGAAATTAAAATATGATGTGGAAAAAATTCCTTTGGGAGTTCAACTTGTTCCTGCTGCTTCGTTTCAGTGAGACAGTCTGGAGGACACAAGAGTGAGACATGCAGCTGCAAACACCCAAACCAGCTCACTCCCTTAGCTACCATAACACCTTGATTTATTGGTGCAGCAGCAATTCCACCTGAAGAGTTCCTGGAGTGTCTGGCTGGCAAACCACTGCAGGCCCTTCCTGCAATTCACACCCCCCCAGCTCGGAGACCAGGGTGCGTTGCCAGCCAAGGCTCCCCGAGAAAGCCTACCGAAGATGTCACTGCTTTGGTGTAAGCACATAGCTCAGCGCTTAGGGAAACAGCTTGACAAGAGGGGAGCTGGCAGCTTGATTCAAACCATGACATCAAATCCTCAGACTCATCCTTCTGCAGGGGACAGGAGGTTAGAAAAATAACACTCCACCAAAGCCCTGACAGCCCCTCCAGAGGGAATCAACAGGCAAGGAAAATAAAACCCAGCTTCTGTTTCAGCTCCAAGAGCAGAAATCAGCTTGACCTACCGACCCCCCACATTCTCAGGAGGTGGCAGAATTACCGCAGGGAATGCTTCCCGGGGCATAGCTGGGAGCTGGCTCTATAACATCTCTTCCAGCACAGTGCCTTCACTCGAGGCAGTGCATCGCTCTTCACCATCAATGACATTACAAAACTGTGCAGCTGGGAGCTAGCGAGCGCACCAGAACCCCACCATGCAACCACTCCACTGACCAAGACAGTGCGATGGAAGGGGGAAACTGGCTGGCTGGTGATAGAGATCCAGCACTGCAAGGTGGTCCATTCAAGAGAACAAAGGGGAGGAAAGCTCCCACACCTGTAGACGTTGATGGCTGGCTTCCAGCGAGCAATGGCAGACCAATCTCCTCCATGCTTCTGCACTCCTGGGCCGACGGGGTGCGAGACAGGAGTCACTGATTTAGCTGGTACATGGTATGTCTCCCTAACCGCTCGGTACCAAAGGAAAAGGCCATGGTAGAATTATAGATGAGCCTGAGGCTCATAATAGGCTCTGCTCTGATAGGGCTGAGGATGCAGATATTTCCATGTCCTGGTAGTTCCTGAAGACCTGCCTCACTACCCCACAGAACATCACTGACTTTCCCACTAATTGCAGTGAGTGTTGGATCAGATCTGTAATGCCAGGGTGGCTTCAGAAAGGTACACTATGGCTAGCAGTTAGCAAGCCAAAAGCTAACAGGGCATCAGTAATACGCTGAGCATTTGCATAGCTTTCATCTCTAAGCAGCTTCCCAGGCATGAGCTATAGTCAGAGAAGATGGTCAGATTCCTAGGGCAGACAAAGCTCAGGTTCCAAGAAAAGAGTCCTTCTTGAGCAGGCTGTTTAACTCTCTATCAGGCTGCAGAGTGAATGGTGAATTACACTTCTCACCCTACCTCCCAAGGGCATGAGGAGGGTTAGCTGATGGCTGAGCAGAGCTCCAAGGATAGGAACCCCTCTTAAGTGCAGAGTGGTATTACTACGAGTGCCATTACTGATGTTATTTAACACTAGTCCACTTTCCACATGACTGAAGTGTTTCTGCTGGAGACAGATGTGACTGACATGACCAATGTAGCAGATATTACAGCAATAAAAGGACTATGTTCTCCAAAGATCAAAACACGGTTTAAGCAAACAAATGGCAGCTGTCTAAAGAGCAACTGTGTCTGCTACATACTAGCAGCAGCAGATGAAAACCATAAACAGCTACTGAATTAATGCATGGGATTCTGTAAAGAGGAGTTTCCTCATATACTAGAGGAATATAAGAGTCTCGCTTGTTGTGTGTGGTGTTGTCACTTCCTATTTTGGGGAGCCAAGACCGCATAAAAAGCCTCATTTTCAGAGGAAGAACTGTACCTGGCAAAGACAGAAGCAGTGGAAGCTAATAAAGTAACTTTTTTTTTCTACAGTAACTTGGGGACAGATCCTCAGCTGGTGACATCGATAAATGTACATCAGCTGAGAGGCTGCCTGACGAAGGTTTGGCTCTTTTATGTTTGCAAATGGTGATACTGATGACATTGCGCACACCATTGGACTAACAAAATACAAGTACTAGTGTTACTAATAAACCAGAGTAAAACAAACAGACTTAAAAACATTCATTTCTTGGTGCTATGTAGAGCTTCCTCTCAGTAAAAAGTAACAAGTGGAGATTCCTACTTTCTCTGCTGATGTCTCTGGAGAAGCAGATGCCAGAAAAATTGAGGCCTGAAGGGTACCTCCATTTTCAGGTGGTCACCATTTTTTAAACACTTTAGAAACCTCTAGTACTTTTTTTGGCTAGAAAATGATTATTTGGTTTTAAACCACTGCAGAAGTACTAGATGGCCCCTGCTCCGTTACACACTAAGTGACAATGTCTCCATATCTAGTTTTCCTGAGCACCACAATCCAAACCTAATTCAAACCATACAGGGAGCCCTGAATTGACTCGACTCTTTCATGGCTTATAAAATGAAACAAATTGGCTTTGCCAGCATATCTCGCAATCTAAGCTATGCCTGTAAAGTTGATTTGTCCTCTTGGATCTATGCTGTATTAGGTGACTTGAACGAGTCTTTGTTCTAAAGTTCCTCCATCAGACCAGACTATCTGCAGTGAGCTGTGTCGAACTAGAAAACTGTCGGCTATGCTGATATACAGAGCTTGGTGGAGCTCCAACACTTTGGCTTGTGACTGCAAGTCTCAGCAGGACCCAAAGCCAAAATGCAAGGAAGTCCTTTCCTGCAAAGCCACCCCTTCTCCAACAACATAAAGGAACAGCCTTTGGGTATATTACACCCTGGATGTAAGACACCATAGGAACATTTGGAAATACTCAGGTATTTCTAAACAGGCAAGGAATATATAATACTGGCTGGACCCAACCCGCTCCTCACATCCAGGGACCTTGAATCTGCACAGAACAGCAGCTCCTGGGAAACAGAAAAATGACCCACCTCAATCATTACCAAGGACCGAACCCCCAGGCCCTGAGAGCTAAGATCATAGGCTGTGCAGCTTGACCTAATGGAGCAAGTCCCCCAACTAACAACAGCAGGAAAGCCTTATCCTCTATGGCTCGGACACCATATGGGACACACAACTAAATAGTGGGTTATACCTTTGCCTGAGGGAAACTGACCAGTTTACTGAAGCACCACCAAGGCACTTCAAAAAGCCAGGGAGACTCTGCAAAGAGAAAGAGATAAGAGAAACACATGCAGTGTGAACACCTACTCTCCTGCCTGTTCATGTGAAATGCTCACAACACAACTCAGATTCACAGGGAAACATCCCTGATGCCAAGTTTGTTACACATTCAAAACTGATTAACCCTGAGAGTCCTTCCCAGCTCAGATGACCGGGGACCCAGTTATGAACAAACCAAGGCTGAAACTCAAATGGCTGCAAGGACCAAAGTCAATTAAAACAACCCACAAATCCCCGTGATGCTCCCCCACCACCGTTCACCATTGCAGCTCTCAGAGTGGCAGGTTCATGCCACTGCTGAACAATACCCTGCCCAAGGATCTTTGCCTATGGGCCAGGTTCAACAATAGAGGCAGTTGAGCTAGCTCTGAAGCTCAAGCATGGTGCTTTAGGGGCAGTTTTAAGCTTCACTGTGGGATTTCAAACCATCTTTGGAAAGTTTGTCATCTCCCCCCAAGTCTCTCTTTCGTGTGAGGATATGAATGTCTCTCCACTGACAGGTAAGCCTCATCTAGAGTTTCCCCAGACAATGCTCTCTTTGGGGATCCTCTGAAACCGATTAGGCTTTGCCCAGCAAATTGACACCTGGGGGTTAAAGCAAAGAAAAAACAACCCTCTGTGAAAAAAAGTGGCTACAAGCAGCAGACATTTGGTATTTCTCAAAGGCAGGATCTGCAGCCTTTAGATCCCAGCTGGTTTGACTTACAAATAACAAACACAATCCTGTTCCTTGTGCTTGTCTTTTCTCTGTAAACACTGAGCTGGATACCTACTGAGACAGGTTCAAATTACCTTCTCAGTGCAGGTCCAGGGACCAGTCACAGAGGGCTGGAGAGACTCTCCTTGCCACAGAGGCCTGTAAAAATTCACAAGTAAGCAGGATGGGTGGAAGAGCTCACAAGAGAGGGGAAGGTTTCTGGTAGCTCTAGAGGAAAGCAGTTCCACTAAATAGCCACATGTGGGCTAGCCCTTCCCAGTCAAACTCGGAACTCCATCAGGCACTCAAACAGCTTTACAAAAATCTTCAAAACAACTTATTATTCTGGTTCTTCCTTTGGCTTCGGGGCCCTTCCTTGTGGGGTTGTACCTGACACATGGCAAACTGCTATAGAATCATAGAATACTAGGACTGGAAGGGACCTCGAGAGGTCATCGAGTCCAGTCCCCTGCCCTCATGGCAGGACCAAATACTGTCTAGACCATCCCTGATAGACATTTATCTAACCTACTCTTAAATATCTCCAGAGATGGAGATTCCACAACCTCCCTGGGCAATTTATTCCAGTGTTTGACTACCCTGACAGTTAGGAACTTTTTCCTAATGTCCAACCTAAACCTCCCTTGTTGCAGTTTAAGCCCATTGCTTCTTGTTCTATCCTCAGAGGCCAAGATGAACAAGTTTTCTCCCTCCTCCTTATGGCACCCTTTTAGATACCTGAAAACTGCTATCATGTCCCCCCTCAATCTTCTCTTTTCTAAACTAAACAAACCCAATTCTTCATAGGTCATGTTCTCGAGACCTTTAATCATTCTTGTTGCTCTTCTCTGGACCCTCTCCAATTTCTCCACATCCTTCTTGAAATGCGGTGCCCAGAACTGGACACAATACTCCAACTGAGGCCTAACTAGTGCAGAGTAGAGCGGAAGAATGACTTCTCGTGTCTTGCTCACAACACTCCTGTTAATGCATCCCAGAATCATGTTTGCTTTTTTTGCAACAGCATCACACTGCTGACTCATATTCAGCTTGTGGTCCACTATGACCCCTAGATCCCGTTCTGCTATGCCTGGCCATGCTGGTATAACGAGCAAACAGGAGGCAGCACTACTTGCATGAGACACTAAAGCACAGTCTATTCCCTCCTCATTCATTCCTAATACAGAAACAATTGTTTGTTTTATTTCATCATGTATTTGCTTAGATGTATATAAACAGACATAAAAGAGTCATTACAACAAACTAATGGGTCTCTTTGTAAATTATTCCTCTCAATACAACAGTGTATAATTTAACAAAATATTTACCAGTTTAAAAAATCTCTCAGCTGTACGTGACTGACCCTGCAGTAGAAGTGAATGCCCATTCCTTTCTGCATCCACATGGGATCTGTAACAGGGACTGGCTTTCTCTGGCTCTCCTTCTGCATTTTTAAAATTACAACCATAAAGAAATGCAGTGGTTTTTGCTCATAATTTTGAACAGCCAGGCAGGACTGTCAGGCCCCTGTGAGGTCGTGTCTGTTATTGAGCAGTGGGCTGCATCCTAGAGGGATGTTGGCTGGCTTGATGCATGGAATGGAATCGTAGTTCAGTATCTTTAACAGAGTAAGTTATTGCCCTTCTTACAATTCCATGCACGCATGCTGTATAATTTTAACAGGCTTATTCCTATTCACCATCTATGAACAGGAATAAGCCTGTTAAAATTATGAACTACTTATGCACTGAATCATAAAATGCTATAATGCAATAAGTAGGTCTTCAGAAAGAGACCTATTAGGGGGTTTACTTTTCCACGCAGTGAAACCAAGCCTCCATGTAAAACCAGGAGGGTTCTCAGTAGTTAATGTGTTTGTTGTCTTTTATATTCCAACAATGTAACAGCAATCAACAGGAACATCCACTAAGGACCGCTTGCTTCTTTTTCTGACTTACTCAAGGTTTGGACTGAGCAATGGAAAAACATATTCTAACATAGTATCTTTGTGAGGTCTACATTTCAAAATGCCTATGTCTCCATCTCTGACTTGGTGATCTAGGCTTGGACCTGCCTGAGGATAAACTAGGCTACATGATTAATTTCTACTGGTCAAGATAGGAATGATGTTTTATTTTTCAACTTGTGCTTTTATTGCCTTATCCAAAACTCACTGAAGTCAAGAGAAGTCTTGCCATTAGATCCTGAAAGAAAATAAAACAAAATAAAAAGAAAATGTTCCAGTTTGGTAAAAAGAAGGAACATATTTGTTTTTAATTCTGCTAATTATCTCATTCATCCTGAGAGCTGACAGGATATTGGACCGAAATGCTGGCATATTTACATAATTACAACTGGAGAGAGTCATCTCCTAAATAGTGGCAATTATATTCCACTTTGAGAGACTCAGAGTTTACTACAAAGGCCAACAGGATCTTAGACACCCTGAAAACATACTTTTTATGTTTTTATAAACTCTAGTAAAATTGTAATTGGATTAAACTTTGCATTCAAAAGCACATTCTTTGAGAATATTTTATATGCACATAAAACATCTGAGAAAATGTTAACATTATGGTCTTAACCGTTTGCACATTGGAACCAGTTAAATGTTAGGAAAATGCAGTCCATCTGGTACAGTATTTTAAACTGACTATTTTTTTGAGCACATTTCCTCCGGGAGCTGGATAGTCAGGTATGTATGTGCCGGGCTAAGACGGATCTCTCGGGTAACACAGGCTGAGACATTAATATCATTACTAACAGCAATTATAATTAGAATTTATTATTGTTTTACTCTAGTGCCTTAGGGACCCAGCTGAAGCCCAGAGCCCTATTCAGTGGCATTCTGCACAACTGGGGAACAAACAGCCCTTGCCTCACAGAGCTGACAATACAGGCTAGCGATGGGGTTGAGAATACAAGCCAATTATGAAATGCGTGTTTTGCAGACCTACTAGCCACTGAGGCTTGTCAGCTGCACAGCTAGAATTCTTCTCTTTTCTCTCTCTGATATTTCAGCCTGGGCAGGTTCCTCACAGTTAACTGTGGACAGCAGGGCAAGGTGGTCCTTTGGCCTCAAGAGCACAATATGCAATAGCTAGTAAGAGGCAATGGTAACTCTGAAGCCCTCCGCTTCAGTCTTCCCCCAGAGCCTCTCCATGTGACTCTAGGTTTCCTATAGTCTGTAAGGGGCTTGTTTGTTCAAGCAAACCCATTAGGTGTTTATTAGCCTTCATTATGGAGTGCTAGAGGGCTAATTAGTTCAGGCTGTTCCTGCAGGGGGCTGGAGGAGGAAGCAATAGCAGGAGCAGCTGATATTCAGGTTCCCAGGGCAACCCCATTGCTTAGCCTGCTTTTTTGTTTTTATCTGTTAGCTAAGCAAATTAGAACTGTCATTATCACATTTGCCAACTGCTTAGCACAGAGAGAAGGTATGAGGGAGCGGGGGCCAGAGGGTGCGCACGGGTTCTGTACAGGGCTGCACTGGGAAACAGCTTCCACACCACAGTGCTAGTGCACTGAAAGGCTAAACATGCCAACAGCTCTCCCACGTGCCCCCACCTCACACTAGAATGAATTGACAAACAGGGCAGCCAACCAGGGGTCATCTGGCTGCCTTGGGAAATGAACATTTGCTAGCAATCAGATGCTGGTTTTGACCTACTAAGACCTAAATAGTCTGGTACCTGCCTATGAAAGGAGAAGGGGCTCTCCCTGGGCTGTAGCCCCTTGGATATAAAGGAGAGGGGCAGCTGCCAGGGTGCTTTCCTACCATGGCCTCCCTCTCTCCCCAGGTCTGCAACAGACCAACTTTGTCAGCCTTCCTGACATGCTGCAAGGTCCATCTTCTCTCCATGGCTCATCACAAGGAAACAGGGCTGAAGGCGGGATGCCAGAGGAAGAGGGGTTATGTAGGACTGGAGACCAATGAATTCAAATTATATTGCTGTCGGTGGTGTGTATCAAGTAGGGATGTTAGAGCGTAAAGGTGTGTCTAGACTACAGTGTTTTTTCGAAAAAAGTCGCCTTTTTTCGAAAAAACTTCCCCTGCATTTAGACGGCTGCCGCGTTCTTTCAAAAGTAAATCAAAAGAACGCGGCAGGTTTTTTGACCATGGAAAACCACGTTTTATGAGGAAGAATGCCTTTTTTCGAAAGTGCTCTTTCGAAAAAAGGCGCTATGTAATGCAAACTGTACAGCACCCAGCACCTTCAGAGCCAATTCATCACTACAGCTCTTCAGCACTACAGTAATACAAATAAATAATAACAACTCTCACAGTTCAAAATTTGCAAATTATTCTGAATCAGAATTTGTCTAACTTCAGCTTCCAGCCACTGGATCTTATTCTGCCATTTTCTACTACATTAAAGAGGCCTCTATTATCAAGAATCTTCTCCCCTTAGAGACATCTCAGAAGGTAGCTATGTTAGTCTGTATCTGAAAAACAACAAGGAGTCCTGTGGCACCTTAAAGACTAACAAATTTATTTGGGCATAAACTTTCATGGGTAAAACCCACTTCATCGGTTATATCTGACAAAGCTGTTTTTACCCACAAAAGCTTATGCCCAAATAAATCTTAGTCTTTAAGGTGTCACAGGACTCGTTGTTTTTTCCCTGAGAGAGACACTTAGGCTATGTCTACATTCGCGGCTTCTTGCGCAAGTACGGCCGTTCTTGCGCAAGAATCTGCAGAGTGTCCACACTGTCCGCCCTCTCTTGCGCAAGGAAATTTACAGTACAGCGTGGTAAGAGAGGGCTCCTCGCGCAAGACCTACGCTCTTTTTTAGCAGGTGTAAGCCCTCTTGCGCAGGAGCTCTTGCACAAGAGGGCAGTGTGGACGCTCGGCAGGGATTTCTTGCGCAAGAAAGCCCTGTGGCTAAAATGGCCATCAGAGCTTTCTTGCGCAAGAGAGCGTCCACACTGCCATGGGCGCTCTTGCGCAAAAGCACAGCGCGCACATGGCAGTGTGGACGTTTTCTTGCACAAGAACACAAGAAGCCGCCAGCGTAGACATAGCCTTAGAGACCATGAGAAAGGGCCTCCTGTGGCCTCATCAATGAAAAATCAATAAATAATATATTGATACCTGTAGGCTGCCCTGCCATGTATTATAAGCAGATAAGCTTTTCCCGGTCCCCAGTTAAACGTTAAAAGATGAGCCTATGACACTAGTCAAAGGAAATAAAATACCTCAACACTGATTTACCAGGATAATGTGTCTGTATTCCTCTCTCACTTAAAGAGTCCGGAATCCATAATTGTTTCCCTCCAGGTGTTCTATGCCATGCTCTGAGCCAGCTGGTGCTGGCCACTGCTGGAGACAGAAGCCTGGGCTGAAGGTGCTACGTAGAGTTGGCAGTTTTGGTTGGAGGTATTCCTAGAGGTTTCATCACACAAGGCAATCTTTAATTCCTTGAGGCTCCAGGGTTGGCAGCCCTAGTGCCATGGTGTCAGCTGGAATGGCAATTCTTGGGGTGCTGCAGAATCTCTGGAAGGGTTATTCTCAGCCTCCTAAACACAAAACATGAAGTGACAGATCTAGTCTGACATGGCAAGAGAGGCAGCACCACAAAGACTTCTCTGGCTGCTTGTACAAAGATTGGTATTTAGCCTCTTCTTGCTAGTCTCCATCTTCTGCAATGCCTATGCGGGAGCTGGGGAAGAGAAGGTTCCCTCTGCCAGTTGATGCTGTTTACCTAGGGGAAGCCCTGCCGTTTTACTGCTTTCACTAATGTTGAAGCCAACAGGCTGATTTGGTTCCAAATCCTTTGTTATTCCTAAATTTGTACACCATTCTCACTGACAGCAGCGGCAGGGCCACTCCGGGAATGAAGCTTGCTAAGCGACTTGTGCTCCTGATATGGGTTCTGCAGCAATGTGGCAAATGGTGGTTCCATTGTGCATGGACACTGAGGGGTTATTTAGGACCCAAAGAACTTTCCCTGTTACCAAGGGCAGCACAGTGACTCAGGACTAACTGAGCTGGTGAAAGTGAACTTCCCTCCGGCCCTGAAAGTGGTCCCTCTGGGTCAGGATTGAGTCACTTTGGTGGGGCAGGACCAAGGGAAGCTTGCCCCCACTGGAGCCCATGCTGTACCAGTCTGGGTTGAAAAAATCTGATCTTCATTTTTTTCCACAAACACTAAATTCATCTCAGCCACAAAAGATCCTCTTATGGCAGAAGGACAATTCTGCATCAAGTTTCAATGTGATGCAACTATAACAGCCCAGCTAGAAATCCTTGGCTGTCTAATGGGAATGCTAACATACCGTTGATATATCCCTGTCAGCTACTCCTACAGTACAGCTGTGTCTTCACCTGCTCTCACCCAGCAATGACCTCTGAGAAAGTATTGCAACAATACGTAATCTCTCTTAGGCAAGAACTCTCTTTTCTGTGTGGTTTTGTTTTAATGAATCGTGTACCTTTTGAAACCTCAGAACCCTAATGCTCTACTTTTAGCACTCCACGCTTGCTGTCTTTGGGACTGGAAATCAAACAAGCCCATGAACTAGGTGATGCAGCAGGACATAGATTGCTACGAATAGCCAGCCCAGTGGTAATGCACATGCAACGTGGACAAGAAATATTACTGCTGCAAGGACCTATGATTCATGAAGACATAAGAACCCAGAGGCTGGTTCTCCATCCCACTCAAGCTCCATTCAGTATAGGAATAAGGGAAGGTGACTTCATTTCTCTCTATACAGTAATTCCTCATTTAACACGTGCCCGCTTAACACGTTTTTGCGATAGCACGATTTTTTTTTAGGGAACATTTTTTTAATTATACAACCGTCCCCGGAATAACACCATTTCCCCAGCTGGCCCATTGCCGGCAGCTGCGCAGGGCTTCCCCTGCCTCCCTGCAAAGCAGTGGAGGGTTCGCCACTTGCCGCGCCGTTCCCCGCTGACTCCCCCTCACTGGACACCTTGCCCCCTCTCCTCCGCCCCCGCTTGCAAGCCGGCAGCTGGATTTCCCCAGCCGGCCCATCGCTGGCGGCCGCACGGGGCTTCCCCCACCTCCCTGCAAAGCAGCGGAGGGTTCGCCACTCGCCGCGCCATTCCCTGGCAACCCCCCCTCACCGGACGCAGTGCGGGTCCCGGCAGACCTGCCACAGGGGCATACTCCCAACCCAAACCCTCTCCCCTCTACTCCCCTTCCCCAGAGCCAAACACTTCCCGTCCCTGCTGTAACCCAGTCCCCTTTCTCCCCCAACCTTATGTCCCAGTCCCAAAAGACACCACCACTTGAAACGCAACCCCCACCTTTTCCATTATTTTCAATGGGAAAATTGACCCTGCATAACACGTTTTCACTTAACACGATAATTTTCTGAAACATATCTATAGTGTTAAATGAGGAATTACTGTACTGCAGGGCTACCTAGTCCTTCCTGTAAAGAAGAGCAGTACTCCAAGAACACAACAGACTAATAAACCAGGGTTAAGCATGAAGAGAAAAAGACCTTTTAAAATGTGTCTTGTACTTCTTTTCCAAGCATGTACACAAATTCATGCGCGCACACACATGCAGGCATGCTCTGTCTGATAGCTTGGCTAGATTATAAGAAACTCAGGTGATTTATTTGTCTGCAAAACATCTAGCTCACTTTTGAGTGCTATCAAAGCTCTCATAAAACAATGTTTGTTTTGTTTTTTGTAGTGATGTGGTGTACAGCTTTACAGAAAAGAGGTGAAAAACCAGTGGAACAATGCAACAACTAGCTGTCATACCAAACTGTGATTGGTGATTAGATTAACAATAATGATTGCTTGGGGGGCCCCACTTGATTATTCCCACTCCATCTAACTGTGAAAAAAACCCAGTGATTTCCACTTAAAAGCCACTGTGTGTGATCTTTAGGCTGGTGATTCTGATCTGAAGCTGTAACTTCTCCAACAGTCCCTTGCCACAGTCACACAAGGGCTTTGAAGAAGGACTTCCTGGAGAGCTGGTCATTGTGCATTAGCATTTTATAATTACCATACAGAAAGATTTGTTGCAGTTAGAACTTTGCCCTACAATTTCATTTCCACTGTCTCCTTTGTGTGATACCCCATGTGCCTTGGAGGACTGGCTGGCTAACAGGAAGGGAATGACTTTATCTTGCCTTATTTTGCAGCCAGCCAGAACTTGGATCCATGTATCAATGGATCTGTGTTCTTTCTTCCTTTAATCCGAGTCTGCAACTCCTGGGACCTCCCAGGAAAATTCCTTATAACAGGCTAAGCCACACATCTCTAAGGGTATGTCTACACAGCAGTGTTATTTTGGAATAACTGACGTTATCCCGAAATAACATAGTCCGCAATTACATTACAAGCAGTTATTTTGACATAATGTCAAAATAATGTCAAGCTGGAGGACTTCTTACTCCAACTCCTGTGACCTTCATTTTACAAGGAGTAAAGGAAGTCAGAGAAAGAGTGCTCTTCCTCAGACTTCCTGCTGCATAGACAGCACCAAAAGTCGAAATAAGCTATTTCGTAGCTGACGTAGCTTAAATTGCATAGCTTATTTCAGCTTTAGCCCTGCTGTATAGACATGCCCTAATGTAATGGTGCAGTTCTAAAGCATCCAACACTCTACCATGTGGGTGTCAAGATCACCTGATATTTCCAGTACAAACCTCTGATTTTTATTTTATTTTGTTTACCAGCTCCTGGGCACACTTCTTGTGTTACTGCTCAGTCCATCATCAAAAAGAAGTTCTCCAAAGCCAAAGTGTTCAGTGACCCTGTTAAAATTTTCCATCACCTTCTCGGACACTGGCAATACCCCACAGCTGAAGTGAACTGACTGAAAACTACTTACAAAAGAGCAGCATCTTCACCAAACTGTAAATGTGACAGACTGTGGACAACACATTAGAACAGGGTCACTGAGACACACAGGCTAGCAGAGGCTAAAGGGGATTGGAAAGTTTTCACAAAACACATTTTAATAGTGTAAGTTCTCAGACACATAGGAACAAACCCTCGGCTAGTGGAGATGCACAGAATGCCACTGAAATTGATGGAGGGGGTGCAGCTATCAATCTACCTACTTTACAGTTACAATAAAAAAACCAACAACAGCCTTGCCTATCCTTATTAAAATAGTTCCTTGGCCACGAACAGATGAAAGCAACAAAAGGAAGCTCTGCTTCTCAGAGAAATCCACTCGAAAAAGCTTGCTCAAATGTAAGACCCTCTATCTCTTTATAAAACTTGTTTTTGTGATCGTTGTGTGATTTCTCTTCAACAGCCCAGTGCTGATCCTTTTGCAGTCCCTGGGAAAACATTTGTTAATAGTTGCAGTTGTTACACATCAGGCACTTCAGAGGCATAAACAGCTGTTTTCCTGCCTCTGTTTCTTTGCTTCCTTTTTCCTCTTCATCATCACAAGAGGCAGACAGCAGCAGGGAAAGTTCTTCCTATTATCGTCACTAATGGGGCCTTCATAGACTTTGCCCAGAGTGGAAAAGCATCGCTAGAAGATATAATGGAACCAAGGAGAGGAAGGTTTCAGTGGAGTTTCCAGGCCTTCCGTATCACCAACATTTTCAATGGTGAGACAGATGCTTGCAAACCAGTGTCCAGTTGGATACTGCATCCTGGGGAGGAGGCACTAACATAATGTGACTGATCAACTGGACAGACTTAGAATCATAGAATATTAGAACTGGAAGGGACTTTGAGAAGTCATCAAGTCCAGTCTCCTGCACTCACGGCAGGACTAAGCACCATCTAGATCATCCCTGATAGGTATCTGTCCAGACTGCTCTTAAATATCTCCAATGATGGAGATTTCACAACCTCCCAAGGCAATTTATTCTAGTGCTTAACTACCTTGACAGTTAGGAAGTTTTTCCAAATGTCCAACCTAAACCTCTCTTGCTACAATTTAAGCCCATTGCTTCTTGTCCTATCCTCAGAGGGTAAGGAGAATAATTTTTCTCCCTCCTCCTTATAACACCCTTTTAGGTACTTGAAAGCTGCTATGATGTCCCCTCTCAATCTTCTCTTTTCCAAACTAAACAAATCCAGTTATTTCAGTCTTTCCACATAGGTCATGTTTTCTCGACCTTTTATCATTTTTGTTATTCTTTTCTGGACCTTCTCCAATTTCTACACATCTTTCCTGAAACTTGGTGCCCAGAACTGGAAACAATACTCCAATTAAGGCTTAATCAATGCAGAGTAGAGGGCAAATTACTTCTCGTGTCTTGCTTACAATACTCCTGGCTAATACATTCCAGAATATTTGCTTTTTTGCCAGTGTAATACTGTTGACTTATATTTATCTTGTGATCCACTATGATCCTTAGATCGTTTTCTGTAGTACCACTTCCTAGACAGTCACTTTCCATTTTGTATATGTGAAACTGATTGTTCCCTCCTAAGTGGAATATATAGCATTTGTCCTTATTGAACTTCATCCTATTTACCTCAGACCATTTCTCCAGTGTGTCCAGATCATTTTGAATTATGACTCTATCCTCCAATGCACTTGTAACTCCTTCCAGTTTGGTATCATCCGCAAATTTTAAAAGCATGCTTTCTATGCCATTATCTAAATTGTTGATGAAGATATTGAACAGAACTGGTCCCAAAACTGACCCCTGTGGAACCCCAATTGTTATATCCTTCCAGCATGACTGTGAACCATTGATAACTACTCTCTTAGGGTATGTCTACACTTGCACCCTAGTTCGAACTAAGGATGCAAATGTAGGCGACTGAAATTGCTAATGAAGTGGGGATTTAAATATCCCGCGCTTCATTAGCATGATCTTGCCGGCATGTTACTCCTCATTTTTTGAGGAGTAATGTTAGTTCGAACCAAGGGGTTTGGTTCGAACTAACACATCCCGGCACGCACTTTCACTTTCGACACAGCTGTTCAGAGGAGTAATGAGCCGGCGAGATCATGCTAATGAAGCACGGGATATTTAAATCCCTGCTTCATTAGCAATTTCGGTCTCCTACATTTGCATCCCTAGTTTGAACTAGGGTGCAAGTGTAGACGTACCCTTAGAATGGTTATCCAATCAGTTACACACCCACCTTCTAGTAGTGCCATTTACACTGTATTTCCCTTGTTTATTGATAAGGAGGTCATGCGAGACTGTATCAAATGCTTTACTAAAGTCTAGGTACACCTAGGGATGTAATAGTGTAGTCGATTAACCGATTAACTGATAAGCAAACGCTTATAGGTTAATGCTATAGACTACACGCATTCCACCCCACCTTGCCAGTAAATTTTTGGCAAGCTAGCCAGCAGCTTAGCTCAGTCCTGGCTTGTGCCAGGTCCAGGACCTAGTCCCTCTGTGGCTCTGCATTTAAAGTGTATTAGGAGCCAGGCAGGCAGGCAGCTCGGCTCACTTCTGGCTCATGCCAGAACGGTACCAGAGGCAGCAGCGCGGGGCAACAGGCAGCCAATCCGCAAGAGGAGCTGGTTTTTAAACTGGCTCCCCTCATGGACCAGCTTCCGCCTGGCACCCCGCATAGGGTTGCCAGGTGTCCGGTTTTGAACCAGACAGTCCAGTATTTGAGCTTTCTTTTCAGGAAACAAATTGAGAAAATAGAAATGTCCAGTATTTTCTAAATAAGATGTAATGTAGATTGTGATGTAATGTCAAGTGTGTCCGGTATTTTTCTTGAAACCATTTGGCAACCCTAACCCCGCGATGCTGCCTCTGATACAGAGGCAGCAGCACAGAGTGGCAGGGGGCTCCTTGGGAGTGGGGCCAGAGCACACTGGCTGCCAGCCCCACCCCTGGGGACTATAGGATAGTCAAGTAACCGATAAGAATTCATGAAGTTACTCAACTATTCAATTAACCGATATTTAACATCCCTAGGTACACCACATCTACCAATTTCCCCTTATCCACAAGGCTTGTAATCTTATCAAAAAAGTGATCAGGTTGGTTTGACATGATTTGTTGTTGACAAATCCATGCTGACTGTTGCTTATCATTTTATTATCTTTCAGATGTTTGCAGATGGATCACTTAATTATTTGCTCCATTATCTTTCCTGGAACAGAAATTAAACTGTTTGGTCTGTGGTTTCCTGAGTTGTCCTTATTTCCCTTTTTATATTCCAGTCTTCTGGAACCTCTTTGGTCTTCCATGACTTTTCAAAGATGACTAGGGCTTGACAAACGGCGGCAAAATCTGCTCGCCAGCCCCGCACTGCACATGCGCAAAGACCCACATTGCGCATGCGCGCGCCGCCGGTGAATGGGGCGACCAGCTAATATCTACTCGCCACGGGCGAGTAGATTCAATGATATGTCGAGCCCTGATGATGACTAATGGCTCAGATACCTTCTCAATCAGCTCCTTGAGTATTCTATGATGCATTTCATCAGGCACTTGTGACTTGAAGACTTCTAACTTTTCTAAGTAATTTTTAACTTGTTCTTTTCCTATTTTAAGTTCTGAACCTACCCAATTTTCACTGGCATTTTGCTATGTTAGGTGCCAATCGCCACCAAATTTTTTGATGAAAACCGACAAAAAGAAGTTGTAAGCATCTCTGCCATTTCCACATTTTCTCTTATTGTTTTTCCCTCTTCACTGAGCAATGGACCTACCTTGTCCTTCATATTCCTCTTGCTACTAATACATCTGTAGTGTTTTCTTGTTACCCTTTATATCTCTAGCTAGATTGAGCTTGTTTTGTACCTTTGTCTTTCTAATTTTGCCTCTACATACTTGTGTTATTTGTTTATATTCATGCTTTGTACTTTGATCTAGTTTCTACATTTTATAGAACTTTTTTTATATTTTTAGATCACTTGGTGATTCTCTACCTGCAACATTCAGGGTTTGCTCTTCAATGATCAGAGGATTCAAGCCAAAGCTTTTCCTCTGGCAACGTCCTCACGAAAGCAAGATCTCTATGGACTGGAGTGCCTTTAAAGAGCTCCCTCAGCAAACCACTGTACTCGCCATTTGACTTCTTATAGTAGTTGCAGGAACCAATTCCAAGTTCCCCTTGTTAATAAAATGACTGGCTATATCTATCCAGGTATTTCGAATGCCCTCACAATGGTGATAACTAAGTACCCGTTCTCGCTGCATGGCTGCCTACATTACCCATTGTATCCAAACCATGCAGCACTATCTATGTTCAGCATCCTTAGTAGATTACATGGTGTGTTTGAGAGGCTTACCTATTATGCTGTATGACATCTCCTACATGCTTCCCCTTAGTACGGCCTACGCAGAGACATTCGGAGAGACACAATAAAGCCTCCTCACTTCCACATTCTGCGATATTCTCTGTCCACAGCATACTGAAGCAGGACACTCTCTACTGAGAAACCAATGTGCACCTCCTGTCACAGGTGACCAGTGAGAGCACCAAGCTAGGCCTCTTTACTCACCATAATCACTTTTTTGTCTATTCAGCACGTGACAGAGCCCAGGCAGGCAGAGGACTTTGGGCCACACAGCCAGGAGTAGTAGCTGGCTAGGCACAGCCACGTATTTCCCAGGGGTCCAAGCTCCATAACAGGCTGGGCAGAAACTGTGACAGAACAGACTGTGGTTATGGCATCCCTCCAGAAGCCAGAGACAAGCATTTGGACTTGATAGTGCCCTGTAGACATTCTCCGAGCAGACAGCGTATACACACTAAAGGAGCATGTGGGTCACATTTCTGTCCCTTCACAGCAGTGATACTGCATATTGAGAGGAGACCTGGGGCACAGGGAGACAATGCTACACTGCCACAGCTGGTGGTGTACTTAGCTTAGAGCTTACAGGTAGCTTTCCAGGGCTACCAATCCAGCACCTCTCCCTAGCCCAGCATCCCTTTAGAACATGGGTAAGCAATTAAATTTTAAAGAGAATCCACTGCCTTGGTCTGAAAAGAGCACATTTACATTCTCTAAAGGGAAAAAAACGAGTAATGCAGGCAAATGTGCGACAACACATTCTGATCTTTTCTTTTTTATCCTAACACTTGCTAGTGATTTGTGCATAACTATCTGTGTCCAGCATGGCTCTGACCCTCTCAGATCATTTGTACGAACGTGTCTGTGGCTTGGTTTATTACCTTCATAAAGCAAGTACTAAGTTGACTGGATGCGCTTACAATTCATCCTAAACCATAAAAACGCAGAAGAGTATCTTCAGCAGAGGAATAAAGCCTAACCGCATCTAGACTGCGGTTTCAATTTCGAAATAGCACTTTTTCAAAAGAGCACCATTACATGATTATGCAAATGAAGCGTGGGATATTTAAATCCCAGCATTTGCACTTTCGAAGTGCTTCATTTACATCCCTCTGCCGACAGAGAGATGTAGTCTAGATGTAGCCTTAGATACTGTCTCTTTTTCTAACATGCCGGAGGTGGGCAGGCCCAGGAAACAATACACAGTCTCAATAAGTAAAGCCAGGTTACCCAGCCAGGAGCATTTTCTATCCATCAACATAAATTAGACACCACACACTTTACTGCCAACATCTGGAATTCAAATGCCCTCAAAATAGATAAGCATCTGGATTGAATTCTCCTTCTATTTTTACAGAGCCTTCTTATTTAATAAATAATAATGGTTTATTACTTCACTTTAAAATTTCATAATTCTTTTCTCTGCAAGAATGAAAAAGATTTGTTGGGGGAAAATAAGCGTATTTTAACAAAACGATGCCAAGAACTAATAAAAAAGGGAAATTTCCTTAATGAAGATGGGTTGAGTCACTTTTGCATTTTATGGCACTTAGGTTTGATCATTTATGTTTGTGATGTGCCAAACAAGTGCAGCAAAAATTTGTAAAGAAACCTCATCTTAAATCCATTCAGAACAGCAGAAAGTACCCCACACTTCAATAATCTAGGCCTGATCAAATATGGGAGCTACACAGCTGAGTGGCCTAAGGATATTGCTCTCTCACACACAGATACACTCTCCAGCTCATCATCTCATGAAGTGAGTTTTGCCCACAATAGCTCACGTCACTATATATTTTTGTTAGTCTCTAAGGTGCCATAGGTGACTACTCATTGTTTTTAAAGCTACACCCAAAGTTATTGACATGCGACTACTGAAATTTTATATTTTATTTACTGTTGTGATTTTTAATACATTCAGATTTGTAGTTTTGTTGCCATGGTTACCAGAGATTTGCCAAACACTTCCAAATTAATTTGGACAGTAACAATTTTGAGGGTAATGCTCACATTGTATTAACTATTAAAAAAATAATTCCTTTCTCCCATGTTTTGTCCACATTGTCTATTCAGATTTTAAGATCTTTGGAAACTGGGTCATCTCATATCATGTAAAGTACACAGCACAATGGGGACCCAATCCCAAATGAGGTCTCTAGGCACTCGGGATGTGAAAGGTTAACTGGTTAACCGGTAACTGGTGGGGGCTGGAGCAGCTCCCGACCTGCCTCGGGCAGGGAGCTGCTCCAGCTCCACAGGGGACCCACCATGGACAGGGGCTGCTCTCATCCAGAGCAAACAGGGGCTGGAAGCCCCATGGGCTGGGGACTGCTCCTGCTAGGCTGGAGCGGTCTCACGCCTGGGTCCCACTTAATTGGGTAACCAGTTAAATGCTAGGTTAACCTAACATTTAACCAGTTAACTGATTAACTGGGATTTTACATCCCTACTAGGCACTACAGCCGTTGTGTACAACCATTTCAGAAGCAGTAGTGATTATAGTGGCTACTGCTCTAGCGAACTAGCTAGCGAACTAGCCACATTCAACCAGCCAAATAGCTACATGTGGATAGCGTGTTTGACACCACGGCACTACAGGAATAATAGTGATCATGATGATGTTCTTGCTGGTTCATGAAGAGTATGAACATTAACTGGATCTCTGTAAGCAAAGTAGAGATGTTAAATATCAGTTAATTGAACAGTTGATTAATCTCATGAATTCTTATTGGTTACTCAACTATTCTCTAGTCCCTGAGGGTGTGTCTAGACTACATGGCTCCGTCGACGGAGCCATGTAGATGAGTGTACTCGGCAAAGGGAAATGAAGAGGCAATTTAAATAATCGCTGCTTCATTTACATCAAAATGGCCGCCGCGCTGTGCCGATCAGCTGTTTGTTGGCACAGCACGGTAGTCTAGAAGGGGATCAACCGACCCCAGATCGCTTTGTTGTCAGATCCTGTAAAGGGATCTGATAACAAAGGGATCTGGGGTCGGTTGATCCCCGTCTAGACTACCGCGCTGTGCCGACAAAAAGCTGATCGGCACAGCGCGGCGGCCATTTTGATGTAAATGAAGAGGCGATTATTTAAATCGCCGCTTCATTTCCCTTTGCCGAGTACACTCATCTACATGGCTCCGTTGACGGAGCCATGTAGTCTAGACACACCCTGAGAGAGGGGCCGGCAGCCAGTGTGCTTTAGCTCCACTCCCGAGAATCCCCCTACCATTCCACACTGCTGCCTCTCTGAGGTGTCAAGTGGGAGCTAGTCCGCAAGTGGAGACAGTTTAAAAACCAGCTCCCCTCGCAGACCGGCTGATACAGAGATAGCAGTGCGGGGTAGCAGCAGTACCTGTCGGGTGGGAGGTGTCTGAGCTCCTGTAAACACCGCAAGCCAGAACTGAGCCAGGCTGCCTGCTCACCTGGCTCCTAACACATTTTAAATGCAGAGCCACAGTGGGGATAGGTCCTGGACCTAGAATCATAGAATCACAGAGCTGAAAGAGACCTCAGGAGGTCATCAAGTCCAGCCCCCTGCCCAAAGCAGGACCAACCCCTTACTAAATCATACCAGCAAGGGCTTTGTCAAGCTGAGACTTAAAAACCTCTAAGGATGGAGATTCCACCCTCTCCCTAGGTAACCCATTCCAGTGCTTCACCACCTTCCTAGTGAAATAGTTTTTCCTAATATCCAACCTAGACCTCTCCACTGTAACTTGAGACCATTGCCCCTTGTTCTGCCATCTGTCATTACTGAGAACAGCCTCTCTCCATCCTCTTTGGACCCTCCCTTCAGGAAGTTGAAGGCTGCTATCAAATCCCCCCTCACTCTTCTCTTCTGCATACTAAACAAACCCAAATCCCTCAGTCTCTCCTCAAAGGTCATGAGCTCAAGCACCCTAATCATTTTGGTAGCCCTCCGCTGGACCCTCTCCAGTGCATCCACATCCTTTCTATATTGGGTGCCCCAGAACTGGACGCAATATTCCAGATGTGGCCTCACCAGAGCTGAATAAAGGGGAATAATCACTTCTCTGGATCTGCTGGCAATGCTCCTCCTAATGTACCCTAATATGCCATTAGCCTTCTTGGCTACAAGGGCACACTGTTGACTCATATCCAGCTTCTCATCCACTGTAATCCCCAGGTCCTTTTCTGCTGAACTGCTACTTAGCCAGTCGGTCCCCAGCCTGTAACAATGTTTGGGATTCTTCCGTCCCAAGTGCAGGACTCTACACTTGTCCTTGTTGAACCTCATCAGATTTCTTTTGGCCCAATCCTCTAATCTGTCTAGGTCACTCTGGAACCTGTCCCTGCCCTCCAGCATATCTACCTCTCCCCCTAGCTTAGTGTCATCTGCAAACTTGCTGAAGGTGCAATCCATCCCCTCATCCAGGTCATTAATAAAGATGTTGAACAAAACTGATCCGAGAACAGATCCTTGGGGCACTCCGCTAGAAACCGACCGCCAACCTGACATCGAGCGTTGATCACTACCCCTTGGGCCCGACAGTCTAGCCAGCTTTCTATCCACCTTACAGTCCATGTATCCAATCCATATTCCCTTAACTTGCTGGCAAGAATATTGTGGGAGACGGTATTAAAAGCTTTGCTAAAGCCAAGGTATATCACATCCAGTGACTTCCCCATGTTCATAGAGCCAGTTACCTCATCATAGAAGCTAATCAGATTGGTCAGGCACTACTTGCCCTTCATGAATCCATGTTGACTATTCCTGATCACTTTCCCCTCTTCCAAGTGCTTCAAAATGGATTTCTTGAGGATCCCCTCCATGATTTTTCCAGGGACTGAGGTAAGGCTGACTGGTCTGTAGTTCCCTGGATTGCCCTTCTTCCCTTTTTTAAAGACAGGCGCTACATTTGCCTTTTTCCAGTCATCCGGGATCTCTCCCGATCTCCACGACTTTTCAAAGATAACGGCCAAAGGCTCCGCAATGACATTTGCCAACTCCCTCAGTACCCTCGGATGCATTAAATCCGGGCCTATGGATTTGTTTATGTTTAGCTTTTCTAAATAGTTTCTAACTTGTTCTTTCCCCACCAAGTGCTGTCCACCTCCTTCCCATACTGCCTTGCCTAGTGCATTTGGCTGGGAGCTGACCTTGTCCATAAAGACAGAGGCAAAGAAAGCATTGAGTACTTCAGCTTTTCCCATATCATCTGTCACTAGGTTACCTCCTTCGTCATCTGTCACTAGGTTACCTCCCTCATCCACATCCTCTCTGATCACCCTCTTATTGCTAACATGCCTGTCGAAACCTTTCTTGTTATCCTTCATATCCCTTGCTAGCTGCAATTCCAATTGCGCTTTCGCCTTCCTGATAACTCCCCCGCATTCTCGAGCAATATATTTATACTCCTCCCTAGTCATCTGTCCAAGTTTCCCCTTCTTGTAAGCTTCCTTTTTGTGTTTAAGCTCACCAGGGATGTCCCCGGTAAGCCAATCTGGTCACCTACCATATTTGCTTTTCTTGCTGCGCATCGGGATGGTTTCTTCCAGTACCTTTAATAAGACTTCTTTAAAATACTGCCAGCTCTCCTGGACTCCTCTTCCCTTCATGTAAGCATCCCAGGGAATCCTGCCCATCAGTTCTCTGAGGGAGTCAACGTCTGTTCTTCTCAAGTCCAGGGTGTATATTTTGCTACTCTCCTTTCTTCCTTTGGTCAGGATCCTGAAATCTACCATCTCATGATCACTGCTTCCCAGGTTGTCACCCACCTCTACTTCCCCTACTCGTTCCTCCCTGTTTGTGAGCAGCAGGTCAAGCTGCACATGGCCCCTGGTCGGTTCCTTCAGCACTTGTACCAAGAAGTTATCCCCAACATTCTCCAAAAACTTCCTGGATTGTCTGTGTACTGCTGTATTGGTCTCCCAACAGATGTCAGGGTGATTAAAGTCCCCCATAAGAACCAGGGCCCACGATCTGGAAGCTTCTCTCAGTTGTCCGAAGAAAGCCTCATCTACCTCATCCACGTGATCCATGGTCTATAGCAGACACCAACCACAATATCACCCCTCGGGCTCCCACCTCTAAACTTAACCCATAGACTCTCAACAGTTTTTTCTCCCTCTAAATACTGGAGCTCCGAGCAATCATACTGCTCTCTTACATACAATGCAACTCCTCCTCCTTTTCTCCCCTGCCTGTTCTTCCTGAACAGTTTATACCCTTCCATGACAGTGCTCCAGTCATGTGAGTCATCCCACCAAGTCTCCATTATTCCAAACAAATCATAGTTCTTCGACTGGGCCAGGGCTTCTAATTCCTCCTGTTTGTTTCCCAGGCTTCTCTCATTTGTGTACAAACACCTTAGATAACCAGTTGATCGCCCTACCTTCCCCATCCAAATCAGGGGTCCTCCTTTGTTGCTCGTTTCTCCTTGTGTTTCTTCCTGGTATCCGACTTCCTTAGTTACCTCAGGGCTTTGGTCACTGTCCCCCAATGAACCTAGTTTAAAGCCCTCCTCACTAGGTTTGCAATCCTGCCCGAGAAGATGCTCTTTCCCCTCTTAATTAGGTGGATCCCATCTCTTCCTAATAATCCTTGTGCCCAGAACAGAGTCCCATGGTCGAAGAAACCAAAGCCCTCTCTCCGACACCACCTGCACAACCACGCATTTACTTCCATAATTCGACAATCCTTACCCGGACCTTTTCCTTCAAACGGAAGGATGGACAAGAATACCAGTTGCGCTTCAAATTTCTTGATCCTTCTTCCCAGAGCTACATAATCTGCTGTGACCCGCTCAAGGTCATTCTTGGCTGTATCATTAGTTCCCACATGGAGAAGGAGGAAGGGGTAGTGATCTGAAGGTTTAATCACTTTCGGAAGACTCTCGGTCACATCCTGAATGCGAGCTCCTGGTAAGCAGTACACTTCTCAAAATTGCAGGTCTGGACGGCAGATGGATGACTCAGTCCCTCTTAGGAGGGAGTCCCCGACCACCACCACCCATCTTCTTCTTTTGGGGGTAGTGTCATGGAACCCCCATCCCTAGGACTACGCATCCCATGCCTTCCGGTAAAAAATTTACTGGTTGGGGGGGGGGGAGGGGAAATGCCTGTAGTCTATAGCATTAACTGATAAGCTTTTGCTTATTGGTTAATCAGCTACACTATTACATCCCTAAAGCAAAGCTGCCCCACATTTCTGTCATTTGTTGATGGTAATCTAAACAATATCACACATCTCTAGCCTACCCTCCTGGACCATGACTGTTGTGAAGTTCTTTATAGCATAAGCTATAATGCGGCTCCTTTCAGACGTAGTAATGATTATTCCACACAAACTTAATTGATTCACAGACTTTAAGACCTTAAGGGAGCATTAGATTGTCTAGTCCGACCTCCTGTATAGCACAGCCCATAAAATGTCTTCCTGTGATTCCAGCAGAGCAGGGAGTTATTCTTACCTGTCATACAGATGAACACTATCAAGCACTACAGTGTGATTTCTGGTGGACCTAGAGCATATCTTTTAGACAGACATCCAATCTGTTTCTCTTTGAGATCAGCTGGGCTGGTGTTCTGTTCAATTCCATGGGCTTTGGCATACATACAGCTGCATAAAGGATTATGCTGCTCTCCTCCCACCAGGGAATGCTCATAGTAATAAACAGGAGATGGGACCTGAACCAAAACATCGGATCCAAGGATCCTGAGCGATGGAGGAGATTGGGTTTAACCAGAACTGAAAGTAAGCGGGTGCACCCTGGAACGTAGCTCCAGCAAAAGCCAGCCGAGCTGTGGCAAAAGCCAACTGGGAGCTTTTTAAAGAGCTGGCAGGGACCCAGGTTGCAATAGGACAGAACCTGTAAGAAATTTTAAGTTACTTTCAGTGCTGGGTTTAACTTAATAATAACAGGCATCCCAGTGTGACCTGTTTGTTATGCATCATCTTTTAGATTGTTAAGCTCTTTGGCTCAAGGGGTCTCTTCAATTCAGGTCTTGAATATCATTGTGCACCCTGTCAGAGTTAAATAAATAACTGAACAGCCCCAAATGTTTCGCTTCTACTGGACTAGAAGTCCAGAGTAATCCCAGACCAGCCCTGTAGGTGGCTGTGTAGCCAGCCAGGCAGCTCGCTTTCTTCGTTCAGATGTATTTAATACTAAAGCTTCACAAGAAAACAGCGTGTAATTGATACAGTACCTGGTTCTCACTGAATATCGTGATGCTGAGAAGTAAAGAGGCAGTGTGCGCTGGAATGGACACCTGTCATTAAGTAGGGACTTCTAAGTTATCAATTGTTCAGAACAACTCCAGACAAAGGCACTGAAACTTGAATCTGAAAGGAACATCTCTAAGTCCCAACATGACTTGCTGTTTATAATGGGCTGTAATAAACTGCTCTTTAATTAAAGTCCCAGAGCTGAAGCAAGGGGGCCTCAGGATTTATTAAAGCAAACAGAAAAGTACAATGATTCCCCAGGTACTTTTCTGCTTTCTCTAACATTAGTCCTATTATTTTAATAACAATACTATCTTCTACACAGGACAGCAAGAGGAGGGATAATAGTAAAGAGATATAGTGGCAACAGATATGACATGTATAGGGACTTCAAACCTTTCAAGAGCCTAACCAGCCTCTCTGATAGACTATAAAGGAATGGCTGTATTATAATGTAAGCTTGGGTTAGTGGGACTTGAGTCACAAAGGCTGGGTTAGAGAAACCAGGGATTAAGCTTCTGTGCTGATTGTTGACATTTGGTTAAGGTTGCTTTAGCCAGGTCTCGAACCTAAAGCACTGGCCTCTCCACTACAGCACACAGACCTGAGCACAGACTCTCTATCACGCGCCTGAAATGCCACTCTTTGAGCTCTCTGCCCATGATGCAGCACTGGAAAATCTGACTGGCCCCTCTGCACATTAGGGGAAGTCCGAACAGCCCACTAACACATCCCACTGAGAAGCCATTTTGGTTTGTGCTTTCCCAGCAACCGGACAAACAAAGTACAGCAATTATGCAAGGATGACAAGCAGGGAGGTGTAATTGCCACTGAGGGAGAAGAAAAACAACAATAAAACATAACCACTAAATAATGGCTTCCACTCAATTCTCTTAATTAGCATTTCACAGATTAGTTAATTTCCTAATTTAACGATAATATCTTCAGATGCTTTGTGATTTCACAACTTCCAAGGGAGAGAAAGAACCCCAGGAAAAGCAAAAACAAAAGGCCATCTGGGGTATGACTAATGAACCATGGAACTAAGACAGCAGATTATATAGGTACGGCCTAGCCAAAAATGCTCAATTGTGGCTCAAGCTAGACCTCCCCCTCCTTCCAAGAGGAAGAGGATGTCAGTCCAAGAGCCTGGACATTGTCTGGTGGCCTCTAGTGACCCAGTCTTGCGGTTTCCCAGTAGTTTTTTATTTGCCATCCCTAATTTCTGTGATGCTTTGGTAAGACCTCTTAAAGGAGGAAATATTTTTAGGAGATCTGAATTCTCCTTTTGTGATAATGGAGTAAGTTATATCAGAGGAGTAGCCATGTTAGTCTGAATCTGCATAAAAAACAAGAAGTCCTGTGGCACCTTATAGACTAACAGATTTATTGGAGCATAAGCTTTCGTGGGCAAAGACCCACTTCGTCAGATGCATCTGACGAAGTGGGTCTTTGCCCACGAAAGCTTATGCTCCAATAAATCTGTTAGTCTATAAGGTGCCACAAGACTTCTTGTTGGAGTAAGTTGGATGAGCAAAAAAACCCAGTTCCAATGAGAAAGGGACAAGACAGCTCAGCTCTTGTGTCAGTGATACCAAGTACAATGATTTTATAGATGGCTACAATAAAGCTATGTGTTAGAACAAAGTTGTAACTATCGCCAGTTTTGAGCATGAGTAGAACAGATCTAGTGATTTCTGGCTAATATTAGTGCAGATAGATGTCTAGGGGACAGACTGAGTTAGCCTGACACCTGAACAGGAAGGTCATGGTCACATTAGGTCACCAGTGAAATGAACATAATAGCCTCTGCTTAATTCACAAAAGGCTCCTTTCTATATCATCACACAAACATCCACAATTGACAATTACAGCTCAGGAAGGCTGGGCATGGTAGTTAAATCTCTATAGACACTTGTGCAATCTATTGCACAATCAGCATCTTACTTCCAGAAGAACCAAAATTACCCACAGTTTCAGGGTGAAAACCCCTATTAGCTTTGGATTAGTGTTTAGGAATAATAGTGAATAATTAACATCCTAAATTACCTGGTCCATAGGCACCTGCCATATATTTCCCCTTATTTTTTTCTTTCCAGATTTCTACTAATTGTCACTATCCTATCAGCTTGTCTCATATTAGTAAACCAGGTGCCAGGCTTCATTAACACTGAGTCCTGTGGCCCTTTGTCTGGCTAGTAACCAATCTTAGTGGACAGAGTGGTCAGTTTTTTCCTCTGGGGCACAGTGCATTCCATCTGTGACACTCTCCCTGAACCAGCCTCTGAGCCAGAAAGGCCAAGTCCTATCACAGCTATTTCTGAGTCCACATTTGAAGGGCAGCTGGAGACATCACCACCTCATACTTCAAGCACTCGGTAAATGAAATGAAAAGATTTTAGCTGATTTTTCTTGATAGGCATATTACAGAACTCATCCCTACTGGGGAAGTTGGGGGAGGCAGTGATGCGATGTTGTGCGTCTCTATTAGCACAATGTTCTACAGGAGTTCTTTGTAAATACTTTTTTTTTAATTAACGTGAACATGCATTAAATGAGTGACCAGTACATCTTGCAAAAGTGTTCAGTACCATTATCTCTCCTGTGTGACTTAAACACTGTCTGTTGATGAGCAGGGTTTCAGGCATGCAGTACTCTGATAAGCTGCTTTGTTTTAACCCCTCATCCACCACTTAACATAGAAAACTCTGAAATGTTCAACTCTTTACCTCATTCTCCTGTTTTCCTGGTCTTTTGATTTTCTGAGAGGGCACTGCCCACTCTCTGAGGTTTTGTGGAGGCCACATTTACACTTGTTATACTAAACAGAAGCATTCCACCTCCCGGGAAGACTCACTCGCTCTTGTCTTACATTTTTGTTTAGTTAAAATGTTTCTAAATAATGTCATTAAATCCAGATCCCATTTAGCTATAGCATATGGATTTTCCCACTATATAAACAGCTTTCAAACTAAACTATCTCTGGGCAAATGTAATTTCCTGTTACCCAAAACACATCCATGCTGGGCTCCCAGTGGTTCTGGAAAATGTACTCTGCTCTTTCAACCTCGTCTCTCCAGCTCTGAATCAGCTTGGTAATGTGACACCTGTGCCCCAAAGAGAAAATACCCTGTAAGATCCTCAGAAGTTCCATACGCCTGGGGAACATCTTCATTCTCCTCTGAGTGACACTTCTACAATCTCCTAAACAAAGAGAGCCTAGTCAAAGAATCCTGTATTTAATTTTATCTGAAGTAACTGTATGTCTCAGAAGAAAACCGCCAATATCTCACACTGTATAGTAATGATAATTAATAATACCTTGCAACTCAAAGGGTTCCAAAGGTTTTACCCTTAGGTACACTATGCAGGGATCGCCAACACTACTCTCAACAGCAATATGCAGCTACCCCTGGGGCAGAACAGCTAAGGTATTCAACAGCAATTGCCTCCAACAGCAATTCCAAGAGGGAGTGAAGAAGAATACTGCCTCATATGAAACTCCAAGGAGAATTTACAAAGGTAGGATGTAATTATCCCAACTGGAATTTGAACTGGACACTGGGGTTAACATGCCTGCTCTTGTAGAAGTCCCATGGGTCAGCAGTCCAGTTCTGTATTCCCTTTCAAAGACTGCCCATCCAACAGCAGTGTACCCCCTAACACCATGTGGGGCATCAGGTCATTGCTCACTTAGAGGGGAAGACTGCCACCTACTGACTATACAGGGAAGCCTAATTTTTAATACATTAAAAAGGTGAACTAATGAGATTTGTATGTAACAGTAAACACATCTCAGAGTCAGTCACTACTGTATCCTTCATCTTTCTATGCTCTGCCTTTTGTTTACTCTCGTTGGTCACTGTGTTTAGGTTAAAGTAGACAATAGGCTCATTGGGGCAAGGACTCTTGCTTGTTAAATACTTGTAATGCTCCATGCATGCCAGTGGCACTGCATAAATTGAATTAGTATTTATTTATGTATTTACTGTACATCCAAATGAGCGTAAGAGTACAAACAGTGGTGGACAGTCCTATGGGCACATGGCTGAGAGTGGAATATCAAAGGAAGCTTTTTCACTAATTATCTGGGAAGAGTATGCAGCACCAGTGTTTTTCCCCTAATGAGAACTTGAGTTTTCCCAACTGCTTCACATTATCATTTTTACAACATTTTGTTTATGATTCCTTTTAAAAGTGCTGCAAATGGTACAACATCCCAGCAAACTAAAAACCAACTAAGAGTAGCTAAAATGCTTAAAACTTATTGCAGGATCTAGATGTACAGAGTTTCTTAAGAACTCTGTGTTATTGTTAAGACAAGAGTTTGAAATAAATACTAACAGTCAGGCTGTGATCCAGCTGTCAGTAAGTCCATGGCAATCATTCAGGGGCTTTTGGATCAGGCCCTTAATGAATAGAAACATTTTCACAACATTATAAGACTTACTTGGTTACTGTGGCAGAACCAGCAGAAGTGGTAGGAGGGAAAGTTAAACCTCAGTTTTGGTGAAATCAGGTTTATGTGGCGCCAAACAAACAATGCACTACAAACAAGTAATTCTATGACTTTTGGCCCCTTCTCTTATGTATGTTTGTCTGTGAGCAGATTGTAACTTTTATAAATTTCCTTGCTATTTACAATCATCAGTTGCTGGTGCAAGCAACACCAGACCATCAGCTGGGGAACTGGTAATTGCATGTAGTTCCCGGAGAGTTAAATATCTGAGTTGTGTGGTGCTACGTCACATGGCATTATTTCTGTTTCATGAGTGTGTAATCTAACTTTCATAAATTATTTCTGCCCCAAACAAATTTTGCTCCACCATGAATTTGTGATTTCAGCTACTAGCCTGAAATGCACTTTGCACAATCATTAATTCTAATGAATATAGTGAATAAAACCAGGTGTGAATATAGTGCATGCAAAATTTTAGTCTAAAACTCACTGAGATGTTAATAATTTTTCTTCCTGATTGCCCAGCTCTCATAACTAGTTTTCAAGGTTTCCTTAAACTAAATAACCTTTGACCCTGCTTGCATCTAGCAAAAGCAGAAGTCTGAAGGTCAAAGGTTAATGGGCCTGGAAATTATCATATGTTTATCAGCAAAATAAACTTGGAATAATGTTGGAGCAAATGCCAATCTGTTCCCACCAGCTCAGCTTCCTAAGAAAACACAATGAAATTAACACTGGGGCAGTAACAGCCTGGTGAATGAATATTTTCACAACCCTATAAGGTTCTGTGGTGCAGTTTCATGTAGACTATTTGCATGTCAGTTGCTGACATTCTGAGCAGCACAGGGAGACAATGGGAGCTGTTTATTTGCTGCTTTCTAGTCCTGAGAAAGAAACCTGGTCCCAATCCTGCTCCCATGAAGTTAATGGCAACATTCCCTTTATCATCAAGACAAAAGATCAGACTCTGAAAGTGGAGCGGAAGCAGGCAACACTTGGTGTCACACTGACAGCAAGTCTTTGGGGCATCAAGATACTAATGTGGGTCTGAATAAGAGCCCAAGCAGCTTGGGGATTTTAATAATTACCTAAATGATGAAAAGTTGCCCAGACAGTTCTGGGTAGTTTACTGATAAGGATTCATTTCCAAGAGTACTCATCTGTTTCTAATTAAATGTGTTTGACACATCTTTTTATATGATCTAGGAGACAACATATGAGATACTGAAAACATGCTTATTGAATCCATATGGCCAATCCCATAGCTATCTGCAAACTACAGAGCCAATTAAATAGGATGAATTGCAGGGTTGGGGGAGGCAAAAAATCTATCTTGAAATGGACTTTGGGAATTTTAAAGATGAGGCTCAGAACCCAGCATTACATCAACAATTCACTTCCTAGATAGAAAATAAAACTCAGCAAAAGGGGAAGTGAGTTCTCCTTTTATGTGGAGGTGTGTGGGAAGAGTGAATTGGATAAAGTGCTCTTGGGATGGGAAAGAGGAAAATGCCTTACCCCAGAAGCTAGGAATTGCCAGACTGGATCAGAGCTAACAGAGCCATCTAGTCTCAGAGGGATAGCTATGTCAGTCAGTAACTTTAAAAACAACAAATAGTCCTGTGGTACCTGACAGAATAACAAAAATATATAGTAACATGAGCTTTCATGGGTAAAACCACACTTCATCAGATGAGCTGGAGTGGAAATAACAAAACCAAGATATTTATAACGGGGAGTACCTGTCAATTGTAGGACCAGTGCTAATGAGGCTCACTCAATCATGAATTTAGAAGTAGCCATTTTGCTACAAAGGGATTTCACCAGACAATTAGAATAGTGATAGAGATGCAGCTGTGTTAGTCTGGTATAGCTAAAACAAAAGACAGAACTATGTAGCACTTTAAAGACTAACAAGATGGTTTATAGGTGATGAGCTTTCGTGGGCCAGACCCACTTCCTCAGATCAATATGTGGAAGAAAATCGGCACAGCCATATATACCAAAGTGATACAATCAAAAAAATGAACACATGTGAAATTGACAAATCAAATTTTAGAACAGAGTGGGGATGAGGGGGGAAGGTTAGTTTCTGTGAGGTAATGACATAGGGGTGATAATAGGGGAAGTTTCTGTGAGGTAATGACATTAGGGGTGATAATTGGGGAAGCTATCTTTGTAATGGGTGAGATAATTAGAGTCTTTGTTAAACCCATACATAAAGTGTCAAATTTAAGCATGAATGACAATTCTGAAGCTTCACATTCATGCTTAGATTTGACACTTTATGTATGGGTTTAAACAAAGACTCTAATTATCTCACCCATTACAAAGATAGCTTCCCCAATTATCACCCCTAATGTCATTACCTCACAGAAACTTCCCCTATTATCACCCCTATGTCATTACCTCACAGAAACTAACCTTCCCCCCTCATCCCCACTCTGTTCTAAAATTTGATTTGTCAATTTCACATGTGTTCATTTTTTTGATTGTATCACTTTGGTATATATGGCTGTGCCGATTTTCTTCCACATATTGATCTGAGGAAGTGGGTCTGGCCCACGAAAGCTCATCACCTATAAACCATTTTGTTAGTCTTTAAAGTGCTACATAGTTCTGTCTTTTGTTTCAACCAGACAATTAGAGAGAGAGAGAGAGAAAGAGAGAGTGTGTGTGGAATTGGTATTCATCTCCAAATGTGCCACTGTTTCCCTGAGCTTGAACAAAGACATTAATTGGATGTCGCATTATAAAACCAGTCTCCCATCCCTCTAACAACTGCATTTTTACATCAAAATCCAGTCCACTTAATTAACCTCATTAGCACCATTCCTACAATTGATAGTACTTTTTTTTCTTTTCCTCTGTTATAAATTATTTATAAGAGGAAAAGAAAAAAATAGTTATTTCCACTCCAGCCTATCTGATGAAGTGGGTTTTACACACAAAAGCTCAAGATACTATATATTTTTGTTAGTCTCTAAGGTGTTGCAGGACTACTCGTTTTTAGAGCCATCTATGGCAGTGACAGGTACATCTCCTCCTTAGGCCTAAGAGTTAGAAGCATGAGGGGTTTCAACTCATTTTTTTTTAGCCTTAACTATTACATCTCTGGATATTCATATTCTCCACAGAAATGTCCAATCACTGTTTGAAGCTTGCTGTCTTGGCCTCTCTTTACTCTCCAGCAGCTCCTCTGAGCCCAGGATGACGATCTTTGGCATTAGAAGGCATCTGACACAGAAGGTCTTGTAAAACAAAATATATAGTTGAGACACTATTTGTTTATGGGTTTTATTCACCACCAGGACAGGTCTAGGCTCTTGGGTCATATAGTGAGTTTCTTGAACTCACTTGCTAAAGCTGGAGGAACTATTTCTGCAAAACACAATTGTTTTCTTCCTGACTACTAGAGCTTGTGGAACCTAGGGATGTAAAAGGTTAGCCAGTTAACAAGCCCAAGCACTTCCCAAATTCTCTTTCTAGTCATACCTGCATTATATAACCACAGAAATACAACCACCTCTGGGTAAAAGGGTGACAGCCAGGGCAAAAATTGCATAGCAATGTGGAGATGGGACTTCATGGCCATATACACTGTGACCAATCTCTATCAACTTTCTTAGCCAACGTGTCCACAGAAAGCTGGATGGAGTTCAATATATCAAATATAAAGAGCTTCCACAGGGCATGAACTAGTAGTCCTGTGGCATCTTAGGGTATGTTTACACTGCATTCCTCTTTCGAGAGAGGAATGCAAATGCAGCTGAGCGAAATTGCAAATGAAGAGCAGATTTGAATTTCCCTCGCTTCATTTGCATAATTGCGTCTGGGCGCTATTTTGAAATACCCTGTTTCGAAAAAAGAAATGCAGTCTAGATGTGGTTATTTCGAAAGAAAACCTTTCTTTCGAAATTACGCTTACTCCTTATAAAATGAGGTTTAAGGGTAATTTCGAAAGAAGGGTTTTCTTTCGAAATAACCACGTCTAGACTGTGTTTCTTTTTTCAAAATAGGGTATTTCGAAATAGCATCTGGATGCGATTATGCAAATGAAGCACAGAAAATTCAAATCCACGCTTCATTTGCAATTTCGTTCATCTGCATTTGCATTCCTCTCTCGAAAGAGGAATGCAGTGTAGACATACCCTTGGAGACTAACAAAAATATATACAGTATCATGAGCTTTCAAGAGCAAAACTCACTTCCTGAAGAAACGGGTTTTGCCCACGAAAGCTCATATACTATATATATTTTGTTAGTCTCTAAAGTGCCACAGGACTACTCGTTCTTTTTAAAGTTACAGATTAATACGGCTACCGCTCTGAGACATAGGGCATTTATGGTTCACTTTCATCTGAATTCCACTGACATTTCAAACATCAAGATTTCCTGTGTTTGCTTCTTACTTTAGAAGCAACATGAGAAGGTTTAAGGGAATGCAGGATGTGTATTTTCTGTTGGAAAACAGTGTTTCTTGGCCTATGGCCAATCAGAATAGTTTTTTAAAAAGGGTTGGGAACTTAAAATTGTCAATTTTTTTCCAGATGATCCACTCCTGTTCTCCACCACTACTGCAGCTAAATGTGCACTCTTCACATTCTGCTAATTATTAAAGAATGTGAATTTCTCATATCACCTTTCATCCTCAGAAATCATTTCAGCCCAAAGGAAGCACATTTATTATTTATTACACTTACCAACATGGCATCTAGGCACACAACATTGTGCATTGAACAAGAAATGTGCTTTAGTAGAAGCTGTTGAGTAGGACAGCTATGTCCCTAGGTGCATTTCTAATAACTTTTAGTACAAGGAATATTCTTTGCAACTTTCTAGTTCAGGGCTACTCAACACACAGCCCAGGGGCCGCATGTGGCCCGCCACCCGTTTGTTTGCGGCCCACGGTGCGGTTTGGATTTACGCCGGACTCAAAACGTGGCCTAACTAAAAAGTAGTCAATATAATGCTCTTCTGTTATGTGTTTCAGTAGTTTAATTCCTGGACTGCCATTGCTCATTAAAAGTGCTGTCATATGGGTGAAAATCGGGTAAATATTGCATTTTATTAATATCAGCAGAACTGACTTAAATGAAGCCTGCATGTTGTGTAGTCTTGCCTTAATCTTTATATTCATGGCTGTCAGTGTGAAAGAAGCTATTTGCATATATTTGCATGTATATGCAACCACACTTACGTTGCGGCCCTCAGTATGTGCTGTGAATATCATTGTGGCCCCCAGGGCTTCCAAAGTTGAGTAGCCCTGCTCCAGTTAAATGTCTGTGCATGAGCACTTTTTTCATGGACAGGATTTTGTTGCAGTTGTCCAATTTGTCTTGGCCATGACCAAAAGGTCATAATTCAGAATTAAAAAGGTACAAGAAAGCAGTTAAGTATCAGAAAAGTAGGACACGAGTCAAGCTCTGTTCTGCCCCAGACTCTATTCCATCTTTCTGCTGAAGTAGAAATGTGTAGTTTTCTGAACATAGTATTTTAATGCCAGAGAACAGATGTTGTAATATCAGGCATGCTAATGATGGTATTTTCAGTGCAATGAGGGTACTTCAAGCAGCAAGAGTGTCTGAAGCTAGGGTTGATTAGAGCAAGGGACAGGAATATAATCAGTAGAGATTATGATGATATTTACAGTGCAGATCAGTGTGTGGCTACAAACTGGAAATGAAAGAACCACACAAGCATAGGGTTCTCATGCATGATGGACTTGAAAGAAGGGAAGATAGAAATAGTGTAACTGAATAGTCGTGTAACCGCATTAAATTTTAGTGGTTACATAACTATTCGATAGTGCCAGAGGTGGGGCCGGCTGCACTGTATTAGAGGCAGCAGTGCTGGATGGCAGGCAGGAGTTGGTCTGCAAAGGGAACCAGTTTAAAAACCAGCTCCCCGCGCAGACCAGCCTCCACCTGCAACCCCACGCTGCTGCCTCTGATACAGAAGCAGCAGCATGAGGTGGCCCAGCCCGTCCACGGGGGGGCCTGAGCTCCCCGCAGACAGAGGCGCTGCTCCAGCATCCCACAGAGCAGCCTCTGTAGACGGCAACTCTGGGCACATGGCAGACAGAGGCTCCTCTGCAGCAGCAGCGCCTGTCCACAGGGGGTCCAAACGCCCCACAGACAGAGGCTGTTGCAGCACAGTCCCTAGTTCTGCCCCAACCCTGCTCCTACTCCATCCCTTCCACCAAAGCTCCAGCCCCATTCTGCCTCTTCCCACCCCTGCTCCACCCACACTCTGTCTCTTCCTACCCAGTTCTGCCCCGTTCCTCCAGTGTGCTGCTTCTTCGTTCCCTTCACCCAGCCTCCAAATGCTGCCAAACAGCTGATCACAGCAGGCGGGAGGTGTGGGGAGGGAGAGAGAAGCACTGATCCCCTCCCACTGGCAGGCAGGCTACGCTGGGGGATGGGGAGAGCTGATCAGTGGCTGTCAATAGGTGGTCAGCACCCACCAATGCTTCTTCATGGGTGCTCCAGCCCTGGAGCACATACTGCTCCTAGTTCCTTTAGTCCATATCAAAAACACAGTGTTTGAAATGCTCATAAGTTTATCACAAGTCTCACAACATTTGATGATTTAAATCCCCAGCTCCTAGAGTTACATAATTATGGGAGAGCCTCCACTTTCATTAAAAAAAATAGGATCCAGATCTTACAGTTGCAGAGAAAAGTGAAAAAATGTGACTCTAAAGACTCAAAAAGGCCCCATTCCACCCCTTCCCCAACGCCCCACCCCCATTCTGCTCCCTTCTCACCCCCATTGCACAAAGCTCTCTCCCCCAAGTGATGCAAGCATGTTCTCATACAATTATGTAGTGGCATTATGATATTTACTGTCTTATTATGTGTCCCATTCCTAACAGCTCCTAATGTTAGCTTATTTTTACTTCTGATGTACATTGAGCAGATGTTTTCAGAGCATGATCCACAATGACTCCAAGATCTCTTTCTCAACTTGTAATAGCTAATTTAGACCCCGTCACTTTGTATGTATGATTAAGTTTTCCAGCGTTCATACTTTGCATTTATCAAAACTGAATTTCATCTGCAATTTTGTTGCCCAGCCACCCAGTTTTGTGAATCCCTTTTGTATTCTTCTCAGTCATCTTTGGACTTAAAGATCTTGAGTAACTTTGTAATGTCTATACTTTGCTACCTCACCATTTACCCCAATTTCCAGATCAATTACGAATATGCTGAATAGCAATGGTCATTGTACAACTCCTTGGGGGAGTGCACTATTTACCTTTCTCCGTTGTGAAAACTGACCATTTATTCCTGCACTTGGTTTCCTGTCTTTTAACCAGTAACTGATCCATGACAGTACCTTCCCTCTTTTCCAACGATTACTTACTTTGCTTAAGAGCCTTTGGCAAGAGACCTTGTCAATGGTTCTCTGAAAATCCAAGTACAAACTATATCCACTGATTCTCACTTGTCCATGACTGCTAATCCCTCAAAGAATTTTAACAGATTGGTGAGGCATTATTTCCCTTTACAAAAGCCATGTTGACTCTTCTGCAACAAATTGTATTCATCTACGTGTAGGATCATTCTCATCATCACTTTTGATACCCTTCTCTGCACTTTTTCCAGTTCTAATATATATATATTTTTGAGATGGGGCGACCGACATATTCTCACAGAATTAGGTAGTGTCATTATGATATTTACTATTGTTTCACTATAGTTTCAACCAATTTCTCCAAGCTGAGGTTTAAGCTTACCAGCCTGTAATTGCCAGTATCACGTGTAAAACCTTTGTTAAAAATCAGTCACAATCAATGACAATAAAACAGTAAGAAATTATTAAATATTATAAATCAAATATGATTGTTTTGCACTGTTGTGAACTGCAGCCTCTGTTTCCACTGCACTTTGAAAAAAAGAGTACTAAATTTCTGAATGCTTACTAAATTTCTTGCCAGATCAAAAATAGAATTTGATCAAAATCAGAGGAGGGAGTGGAGACATCCAGCTAAATACCACATTATCAGTCTGCATTCACCTTTCAAATGACTCTCTCAGGTAAGGGGACACTGCCACAGAGACAGAGCCATGGGAAGAAAGAACCAGCAGAGAGAGACTGTGCCACTGCGATGTGCACAGATGGAAAAGGCCATGACACACACTGTGCCATGGGGAAGGGAGGATGCCACAGACTGTACCATGGGGTGGTGATGACACGGGGGGGGGGGGGCTGAACCACTGACCATGCAATGGGGGGACCATGCCACAGGAAAGCGGGACTGTACCACTGACTTTGCTGTGGGAGGCCATGCCACAGAGATTGTACCATTGACCGCACCGTGGGGGGCGGTACCATTGATCGTGCCGTGGGGCGGAAGGGCTGTACCACGGAAGGGGGGGCATAACATTGACCATGGCAGGAGGGGCCGTAGCACAGAAAAAGGGGGGGGCATACCACAGACCGGGCGGGGGGGCGTGGCACAGGGAGGGAGACCATACCACAGACCGGGCGGGGGGGCGTGGCACAGGGAGGGAGACCATACCACAGACCGTGCCGTGGGGGGGCTCTGCCACGGGGCGGCAGTACCACAGACCGTGCCATGACAAGGAGCTGTGCTGCCGTGTGGGCCCTGAGGCGCCAAAGAGGCCCTGTGTGCCTATCCAGCACGAAGAACCCCGCCCCTGAGCAGAAGAATGGCGCATGTGCAGAATCTTTTTCCCGGCGTAGGAACTGACGCACACGCACAATAGGCCAACGTACTCGCCTGTCGCGCGCCCTGGCAGCAGCGCATGCGCAGGACTCCTCTAAGTGGCTCCGCTGCTCACTTACGGCTCTCAGCGAAACTGGGGTGGTGCTTTTACGGCAGTCGTAAGTGAGGGAGCTCGACGGCCGCTGAAGCGGAGGGAGCAGGGGGGCCTGGCTTTGTCTGTAAGGGTGGGGGCCGGCTTGGGAGGGGCGGGGAGCGCCTCAGGAAGGGCGTTGAAGCCGGGGCAGGGAGTGCGTGGGCGGGGATGTACGGCCCTGGGGGGTTGAAGGGGGGGTAGGCTGAATCCTGGGCGCGGGGGTGGGGTTTGAGAGGCAGACTGGATCCTGGCGGTGGGGTGTGTGGGGCGGAGGTTGGGACGGGGGGGAGTGTGGGTGAAATTTGGGGGCGCTGAAACTGGGGGTGAGGTGGAGTGTGGGATGGGGGTGGAATCCATGGGATGAGGGGGTGGGAGTGGGGGTCCTGCAGAGTTCTTGGAGTCTAGTTCCAGAGTGGAAGGGAGTTGGGTGTCTCAGGTGGGCTGTGGGGATGGGATACCCAGAGAGAATTTTGGGCCAGTTTCAAGCTGTGACAGTCTAATTTAAACTGACTATAAACAGCTGCCTTGAAACTATGGAGGGGACTTCAGGTGTGGGGGCAGTTTGGTGTATTTCTGAGTTTTAGGGTGCCTCTGGTGGTGATCATATAATGCATTAGACTCTTTGTTTTTTCTCATAGAACAGCCAGTTCTAGCTGTGCGATGCGGCCGCAGCAGGCACCTGTTTCTGGTAAAGTGTTTGTCCAGAGAGACTACAGTAGCGGCACCAGGTGCCAGTTCCAGACCAAGTTTCCCCCAGAGTTAGAAAACAGGGTAAAAGCTTTTGTTTTAATTTATCTGGGATTGTATGAATGATTGAATTAGGAAAGTCTGGAACTAGCTGCACATGGCTGACCTGAGAGCTTACCTGCTGTGTACCTGAGCTTTGTGGTCTTTAGCACTCAAAGGAACATAACTTTTTTTTTTAAGCACATCAAAGGCATGTTTATTTTTTATAAAGAAGTGGAAATTCGGTTCATTTGTATAAATTCTGACTTGTCTCCTCCTCTCTTTCGTTATTGACCATGTTTAGAAGACATTTCTTTTTATGCTCTCTGTAATCCTGAGGAAAGGTGTCCCTTTTAACTGTATCATCAATTACATCTCTTATGTCAGTAAAAAAGTGTGTATTCTCTACCACAGTCCTGTCTGATGGTGAGAAGACTCTTCTGTTGAACTTGCACTTACATGGCTTCACAAGTGCTTCCTTTCACTGTGTTGCTGGCAATTGTGGTATTTTATTAAGCTACAAAGAAAACCCTTCTTGCCAGTTGTGCTTGTCTTCTATGACTAGTAAATGTCACTTCTGGGGTTTTTTCCTTCTTGTCTGCCCATACAGACATTTACTAGTCATGGGTTAAACTAAACCTCATATGCTCTGACTAAGGCCTTGACTATTTTGCATTATTATGACAGAGTTGATCAACCAATAACATGAACAAGGAAAGCTAACCCATGTCCTCTGCGAAGAATTTTTTTTTGAAATCTAGAGGACCTCACCCTCCAGATTAGGAATGTAAAAACTCGTTTAAAAACATAACCATGTAATAGCTAAAAATCCTAGCGGTTACACCGGTTGCATGCATTGCAGACTCTCCCGGGGAGCCAGTATGTAACTCTAACCAAAACCAATAAGATGAAGTTTGTAGGTTAACCATTTAAATGGTTACACTTTTGCATCCCTACTCCAGGTCAACAGTTTCCAAGTAGGTTGTACTTTGAATCTAATACTGTACACACAACACAGCTTAAATAAGGGCTGTAAATGAGTAATACGGGAGTACAAAAGTACATACACATTTGATCTAGTAACTTGATCTAGTACATACACATTTGATCTAGTACATACACATTTGATCTAGTAACTTTAAATCACTTAGCATTGGGTTAAATAGCAGCTATGATACATGGAGGTCCTTCTGTACCAAAACACAACCTTGGTTCTCCATGTTGTGCTTGAAGCTAATTGGATGTAGGTGATACACTGGTGATTTAAGACTGTTCTACACAGATGCGGGAAGCGATCACCTGCTGCTAGGATAAACTATAACCATACAAAAATAGTGTGCCGTTTTAGTCAGAGAATGAATTAGTTGTCTACACAGAAGGTACATCTCTGTTTTAGGGATTATTGAGTTTTGACTAAGCAATTTACTGTCAATCTTTTGCAGATCGATAGGCAGCAGTTTGAAGAGACCATTCAAACTCTAAATAACCTTTATGCAGAAGCTGAGAAGCTTGGGGGTCAGTCTTATCTTGAAGGATGTTTGGCCTGTCTGACTGCTTACACTATCTTTTTGTGCATGGAGACACATTATGAAAAGGTGAGCCTGTTACCTTTCATGCAATAAACTTAAAGCAAATGAAAATCACAATGTTAGATCATAATTTTTATGTACATCAACAGAGGTGCTTTAGCTTCTAACTTTATTTCTAAGGTTTTCTCTTATGACAGCCTAGTTCATTACTATAGTACAAATACAGAATAAGCTTTCACCTGCTAGCCTAGCTTCCTGAAAATCCTGGAACATAGCTGAGTCTGTGCTCTCACTGATACCTGAGAATTGCAAGCATATATTTGAAATAAATGCCAGCTTCAGTCACTGGTTGGAGAGTCACAAAGAAATATGTAATATTCCAGATGCGGGAAGCGATCACCTGCTGCTAGGGTAAACTATAACCATACAAAAATAGTGTGCTGTTTTAGTCAGAGAATGAATTAGTTGACTAATCAGTCACGTAGTGTGTCAAGTTGGTTGGACTGTTTCTAAATCCAATTATGTTTAATTTTTAAAATCCATTAGGCAATCACTAAACTGGAGAGTTTTACACCAAATGTTCAGTAATTTAATCCCATAAGAGATTAATAATCAAGAGAGTTGCTTCACAGCTCTGTAGCTCAAGAAAGATTCCTGATTCCCTCCTAAATACTAGTCCCTGTGTTCTGTTTGCTTCCACAAATCCTCAGGAGTTCAGGCTGCTCTTAGCCTACCTTTCAGCATCTTCTGCTGCATCTTACCATTTTACTGCTTGTCTTCTTTATGTTTGGGTTTAGGTGAGATGTTAAGATAGAGAATGGTGGGCTATAACTACTCCAAATCTACCTCTCTCATATCTATACAGTACCCTCTATTTGAGACTTTTCCAAGCTTCAGATAAACATTCACTAAGGGCACAATCTAACACCCATGCAAATATTTCCAAATAAAACCCAGTTTCTTCATGAGCGTCGGATTAGTCCATTTGCCCTTCTTGTGAAATCAGTATTATGCCCATTATATAGGTCAAACCAAGTATAGCTTTGTCCCATGCAGAACTGCTGACTTCCAGTCTTTTGGTGAACCACAAGATCATTCTAAAATTATAAAAATGTTGTTCTGATAGTTTCTCTTTAAAAATGAAGAGCTTCATTTTTAAACACCCTGACATACTAACTTGAGGAGCTAGAAGTCATACATACTTGTTACACCTGCATGCGTACATACTTACATATGTAGTCTGGATTTAATACTTCCTCTTTATTTTGTGCTCTTTGTGTTTACAAAGCCAATGAGTAGATAGCCAAGTCAATATGTGAATACATTCAGCATTCCTTTGGATGAAATGAGTGTAAAGAAGACTGATAATTTAATATTACCGACTTAAAATAAAAACATGTTCCAAACAATTCTGCTCAAGATTACTGCTGTAATTATATATTAACAGAACCCTTTATCATCCCTTCTGAGCAGGGTGATAAATAGTGCTGGTTTGCAGTATTTTATTTAGCTAGATATCTTTGGTTCATCTTATGTAAGAAGAGTGATTTTTTTTTTTTTTTTTTTTGAACCTTGGGCTGACACCAGCTGAAATGTATTTTTATAACTGAACTAGATAACTTCAAATCTCATTGAAAAAAGCAGCATTTATGGTCATGCTAATGAGAACAGTTCAAAGAGATGATTAATTCTTATGACTTGCTCTTTCTTGACTTGTGACTTGTTTGAATATCTACTTACTTTTTATAAATAATTTTTGACGCTCTCAAGATAAGGTAGATTTCCATAATGTAATCATCTTGTCATTTTCTTTAATCAGTATAGCATTCTAAATACATAATATTGCAGCTAAAACCTCACCAGAAAGCTCATCCATCAAAACTTACATTTGATTAAACTGAACTGGTATGTGTCTCTTGTAGTAACCCTTTAGCAGAATTATAGATGGCTGCATTTCAGGAATTCTTTATTTGAAATCAGTCATGCAGTCATTTTGTGACAAACTCAAATAGTAATGGATTGTGGAGATGGATATGACATCTCTAGTTTCCACTTCTTGCAGCTTGACTGAGTAGGAAATGGGAGCGTTGAAGAGATCTGAACTGGATATCTTTATGGCTTGCTTGCTTCCATTATTTGTTTGAAGAGGGCTGACAGATACCCATTCAGAGATAAGAAACAAAACTCTGACTGGTAAAAGCTTCCTGAACTGAAACGTCGGGGAGGTTCCGATATATCTGAAGGAGCAGTGTGTAAGAGAGACCAAAGTGAAACTTCACACTGCTAATAAAATACAAAAGTCACTCAACTAAGACTATTTCGGAGGTGGTATTGGCTTTCTGCTGTTACTGTGCATAGTCTGTTCTCTTAAAACAAGATACTCCTTGCTTTATACAAACATATAATCTGAATTTCCAGAAGTCAGCTGCATTTTGCAGACCTTTATATTAAGGTGTCCTTGGTGAATTTACTTCCTTTGGTCCTAATCTGGATGCCTTTCTGGAAGTTATGCTTTTAGTCAAATGCAAGTTATAGGGCTCCATTCATAAGTAACTGGGTGAAATTCTGTGGCCTGTGTAAGACAGGAAGTCAAACTAGATTATCTAGTGATCCCTGCTGGTGACTATAAGATCTGATATCTCAAAGTATTTCAACTTTTCTTGATCCAGTATATATGCAGGCTGAGGATTTCCACTCTGGTATTTTTATGTTCAAGCCCTTCCCTCAGTTTATTTTCCCACCTTTCTCCCTAATGTTTCTGAAGTATTTAAATAGGTGCATGAGTCAGCAGTGTCGGAAATACCAGAAAGCTGGTAGGACTAGTAATGTTGGAGCTTAGTCACCTGCAAAAGCTGGCTTTGATCTCTTTTTTAAGGGTACTGTTCTTATTTTATCAAATAGCTTTCAGTGGATTATGTATATGAAGTTAGTTTTCACTATAGAAATAAGTTTGGGAGTGACTAAAGCAACACTATCTGCCTGAGAGCCTGTCCCCTAACTTCTCAGTGTCCAGTCTTGCAGCAAAGTAGACTGAACATGTACAAAGCAAGAAGTGTGTGTGTGTGTGTGTGTTCTGTTTTGACTTTAGCAATCAGTGTGTGAACTATTTGGATCAAAGCATTTGGAAATTGTGCTATATAAAGCTAATGCAGTCTGTTTGCCTTGCTTACATATAGGCCAGATACTCAAATTAGCACTTGCCCCAGGTGATATTTCACTCGAGCAGAGTTCTGTGCTAATATGTGGAATTCATTTAAAGGGAATACTGACTTGGGAGTCATGCTGTTCAAACAGGTGACAACTGGTACATTCACAAAGGTGACATTCATGCAAGGAAAAGTGATAGCTACATTGTTCATCAGAGGACATGTTTTGTTTGGACTTTTACAGAAATAAAGCAGACATACAAGGCAATAGGTATCCTAACTTGTTAGAACAAAATGTAGACTCAAATAGAAGTTTTACACCCCACCCAGCAACCAGCAGAATTCAACCCCTTCAAAACTGTCCTCCCTCATACCGGTGTCTTCCCACATGTGTAATGCAGCAGTACTTGTTGGATTAGGAGACAAAAGCTCAAAGATTCTGTTGCTAAGGATGGGGGAGAAGAATACTAGCCAGTAAATAGACTATTGTTGGACTGGCAGAGTAGAACCAGTAGAACAAATGGCTCAACGAAGGACTGATGCTTTACAGTATTTTCATTAGTAATCTAGAAGAAAACGCAAACACTACTGATCCGAGGTGTGGATGACACAAAGATTGGTGGCATGTTAAATTATGAGTACAGGGCAGTCTCACAGCATGATCTGTATCACTTAGTAACCTGGGCCCATTCAAACAAAATACATAACTTTGAATTTTTATTATAGTTTAAATGCATCTAGGAATAAGGAATGCAAGCCATCCCTGCACACAGGAGGGGCTGTATTCTGGAAGGAAATGACTCTGTAATGGACAGGCAACTGAACATGAGTCTTGCAGTGCTCTGACAAAGGGGACTAACATGGTCCGTGGATGTATGAAGAGGGGTGTAGTAAATAAGAGCACAGAGGTGATTTCTTTATCTCTGAATGTGGCACTGGTAAGTCTGATACTAGAATACTATGTACAGGTCTAATGTCAACTTTTAAAGGCAAGTTGGAGCAGATACAGAAAAGAGCAGCAAAAATGATTTGAGGACTGGCAAAAATTCCTTATGGTAAGAAACATAAAGAGCTTAAACTACCTTGTCTCACAAGAAGATTGAGAGAGAACTTGATTAGTGTGTTAAGTATATTCCTGGGGAGAAAATACTAGGTGCTAAAGGGTTCCTTAATCTAGTGACGAAATATATCACAGGAACCACTTTCTGGAAGCTGAAACCAGACATACTAAATTTAGAAATAAGGCTTAGCAGTGAGGATGATTAACCACCGGAACAAACTACCATGTGAAGTGCTGGAGTCTTCACATCTAGGTGCCTTTCAGGAAGTTATGCTTTAGCCAGATACCCCCGTGTTGAGCTAACAACTTTGTAACTGGGTGAAATTTAATGGCCTGTGATACACAGGAAGTCTGCCTACATGATTTAATTGTCTCTTCTGGCCTCGAACTTTCTGACACTGTAGAAGCAGCATGTGGGGAGGGGGGCAGGGCTTATTTTTGGAGTAGTTAAGATCAGCACTTTGTATTTGCAGTCTGTTATTAATGGAAATAGACATTGAAAGGGGCCTCTTCTCTCTGAGTCACACCATGACATAGAGTAAGCAAATGGCTTGTGCCGTAATTTAAACAGCATATTTTCATAGCCTGGAAAAGAGACCTGCATAGTGCTATAACCTATATTCAACTCTTTTAGCACAGACACACTATTATACAAATGAACCTGTCAGAGAGTCTTGTTACATTACAGCTGTTTCATGACCTAGTTGCAATACAGTTTCAGTGCTGGTATAGACAAATACCATCCATGTATCCTTCCCACCCACTCTTAGGGTGGGGGGGGGGGGGATGAAAAATAATAGCCTGGTTATGTAGAGGGGCAGTAGTCCCAGTTACATTCGCGTGGAACTGTGTAGTTAGGTCTTGCCTGACCTGGTTGTGTTTGTAGTATAGATGGGGGCTTTTAAAGGAAGGTTGATGTGGAAACTCAAACAGAAACTGTAAAGTCTGTGTGTTCTGTCACCAGGTTCTTAAGAAAATTGCCAAATTCATTCAGGAACAGAACGAGAAGATCTACGCACCCCAGGGCCTCCTCTTGACGGATCCCATCGAGAGAGGACTGAGAGTTGTATCTTTTTATGGATTCTTAATCCTTTTATGAATTCTCTCCTCAGAGCGGTAATAATGCATCTTACCTCAGGCTGCATGACACGCTGCAGGCACTCTGATTCTGTGATTTTATAAAATGAACACTCCATGGGTGTTATAACATCTGGTATGTAACGTACCCAGCCGTTCCTCCCAGGCTTTATTAGGATAAAATTACTATCTGTTTAGAAAGTCTCTTATCACATTCATCATATTTTATTTAAAAAACTCTCTTAGAAAGGTGCTGTTCAGAAACAGAGTTTCTTCCTTCAAACTCTGCTACCTCTGGAAGATGCAACTTAGCCATTTAGAAAGGCTAACGGTCTTCCTAATAGAAATAAAACATGGAACGTAAATGGTCTGTAGAAATATTTTAAATGTTGATCTTGGCTTAGGAACAATATATTGTTGCTCCCACCTGGTGCCTATGGTAAAATTTCAACCACCACCTGCCTGAGAAGTGAGGTCTGTCACACTGGAGTTTGTTCTTGGCTACAGCTGTTCTCTCTACTACTTTTCTTCTGGGCTATGGACCTTAGTGCAAATGGCTTAGCATTCTAATTACCATTTTTCTTGGTGGTTGTGAGGGCATCTTGTAGCAATAAAAGGGGAAGTATGAGTAATGCATTTCATCTGTCAAGAGTTCTGAACTTGAAGCCCCTTTGAAATGCATAGACTCATAGTGTGTGGTGAGCTGTCGTCCTAACTAACTGCAGTATCTTGGGCTTATCTGAATAGTTGCCTAAATAACTTACAGTTGTCAGTTGTGTAATTTCATTACCCTTGATGTGCTGTGCATGGTTTTGAGAACTGTAAATACAGAAAAATTACTTGTATTTGGTAAACAGGCATATAAATAGTGATTTTAATTTGGGGATTTGATTAATGATTGAACAGTAGAAGAGTGCAAAACAAAAATTTGTGTAATGGGCCAAGCTCTTTGTTCATAAGACTGTTAACAACTTCACTGCAATATTACAAAGTCTTTATGCCTCCGAACAGGCGTTTTTGTCTAAAGGGAAGTTATAGCACAGGCCAGAATGCAGAGCCAAAAGCCACAAAGACTGTTTTGCTTTCTGTAGTTCAGAAATTTAGCAAAATTATCTTTCTAAATGGCAGATGTTAGGCTGAAAGATCAAATGCTCCACTGCCTTGCTTTGTTTGACTTGCCTGTTTTAGCTCCATGATTTTTTTTTTTATAGCATGTTTTCTTAACAGCCATGCTGTGCAGATTGAAATTACCATTTACGAAGACAGAAGTATGAGCAGTGGAAGATAAAACAAAGGAGTCTAAGGTAACTATTAACTTTGCATAGATGTCAGGTCCATGACCTGCTTCTGTACATTCAGAAGAGGCAGGTCTTCTCCCCTGCTGAGACTGAATGTTTATCCAACCACCGCCTGTAATCATGAGGCTTTTTAAATGCATCTTATGTGTGGGTTAGATTTTTAAATCCCAGTGGAAGTTGTAAAAACATCAATACTTGGCAGTACGCCCTGAATGATAATGTATTTCAGATGACACTACATTTAACCCTGATGAAATCCAGATTTAATTACTTGCATAAACTTAAATGTAATTTATGCCATAGTGCATCAAAAATCATTATCTTTCAGGTTTGATAGATCACAGTTCTTCTGAACAGTGCAGAACTTGAACAATCCTGTTTAAAAAGCAACAGTTGAATTAATCACTGTTTAAATGATTTCAGAGTGACTCTTATGTATGGTCTAAGGTGATGTGGGACTCCTGTAATGTGGGACTCCCATTCAGTCTAACATGCTAATCACCCTGCGACTTAGCTTGGTGTGACTGCAGTGTCAGCCAAGATCAGTACTTGAGTGGGAGATGTCTAAGAAAAACCCAGGTGCTGCAAGATGTGCTATTGAGGGTTTAGTCAATGCTGTGGTGCTGCTTGCTACCCTGAATCCGTATGGAACCAAAGCCATAGCATGAGAGTAGGGATGCTGTGGCTGGAGCTGCCATCTTCTGCTTAAAGCTTCCTCTGGCACTTTTCGTAGGAGTCAAGATATTGAGCCCAGTATGCTGACTTGGATTCCAACTGGAGCAGTTACATACACACCTTCATCAGTGTCACCCTTTAGTTCCAACTGGCCTGGGGTATTCAGTTCCTGTCCACTGCTACCATGGCTGCATTCAGTGCTGGTTGAAGTCACGCACGCACACACGCACATAGTTGTGACACATCACAACTTCGTAATGCACTTTGAGATCCTTAGGTGGAAGGCACTGTTTCAGTGCAAAGTATGTTATCCTGAGCAGGAATATTACACAGCAGAAACCAAATTCTGTGTGATGTGAAATTTCCCCCAGTGCTTTTCCCTCCTTTGCTTTGCTGGGAGCCTCTATGGAATGACCTGTGCCTACAGGGCTTTTTTCCACTGAGGCCTGTCAACACTGTATATAAAGCATATTGGAGCTTTACAAATCACATGTGAGTAACATGCCCCATGGAAACTCTGCCAGTATGAACTATGAGGTAACCTCATTTGCATTAACATAGTCTGGATATCTTTCCGTTTCCGCAGCAGAATCTACAGCACGTTAGAGCACTCTGCAAATCATACCCCTCTAATGGGCTTTGCCAGGACTACAAAGACAAGCCCTGGGTCTCGATCTACTCTACAGGCTTATGTTAGTATAACTACATCACTAGGGGTATAGAAAATCTACACCCCAAGTGATACTGTTACAGTGACCGAAGTCCTGGTATAGACAGTGCTATATTGATGGGAGGGCTTCAAATGTTGACATAGCTACTGCCTTTCAGGGAGGTGGAATATCTACGCCACAGCTTAGGTAGCATCTTCACTAAGGCTACAGCAACACAACTGCATCCATGCTGCCGCAGTGCTGTATGTGTAGACAAAGCCCTGAGAGGCTCACCACACCATGACAGGAAACTTTCCTAGAGCAGGAGGTTGAATATTGTGCAACTAAAGGAATAAGCTGTGAAATACTGGAGTAGCATTGTAACAATGGGTTTCTTAGCGATGACTCTTCCGATTTAGAATGTCCACACGGATTGCTCTGGTTATTAGCACTCTGGGGCCTGATATACTATGTGGTTTTCGTTTCTGCCATTGGGAATAAGTTGGTGTTTTATCAATTGCAGCTGCATCTACTTGGCACAATCCGTTTGTCATGACTCATTTCACAGCTATTATTGCTAAACAGAATGTTTTTCCTAGGTGGTATGGGGTTTGAGCAATTACACACAAGAGCTTACTCTATTAAAGTTAAAACGACTGTGAAATTTCTAAAATGGGAAAAGATTTACAGTGGGAACTTCTGGATAGTTTCATGAATTGCAAATATTTTTGTTCAGCATAGCTTTGTTTTTGAAGCCGTGTATCAGGAGCATGCCCAATGTAAAACCAAGGCTTTATTAATAATCTGTCTTCCCAAATTTAAACCAACAGCACCCCCAACCTGTAGCCAGCAAAGTCTCCTAAGCAGTCTGAGTAGTGCATGTGGACTACATATACAGTTTAGTAAAAGAATCTAGAACAGCAGGGAATATGCCTCTAATTGAAAATAGGATGCACTTTAGGTCAGTGTGATTTCAGCAACACGCTGTAAATTCAGAATAACTCACTAGTATTGCTGCTATTGGAATGCTGATTCCGTGGTCCATCGAAATTCATTGGGCGGGGAGTCCGACTCTGAACTTACTCCACAATCGATATCAGTTGCTTTATTGCACTCCTGCTAGCTAGTAACTCCCACCAGCTTGCATGTTACATGCCAGTGCTAGGAGCAGAGATGCAAATTGTCAGTAACTCTTACCAGTACACACTGACTACTCCAACTGTCTAGACACATTAGCATTAATGACTGTTTTGACTGGAGAGGCCATGATCTGACAGATTCCTGACTGGTGCTTCTGAATCTTCTTGCAGGCCTCTTAGGCACGTTTTCGGAGGCACAAAAGGGAAGTGAAATTAAGTGCCTATCTATTCTTTGTGCCACAGTAACCTTCCCCAGCAAAGTGTGATCGTCCCACTCTGCATACCCAAACTATCCAGGTGTCCTTCCCCAAAGCTGCTGAAAATAGTCAGTGTTCAGTTATGAAAATTGGATTAATTTGCATTGATTTTAAAAACACATATTTGGAATCCTTACTGGCTTCCAAAGTACTTTACAGACATTCCTTAAACCTGGACACATTCTTTTGTTTTGTGGTAGGGCCAAAGTGCCATACAAAGACGTACAGATGTAGTCCCCTGCTCCAAGAGGGTTACAAGGGAAATGGGGAAGTGTAATAGGGGCCTGCCCTTTAAGGGTCAGAGGCTTGGGGACAGCCAGCCCTGGGAAGGGAATGAGTAAAACCAGCCAGTGGTTCTGAGTATGCGTGGCTAGGGAAGCTTAAGGACGGAACAGTGACCTGCAGAAGGAAGACTCCTGGTTGTAAAGGCAGGATAGGAAGCCTTACCTGGAAACTATGTTTACCTTTTGTGAGTGTGTGGACATCTAGACTTTAAATGGAGCCCAGAACCAAGGGGTAAAGCCTCACTGGGTGTGGCTGATAATTTGCAGGGCTCCTGAGGAAGCCAGCTACTTAGAGAAGGAATGCCATGGTAATGGAAAGGAAGTCTTGTGGCCACAGAGGTAGCTGTTTCACCATGTGATTCCAAATCTCTTTAATCTTGTTCCTTAAACAAATTAAACTCTCCTGGCTGCCTTGCATCATTGGGTGGCTGATTGCTTGTAGATGCCATAGCAGAAGTTTAACTTGTTCTGTCTTGTTTTCTAGCACCCAGCTTAGTGGTGGACTTGCTGTACCAGAAGGTTCACCTACCTCCTGTCTAGAGCATCATTCCTCTGTTGCCAGATCCATGGTGCCATCCACTAAAGGACTAATTTCCTAGAATTCTACTCCACATGGGGTGACCCTCTGGCCGGTCAGCATCCATTTTGTGTCTTTATGGCAAGCTTCAGGTGATGGGATTATCCTATTCCCAAGGAAAAGGCAGTGCCCTTCAAATTAGCTGGCAAATCAGCAACGTGAGAGCAGTACTGTTCCTCCCCAGCCCCTTGGGCTTTCATGCACATCAGACACTTTAGAAAGCAACAAGTCTGACTTTGGGGGCACGGGCATGTTTCAAAAACAAAATCGTCACTCCAAATAAAGCCTCTTAGGGAGGGAAGCGGGTAGATATGTCCGTTGTACAGAGTGCCTCTGCCTGGCAGGAAGTGACTTGAGGCATAGCGCATTTTAAGTTTTCAGAGGTGATGCTCTGGGAATTATGCAAATGCTTTCTGTTTTCTTGTTCTGGTTATTCCTAAGACTCATTAGCTAACATTAGTGCTGGGTGCTTTGCTGCTGCTGTGAGAATCTATTGTTATTGCATTGTCCTAAATTCCTAAGAGGAAATGCTCTATTGCTTGTTTCATTAAGCTGTGTAAGCACAATAAAATGAATGCTGAACCAATACATGTAACCATCCCGACTATCCCTTAATGTTTAATATGTGAAGTGTAATAAACTTTCTTGTTTTATTAAAATAATTTATAGGAACACTTGATTTGACAAAGTACTAGACAGTATATAAGATAGTCACTGGCAAACTGCTGAAGAGTAAACCTTTGCAGTATGTCGTATTTCCTGTGCATTAACATTCCTTGGCAACATCTGCTAAAATAACTTGGGCATCTTCTGAGTAAAACTTCCTACAAATCAAGTTGGTGTAATTTTCTGTTTCCTTCTCCCTTATTAAAGGGAGCTCTCTATCTAGCCTTGGCATAAATTAGCAGAGTCCTTCTGTTTTAAGAGCTATCATCCTTTCCTGTGGAAGGAATTAAAGGGATTTACAAAACAAGACAACTGTCCAGAACAGAGTATTCTGCTTTCAGTGATACTGTAGGTGCTAATACTGGGTCTAAGCTTCCAGATCTAATTTCTCATACACTGATTATTTTTCCTGGAGTCTTGTTTAATATTTTAACTGTACAAATACTTGTTTTTCTAAGCTGTAACAGTGTGTTTGCTTTTTCAGACCTGTTGCAATAATTTTGAAGAAATATTAATGGATTAGTAAATTTTTCTTAAATAAACTGTGTCTGCGTTGTACTTTGTTGTACTGACATGAATCAAGTAATAACTCCCCTCAGTAAAACAGGTGGCTGCTCATCAAGATTCTAAAATATACATACCCTTACACAGCTACTTTATTAATCTAATGAATGTTATGCATTATGAGGGTGGACTTGCTACTTTCTGTTAAAACATCAGATTTTTGTTTCTGTACAAACAAAATGTTACCAGCAATACTAGTGATCAGACCTTTACAGATGTGGTTGCCTCATCTCAAAGATATCTTGGCATTGGAAAAAGTTCAGAAAAGGGCAGCAAACACTATTAAGGGTTTGAAACAGCTGCCATATGAGGGGGGATTAAAAAGCCTGCGAGTTTTCAGCTTAGAAAAGAGACTGGGGGGAGTTGATAGGTCTATAAAATCATGACTGATGTTGAGAGAGTAAATAAGGAAAAGTTATTTACTTGTTCCCATAAGAACTAGGGGTCACCAAATGAAATTAATAGGTATCAGGTTTAAAACAAAGTATTTCTTCATGAAATGCAGAGTCAACCTGTGGAACTCCTTGCCAAGGGATGTTGTGAAGATCAGGACTTTAATGGGGTTCAAAAAAGAGCGAGATAATGCTGTGGAGGATGGATCCATTAATGGCTATTAGCCAGGATGGCAGAGAGAGTGTCCTTAGACTCTGTTAGAAGCTGGGAATGGGTAACAAGGAAGGAATCACTTGATGATTTCCTGTTCTGTTCATTCCCTCTGGTGCACCTGGCATTGGCCACTATCAGAAGATGGAACACTGGGCTAGATGGCCCTTTGGTCTGACCCAGTATGGCCATTCTTATGACCTAATGTTGAGCCCATGTAGGTTTCAATCAACATGTTTCTATGTCTGAGCTGACTGTAGCTCAGGCTGGGCACATCAATGTATTTTATATAAGACTGTTTACAACTGGATGATATTTACAAATTTTGGATGCAGTTCCAAGAGTTTGTGAAGTTTGTTCCCTAAAAGTAGGAACAGCAAGGGAGTTCAGCAAATGAAAAAATTGTTCTGTATGTCTGAATAAATGATAAATTGGATATTTTACAAGCCAGAAGACATAAATAGGTTTCTTTGAATAGCTTTTAGGTTTTGAAGTCTCAGAGGGGTAGCCGTGTTAGTACGTAACTTAAAAAGTCTGAATCTGAAGAAGTGGGGTGTGCCCATGAAAGCTCATGATACCATTAACATTTTTTGTTACTCACTAAGGTGCTGCATGACCATTTGTTTTTTTAGGTTTGGGTAAGTAAAGGTGAAGGTTTCTAGAAGATAGCAAAGCCCCTCCCTGTATGGAAGACAGTAAGGTCAGCTGTAAGCTACCTCTTTGTCCAGTTTTAGATTAATCTTTAAAGGCTTTTTTTGTTATAATAAACTTTTAATTCTAGTTGTTTAATAAACTTTATATCTAGCCTAGCAATTGCCCCGGGTTCATATTCATAATGCACCAGTTATTAGAGGGATTTAATAGTGGGAACATGTTGAACAAAATTTCAAGACTTTGAAATAAGGCTATAAGGGCCAGTGATGGGGTGCACTAGGCCTGACGCTCTCTGCTGGAGGCCTTGCCACGCCTTGCCCCATGGAGAAGAGCATAAGAGAGGTCCTCCAAACAGGATAGACTAGCTGTTTCTGCTGCAGCCAATCAGGGCCTAGCAGGCTGATACAAAGACGCTGCTGGGCTAGGGCCTGGCAGTTCCTCACTGGAGCTTGACCTAGCTAGGTTTAGGTTGGGAGGAACGACAGCACCTCGGACAGCTCCAAGAGCAAGCTGAACTTTAGACCTGGCTCAGGCCAAGGTCCAGAGACAAGACTAGCCACAAATGGCTACCAAACTTTGAAGAACTGGGCACAGGGTGTGTGGAGAGCCTGGCCTCAAAGCCCAGAGAGAGAGAGAGAGAGAGAGAGCAGGAGCAGGAGCAGGACAGAGCAGCATCTTGGGGAAGACATACCCTAAATCTTGTCAGCATTGATTGCACTGAATTATGCAAGGAAGCAATCACATACTTTGGAACAATCCAGCAATTGTACAACTTCTTTGGTAGCAGTCCTTGAAAGTGGGAAATTCTGAAGCAGCATCTGCCTGTTTTGCTTCATGTCATTTCGACAATGAGATGGTTAGCACGAATTGATGGCATTAAGCCAGTTGCACAGCATTTGGACTCTGAGAGGTTTTAAGTGAGCTTGAATCTCTTACAGCACGGGCTCGCACTGAGCTTAAGTCAATTCAGAAGTATACATCCAAATTTGAATGCATTTTAATGTTGTCCATGTGGATGAGGCTGCTAAAAATGATCCATGAAACTAATCTTGAAATTGAAGCACACAATGCTACATTAGATGTTGAGAGGGATAACACTGAATGATTTCTTAAAGATATTCAAAAGATTCATGATCAAGGGGATGCAATCCTTTCTGAGTCCAAATCAGTAGCACAGGCTATTAACTTTTCATCTGAGTTTTCCACGAATTGCAGTCTAACATCTCAGTTTGATGCAGAAAGGCACTATTGAGTCAATTTTTTGTTGTTATTGATTCCCATCAAATCTGGTTTTACATGTCGATTTGAATCACTGCAACAAATGTGTACCCTTTTTGGATTCCTTTGGGAGTTCCAAGAACGAAGTGATGAAGATCTATATTCAGCAGCTGAACAGTTTCAACGAAGGTACAATAACGGAATTTCAAGAGATCTCTGTGATGAGAGTGTCTTCCTGAAACACATTCCACTAACTTTAAATCATATACATTCCACCAACTGCGAGCCAAAATAGATGCTTCAAGAAATGTTCAATCTCAGCCTAATATCACAATTGCATTACATATTTTTATCAGTCTCCCTGCATCAGTGGCTTCAGGTGAATGCACATTCAACATGTTACAACAAGTAAAGAACTATCATCGTTCTACAATGAGACGAGCATTTGAATTGGGCTCGCAGTGCTTAACATTAACAGTGATGTTGCACATAAATTAGATTTTTCTTCAATGTAAGTTTGCTCACAACAAAGCCAAAAAAGCATTCCTAAAATGAAGAGTTTTGTTTGCAGTGGAAACTCACAATTAAAGTTACATTTTTAATATACACGCTATTGGTATAAGGATTGAATTGTTCATAAATGAATGTTTCAAGTGTTTATTTTCATACATTCTTTTGGTTTTAGTATGACCCTGTGAATGAGAAATTAGATACAGTGAAGGGCCTGGGGCTGGGGCCTCTAAACTCAAAGTGGCCCAGGCCTCTGTTATTCTCTGAGAGCGCCTGCCTGCCCAGAACCAACCTGGAGAGGCTTGAGCGTGAATGCAGCATGTCTGAGCGTTGAACTTGTGTGTCCTCTGGCTGCTTCTGGGTCCCCTTTGGAGAACCAGCAGCTTGTAGTCAACAAAGCTGCAGATTGCAAGATCAAAGTGGGCTATTGGGGCCATCTAGTCTAACCTGTACAATATGGGTCAGAAAACTTACCCAGTGTGATTGCTAGAGCCGCTGTCTGGCCTTGGACCCATTTCTCCACAGTCCAGCTGTCCGTCCATCTGTCCAGAGATGTCTGTCCACCCATGCGTGCAGCCATCCGTCTGTCCATCTACCAGGCCCTCTGTCCTGCCAAGACTGTATCTGTCCGTGTGTGCTGGTATCTGTCTCTCCATCCATCCGTCCAGGGATCTGCCTGTCCACACGTGCCTGTGTCCCTCCATCCATCCGTCTGTCCGTGCCTGTGTCCGCCCGCCCGCCTGTCTGTCTGTCCGTGCCTGTGTCCGCCCGCCCTCCCGTCTGTCTGTCTGTCCGGCCGTGCCTGTGTCTGTCTGTCCGTGCCTGTGTCCGCCCGCCCGTCTGTCTGTCTGTCCGGCCGTGCCTGTGTCTGTCTGTCCGTGCCTGTGTCCGCCCGCCCGCCCGTCTGTCTGTCTGTCCGGCCCATCCGGGCGCGCTTGCCCGGGCTTGGGGGTGCCCGGGGCCCGCGGGGGGACGGGTCGGGGGAGGGGAGGAGTCTGGCCGGGCGACGCGACCTCTTTAAGCCGCTGCAGGAGGCGGGGTCATGAATATGCATGAGGAGGTGCCCGACCGCCACGCGGAGCGTGCTGACGTCAGCGCCTTGGCGGGAGCGGCGCGCGGGCGGGATGGCGGCGGGACCGGCGCTGCGCGAGCTGGACTCGGACGGGAGCAGCGAGGAGCTGGTGCTGACCCCCGCGCAGCTCCTCGGCGGCCTCGAGCAGGTGGGCGGAGCCATCCGGCTCGGGGGCGGGGCCGGCGCCTGGGTCCTCCCCCGGCTCGGGGGGGGGGGGGCGCAGATTCCTGGGTCCTCCCCCGGCTCGGGGGGGGGGCGGGGCCGGCGCCTGGGTCCTCCCCCGGCTCGGGGGGGGGGCAGATTCCTGGGTCCTCCCCCGGCTCGGGGGGGGGGGGGGCAGATTCCTGGGTCCTCCCCCGGCTCGGGGGGGGGGGGCAGATTCCTGGGTCCTCTCCCGGCTCGGGGGGGGGGGGGCAGATTCCTGGGTCCTCTCCCGGCTCGGGGGGGGGGGGGGCAGATTCCTGGGTCCTCTCCCGGCTCGGGGGGGGGGGGGCAGATTCCTGGGTCCTCTCCCGGCTCGGGGGGGGGGGGAGGGCAGATTCCTGGGTCCTCTCCCGGCTCGGGGGGGGGGGGGGGCAGATTCCTGGGTCCTCTCCCGGCTCGGGGGGGGGGCAGATTCCTGGGTCCTCCCCCGGCTCGGGGGGGGCGGGGCAGATTCCTGGGTCCTCCCCCGGCTCGGGGGGGGGGCGGCAGATTCCTGGGTCCTCTCCCGGCTCGGGGGGGCGCGCAGATTCCTGGGTCGTCTCTTGGCTCGGAGGAGGCGGGGGGGCAGGCGGGTGGTGGGTCAGAGCAGGGGGCTGGCTGTCAGGTCGGCTTGTGGCTCACTGCCCTGCTGTGCTCTCAGGCCTGGCTGAATGAGAAGTTTGCCCCCGAGCTGCTGGAGAGCAAGTCTGAAATCGTGGAATGTGTCATGGAGCAGCTGGACCACATGGTGCGTATCCGGGGGCACAGAGGGGGCCGTGGTTGGGAATGGCTGGGCGGAATCGTGCCGGCTTTACCGAACTCACCGTTGCGGGCATGGCGGCGTGTGGGGCTCTGTGCCGAAGCACCAGCCCGTGATCCTCCAGCCATCCCTCTCTCCAGTACCCCCACCGGGCGGAGGTAGATCCGAGCATCCTTGTGCTTAACGCCTGCGCTCTGCCCAAGTGCATCCCTGTGCTTAACGCCTGCGCTCTGCCCAAGTGCGTCCCTGTGCTTAACGCCTGCGCTCTGCCCAAGTGCGTCCCTGTGCTTAACGCCTGCGCTCTGCCCAAGTGCGTCCCTGTGCTTAACGCCTGCGCTCTGCCCAAGTGCGTCCCTGTGCTTAACGCCTGCGCTCTGCCCAAGTGCGTCCCTGTGCTTAACGCCTGCGCTCTGCCCAAGTGCGTCCCTGTGCTTAACGCCTGCGCTCTGCCCAAGTGCGTCCCTGTGCTTAAGCCTGCGCTCTGCCCAAGTGCGTCCTGTGCTTAACCCTGCGCTCTGCCAAGTGCGTCCCTGTGCTTAACGCCTGCGCTCTGCCCAAGTGCGTCCCTGTGCTTAACGCCTGCGCTCTGCCCAAGTGCGTCCCTGTGCTTAACGCCTGCGCTCTGCCCAAGTGCGTCCCTGTGCTTAACGCCTGCGCTCTGCCCAAGTGCGTCCCTGTGCTTAACGCCTGCGCTCTGCCCAAGTGCGTCCCTGTGCTTAACTCCTGCGCTCTGCCCAAGTGGTGTTGGTTGCGTGGATGTGTTGCGAGCTCCCCATGCTCCTGGCATGTTGCTGAGAGTCACAGAGGCTAGTAGCTGTCAGCTGTCTGTCTTGCTCCTCTGCCATTCTGTAGGCCCTATAGCATCATGCCATCCAGTGGGGGCTGCACTGCTAGCCATCTCCTGGGTCTTTGTTCAACTGTGCGCTCCAGAGGGACATAAACCTCCTGCTTCAGACAGACTTGCAGTTGCCTGGATGACAAAATTGGCCATTACCTTCCAAAACCCTCATATACTGCAAAATCTGGCATCCGGTTTTTGGATTCCCCTCCCCGGGTGACAGTGAGGGGTGGTAACCTGTATGCGTGGTGCCCGGGCTCTATCTGCAAGAGGCAGCTGCAATCTGGCTTTTCCCCCACGGCTCTGCAGACATTGGCCTCTGTCTGCCATTAACTGTTGAGTGTTTGTACAGTCTGACTTCCCCCATTGTGCCCGTTTGGCAGGAGTCAAATCTGAAACGAGCCAAGCACGGAGATCTGAAAGTCAGCATCCACCGCATGGAGATTGAGAGAATCCGCTATGTCCTCAGCAGTTACTTGCGCTGCAGGCTTGCAAAGGTAACACCTTGCTGTGCTATGCGTGGGACGTGACTCTCAGGAGTGGCTGAAGGCATCGTGTTCTGAAAGCAGATTGCTTTGGCGCAGGACTCTGAGTCACAGGCCCTTGACATCTTTAATTAGACCAGAGTGACCATAAGGTTCACCTGAGGAATTCATTCCTCATTGGTGCCAAGCACAGCACCTTGTTCTGAGGAGAGGGTATCACAGAGACGGGGGGGAGTGTCACAGTGCACATGCAGTGAGCATGTTCCTTGTCCTAGGTAAGGTCAGGACAAGGTCCTGGAAATGCCATTGTTATCCTGCTTCTCCAGCACAGACAGCCCTGCACAGGTCAGGAGCTGCCTGTAACAGGACTCTGTTTCAATCCCAGCTGACGCGTCTTTGGGGATTTTCTTCTCCTGGCAGATCGAGAAGTTTTTCCCCCATATCCTGGAGAAGGAGAAGTCCCGAGCAGAAGGAGAGCCTTCCATTCTCTCCGCAGAGGAGTTTGCCTTTGCTAAAGAGTGAGTGGATGTGGAAGAAGGGCTGGACAGTGGGGTGAGCCAGGTCTTGGTCTACTTTGTAGGCTAGGCCCAGGCCTGGAGACCTGGGATTGTATACACTCTGGATCTTCCTCTCTGCTGCACAGGCTGTATGTAGATCCTCCCTGTCCTCTACTGACTAGCTAACATGTTCCTTGCTCTCTGTTGGGCCTGCAGTGAAGCTGGCGGCTTGGCTCTGAGTGTTCCTGACACCCTGGGAAGGAGTTGAAAAAAGAGCCCCACTCAGCCTCCATCAATCTTGGTGTCTAACCAGCCCGGGGAGTATCTAGAGGCAGTCTCACTTCAGCCACCCGCTAAGCTGTGCCAGAAAAGCTCCCTCTGCTGCCTGAGCTCCTGCCGGTGGGAAGAGACCTCACTGCCTTTTGTCACCTTCACCTGGAGATAGGCTGTACCCTGGGGCACCAAAGGATTTGCCCTGGAGCAGTAGGCTAAGAACATAAGAACTGCTGGGTCAGACCAAAGGTCCACCTAGCCCAGTGTTTTGTCGTCTTCCAGTGGCCCATGCCAGGTGCCCCAGAGGGAGTGAACCAAGCAGGGAATCATCCAGTGATCCTTTCCCTGTCGCCCATTCCCAGCCCTGACAGACACGCCAGGGACACCATCTCTGCCCATCCTGGCTAACAGCCAGGGCTCGACAAACTATAGAATCTACTCGCCCATGACGAGTATATTTCAGCCACGTGCCCCGTTTACCGGCGGCGCGCACATGTGCAATGCGACGCATGTGCAGTGCGGGGCTTTCACCGCCGTTTGTCAAGCCCTGCTAATAGCCATTGATGGACCTAACCTCCATGAATTTATCTAATTCTTTTTTGAACCCTGTTACAGTCTTGACCTTGACAACATCCTCTGGCAAGGAGTTCCACAGGCTGTCTTTGCATTATGTGAAGAAATACTTCCTTTTTGGTCTTATGATGGCAGCTGGAGTCAGCTCTGGCCCAGCAGGTTTTGCCAGGATCTGACTGACAGTAAGGTCTGTTTCAGGTACATGGCGAACACAGAAACCTACCTGAAAAATGTGGCCCTGAAACACATGCCTCCCAACCTGCAGAAGGTTGATCTCCTGAGACTGGGTAAGAGAAACCTGGTCGCAGCATCAGGCATGAGAATTCTAGCACCAGCTCCCTGGGGGTTCACCCTGCATGAGCCTTGAAGTCCTCGACATCATGTAGCACAATCGCTTGCGGCGAGTGCTTGAAAGAAGCTGGCGTCTGAGCTTAGCCCTCTCCACGCTGCTGGCCCTTTAGAAGGTGGTGGGCATATGTTCTCATGGTTCTTTCCTAGAATGCCCTATGGGTGACAAGGGGGCTCCCCAGGCTGTTCACACTGGTCTCTGTGTTCTGGCTCTCCTTCCGTCTCAAGTCCGTGTTGGCTGGTGTGTTGGGGGTCAGCTGGTTGCCTGTGATGTCCACACTGCTGGTGCTGTTGACCCACATTGCTCTGTGTCCCCAAGCGTGAAGGGCTCGGAGAGGAGCAGAGACTGTTCACAGGAGTGGCTTGTGGTGCACTGTGCTCAGTCTCTTGGGCCAGCAGTCAGGGCTCTGAGTGCATCACTTTCCTTGCAGTTCCCAAACCCAACCTGGACACCTTTGTATTCCTGAGGGTGCAGGAGAGGCAAGAAAACATCTTGGTGGAGCCAGAGACAGATGAGCAGAGGTAGGTGGCCTGTTGCTTTGCTGTGCCCTGAGATGCACGTGCCTTAGAAATGCCACCCTCCCTGTACGCCGCGCAGCTTCCTGCCGGGAAGAGCACAGGGGGTGTCATCGGCTGTGGGGAGAGTAGCACCCCTCCGACTGGCCAAATCCGGTCACGTGGCCATTGCAGCCCTGAAGAACAAGCAGGAGACTGCACCACCTCTCTCCTCCCTGGTGTGTTTCCATTCAGCGCTGTGCTTGGCTTGCTGCTGCCCTTCCCTCTCACCCTGTCTCTCTCTCCCCTTCAGGGAATATGTGATCGACCTGGAGAAGGGCTCGCAGCATCTGATCCGATACAAAACCATCGCCCCACTGGTGGCCTCTGGAGCAATTCAGCTCATTTAAAACGTCACAAGACTTAAAGGGGGCGGGGAAGGCCAGGGCCAGGCACAGGACCACCTGAGAGCACTGCCCTGCCAGTCTGCATGTGGACGCACAATGGCTGTGGACAGTTATGAATGCCCATCCTGCCCCCCCAGCCTGGGGCCCAGCAGCTCCGTGTTCCTGTGTGCATGTAGCCTGGGGATAGAAAGGCACGGAGCCAGAGAGAGGTGCCATCAGCAGCAGACGCTGCTGCTGGAGGAAAGCCCACTCTTCCACCCAGCTTCCGCCTCTACAAAGCTGCTGCTCTGGTGTGGAACCAGCAGGTGGTGCCGCCCCCATGCATTTACTCTCGATATTGTGGCCAGGTGGCAGCCCCACACTCAGTCCGGAAGATGAGTTGGAGCATGGGCTAGTGTGAGCAGGTGCCTTACAAAGACAGCTGCCAAAATCTCCAAGCCTGCCTTCCAGGGCCACTGCCGCCGCCCACGATCCTGACCAGGCCTCCTGCGCAGTTAAGTTAGGAGAGACCCTTTCATGTTGTGTGGGGAGGGGATGAGACAAGGGATGGGGGCTTGTGTGGGTTTGCAGCAGGTGCCAGCCCCAAAGGACCTTGGGTGGGGCTGAGCGTGTTTGGAACCTGGAGGAGCTCTTACTGGCAAGTAGAAGGATCCGCCCGACAGAGCTCAAATAAACCAGACACGTATCTCTGGCTGTAGCTCTCAATGAGGAGGTGGTGTCTGCATCCCTGACAGCAAAGCTGATTCGCTTTAGTGTATTCCTGGTGCCCATCAAACAATCCCCACTCTTCCTGAGAGCCGGCAGCAAGGTCTGTGCATGAGACACTCAGCCTTTCCCTGGGGAGCGTTCTGGTCCCCAGGTCTAAACGAGTACCTCCTCTTGGGTATAGCGCACAGCCCGGGGGCACCAGTGCTTACCATGTTCTGATGGAAGCGGGGTGCCTGTCATGCTCTGGGAGCAGCAGCTCTGCTAAGGTGGTGTTTAAAATGCATCCTGGCTTGACTAAAGGTTTTTGGGCCAGGTGTGAGACCCCTTGTGACCTGCTGACCTCCACTTTAAGCACTTCTCAGCCCCCTCCCATATTGGAGTGATCCATTCACCCAAAAAGTACTGTGTATTCATTCCCATTGCAGGTAGTGGAGAGGTGGGAGAGGCCCTGTTGGGGTGGGGAGCAATCACTGAATGTTCCAAACATGCAAAGTGCCAGGTTACCTCTGCACAGATGGGGAAGGGCTGCTGAGGATGAAAGGAAACTGGCTTAGCACCTCGTTAGGTGAATGGGGTGCTGAATGGTCTGGGTGCTGTACTGGAGATTGCTCCCTGCAAGGCAAACAGCAGCCTGGGAAGGTTCCTGTGGGGCAGTGCTAAGTGGCCACAGTTACACCCGTATAGTGATGCCTGTGGCTACAGGCTTGTCTACATTTCACACGCTGCGACACACAGGAAGCATGGCCCTGTGGTAGTAGTTGGGCAGTGGGTGTTTGGGCCATCACTTCTGCAGGTTTCAGGGTCTCTGAGAGCCTGGTCTTGGTGAGATTTATGGCCCAGCTGCCCCAACCGTCTCCCTCCATGGAGAGACCATGTGCTGCACCAATGTGAGAGGAAACACCATTAACAGAGGACTTAGTGGCTGGTGTTTTGCCTCTTGACGTCCTGAATGACTTTGCTTTGGGGCCACTTGTAGCTGGTAGTGTCCAATGGGGGCAGGGTCCGGAACCTTCTCTTAGCTTCTGTCTGTACTGACTTGCTTCAGGGAGAGGAGAGGGAGGTGCACAGCTAATCCCCAAACCCAAGGCCACGCCCGTGGGTTCATCAGGGAGTTCCAGTGCAAGCAGATTATCTCCCCGTTTCCTGCCAGCCATTGTGTGCACAGAGAAGGCCTGGGTGATTGGCTGGTAGGCTCTGGTCAGGAGGGTTTTGGGGGCACTTTCTAAGTAGCTTGGGGGAGTCCCTGCAGCTTCCTCTTAACTGGGCTTTTTCTGCCTGCAGTGGCTGGTGCTCTGGCCGCAGCTGGCTGCAGGGAGTGGTTTTCCCAAAGTAACTTGGCAATAGTTTCCTTCCAGAGAATGAGACCTACATTCCCTTCCCTGATTCTGCTTTCTCCAGCCCTCTGCTTTTCCTGCTGCTTCCTGTCTCTACCAGGAGCTTACACAGTACCTGGAGAATAATCTGTATGTTTGAGAGACCTTGTCTGAGTGGGTCTGTTTAAGAACTCCTGCGCGGTAAGAGCCAGGACCACCACATTGGGATGCAGCTTCCTCTTATTTAAAAACAAAGCAAGGGTTTGGTTGTGCCAGGAAAGTGGGATGTGACTGGAATCGGATTGGTTTTTTGAGAAGCAGACAGAATCACCAGGCAGGTGAAAGGGGCTTTCAGGGGAACACCTCCCACCCGCTGGTGCCCTTTAGGGAGTGGGGGGGCTGAAGCTCCCTCCCCCCGATTTGTACAGGAACATTGCTGGCTGTTCCCCTTCATCAGGGAGTGGGGAAAGTGCACAGTTGCTACATTCCTCACTCTGGCTGGGGAGTGCAGGGGCAGACAAACCTGAACCTACCCTAGCCAGGGAAAAAGCACTCTATCCCCTGGTTGTGCCCGCTGCAGCGGCCATGGAAAGGTGCTTCTCACCTGGCCCCAAGCTGCTGGGGTTGTCCTCTCCCTTAGGCAGCCTGCAACTGAACCCCTCATCCCTGACCCCACCCCAGAGCAATGCTTGAAATGGAGCAGGGCCATTTTCATTTTATTTTCCAAAACCAAAAATTCACCTAGTCAAGACCCGAGCAATGCGGGGTAAATCTAGTGTGGCAATAACGAAAGACCAGTGTGGATTTGCCAAGAACAAATTGGGTCAAATCAACCTTATTTCCTCCCGTCAGGATCACCTCTCTGAGGCACCAGGATCTGCCACTAGAGCCCAGTTGTCTGGTTGGTGGCCACTGCTCTAGGCCATGCCCTCCCCTGCATGTGCTCTTTGGGGATGGGCGGGAGCAGCTCAGCTCCCCCATGTAGCAGGAGGCATGAGGGCAACATGTGCAGGACAGCACGGGGGTAGCGGCTCTGCATGTGCTGTGGTTTATAGCATCCCTAATGAATCCATTTATGTAAAGAAGATTCATTAGGCACAAAGGTGAAGAAGAATCTGGGTTTAATCCCAAAGAAATGGCCCCAAAAGCAGATCACTGCAGCTCCCCCAGTGGGGGTCTGGCCTAGTCTCTGTCCCCACAAATAGCCCCTCTGACAACCCTTCCCACAGGCTCTGCAGCTCCCAGACAAATAGCTGCTGAGTTTCCACTGGAGAATCAGAAGGTGGGGGAAGAGACGTGCTGGAGTTTCTCTCTAGCACAGTGATGGGTTGCCTGTGGCCCATTGAGGTTGTGTGTGTGGCCTGCAAGAAATTTTGTTACCATTGCCCATGCACAGGGCTGCCAGATTCTGCTGGTTTCTGTCCATGTTGTTTCCTGGTATTGCTAAAGTGAGGAAAGCAAGGTAGCACATTTTCACTGGATCTCTTCACCTTGTGGGGTTCGATCAAGCAGCTGTCTGGGCAGTTCTTCCCCTAGAGCTGACAAGTCTCAGCTGGGGGGTGGCAGGGAGTGAGCAGGGGAAGTCACTCGTGTTCCTGGGCAGAAGAGAGAAGCTGGCTCTTTCCACTAGTACCACTTCTCAGCTCTTTCTGCCAATGGAAATGCAGTTTCTGCAGCTCGCTGTGTGTGTCACAGACACACCCTCCCTCCCTTGCACATGAAAGCTCTGACATCCCACTGGGCAACACTGTCCCAGTTCCAGCTGCAGCCAGAGAATGCTGAGAGGTTGGAGCAGGGAGGCACCTGCTGGGATCTTCCAAAAGGGCCTAGGCACGTGTCCTGCCTAAGTCCCCTTGAGAGCTGTGAGGCAGGTGCCTAATGGATTTAGGCATATGTCTAATGGACTTAGGCACATCTGAAATCCCCTCAGCTGCCAGTTTGTAACTGTAAGTGGGTAAATAACTTCACAAACCTGGCCCTGCAGCTCTCTGCCCCTGATTTATTTATCAGGAGGCCCTGGACAAGTGACTGCCCCGTTCCATGCCTTGGTTTCCCCACTGTACCGGGAGGGGATGTGACTGCTAGGTGCCTTTCCAGGAGAGGGGCTAGTCAGGGCTCTGGCTGCCCTTGCATGCCCCAGAGGCTAATGGGGACCCTCCTTGACTTCCCATAGCCACCCAGGCCACAGCACAGGACAAAGCTGAGCACTAGAGCAATAAGTGGAGCCTGGAAATGAATGTCCCTGCCGCTGGGGCCAGGGCTGGCTCTCAAAGCTGCTCCTGCCACTCAGCGAGGCTCTGGTTTGTCTGTGTAATGAGTTCATAGCCCAGAGCTGGAGGAGGGCAAGGGCGCTTGTAGGGTGCTGATTTCCACAGCCTCCAGTTTGAGCTAGATCCTTTCCCCACAGGAAGCGGGCAGCGAAGAGAGGGGGCAGGTACTTGTGTTTCTGGGGAAATGCCCAGCAGTGCTCATCTACCTTGCCACAAAAGCAGGGTCCAGGAAGAGGCAACCACAGGGGTTGTGACGAAAGGGCGATTTGGAGAAACCAAGAGAGCAGACATCCGCTACCCAAGCCAGTGGCTGAGTCACTGCCAGACAGCAACACGTGGCCACGGGGTGGAAAGGAAGCTACGTGTGCACAGACACAGCACAGTCTGTAGCCAGCCACAGCTCTCCAGGGAGTTGCTCCCAGAGGCCCCTTCCCAGTCACAGGAGCAGAGTGGCAGGCGTGGCCTGAGACCCCTGCCCCGGAGCCTCACCTGGCCCTGTCATCACATCTCCTCTGGGCCTTCACTTTGTCCACATCTTTCCTGCAATGTTGTGCCCAGAACTGTCCACCTTGCACTAGTACCTTTTTCTGGCTGTCCCGTGCCCAAGGCCAGCTGGTAGACAGCGTGAGGGGGAGATTAGCCGGCAAGACAGGAAGGGGCAAACTGATTCGGGGTCGATGTTTTCTGCTAGCAAGCAAGCTCTGTGAGGGCTGCCCAGGAAGGCTGGGCCTGAATGTTCTTTCTTGAGGTGCAGCATCAATATTTTTTCCTGGACAGTCTAATAGGGGCTCTCATGTTTTCAGGCTCTCTCCTGCGCTCAAATTGCAGCTGCATTTCTCTGCTCTTGCAGGAAACCGGAGACTTATAGTTCCAAAGAATTTGGGATTGAATCTCCGTGTTTAGACACTGGAGAACTAAATCCTAGGGGGGGGGGTCTCAGAGCGTACCATTTTTATCCATCACTACTAGCCATAGAGACCTTAGAACCTATGGCCCCCACCTTACCTTTGGATCCCGGGCTAGGTCTTCCCAGGGCTAGTGCTGAGGTTGTAGATAAAACAGAAAATGGTGATACTGTAAAACTCTTTTAGCTTTTTCCACCATACACAATGGAGCCACTCTTGGGCTGGTGCCCTGCTAACCCAGCCTTACACAGATGGGTACTCTTCTTTCCTTCCCCCAGTCAGGGAAGTGAGAACTGCCCTGCTCTTGTGAGCTATCGAAATACAGCCACTGGAAGCCTAGTCAAGATATTCAGAAACCACAATCTGCCTTTCCCTGCCTCTCCCTCTGCTGCTCTCCCAACATGGCCTCTCAGCTGGGAAGGGACTGGGAGTTCTGTCTATCTGCTGCCCCGTTCCATGTTGTCCACACACAGACATGCCCCAGCTAGAAACTGGAGAACAGCATGCTTGGTAAAGTTTGTCAAGCCAAATGGAGCGATGGTTCAGTGCCTGGCTCTGGCACTCTGACCTCAGACAACTCCAGTCATTGCTCTGTGTCTGGGTTCTCCCTCTGTAGCATGAGGACCCTTCCCCACCTTCCCAGGTCTTGTGGGGATAAAGCCAGTCCTGTTTGCAGCGTGCTTAGCTATCCGCAGGGCCAGGGTCATACTAGAATCCAGCAGTTAGTGCAAGAGTCCTGATCAGCCATGGGCAACCTTGGTTAGTGAGTGGCCAGCATGAGTGGCCTCCCTTCATCTCAGTGGGCTGCAAGAAGGTCTCCAGGCTGCACTTGTGTCCCTAGAATTGACAGGAGGTGCCAGTTGAACTGTAGCTGTGTTTTGATTGGATGCCAAAGGGGCACACGGCTCTCACAGTCCATGTTGTGTGCAATCAGCACGCACCTCGCTGCACATGCCCTTGCTTTACCTGCATGTCACTTTAGCAATACTGAGAGGAAAACAACACAGACAGAAACCAAAGGAATCTGGCAGCCCCACGTGTGGGCAACCGTAACAAAATGTCTCGCAGGCCACACCTAGAACCCCGATGGGCCACAGGCCACATGCAGGGTGCCCACCACTGGTCCTGTTCTAGACCTGCACTTGGGTGCTGCCTCAAATGTCAGTGCTCAGCCCAGATGGTCACCCTACCTGGCGTCACTGACAACCCTGGGGGCTGCAGCTGACCACAGAGCCCTTTCGGGGCTGTTGATAAGCCTGGGAGCTGGATTTCCAAGTGGGTTTCAGTGGTGCAGGGCCCTTGGTTTAGCAGGGGAGGGAGGATTAGCCAGGAGCAGCCGGGCCCAGACTGAAGCTAATTCTAATCAGGCAGTGAACTGCTCCTGATCCCTCGCCCTTGTGGTGCCCTGCCCAGCCCAGCCGGCCTGAGGAAGGGGGGGACTAAGCAATGGCCCTTTCCCCGAAAGGAAATGACGCGCTGTTTCCTCTTTCCCTACCCCACGCTGCTCCGGGCTGTGCCTGCGCCCGCGCCTAGCACGTATCCCGGGGGGTGCGGGGTCTGAACCGGGTGACCCCGGTGCCGGCTCTGAGGGGGGGGGTGTCAGGACCGCTGGGGCTCTGCTGGCACCTCAAAGTCATGCCCTCTAGGACCGCACAGTCCGCGTCCCCCACCGCCCACGCCTCCTGCAAGCCCGGGACCCGCCCAGCCCGCACCCCCCAAGATCCGCACAGTCCGCGTCCCCGTCCCCCCCCGCACCGCCCACGCCTCCTGCAAGCCGGGACCCGCCCAGCCCGCACCCCCCAAGATCCGCACAGTCCGCGTCCCCGTCCCCCCCGCACCGCCCACGCCTCCTGCAAGCCCGGGACCCGCCCAGCCCGCACCCCCCAAGATCCGCACAGTCCGCGTCCCCGTCCCCCCCCCGCACCGCCCACGCCTCCTGCAAGCCGGGACCCGCCCAGCCCGCACCCCCCAAGATCCGCACAGTCCGCGTCCCCGTCCCCCCCGCACCGCCCACGCCTCCTGCAAGCCGGGACCCGCCCAGCCCGCACCCCCCAAGATCCGCACAGTCCGCGTCCCCGTCCCCCCCGCACCGCCCACGCCTCCTGCAAGCCGGGACCCGCCCAGCCCGCACCCCCCAAGATCCGCACAGTCCGCGTCCCCGTCCCCCCCGCACCGCCCACGCCTCCTGCAAGCCGGGACCCGCCCAGCCCGCACCCCCAAGATCCGCACAGTCCGCGTCCCCGTCCCCCCCCGCACCGCCCACGCCTCCTGCAAGCCGGGACCCGCCCAGCCCGCACCCCCCAAGATCCGCACAGTCCGCGTCCCCGTCCCCCCCCGCACCGCCCACGCCTCCTGCAAGCCGGGACCCGCCCAGCCCGCACCCCCCAAGATCCGCACAGTCCGCGTCCCCGTCCCCCCCGCACCGCCCACGCCTCCTGCAAGCCCGGGACCCGCCCAGCCCGCACCCCCAAGATCCGCACAGTCCGCGTCCCCGTCCCCCCCCCGCACCGCCCACGCCTCCTGCAAGCCGGGACCCGCCCAGCCCGCACCCCCCAAGATCCGCACAGTCCGCGTCCCCGTCCCCCCCCCGCACCGCCCACGCCTCCTGCAAGCCGGGACCCGCCCAGCCCGCACCCCCCAAGATCCGCACAGTCCGCGTCCCCGTCCCCCCCGCACCGCCCACGCCTCCTGCAAGCCGGGACCCGCCCAGCCCGCACCCCCCAAGATCCGCACAGTCCGCGTCCCCGTCCCCCCCCGCACCGCCCACGCCTCCTGCAAGCCGGGACCCGCCCAGCCCGCACCCCCCAAGATCCGCACAGTCCGCGTCCCCGTCCCCCCCGCACCGCCCACGCCTCCTGCAAGCCGGGACCCGCCCAGCCCGCACCCCCGCGCGCCCCGGGACCCGCTGACGCTGCAGCAGCTGGGCCCGGCTCCGTGGGCGGGGCGACAGCGGCAGTCCCGCATCCCCATTGGGCGCTCTGCCCTGAGGGGGCGTGTCCTGCGTGGCTGGCTGGGGGTGTCCCGGCCGCTCGCGCTCCCAGCTGTAGCAGTGGGGCGAGGAGCGGAGCCATGAGCTGCAGCGAGTGAGCGCTGGGCCGGGGCAGCGGGAGATGGCTGGAGGGGGGCTGAGAAGGGCTGGTGTGGGGGCGAAGGGGGTCAGTGGGGTGGAGGAGGGCTAGTCGGGGGCCAGGTGAGTGGAGTGAAGGGGGACTGGTTGGGAAGCAGGTTGGGGTAACGGGGGGGACAGGTCAGTGGAGTGAAGGGGGACTAGTCAGGGAGCAGGCTGGGGGCAAAGGGTGATAGGTGAGTGGAGGAGGACAGTTTGGGGCAAAGGGGGTCAGGTCAGAGAGATGAAGGGGAGCTGCTCAGTGGCACAGAGGGGGCAGGTGGAGAGGGTCTGAAGGGCAGGTCAGTGGGGTATGGTTGGAGAGGACCTGGGGGATTGTTGAGGGCACTGGTGGGGACTGTTGGTGGGCTGGGAGTAGGATATTTGGCTTCTCAGGCAAAGTGGCTGCTGGTCTGTGTGGGGCGGGTGGGTAGTTAGTCTGCAGGAGTTTGGGGGTGCTGCTGGGGGGTTGCTGACTGGCAGGTGGACAGCAGCAGCCACTGGGCCATGGTTGTAGGTCTCCGGCAGTGGGATTGCTGGTTATTTGGGGGGGGGGGTTCTGGGAGGTTGCTAGGGGTTAATTGGACTCTGCTTTTCATGTCCCCTGGACCTGCCAGATATCTGCTGCTGCTCTTGGCTCCCCTGCATCCAGGCTATGTCCCCTTAACCTCCATCTGTCTTCTTTCCAGGCTATTCCAGGTGTTCAGCGCACCCCCAGCCATGCCTGTGGATTTTGCCATGCGGCTCTGCCTGACCCACTCTCCTCCCATCCGCAAGCTGCTGAACTCCTATGAGGAGTTGCGGGGTGGCCGGGGGCGCAAACCCCTCCGCTCCTGCCTGAACCAGAAGCCCAGTGTGGAGCTGGAGCGGTGGGACAGCACCAAGGGCAGCAGGAACAAGAAGAAGAGGGTAGTGTTTGCTGACATGAAGGGGCTTTCGCTGACAGCCGTCCGTTTCTTTTCCAAAATTGAGGAGGACCTGTGTGACCTGCAGCAAGCCCTATCTGACCTGACCTGCCTGAGGCCCAAGCTGCGAGATCCCCGCCCAGAGACTAAGAGGTACACCCTGGACTTCCCCCAGCCGTCTGCTGACTACATGGCCTTCCGCAGCCGCCTGCACAGCAACCTGGTCTGCCTGGAGAACTGTCTGATCCAGGAGCAGTTGCTGTCAGGGACCATCAAGGTCAGGAATATCGGCTATGAGAAGAAGGTGCATGTCCGCATCACCTTTGACTCCTGGAGGAGTTTCCGGGATGTCGTCTGCCAATACATGCACAACACCTACAGCGCCGCTGATGCAGACACGTTCTCCTTTGACGTCACCCTGCCCAGAGCACCCGGCTTCTGCGGAGCCATCGAGTTCTGCATTTCCTTCCAGTGTGGGCAGAAAACCTACTGGGACAACAACCAGGGGAGCAACTACAAGATACGCCACTCAGGTTCCTCACCCCCGCCCAGCAGCCTCTCCCAGCTGGTGCGGGGTTCCAGTGTGGCTGGGGAGCAGCTGGGCTCCTCCAAAGCAGCCATGCTGGTCCTCTCTCGCTTGCAGACCTGGAGGCGTTCAGAGAACCGTGGCCCCTACTGGTAGTACCAGGAGTTCTGGATGCAATTGCCGCTCTGTACAAAGGCTCCTCTCTGCCTCTGGCAGAGGCAAGGCCTTGCAAGGGCCCTGCTGTGGAACACACTGCTCGCTACTTCACTAGCTTGTCCGTGTCCACCCTGGTCACCAGGCCCTGTTGTGGAAGCCGGTGACCGTAGCTCAGCGTGAATCCCAGCCTGGGTTATCAGTGCAGAAGGCATCACTACGAGACACTGGGTAGGGGCACTTTCTGTGGTTTTCTTATCATTTGCGAGAGGCAAGTTCAGGCTACGGGTGGGTCAAGCAACTGAGCTCCCAAGCTGCAGTGAAAACTGCCCAGCCGGTCTAGCAGCCTAGGGCCTTGGACTAAGTGGGGGTGCGAGGCAGAACGGCCGCCCCCTTTAGGCACAGAAACCAGAGAGGGAGAGGCTGCCCATGTGCCTTGTAATTGTCCAGATACCTGTGTGGGGAAGGGGCTTGGAACAAACAGGCATCTGGCCCACGCTGCAGATAACAGCATGAATGTCTTTGCTGCACCCAATGGCCAGCATGCACACTGTGAGCTGTGTCTGCATCCCCCCCCCCCAAGGGGAGCCAAGGGCTGTGTCCCTTTCAGTCCCCTTGCAAAAGGCAGGGGGAACAAGGCTGTGGGGACTTCTGGGAGGGGGAGGCTGGCAGGTTCTTCACATTGAAGGTGCCTGGCTGCGGGTGGCCTGGCCTGCTGCTGAGAGGTGCGTTGGGGTGCTCACCAGAGGAAGAGGCTGGCCTTGGCTCCGCCAGCTTTTGCTGCAGCCGCCCTCCTTGGAAGGGGACCACGCTCGCCTGTCTGGGGTCCTGGCTCCTCTCAGGGAGTGCAGTGACTGCGATGTGCTGGGCTCCCTCTGAGTCTGTCTCTGCAGCCTGGGCAGGGCGTGGCCCGAGCCAGACTGGCTGTCAGTGCGTCCCAAATTTGCTGCCGCCGCTCTGTGGGGCCGCTGGGAAACCTTTCCATTTTAGCTGTTGTGAATAGATTCCGAACCTGAATAAAGTCTCTGTTTTATGAACCCGGCTCCTGTCTCTGCGGCCGATGGACAGCGCCTGCCTCTTGCACAGCCTGTCTCCACCTCAGGCCCATCCTCCACTGGTTGTGCTGGCCCCTGGGGAGAGGGGAGCAGTGCCTGGTCGGAGCTCAACGGAAGGGCACTTGCCCTGCATACTCCCCCCTCCAGCTCCCCTGCGCAAAGTGGCAGAGCTTGTGACCATCAACATGTTTTGCAGAAGTTTAATTTCATTCTGTTACGAGAGCAGCCCTGCTGCTGTGCGTGCGGCTGCAGATCCATAGACAGGCCTGCCTTCGTAGGATTGCAGCCCAAACAGCCAAGCGCTGGCAGTTTCCAGCACAGGGATTATGGGCTGCCTTCTAAGGCTCTGAGCTCCCTGCTTTAGGGCCCAGTGTGGACCTCTGCTCAGTGCAGGAAAGAATCTGTCTTGCGACATCCCAACACGGTGGTTTCCTTCCTACTCCTCCCGGCAACATCGGAGTGCTGCCACAGCCCGTGTTCCTGAACTAACAGGTGAAGGACTAGGCAAAAACTGCATGTGCTGGGAGAGCAGATCCAGATCAACGTGCAGGTACAAACTGGGGCTAACTGGTGAGGTGGTTGTAGTGCTGGGAGTTAGAGGATCACAAATTGGATCTGAGCCAACAGTGCAATGCAGCTGCTAAACAGGCTAATATCAGTCTGGGGTATTAGCAGGAGTGTCAGATGTGAGACACTGGAGGTAATTGTCCTGCTGCGTCAGCACGGGTGAGGCTGCAACTGGGCTATTGTTGGTGCCCCACTTTGGGAAAGAGAAAAATTGCTGTGAGCCAGAGGATAGCAGCAAAATGGTAAAAGGATTAGGAGATGTGATGGGAGGAAAGGTTAAAGAACTGGGCCTGTTTAGGCTGGAGAAAGGATGACTGAGCAGGAACCAGATAAGTCTTCAGATATGGTAAGGGCTGGGGATCAGTTGTTCCCCAAAAGCTGGACCGGAACCAATGGGCTTGATCTGAGCAAGAGAGGCTGAGGTTCCATACTATGAAAAAGATTCCCACTCTCAGGGGAGTTGGGCTCTGGAAAAGGCTCTTAAGGAAGGCTGTGGGTCGCCCGGCATTGGCAAGGTTTAAGAACAGGCTGGGCTAGGCTGACTTGGTTCTGGCTCAGGACAGAGCTCTGGACTGGATGGCTTTTGGAGGTCCCTGCCAGGCCTACAGTTCATTGACAATCAGGAGGGGGAAGGCCAGCTGCCAACAGGGGGGTCTGCTCTCAGCTACAGGGACAATTAGCCCATCATTGTGTCTGGCAGTGCAGCAACATGCCCGAGTCTGAAAAGGAAGAGGTTGGAAAGCTGGCGGCTTTCTAGTGCCTTGAGCAGGCCTGGAAGGGTTTCTCTCTCTCTCTCTCCTTGACTGACTCCCCAGGCGGCTGGCGAGTGAGTGGGTTTGTGAGCTGGGAAGGGCCAGGGGTAGGGGCCCACTGGCTTATAATTGGAGTGTCAATTTAACTTTGTTCCTGCCAAACTGAGGGGCAGAAACTTTCTCTGTCAAAGGTCCAGCACCCACTGTGCTGCTAATGGGCTGGAAACACCCCACAACACATGCAGGTGGGGGGATGTGTTGTAAGGCAGCCCCCCCTCAGTGAATCACAAGAATCCTGACTGTGTGGTGCCTTGTCTGCCACCTGGGGGAGCTGGATGACAGGCCCCTAGGTTTCTTGTCCCCCTCCCCAGAACAGAGCTCATCATGGCAGCTGCTAATTCCCATCCCTCCAAGTGCACCTCCTGCTGGGGGCCTCTGGTCACTGCACCGGCTTGGGCCCAGCAGGCGCCACTGGCGCCTTCCTCTCCCCCATCTGCCCTGCCTCCACCACTCTGTACAGGGCTGGCTGCTGGAAGCGCAGGGAGCTGGGGGAGGAAATGCCAACCCCCTTCCAGCCCATCGCCATGGGCCAGGAACCAGCGAGTGACACATGGGGGCTCTCCCTGGCTTTCCTGTGTTGCCCGGCTGTTGATGCAGCCCTAGTCTCCCCCCCGTTTCTGTGTAGGGTGCCTTATGCCCTTCTCCACACCTCACCTTTAGGCAGTAAGGTGAGCCAGGATTTCAGGGGCTTGCGTCACGGAACTGAAAGCCCGTTAGCTCCTGTGTCCCTTGCTAGTGATTAGCAGGCAGCGGGGTTTGGAAGGTGACACTGTGATATCTATAGCTCCTAATTCCTGAGTCCATTAAAGCAAAAGCTTCTTTGGTTGGACTGTGGCCCAGCAGGCACCCTGCAGCAACAGCACATAACTCCCCCTGGGCTGTGGTGAGTTCCTGCTCCAGGCAGGCCCATGGGTCCCAGGAGACTCACCTTGCACGGAGCCAGCTGCTGTCCCTTTCAGCTCCTTGCATCCTGCTGCAACTTGCAGGGGCTTCAGAGAGGCTGGCCGCTGTGGTGAGGTAAATGACAGGTGCATGCTGGCCTCTACAGGGGGGTCCCCCAGCTTGGGCTGTTTGCAGCACATGCTGCTGAGTATAATGTTTGGCATGTGTTGGTGAAGGCAAAGCAAGCCTGCCTATTACAGAACAAGCCTTCCTGGGGCAGGCCACCCTCATTCATTCCAGCAACTGCCTGAGCTCCTGTACCTCTGGGAGGAGCCCAGCAAGTTTAGGTTGGAGGGGAGTGCTAGGAAGAGGCTGCAGTCATGGCAGACTTGTGGCGAACTGGTACCACCAGCCATGTTACTCCTGCCTCCAGTGCTCTCCCCCTGCCTGTCTGGAAAACCTGCCACCTTCACACCAGCTTGGTAAGTAAATTGCCACCCCTCTAGCACCGATAGCCCAGTGACTTATGAGCTGCAGGTCAGCGAAGCCCAAGTGTTCAGATGGTGCACAGCAAACAGCCAGCCCAACTGTAATCCCAACCCCTGGCCAGGAGGTGTTCTCTCGTCCCAAACAGCTTCTCCCCTGCCAGGGCCATGTCCTGGGCTGGAGCTCAGGATTAAGGGCAGTTTTTAGGTGCCCTTGGTCGCGCCATAGAATTAACAATTGCCCCCTTTCCCTCAATGCATCAGCGCCCAGCCATCGGCCCTTTTGCAGGCTACAGGAAGAAACTGAGGCACGAAGAAGGAAGATGGTGGCAGAACCTGAAGCTCAGGACTTGCACTGCGCCCATGGAAGGGAATGAAGGCTGCAGACCTAGTTCGTCACACTGTTGTCCCTCTGAATGGAGTTGGTTAGCTGTGCGGGCAGTGGACTGGAGTGCACGGGCGACGCATAGAAAGGACCTAACTCTACCCTGAGAAACACCCGCAGGTCATTTTGGCCAATGCTGCTTGGTCACGTGGCCACAAGCCAATAGGCCTGGCACGGTGCATTGGATTCTGGTTTCTTACAAAACGAGTGTGTCCAGCATCTGCCCCCTGCTCACTAAACCCCCTGCCTGAGTGAGGCTTAGCTCCTGTGCTGCACACAAGGTGGGCAAACCGCTGAGCAGGGGGTGCCACAGAGCGCACAGGCCTGTGTCTAACAGGTAAAGCCCTTGGTGGATGCACAAGTATCTGCATGCACAGCTGTGGATGCAGACACTCGTGGCTCTAAAGCAGATTGCCACACATTTGCAGGGGTTCTAGATACAAAATTTGTATCCACATCTGCAAAAATGAGCTGTGGAGGATTTACAGGCCTCTACTAACAGGGACACCTGCTGTACCCTGGGCCCCTGTGACGGACCGGGCCGGGCCTGGGCACAGCCGAGGGCGTCCGCTCAGGACGAATTACTCAAATTCGGGGCTCCTTACAGCCCCCAGACTGGAGACCTTCCCAAATAGGCCACAAACCAGCCCCCGGAGCGCTTCAACTGCCTGCCTGGCCAGCCAGAAGCCTCATGAGCAAAACCCATAAGAACGGCCGTACTGGGTCAGACCAAAGGTCCATCTAGCCCAGTATCCTGTCTGACGACAGTGGCCAGCACCAGGTGCCCCAGAGAGGGTGGAGCGAAGACAATGATCAAGCGATTTGTCTCCTGCCATCCCTCTCCAGCCTCTGACAAACAGAGGCCAGGGACACCATTTTATCCCCTGGCTAATAGCCTTTTATGGACCTAACCTCCATGAAATTATCTAGCTTCTCTTTAAACTCTATTATAGTCCTAGCCTTCACAGCCTCCTCTGGCAAGGAGTTCCACAGGCTGACTACACGCTGTGTGAAGAAGAACTTTCTTTTATTAGTTTTAAACCTGCTACCCATTAATTTCATTTGGTGTCCTCTAGTTCTTCTATTTAGGGAACTAATAAATAACTTCTCTTTATCGGCCCTCTCCACACCACTCATGATTTTATATACCTCTATCATGTCTCCCCTTTTCTAAACTGAAAAGTCCCAGTCGCTTTAACCTCTCCGCATATGGGACCCGTTCCAAACCCCTAATCATTTTAGTTGCCCTCTTCTGAACCCTTTCCAAGGCCAAAATATCTTTTTTGAGGTGAGGAGACCACATCTGTACACAGTATTCGAGATGTGGGCGTACCATAGTTTTATACAGGGGCAGTAAGATATTCTGGGTCTTATTTTCTATCCCTTTCTTAATAATTCCTAGCATCCTATTTGCCTTTTTGACCGCAAAGTTATCGTGGACAGTTCTCTGAAAACTTCCACACAGTGTGCAGCACCTGGTGCTGGCCCCTGTATAAAACTATGGTATGCCCCCCCCCCCCCCTGCTTCTTCCAAGCTGGAGACAGTCACATGGTCACTGGCCAGGTGTGTCTTTGGTCTTCAGAAGGCCATTGTTCCCAGGAGCTCTGCTCATTAGCATGTCTATGGGTTGAGCATTCCTTGTCTATTGCTTAGCCACAAACAGAAGTTTCCAGTATTGACACAGAATACATATTCATAATTCCACACCCAGATACTATACAAGTATATGAAGAGCATATACAGAACCAGTAGAAGGGAAGCTTTCGTTTGACACCTCACATGGCCCCCCTTTGTATCAATTTTTTGGGGCAAACACCCCCCCCATGGGTGCAGCAGTGACCTGGCTGCTCCCCTCAAAATCCAGTAACGTGACACCCCCCAACGCAAAATTGATGCAGGAAGTGATGCCAGTAACATCACAGGGACGGGTGTCCCTGGATGGGGGGGCGGGCACGTGGGCGCATTGCGCGGGGAGGGGTGTCCCTGGATGGGGGGGCGGGCACGTGGGCGCATTGCACGGGGAGGGGTGTCCCTGGATGGGGGGGGGGGCACGTGGGCGCATTGCGCGGGGAGGGGTGTCCCTGGATGGGGGGGCGGGCACGTGGGCGCATTGCGCGGGGAGGGGTGTCCCTGGATGGGGGGCGGGCACGTCGGCGCATTGCGCGGGGAGGGGTGTCCCTGGATGGGGGGCGGGCACGTGGGCGCATTGCACGGGGAGGGGTGTCCCTGGATGGGGGGGGCGGGCACGTGGGCGCATTGCGCGGGGAGGGGTGTCCCTGGATGGGGGGAGGCGGGCACATGGGCGCATTGCGCGGGGAGGGGTGTCCCTGGATGGGGGGGGCGGGCACGTGGGCGCATTGCGCGGGGAGGGGTGTCCCTGGATGGGGGGTGGGCACGTCGGCGCATTGCACGGGGAGGGGTGTCCCTGGATGGGGGGCGGGCACGTGGGCGCATTGCACGGAGAGGGGTGTCCCCCGGATGGGGGGGGGGCGGGCACGTCGGCGCATTGCACGGGGAGGGGTGTCCCTGGATGGGGGGGCGGGCACGTGGGCACATTGCACGGGGAGGGGTGTCCCTGGATGGGGGACGGGCACGTCGGCGCATTGCACGGGGAGGGGTGTCCCCCGGATGGGGGGGCGGGCACGTGGGCGCATTGCGCGGGGAGGGGTGTCCCTGGTTGGGGGGCGGGCATGTGGGCGCATTGCGTGGGGAGGGGTGTCCCTGGATGGGGGGGGCGGGCACGTGGGCGCATTGCACAGGGAGGGGTGTCCCTGGAAGGGGGGGGCGGGCACGTGGGCACATTGCACGGGGAGGGGTGTCCCTGGATGGGGGGGCGGGCACGCACGTGGGCGCATTGCACGGGGAGGGGTGTCCCCCGGATGGGGGGGCAGGCACGTCGGCGCATTGCATGGGGAGGGGTGTCCCTGGATGGGGGGGCGGGCACGCACGTGGGCGCATTGCACAGGGAGGGGTGTCCCTGGACGGGGGGCAGGCATGTGGGCGCATTGCGCGGGGAGGGGTGTCCCTGGACGGGGGGGCGGGCACGTGGGCGCATTGCGCGGGGAGGGGTGTCCCTGGACGGGGGGGCGGGCACGTGGGCGCATTGCGCGGGGAGGGGTGTCCCTGGACAGGGGGGGCGGGCACGTGGGCGCATTGCGCGGGGAGGGGTGTCCCTGGATGGGGGGGGCGGGCACGTGGGCGCATTGCGCGGGGAGGGATGTCCCCGGACGGGGGGGGGCGGGCACGTGGGCGCATTGCGCGGCGAGGGGTGTCCCCGGACGGAGGGGCGGGCACGTGGGCGCATTGCGCGGGGAGGGGTGTCCTTGGTTGGGGGGCGGGCACGTGGGCGCATTGCGCGGGGAGGCGTGTCCCCGGATCGGGGGGGCGGGCACGTGGGCGCATTGCGCGGGGAGGGGTGTCCCCGGACGGGGGGGGCGGGCACGTGGGCGCATTGCGCGGGGAGGGGTGTCCCCGGACGGGGGGACGGGCACGTGGGCGCATTGCGCGGGGAGGGGTGTCCGCGGACGGGGGGGCGGGCACGTGGGCGCATTGCACGGGGAGGGGTGTCCCCGGACGGGGGGGAGGGGCGGGCACGTGGGCGCATTGCACGGGGAGGGGTGTCCCCGGACGGGGGGGGGGGCGGGCACGTGGGCGCATTGCGCGGGGAGGGGTGTCCCCGGACAGGGGGGGGGCGGGCACGTGGGCGCATTGCGCGGGGAGGGGTGTCCCCGGACGGGGGGGAGGGGCGGGCACGTGGGCGCATTGCGCGGGGAGGGGTGTCCCCGGACGGGGGGGGGGGCGGGCACGTGGGCGCATTGCGCGGGGAGGAGTGTCCCCGGACGGGGGGGGGGCGGGCACGTGGGCGCATTGCGCGGGGAGGGGTGTCCCCGGACGGGGGGGGCGGGCACGTGGGCGCATTGCGCGGGGAGGGGTGTCCCCGGACGGGGGGGGGCGGGCACGTGGGCGCATTGCGCGGGGAGGGGTGTCCCCGGACGGGGGGGGGGGGCGGGCACGTGGGCGCATTGCGGGGGGAGGGGTGTCCCCGGACGGGGGGGGGGCGGCACGTGGGCGCATTGCGCGGGGAGGGGTGTCCGCGGACGGGGGGGCGGGCACGTGGGCGCATTGCGCGGGGAGGGGTGTCCCCGGACGGGGGGGGCGGGCACGTGGGCGCATTGCGCGGGGAGGGGTGTCCCCAGACGGGGGGGGCGGGCACGTGGGCGCATTGCGCGGGGAGGGGTGTCCGCGGACGGGGGGGCGGGCACGTGGGCGCATTGCGCGGGGAGGGGTGTCCCCGGACGGGGGGGGCGGGCACGTGGGCGCATTGCGCGGGGAGGGGTGTCCCCGGACGGGGGGGCGGGCACGTGGGCGCATTGCGCGGGGAGGGGTGTCCCCGGACGGGGGGGGGGGGCGGGCACGTGGGCGCATTGCGCGGGGAGGGCTGTCCCGGGCCCCGTCCCCACGCCTGGGCTCGTGGCGCCCTCTGCTGGGACGGAGGCGTCACTCTGGCGCCTGCAGGGGGGGCGGGGCCTGGCTCGCCACCTGTCCGACCACGTGATCGTGCCCCTCGCAGCGGGCTCAGGAGGCGGGGTGCCCGTCGGACACGCCCTCGAGCTGCTCAGCCCGCCTCACGGAGCTCCTGACGCAAGCGGCACGCAGAGCGTTGGCACGTCGCCGTGCGCGGCCCCGCGGCGTCGCACGCTGACGTCATACGTGGCAGGGCGGACACGGGCACGCTTCGTGGTGGAGGCGGGGCGGGAGCTCGGCAGCAGCGGCAGGTGAGTGACATTGGCCCGGGTCGGCCTAGCCCGCCCCCCCCCGGGAGGTTCCTGGCGGGAGTCCCGCGCCGCCCGGAGCCGGGATGGGAAACCGTTACCCCAGCCCCCCGCGGGCCGCAGGGCGTCCGCGCAGACCCCGCCCGGCTTCCTGTGACATGGGCCCGCCCGCCCCCCTCTCCCTCCTGTGACATGGGCACGCCCACGCAGCGCGCCTCCCCCTCCTGTGACATGGGCCCGTCCGCCCCCTCCCTCCAGCGACATGGGCCCGTCCACGCAGCGCCCCTCCCCGCCCCCCCATGGCCCAGAGTTGCGCATGGGCCGTGCAGGCCCCCTGCCCCTCCCCCAGCACTGACCCAGTGGGGCTCCCCCAGCCTGCTGCCGCGGGCCCATGGTGCTGCTTGGTGGAGCAGGGGCTCCCTTAGCGCCTCTGCTGGGTCAGAGCAGGGGGACCCCCCCGTGCAGCATCAGATCCGTGGGGCCTGTAGCGTGGTACCCCCAGGTGTCTCCGACTCCATGCTGCTCGGTAAGGCCATGTAGCCCTGCATCCCAAAGGCTTCTGAACTGGAGCCGCTGCTGGGCCTTGGGTGGGACCCGGCATGCCATTTGCCTGTGTGTTGACACCTGGCCTGTCTGTGGGAGGTGTCACAGTGATTACACATGCGGGGAATGAACTGCATGCGCCTGCCTGACTAATTTCCCTTCGCAAGGGCAGTCTATGCTGAGCGGCAGACCAGGTTTCCCCAGAGCAACCCCCTGATGTCCTGTGACTGCTGGAGGAGCCGTTGTTGAGGGACAGAGGATTGCTGATCTCCGTAGGGTTCTGCTTGGGACCACTTTGCTCACAATAGTATGCTGCCCTTGCTTACTGCTGAGGGCAAAAGTCTGTGACCAGCCACTCCTGGGTAGAAGGCCACCTTTTCACTGACTTGCAGCATGATCTGCGTCTGGTCCCTTTGCTTCGTGTAGCTATGCCAATGAGTAAAATGGGGAGAATGCTGCTCCCCTGACTTGTTCCCAGGGTTTCTACAACATTATACTAGAAAAATCTGGTCATTGGGATAAGAGTTCCTCATCCAGCCCTGCAGGTGGTGGAGGATGAGAGCCTGGGCTCTGTGGGTTTTGGCCTCATGGGGCATGGACCCTTGGAGCTCGCTCAGTCTGTGCATTCGGGTCCAGGCCTCTGAGACAATCTTTCTGCAGGAGGCTCTCCAGGGGTAGCGTTACACCACAGAGATCCCAGTGGCATTGCCACCGCCCTGTCTGTAGTAAGGCTGTTAAGAGGTGAGTAATTGGCTAATCGTGTAGTTGATACATTTTGTATCAACTACACGATTGGTCGATAAGGGGAGGCATTCAGTCTCAGTTCATGCCAGGTCCAGGAACTACCCCCGCTACAGCTCTGCAGTTTTAAATGTAGTAGGAACCAGGTGCACAGGCAGCCCACCTCCTACTACATTTAAATTGCAGAGCCACAGTGGGAGTAGCTCGTGCCGGCTCTGGGACCACTGCAGCTCTGACTCCCCTTCTTCCCCCCCCCCCTCCCCCCACTACCCCGGGCACTGCTGAGACAGTGCTGGAGGGAAACGGCTTTTAAGCTGGCTCCCCCTAGCACTGGCATCTGCTTCCCCTCCCACCTTGCTGCCACTCGCGTCCCTAGTCTGGAGATTAATGTGGCTGAATAGGGCTGCCTCGTGCTGTGCCTCACGCTGCTGGTCATTGCCAGGGCCTGACTTGAACTGGGCCATTAGGCCAGGACAGGGTGTAACAGGAGAGGGTTAAGTCCTATTCATTCTTTCTCTTCTCCACCCCAGGCTCCTTCCCGTGGCCGTGGGTGGGCTGGCTGGGTGACTGGTTAGTTTGCCAGGTGGGGTTCCTGGGTTTGGTGCAAGAGGGGTTTGACCTGGGGAGTCAGGTGTCGGGGAGCAGAGTGTCTCTGGGGAGCAGGGTTTACTGGCACATGGTTTCCATGAAGCACTCAGGATGCTCTTAGCTGTGCCAGGTACAGTTGTGCTGGGCAAGCAGCCAGAGCACCCAGTGTGCTGTGGGAAGCAGCAGGGGAGCCAAGATGGGGCTAGAGGTTGCCTGAAAGAGGAAAGGAGGGCTCTCCTGCTGCCGGGAATGATTCCTCCAGCAGAGCTGGGCTGGGTGCCCCTCACTTCGCACCAGCAGAGCAGAGCTGGGTGCCCCTCAGTCGCTGTGTATCTCAGGGTCAGGCCAGGGTGGTAGGTGGATTGGAACCTCCCTCACCACTCCCCAGTGATCAGTGGAGTGGGACCAGAGCTGGTGCCCCAGCATGGTGGTACAAAGGGTGCTGTGCACTTGGGACGTCTCTCAGTGAGATGTAATGCGAAGACACGGACCTTGGTTTTGGTTGCAGTGTCCTGACAAGTTCCAGGTCAGATAATCATGTTTAGCCTCCTTTAATTCTCTCTGCCGGATTACTTCACTTGGGTAATCAACAGTTGAGTCAAACAGTTGGCAAGCCCCACCCCAAGAGGCAGGGTTCAGTGGAGAGGCAATGGGCCCTAAGTGCAGCTAATAAAGTGGTGGGAGAGCCCTCAGGGTGGAGGTGCTGAGGGATAAACTGTGTCAGTAGGGAGGCTGTCTCTCACTCCAGGTGCTCCTGTTCTCTGGAGACACACCAGACTTCTGCAGTGATCCAGGGCAAGGCTCCTGTGCTGATCTGAATTGCAGACCTGGCCTGGAAATGCTGGGCTCTTCCCAGCTCCTTGCGCTGTACTGCCAGTGGGAGGCAGCAGTGAGATCCTGCAGACTCCAGAACCCTGCCCTCCGCCTCATTGCTGTCCTCGCTGCTCCCAGACCTCAGGAGACCCTCTGCCTTGACGCCTCACCCTCTGATTGGCCTGACTCTGTTTGTTCTTGCCTCCCCTAGCTCTGGTGGCATGTGAGGAGCTCTCTTGCCAAGAAGGCAGCTCACAGCTTGGGGGCCCTCACAGGGGTGGAGGCAACGTCCCTTTCTGCGAGGACTCCAGCGTGGGCAGCTGCCAGAGGACTCCAGAATGACACTTGTTACAGTCGGCGTGAGAGGCTCCTGGTGGCAAAGGCAGTAGGCACTCGGCAGGCTCCTGGCCATATCGATTTTCTGGAGCTCCCCCAATGCAGGAGCAGGGATGGAGCCCACCTCACCCCTGTGAAGAGACCTTTCCTGCTCTGAGCAAGCCAAAGGGGATTCCACTGCCAGGCCCCTCAGGGGTCGGCCTGCAGCAAGACTTGTTTGGTGGGCCCCAAGGGGAATCCCCAGTCACACAGCTGCCTTGTTACAGTGCCACTCGCAGACCCTCCGTGCTCCAGCTGTGCTGACCCCCAAGCCGCCGTCTCACCTGACCGTCCTCTTGCCTGGTTCCCTCGCGTTCCTCCTCCCGTGGGCTGCTAGAAAAGGATGTGAACTTTGGAATGGAGTCCGTGATCAGCTGGGGACTCGGAGCATGCATGGAACTGCTGCTGAGTAGCAGGACTGGCTGATTGTTTTGGAGACCCCTTCTCTCCTGCCCCAGGGTGGCCGGGCTTTGGCCCTGCCTGGACCCTCCATCATGTTCCTCCTGCTCCCCTTTGACAGCCTGGTTGTTAACCTGCTGGGGATCTCCTTGACCGTGCTCTTCACGCTGCTGCTGGTTTTCATCATCGTGCCAGCCATTTTCGGGGTCTCCTTTGGCATCCGTAGGATTTACATGAAAACACTCTTAAAGATTTTCCGGGTGAGTCATGCTTCTGGGATGTCCTGTGGAGGAGTTTGGGTGCTCTGAGCACTGTTCATGTGCCTGGGGGAAATCCCTGCCAGGGGCATGTGCCTTTGAGTAGGGGGTGTCCCTGTCCCTGGTGTGGGGTGCTGACTGAGGGCTGGGCTGTTGGTGGTGCAAGTGTTGGTGCTAGAAACCTCCTGGGGGGACGGAGTCCCTGGAGTGGCTCCGGCATCTCTGCCACACTCCGTTATTGAGCCAAATCCAGCTCCCTAGATCTGTGCTCATAGATCATTCCAAAGTACCCCAATGCTGAGGACAGGGCCCTCGTAAACAAGTGCCCCAGTCTGTCCCCTTTGGCGGAGTCTATGCATGGCAAAGCCAAGCCAGGGCTGATTTCAGCACCTCTCAAGAACATCTCAGTGGGGGGAGGGAGGGGAGACCAAGGGGAGCAGGGCCTGGGAGGGGGAGGAGCAGGTGCCTCATTCCTGGGGGTGGGGCGGGTTGGGGCAGCAACAACAGCATCTCTTCTTGAACACAAAGATGAGTGAAGGAAGCTGGGTGTCAGCTGGGCTCTCTGCTGTGCAGGGGCCCTGGCCCACATGCTCTGCCCCTGGAGGCCACTGTGATCTGTGCTGCCATCTGCTCGCCTACCCAAGGAAACAGGCCTGGCACTGGGGCCTGCGGCCTGCTGCCAGCTGTAGGGCCAGCGTGGAGCTGGGGCTGATTCCAGAACTGCAGCCTCTGAGGGGCAGCCAGTAGCCCTCACTGTGCTGCTTGGCTCAGACGCCAAGTGGAATTTTCTAGATTGTTCCTGCCTGCCCTTGGCTGCATTAGAACTGGGGCCTCCCGCGAGACAGGGTCCGTGCAGGCGTGGGCTCTGCCGCGCTCCCAAGAGTCGGGCAGGAGGAGGCCAAGGCTGCTCGGTAGCGAAGCTCCATGCAGAGAAGCGGAGCTCTGTGGCCATGCTCCTAGAAAGGGGGGTGCTGCCCTGGGGCAACGGGGCTCCGGACTGGCCAGCAGGCTGAGCTCTGCAGGCTCTGGGAGCAGCGAGGTCATTCTCTGTCCAGGCCCGTCCAGTCCCTTGCTCGCCTGGGGAAGGCGGGGCTCTCTCATGTACCTAGCCAGTTGTGTGGGAGGTTTTGGCAGCATTTGTGCTGACCCCTGGCTGGGATTTAGCTCCTGGGACCAGAGGCTGCCCTAGGACAAGTCTGCCTGGCCATGAAGTTCTCCCCCAGCCTTTCAGGGCATAGGGCTGGTTCAGGGCTACCAGCTCAGTGGGCGTGATCAGAACTCTGCAAGGGCCCTGCCCCGAAGCTTGGCAGAAAGGACTGAACTCAGACCAGACCCTCTCCAAAGGCTGCCACAGCACCACTTCCTGCCATTATCCCAGTACTTCCTGTCCAGTCCTCCCTCCTCACAGCCTGCTGGAGGGCTGGCATAGCTGGGAGCTCCCCCCACAGCCAGCCCTGCCTCCTCCCCTATGAGAGAGACGGGGGGGGAGGGGGGGACTGGCGTAGCTGGGAGCTTCCCCCATAGCCAGCACCTGCCTGCTCCCCACAGTGCCCCTGCTGGGAGAGAGGGGAGGGGAACCTGGAATAGGTGTGCACAGTTTGTTCTCCTGGGGAATTTGCTTTCCGGGCCAATGTTAGAAGGCGGGGATGAGTCAGGTTGGATAGAATTCTGTTTATATTTTTTCTCATTTTGACACATGAGAGCAATGTTTATTTTTGAGCATTTTTAAATTTGCATCCATTTAAATGTTCACTGTTATGGAAAATTGTGGGGGATAGTTACCGTATGACAATGGATTAGAGATTTGAGAGAGAGAGCTTTCGAAGGGTTAAAACACAACTTGTCAGTATCACATGTCAGAGTTTACAAAGTAAATCTCTGTAGGTCAAACTATGGTAGGTTCTCAAGCAGCCTTTTCTCCTTTGCTTAGCAGTACATTTTGGGATTATTTTTCCGATGGTTTGCATGTGTATGGTGAAATAGACATTCGGAGCAGAATCGAACCCTTCCCAGATTCGCTATCGAGAAGGCTCCATGGAGGGCAGGCTGACCGGCTGGAAATCCAGCCTGTGTGTTTATCTGATGCCCTTGGGAAGCAGCCGAAGGGGAGAGATTTCTGTGAATAAGGGTGATGTGGGCACTGACTCTAGCAGTTGCTGTAAGACAGCTGCCTGGCGACTGTTTGGTCCGGCTGGCCATGAGCAACCCTGCGCAGAGAAGTAGCCGCAGCTGTTAGCTAAGTGGGAGGAGGGAGGGGTCCCAGCCCCTCACACTATTGGCTGGCTGGTTGCATCAGTAACCTTGAAATGCAGCCTCTGATTCCAGGAGGGAGGAGATGAGATGCAAGAGGACCGTGCCAGGTTGGTCACCTGCTCACCCTGTGCTGTAGACCCCTGCCCAGGGGCCAGAGCAAGTGATCAGAGTCCACATGGAGTCCAGCCAATGGCCCCCTGCTAAGGGAGCAGCAGAGTGCCTGGGACTGCCGGAAAGCAGCAGACCACTCTCTCGGGCTGGGCAAGGTGCTCTGGACCACCCAGCTCCGGGAGAGGGGTTGCTCTACTCTCAAATGCTTCGGCTCTGACAGTGTCCCTCAGGTAACCCAGCACCCAGAACCAAATGCTTCACAGCACTCTGCGCCTGGCCATGCCACCATAACCAGCACCCCCCTCATTGGCAATGCCGTCCCGCCTGGCTGCCTGGGCTTGCCCAGCCTGTGCTGAGTACCCCTCTTCAAGCTTAAGTGAGCTCTCCCTCTGTCCCCACAGCCAGGGACTTGGGGGGAGATGGGTGCCTGGGGGCTTAGAATCCTGCTCACCTTGTCTCTTTCAGTGGGCGACGCTGCGGATAGAGCGTGGCGCCAAGGAGAAGAAACACCCATTGTACAAGCCCTATGTGAATGGTGAGAGCCTGCCAACCCCTCCTATCAGCAGCTCTGGGTCTTTATGGCCACATGGGGGTGGGATGGACGTCTGTGGGGGTCCCATGTCTAGGGCAGAGCCCAGGGCTGATCCTGCCTGTGGGCAGTGGCTGGGAGAGTGGGCAGGGAGCAAGTTGGTGGGCCCCTGCAAGTGGATGGGAGAGTGGGCCATGGGCAGGTTGGCTGGCCCCCCGGTGGGTGGGCCGTGTGCAGATCGGCTGGCCCCCCGCGGGTGGGTGGGCTGGGAGCAGGTCGGCTGGCTCCTCTGTGGCTGGGTGGGCCGTGGGCAGGTTGGCTGGCCCCCCTGCAGGTAGAAAGGCCTGTCAAGCTGCCATCACTGGAACCCCTGCCCACCCATGGCGCAGGTATCATTGCAAAGGAGCCCACGTCCCTGGAGGAGGAGATCAAAGAGATCCGTCGGAGCGGCAGCAGCAAAGCCTTGGACGCGCCCGAGTTCGAGCTCTCCGACATCTTCTACTTCTGCCGCAAGGGCATCGAGACCATCATGGATGATGAGGTGACCAAGCGGTTTTCCGCTGAGGAGCTGGAGTCTTGGAACCTGCTCAGCCGGACCAACTACAACTTCCAGTACATCAGCCTGCGCCTCACAGTGCTGTGGGGGCTGGGTGTGCTCATCCGGTACTGTTTCCTGCTGCCACTCAGGTGAGGAGCGCCCAGTGGCCTCCCAGCACTGCACTGCCTGGCACGTTGCTTGCTTCCGCTGATGGCTAGATGGCTGATGGCCTCTCTTCTGCTCTGGGAGAAGAGTGGGGCCTAGGGGTTAGAGCAGTGGTGGGGCGCCACGGTGGAGTGAACTGGGCTGGGGGTCCTAGGAAGTCCCCTGCACTCCCTTCAGTCCATCCTCTCTGCAGCTGTCCCAGCTGGGCCCTTTTGGCAGCACGAGGACCTAGAGGGACCCCCAGCCTGCAGCAGGCTCCATTGAGAGACAAGGCTTCCATCCCCGTGTGCATGGAGCTCATTGGCCGGCCTGTAACATCCCTCTCCCTCCTGCAGGATCGCCCTGGCCTTCACAGGCATCAGCTTGTTGGTGGTTGGTACCACAGTGGTGGGATATTTGCCCAATGGAAGGTGAGTTGGCCCTGCACTGGGCGTGGCTCTGGGCAGGAAGGGGAGATGTATGCCTCAGTGGCTGGGGGACAAACACAGCAGGGTCTATGCTACTGCACAGCCGCTGTGCGGCAGCCTCACTGAAAGGAGCAAACCAGGGCCCAGCTTAGCTGAGCAGTTTCACTCTCTCTTGGCTTGTGACTGGCTGGTGGATGGGTGGGAGACAGCGGGCCAGCGGAGCTGGGTTAGAGCGCTTACAAATGCCTCTGCCCTTCACATGCTCCTGGGGGGGGAGAGTTGCTGGCCCTTCTCGCGGAGGGCTCTCAGGTCACTCTCCGCCCTGTGCCCCAAATCCCCGGGCACAGCACATGCACCATCTCACCTGCATGGTCCTTGAGGCAGCTCCTGGCAGGGCGCTCCTGTGTGGCTGGCTTGCGGGGTGTCTGGGGGAACAAGCTCTGTTCTGCCCCGGCAGGTGGAAGGAGTTCCTGAGCAAGCACGTTCACCTGATGTGCTACCGGATCTGCGTGCGTGCCCTCACCGCCATCATCACCTACCATGACCGGTAAGGGGCTCCCCAGCCACTGCTCTCCCCAGCTCAGGCTAGGCTGTTTCCGTGTCGTCCATCTTGGCTTTGTGTTCTGTTCAGGGAAAACAGGCCCCGGAACGGAGGCATCTGCGTGGCTAATCACACCTCCCCCATTGACGTGATCATCCTGGCCAGTGATGGCTACTACGCCATGGTGAGGGCTGGGCTGGGAGCAGGTCACTGTTCTGCCTGTGGGTGGGGCAAGGGTGGGGGAGGGTTCTGAGCCTGAGTTGGCAAAGCAAGTGGGCTGACTGGGCTTGTCGGGGCCTGGGTCTGGCTGCCCAGCATAGCCCCTCTCTGGCTGACTGCCTGGCACTAGCCGCCTCGGAGCCAGGCCTGGCTGCCCAGCGCTGCCTGTGTGTACAGCCCCTCTCTGGCTAATTGTCCGGTGGGGACTAGCCACCTCGGGGCACCCAGCTGCTGAGGCCAGTACCGCTCTGGTGTGGGGGCTCATAGCTTGCAGAGGCCCCAGGATACTGGCCATTGCGCTGGGGGCTGGGCTGATTGCCATCTCAGCCTGGCTGCCCTGAAGGTGTGAGGCGGTTTGGGATCCTTCCAGACTCCCCCTCTGGCAACTTTGGCACATTCTCCCGCCCCCAGGGTGGCTTTCCCCACAGCCACCGGAGAGGAGCAGGGCTCCCTGCTGCGCCCTGCTGGGCAGCGGGGTGGTGTCTGGTAGCGAGGCTAGGAGCTGCCTGGATTCCTGCAACTAAGGCTGTAATGGGTGTCGTCTTCCTCTGGCTTAGGTGGGTCAGATCCACGGGGGCCTCATGGGCATGATCCAGAGGGCTGTGGTGAAGGCGTGTCCCCATGTCTGGTTCGAACGCTCTGAGGTCAAAGATCGCCACCTCGTGGCCAAAAGGTAGGACAGCGGCTGAGCTTGTTCTCCCAGCAGGGGGAGGGAGGGCCTGCCCCAGACAGCTATCCAGGTGTGGCTGGGGGGGAGGAAGGGGCTTGGGTTCCCAGGTGGCTCTTGGGAGCCTGGGAGCTGTCCCATCCCAGGGGCGTTTCACGCACGCTGCCGCCTGGAGGCTAATGGCTGGTCAGGGCAGCCCCAGGGCACCATGCCAGTCGGTGACTCTCTCTTCCCTGCAGGCTGACGGAGCACGTCCAGGACAAGAGCAAACTGCCCATCCTCATCTTCCCGGAAGGTGAGTTGCACACCGGCCGCATCACACCCCTCTCCTCTGGGGCAAGGCAATGGCCCCCCACATCCTCAGCCTGGCCGCGTGAGCCCTCGCCAGGGCTGGGCACTGAGCAGCAGGAAAGCCCGTGGCAGTGTCTTTGAGGAGCCCCAGCCAGGGCTCCGGGGTGTGCTCACAGGGGCTGCGCTCCTCTCTCCACAGGCACCTGCATCAACAACACCTCCGTGATGATGTTCAAGAAGGGAAGCTTTGAAATTGGAGCCACAGTCTATCCGGTAGCGATCAAGGTGAGAGTGGCTCTTGGCTGGGCTCTGGGAGGCTGGCTGTGTGTAGCCTACCCCACTAGGTGCCTTGCTGGGTGCTGAGGACACCAGGCTCTTCCCAGGGGGCTGAGGGGGAGGCAGAGGGCACAGGCCCAGCTCCCTGCACCAGGGCCTGGTCTAGCTTGGAGCCATGGGCAGTAGGGAGGAGGTCCTGGATCTCTGGACCTTGGCTTGTGAGTCTGGGTGTGGGGGAGCCGAGATCTGGCTGTGCCTGTAGTCTGGGCAGTGTGGGCCTGGCCTGTGGCCAAGCATGTGGGGGATTCCTCCACCAGCCTTGCTGTGGGTCTCACGCTCTCACCCTCTGCAGTACGACCCGCAGTTTGGAGATGCCTTTTGGAACAGCAGCAAGTACGGGATGGTGACCTACCTGCTGCGGATGATGACCAGCTGGGCCATCGTGTGCAGCGTCTGGTACCTGCCCCCCATGAGCAGGCAGGTGGGTGAGGGCTGTGCCAGGCCTGGAGTGGGGTGGGGAGGGCGCTGCCGAGGGCTGGGCCGCTTGTACTGAACAGCTCTGCTCTCCCACAGCCCGAGGAGGACGCTGTCCAGTTTGCCAACCGGGTGAAGTCAGCAATCGCCCGGCAGGGAGGCCTTGTGGATCTGCTGTGGTGAGTCAGAACCAGAGCACCCCCTGCCGGTGCTGGGCTCCCAGCTGCCAAAGCCAGCCTCCTAGCTGCCTGGTTTGGGGGCTAAGCTCCTAAGTGCAGTACATTGGGTGGGCACTGAGGGCACACAGGCCTGCTGACCCCTGCAGGGGCTTGGTGGCGTTTTGGGGGGATCCTGGGAAGGGCAGGCGGCCACAGCCCTGCCTGGAGCAGCATGTGCTGAGCCTGCCCTGGCAGTGCCCAGTTGTACTGTATGTGCTTTGCTCTTGCATGCCAGTTTGCGGGGGCACCCTGCTGCTACACACACTCTCCCTTGGGTGCTGCCCGGGAGAGCAAGCCGGGGAGGGCGTCAGAGGCTGAGAACCAAAGTCCCGCAGCCGGGCTCCTGTGTTTCAGCCAGTGGCTGAGCAGCCTGGCCCCTCAGCTGCTGTGGGGTCCGAGCACAGCAGAGCCTGGAGGCCTGAGTGGCTGGAAGGTGAGGACAGCTGGTCTGAGACGTGATCCTGGTTGGGGCAACCCAGCAACTGAGTCTAGGGGCCGCCTGTCTGATCACCCCACTCTCTCCCCAGGGACGGGGGCCTGAAGAGAGAGAAGGTGAAGGACACGTTCAAGGAGGAGCAGCAGAAACTCTACAGCAAGACGATCGTGGGCAACCACGAGGACCGGAGCCGGTCCTGAGCTCTCTGCCTCCAGTGCTGCCCCGGGCCCTCGGGAGCCATGTACCCTCGGACATGGGCTGCTCCGCCCTCTACTCCACCCTCTGGCTCTGCCCCAGAGGCACCGCGCTGCCCGCGGCCCCGAGTGGCTGCCGGCAAAGATGCCTTCTCGTTACTGTTACAGCTCAGCCCGTTGCAGGGCCAGCATTAAACGGACACTGACAGTTGTGCCATGGTGTGTGGGGCTGAGGGGGGTCGCTCTGTGCCAGGCTTCTGCCAGGAGAGGCTCCCTGCTCCCACAGGTGCCTTGACGGTAGGAAGGGACCTTGTAGACTTGTCCCTTTGACGCTCCTGAATGGCGTCTCTGAGCTGCACAACTTGGGCATGTTGCTCTGTGCCCAGGTGCTGCACAGTGGGGACCCCACTGGAGCCCTGAAGGGTGTGTCCATGCCCTCCCTCCAACTCGAACCTGTGGGGGAAGCCAGGGTGGAGAGGGACCCTGCTCTAGTGCTGGGGTGGTGCACATACCTTCTTTCCTGGGCAGTGGAGCGCAGGAAGGGAAGCTGCTGGTGATGCTGGTGCCCTGTGTCTGCACCAGGCCTTGCAGGGACGGGAGGAGTGTGCACACTCACCCCCAGCCGAGAGCACAGGGGCTGCCAGTCTCCTGTACCTGCTGCCTTCCTGTCCCCAGCTGAACCCTACCCTCCCTTCTTGCAGCCCCACACACATGACCAGTTCTGGGGTCAAGTGTATCAGGTGTTTCACTGCTCATGGCATCATGGGGAAAGTGGGCGTGGAACCGGGAGCCAGCTGGCATGAGCACCTCCGGGGGAGGAGAGCAGCCTGCAGCTGGCTGGAGGCAAGTGCTGTCCCTGGAGTACTGTGGGCACAGACGTCCAGGTTGTGGAGCCAGTACAGTCAGGCTGTACTACAGCCCTTTCCCCTCTGCTCTGAGCAGGGCAGTACAGGGGCCCCTGGCCACAGGGCCTCTTGCACAGGTGGGGTCTTGCATGGCTTTGAGCCCAGCTCCCTGGGGGCAGGGAGAAGTGCTGCACTGCTCACCAGGCACCAGCCCCCCCAGCTCTGCTGCCCAGTCTACAGGGGGGTCCCCAGCTGGCAGCCTGGCCATGTGCTCTGGATAAATTCCCCGATGGGCTGAGGCTGCTGGCAAGTGCCAGGTGGCAGTTAGGGGTCGAAGTGCTGGTTCCACTGCAGTGGGTGCCCGTGCACTCAGCACAGCTGCGAGGGGAGGGCTGGCAGTGAGCCAGGTGGCTTGAGCATCCTCTGAGCTGTGGACTCACCTTAGAGCCATTCCCACTGGCCTGATCCCTCTGCCCCCCAGGAGAGCTTGGGGTGGGCTCTGGCTCCGTGTGCCCCAGGGGGCTGTTCTCCCTTTGTGCTCGGGAGTCACGAATCCACTGCTGCCTTGTGCTGTGCTGCACCCCCGGCCTTCCGTGGGCCAGCTCCAGTGGGTCCTGGCTGGAGGCTGCCCCCAGCCCCATTCGCCTCCCTCTGCCCCTGTGCTGAGCTGCTGGACAGTCCCTGCAGTGATACCACCGGCAGCGGGGGCCTAGAGCTCCATGGTCAGGCCTGGCTGTGCTGGGTGCTGGCTCCCAGACCCTGTTCCAGCCAGCTGCTGGGCCAGGGCCGCCCCCCCCCCCCACTCTGGCCTTTCCCTGGAGTGCAGAGAGGGCTCTGCTCCAGCACCCGGGGCGGTTGCTGCACGAGGGAAGGCACCTGGTTACCGCAGAAAAGGAGCTGCAGCTACTGGGTAGGAATAGTCCCGGGAGCCACCAGGGCCTCTAGGCTCCATGTCAGGGTTTGAGCTCTGCAGGGTCCCTCCAGCCACTCTTGTGATGTTGGGGGCCACCTGCTGCAAGGCAAAGAGGCTTAGGCACCAGCCCTGCATCCCAGGGTCTGTGCCCCCAGAGAGAGCAGTGTGCACCTGACACCCCCACTCGCAGCCAATGTACACTGGGTCCCCAGGGCACCTGTGCATCTGGGGGGGTCAGCAGGAGCTCAAGTGAGGGGGCCACAAGTGTGAGCAATCAGGACTCTGGTTTTGTAGGGCTCGGGGGAGGGGGGTGGATGTAAGACAAAGCCCCTCCTAGCAGGATGTCTGGTCACTGCCCCATCCAGCTGCCTGTGTCGTGGGGGTTGGCATAAGCCACAGCCCAGATTGCTGGAGGGTTTAGTGCAGGGCAGAGCCAGTCCCCTAGGGGAAGGGGCAGGGCCCTTGGGGGGCTGCTTGGGACCTCTTTGCTGATAGGTGTGAGTGAGGCCTTGCCCCACCGAGCCTGCCAGAGCATAAACCTCACTGGCTCTTTCCCTAAGACCCTCTCGTGGGCCTTGCTGCTGGCTCTTACCTGAGGTGCTGGCCCTTGGCTGCCTGCTGTCTGCCAGGCTTCCCAGCCTGAGCTGTGAACTGGTACAGGGATCGGGCCCTCCATGGGCACACCTGGTTGTCACACTGGGCAGGGCCTGCAGGGGGTGCCCTTTCCCCATGGGCCAGAGCCCTGCCCCAGGGTGGGGAGGAGAAGGGGCTGGCATCCCTGGCGGGCAGGGATGAACAAAGCCTGCGCTCCCCACAGCTGCACCCCTCGGTCTGGCCTGTCCCCCTGCAATTCCAGCCCTGGTGCCCCCACCTGGGTCTGGTCCAGGTCTCCAAAGTAGGCCTGCAGGGTGTGGACTGGGAACAATGCCTGCTTGCAGCCTCCTGCACCTCTTGGGTAGAGCTGGGCGGGCTGGAGGTGCTCTTGGGCCATCAGAGTTGCAGTGCTCCCTCTTAGCCGGGCGATTACCTGGGCACCGCAGCTCTGACACCCACCCCTAGTTCACACGGGCTCTGCACATCAGCCCAGCCTGCTTGCAGGGAGCTGCTCCCCCTTGGGTAAGCAGGGGACAGGATGGGGTGATGTTGGGGGCTCCTTCCCTCCGCTCCCCGCTGCTGCCAGTGTCTATGCCCAGGCTGCAGAGCAGCTTGGCTGGCCTGGCTGCGCCCTCCTGCTGCCTGGGCAGGTCCGGCAGGCGAGCTGTGTCCGGGCCAGGCTCCATCCATCTTGCCGTGCTTCCCCTGCCCATGGCCCCAGTCAATACGTCTCTCTCCGATGGGAAAGTTAATAAATTTAGCTCTAGATTAAAAGTATCGATCATTTCATTTGTAAGCGATAAATAAACAGGGGGTGCTCTGGGCAGCCCACCAGGCGGCCGCTGCCGGCTCTGGCTGGTGCAGCAGCGGGGAGGCAGGCGCAGGGGGCATTCGGCCCCTCGTCTGCATTCTGCCCTGCTGCCAGCATTGATTTCCTATTAGTCTCCCTGCACCACCCCGTAGCACATCATTCCAGGAGCTGCTATTAATGGCCTTTTGATAAATAATCACTTGTAAGTCAATAAATTTTTATTAAACAGTGTGGCGCTTTGATTTATGAAAATCCGACGGGGTTTGTCTGGGAGAAAAGGGATGTGGAATTGAAGTGGAGACACCATCCATCTGCCTGCCAGGGCGGCCTGCCCGTGCTCAGCACCCACAAACAATCTCCTTTTAACACCCACAGCCCAGCCGTCCGGGAGCCAGGGGCACTGTCTGGGTCAGGGCTCTGCGCTCTGAGCCTGTGTTTCTGTGAACATCGGATTTGGGCAGTGGGTGTCCCACCACCCCGCTCTGAGGGCTGCAGGCCCAAGCACAGACACTGCTGCGGTGTTGGATCTGGAGGGACAGGAGGAGCCAGCAAATGCCAGGATAGCGAGGCCTGCAGCTTGCTGTGAGCTTCCCCAGTGCAGTGCCTGGCTCAGATGCAAGTGCTGTGAGCTTCTGCATAGCAGTGCCCTGTCTGTGCCTATGCAGTCCTGCAGGCACCCTCACAGTACTAGGGTGTCAGCGCCAGGCTGGACTGGGGCACTGTCACACCCCGCAGAAGTGTGCAGCGCAGGGCAGCAGCAGGCTGAGTTCCCTGAGGGCGAGCAGCGCATGGTGCAGGAAGCAGGGCCCCAGGGAACAGAAGGGGGGACTAGTTTTTTCAGGGGAGTGACTCTCCCTCCACTGGGTCACTTGCCTGGCCCCACGTGGCACTTCCTGAATCCCGTGCCCAGGTGGGAGACTGGTGCCCTGCCACCCCGGTGCAGGCCAGGCCAGGTGGAGCAGCACCGCATGGCTGTGGCAGTGTCCAGTCGATGCCTGTGTGTCTGGGTGGGGGGGGAGGGGGTTTGCAGGCTTCTGCCTCCTCGTGTCACCTGGCTTGGAGACATGAACAGGGCAGGCGGGGAGGGCTGATGGGCAAGTGAACCCTCCCTGGCAGCACAGGGGCTGTGGGGCAGAGCCAGCCCTGCTGGCAGGGCGGAGGCAGAAGCTGTGGGCTGGGGCAGGCTGGCTACAGCTGCTATTTGTCACTCTCCCTGGCTGCAGGAGGCCCTTTGCCACCTGCTTTATTTGTCTCCCAGCGCTGACGTGGCAGCAGACAGGTGTTAAACTACTTAATCACTTTAAAATTGTTTTAATTTTCTGTTTTGTATTGATCGCTCCAGCACCAATTAATCAGCTCACTGGACCAGGCAGTTAGTACATTAAAAATTGTCAGCCCACCGGCCAGCTTAGAAAATGTCAAAAAAAATATCCCGCCAGCGTCCTCTGCAGAGCAGAACCCCAGCTCCTGGCCAGGCGGCGGGGGCTCAGGGCTGCCAAGAGCCCCAAGACCCTGCCAGCTGGAGGGGTTTGCAGGGGGAGCCCCATATTCCTGGGCTTGGCTTCTCTAACTACCAGCGCGCCCGTGTTCCTGGCTGGGCACCAGAGCAGGATGCTGCTCTTGGCACCCTGGTATGAGGCTGCCAGCCGGCCTGCCGCTCCCTGGGCACACTGGGACTTCTTCTTTGGCTGGCATTCCCTCAGCCCCACCTGCGCCCCAGGAGGAATCAGGGCTGGCACAGTGCGGGGGCGGCACTGCCCCGGCCCCGCTTCATTCTGTGGGGAAGCCTGGTCACAAGCTGGCACACAAAGGAAAGGGGGTGCTGGCTCCAGCCAGCCAGGCACCCCATTAAAGAGGCAGGAGCTGTGCTCAGCCTGGGGCCGGCCAAGGGCCTGTGCTTTGCAGTGCTATGGCTGCCACCATGCCTGCAGGGCAGGGCGGGTCCCTCGCTGCCGGTCGCCTGGCTGTGGGGTCCGGCAGCCGGGGCGGTTCAGGGAGGAGGAGCTGGGAGCCGGGGAGGTGCCTGAGCACAGGGGCGCCAGGGGGCACTGCCAGTGCCAGCGGGACGGGGGAGAGGGTGCAGGCCGATGGGGGCGGGACATCTCGCGCCTCCTGTACGGTGCTGTGTCCCCGCAGAGAGCCACGGCTCCCCTGCCGTGTGGTGAGGCGCCACGGCACCGTGCATGGAGCCAGCCGCCCAGCACCAGAGCCCGGCGGGGCAGGATTCCTCCTGGCTGCGGAGCCGTGCTGGGGCCCCCTGGGGAGCAGGGCTTGGCACGCACAACCGGGGCCAGGCTCCTGGGGGCCCTTAAGTCTCCCTGCCACAGGCCTCAGCCTGCGACCTGATGAGCCCCTCCCGCAATGCAAACCCTGGGGCTTTCCCACCCCCAGGGCCTCCAGGAGCTTTGCCCTTCCCCACGTGCCAGGTCAAAGAGTGTGCCTAGTCCATCATTCAGCTGGGGGGGGGGGGGGTCCCTGTGCTGCCAGGAGCCTGGCTGTGTGTGTGTGGGCGGGGGGGGGGGCTCATAGTAGGGCCTGTGGCTTATGGGGGGGGGGTGTCACTGCAGAGTCAGGGGGGTGTTCAGGGGCCGGGCTGTAAGGTGGTATTGGGTTGGGGCTGGGGGCCATGCCATGGTGTTGAGAGGATTGTGCAACAGGGCAATGGCATGGGGGGGGGGGGGAGGGGCAATGCCATGGCGTTGGGGGGGGGGGTCATGTGAGCAGCTATGGGGGGAGACCATGCCATGGCATTGGGGGGTTTTTGCAGGGGGCCAGGCCATGGAGTTGGGCTTGCAGAGGGACATGCTGTGGCGTGGGGGGGGCATGCTGTGGCGTTTGGGGGGGGGCATGCTGTGGTGCTGTGTCTTGGGGGGGGTGCATTGCAGGGAGATTCTGGGGCTCGCATTGCACTGGGCTGTGATGCTGCTGGGGGGGGGGCGCTGCTGGTGGTCTGTGGGGGTCTGGCCCCTTGAGGCTCTGGGTTATGGCAGCTGGTCTGTACTGCCTGGTTAAAGCTGCCCCCCCCCCCATGCTGATCACTATGAGATGGGCCAAGAGCACCTTATCTCTATCGATTTCCTCCCTGGGACACCGCGCCTGTTTGCTCACCGCTGGCCTGTCATTGGCTCGTGGCAGTGGGCAGCTTATCGGGATGGGCTGTTTGCTGGCGCAAAGCGGCAGGCACGCGTGTGGGCTCACAATCGGGGAGCCCAGGATCAGTGCATGTGCCTGGCAGGACACCCCCCCACACACACACACACACCTGGGCGTGGCCAGTACAGTGAGACCCAACCCCCGCCACCTGCAGTTTGTCCTCTTTGCTACATCAGGGACCAAACGGCTTGTGCGGGGGTGGAACCTAAAATCAGGCCATTGGCCTTCTCCACCTGTAACAGCCCTTTCTGCCTTGATGTTGCCACCGTAATCCTGCACGGAGCTGGCAGTAGCCTGCCCTGCCCGCAGCAGTGCCTGGCCCTGGGTTTGGCCTAGCAATGATGGCGGGACAGCCATGCCAAATCCGCATGGCACAACCCCCGGCACCAGTGTGCCCATCCTCACAGGGCTCCCCTTGCGCCACCTGCCATTCTGGGGCTACTGTGCCCCAGCCCATGCATGCTGGGTCAGCATCTGTGGTTGGTGCTGTAGAAGCAGAAGACCCATGTTTACACGGGGACATGGCATGTTTGTACAACTGGCCATGCATGGAACACGTGGCACGGTTCCCCATGCAGCATGGTGCAGTGGCAGTCTGGCTGCAGCTTGGCGCACAGGCCAACCCAGCCCCTGGGGCGCTGGCCCACATGGAGGGGCTGGGCAGGCTGGCCTGGCGTGCCAAGGGGCACGCACATGCCCACACATGCTGCTCTGGGCATGCCTGCTTGTGACCTGTGCACAGGGCAGGTGCAGGGCGTGTGCAGGCCGGCGTGGCAGTAAACAAGCCTTTCCTATTGACACAACATCAATCGTGGGGCTGCGACAGGTGAATGGGCTTTCGCTCACCACCCCAAGATAAATGGTATTTATTTGCTGCTAATGTGCTCCGACGAGAGGCCTAACGAGCGACTTTTGAACTGGTGCCTCCTGCGGTAGCTCAGGGAACGCTGAGCAGCCCCGAGCCACACGCGGCAAAGAAACCCCGCACTGCCCTGCCCCACCAGGCACTGACCCTGCTGGGCGAGGCTGGCACGGAGGTGCAGATGCTGCATCTGGCGGCTGGACAACAGGGGTCTTGGGGCTAGTGCCCAAGCCTCATGCCCAGGATTGGTCTGCAGCTTCTGGCCTGTCTGGGCAGCTCCCCCAGGCCTTGTGGCCAGTGCCCCGTACAGCTGGCTTTGCCTCCAGGGCTCAGAGCGGCCGCAGCCACAGCAACAAGCAACAGTGCCTGTGTGTGAACAGCACTATGGCAACCTGCCGCGGGCCTGCCCACGAGCGCTGGGCCCGAGGGCGCCAAACCTGCCTGCCATGGTGCCTGCCCCACACCAAGCAGCGGGGGCGGGTAGGGCTGGCCCACTGAGGCATGTGGGGGTGGGTGTGTCTGGCCTGGGGAGGCGCGCGGGGTGGGTGGGGCTGGCTCAGGGAACAGCCAGGGAGTATCAAGGGTGGGATTTGGCCCTGGGAGGTGCGTGGGTCAGCAGGGAGCAGCACAGGGTCAGTGGATCTGGCCCAGGAAGTGTCAAGGGTGGGACTGGGTCAGGTCTGGCCCAGCAGGGAGCAATGCAGTTTGTTTGCGTCTGGCCCAGTGACCAGCCCTGACTCGGGGGTGGGTGACGGCATGCAGGGCCTGCTGGGTCCAGGGGGCAGAGGGCAGGGCTGGGCTAATGAGGAAACGCCCCAGGTCAAACTTCAGATTAACATATTCATAAATCCTGTCGCCGCAGGGATTTAGAGCAGGAGGCTCCATCCCCAGCCGTGCTGTCAGGACCCCAGCGCTGTGAGCCCCATGAGCTGCCCCACAGCAGCATCACCCTCCCGGTAGCTGCTCCCCGCTCAGCGTCTGGCTCCTGGGTGCCACTGCTTGTCTTTTGACCCCCTGGGCAGGTCCCCAGAGCCTGCCCTGGCCGTGTGCTGAGCCCTGAGACACAGCTCAGTGCAGCCCCCACAGGGACCCTTTGCCCACGGGCTTACACCTTAGCCCCCCGCCCCAGCCAGCAACGTGCCGCTGCCCCAGACAGCTGCACCCTGGTGGCGCCACCAGCAAATAACGGCCCAGATGCAGACGGGGCTGGGACCTTTATTTCATCCCTGCTCGGGGCACAGAGGATCTTTAACACCAGCAGTTTGGCACATGCTGGAGCCCTGCCCCCTCCTGCCCAGCATGGGACAGGGACAGAGGCAGAGCCCCCTGCTCCTGTTCACAGCCGGGCTCTATGGCCTCGGCTGCTCCTGTCCCCGCACGGCTCAGCTGCGCCAGGACCCCGAACCTCACAGCTTGACCCCTCCTGCCCAGGGCAGCCCCCGCAACTGGGGCGCTACATGTCTCTGGCTCTGAGCCACCGGCATGCAGGCTGAGTCCAGGCAGCTCGGGCACGGGGCCAGTGCCGGGCGCTGCAGGGGGCTCAGCCGCTGTGGGTGCCCAGGCTGAGCACTGAGAAGGCTGCCCGGTGCTTCCTCAGCAGCAGGCGGATCTTCTCGTCGTCCGAGTCGGGGTCCAGGGGCTTGTTGTACTCGTCATCCTCGGGCTCCGAGGCAGCCCGCTCACCTGCCACCCGCTGCGAGGAGGAGGGCTCCAGCGCGCTCTTCTTCCGCCACTTGGTCCGCCGGTTCTGGAACCACACCTGGCCCAGGCGGGGGAGCGGGTTAGGGCTGCACGGAGCTGAGGGGTTCCCTCCCTGCCAGCTCCCGGTGCTGCTGGGGAGGGACCAGCCCAGTCCCCTAGCCAGGCCCTCAGTGCCCAGGGACCCAGCGCCCCCCGCGGCTCCAGCCCAACCCTGAGGGGCTTGGCTCAGGCTCCCTTGGCTCCGTTGAGCAAGGCCAGTCCAGGGAGCCCACCCACGACGCAGCACTGCCCCGGCCAGCCACTCACCTTCACCTGCGACTCCGTCATGCCGAGGGAATAGGCCAGGCGTGCCCGCTCCGGCCCAGCCAGGTACTTGGTCTGCTCAAAGGTCTTCTCCAGTGCAAAGATCTGGTGGCCGGTGAAGGTGGGGCGCGTGTGCTTCTTCCGGTGGCTGCTGTCAGGCAGGTGAGCGGGGTCTGGCAGAGGGAGGGAGCAGTCAGTGTGTGGGGCGGGGGTTTGTCCGACAGGAGAGGGACCAGGGCACGTCTGGCCAGCCGGTCGCCCTCCCCACACCGAGCCCTACTGGAGCCAAGCCAGGGCTGTGCCTCCCCAGGGTAATGCTGCCCCCTCCCCAAGACCCCTCACCGCCCCGCCTCCAGCAGGACGTGGCCCCTGCCCTCTAGGGTAACAGTAACCCCCCCCCTCCCGAGGGGCAATGGACCCGGCAGCCTTCCCCAGGGAGCTGGCAGCCCCTCCGGAGTGACCGTGACACCCCCCCATGCAGGCCCTGCCCCCCTCCAGACCAGGATGCGTCTCCCTGGTGTGACAGTGACACTGCTTTTTAAGTGGGACACATCCCATTTCCCCTGCATGATAGGAACCCCCCAAGCTGCTCACCCCCGCCCAGTGGGCTGCTCCTGGTGCCCCCAGCGCCAGGGGTGACAGTAACGCTCTGTATCGGGCGCGTCGGTCTCCCCCAGGTGGGGTCTGGTGTCTGCCAGGCCTGTTCCAGGTGCTTCCACCACAGCCGCCAAGGCCGGGCTCGGCCCCTGGGGCGCCATCAGGGATGGGGGCCCAGCCCCACCTCACGAGGAATGCCGAACGCCCTGAGAAGCCCCGCAGCCCTTGTGCCACGTGGCGCCCTGGTCCCTGCCAACGAATGGGGCACATGGCCTCGCCGGGCCAGCCAGGGACAGACTCGGCACTGGCTGGCAGACACCAGCCACCCGCAGCCCAGGCGCTCGTGGGGCAGTGCCCCAGGGCAGCCTCTCCTTCAGGGCTGGCCACTGTGGGGCTGCCAGGCCAGGCTTTCTGGGATGCTGGGGGCTGAGCCCAGCAGGAAGACCTTTGGGGGGCGGGTACTGTCCCCAGAGGGTGGGATCAATCTGCCCCTCCATCCCATTCCTGCAGGGCCCAGCTCTGCCCCAGACCTGGGTCTGCTCCCCGAGACTGGTGCCTCGCAGCTCTGGGGTGGGGTCTCAGAGCCGGCCGCTGTCCCTGCCCCGAGGGCAGAACACAGCAGGCGTGGGGTAAGGAGAGCAGCACCCGCCCGCGCGGGGCACCCCCAGGTTCTGCTGCCAGGTCGGGGTTACTGGGCTCAGCTGTGTCCCTATGGGACCTGCTTCCGGTTTGTAATGGGGACTTAGGTCCCAGCCACAGGGCTCAGCCAAGCGGTTGTGCCACCTCCTGAGGTCCTCCCCCGGCTCAGGGCCAGGCCCAAGGAGCTGAGGTCTCAGACCAGGCTGGCAGCATGATCCGGCTGGGGTAGCCCTGTCCAGGGGGTGTAGCGGGGGCTTTGCTGCCGGGCAGGGGCTCTCTCCCAGCGGGGCGCAGGGCACGGGCTGGGGCAGCCTGCAGCACCCAACCGCTGTGTCTGACTCCGTGCTGCCTCGCCTGCGGCTCCCATCAGTGTGTGGGTCCTTCCCCTCCCCTCCCGGCTGCGCCAGGTACTTACTGCTGCCGCACGGCCGGCCGCCTCGCCACTCCTGGCCGCTGTCTGCCCAGCAGTCCATGCCCCGGGGCGGGTACTCGCTCCCTGCCTTGGCGAAGCCCCCCACCTGGGCGCCGTAGTAGACGGGTGGGGAGCCCAGGCCACTGAAGCTGCCGGCGGGGGCGTAGGCGGAGAGCAGGCTGCTGTTTGGCCGGCTCAGGATGTCGGTGATGCCGTGCGGCGTGCCAGCGGCCAGCTGGGCGCCCAGGCCTGGCGGGCTGAGCTTGTAGAAGGAGTTCTGCACTGAGTACTGGCACACGGGGGCCTTGGCCTCTGGGAAGGGGGCCAGTGAGGGGCTGTTGAGCAGGAAGGTCCCCTGCAGGTTGGTGTCCATGATGCCGCTTTGCCCCGATGCACCACGCCAGGCCCTAGGACCCCAGCGCCATGCCGCGTGCTAGCAAAGCCATCCCCGGCAGCCCAGCCTGCGTGGGGGGGGGCCACGCCAGCGCGCCACCGTCCTGCTGCTCCCGCGGGCGCCCCGGGCGTCACCTGCTGGCCCTGTCCAGGCAGCGGGCACCCCGGCAGCCACGGACCCACTGCTCCGGGAGCGCCTTGCCAGGCGCTGGCCAGGGCCAGGCCCAGGCCCATGCAATGCTGGCACTGGCTGGCCGGGCTGACCCCCAGGTGCCCAGAGAAGCTGCACCCAGGTCCCTGCCACAGAAGTTTAACTTCAGGACAAGCAACATTTCTCTGATAAAGATGTGGCCAATTAGCATACGGGGCCCCGATTGGCTGAGGTGCTGGGGCCTCTGCTCCCATTGGCTGGGTGACAGGACAGGCCCCGGATTGGCTCGCCCCAGACAAATTGCAATTTGAAAGATTGACTGTAAAAGAATAACAAGTCCTGGCTGCGGGGCTCAGAGCTGGGGCTGAGCCTGCCGGCTCTACACCCGGCCACCACCGGCCCCAGGGGCGCCCGCCAGGAGCCCAGGCTGGGCAGCACCATGCAGGTGTGTTCAGGGGCCATGTGGGGGGGGGGGCGGGGTAGCACTGGGCTGCCTGGACCAGTGGGTGTGAGGTGCTTGTGCATGTGCGAGCACAGCTGGGGGAGGTGTGCACATGTAGGTCAGTGTGTGCATGTAGATTAGTGTGAGCATGCATGTCAGGGTGCACCTACAGCCTGCGTGTGCATTGCCGCCAGCAGTCCATGCACACCTATGTTGGGTCATGGCTGACGGGGCTGTGTGGAGGGGGAGTAGGTGTGTGTGTGTGGGGGGGGGGGGAAATGAGGGGTGCGCATGTCGCGGGGGGGGGGTGCCGCTGCCCATGGCTGCAGGGCTTGCCTGGCCTAAGCCTCTTTCGTGCATGGGGTTCCAGAGCAGGGGCCACACTGCTCCCGCATTGGTCTCACGCAGCTGCCCCGGTGCTGGGCACGGGCAGGCACCACAGCTGACAGCACAGGAAGGGGGCGTTGTGCTTGCCCAGGCCTGGTGGGCTCCATTTTCTAATATTAATCCTCCCTGCTTGTACAAGTGGGGTCCCTCAGCTCAAGCCCCCCCCCCCGCACGCCTGTCCCTGCACATGCCCCCCCCCTCGCACGCCTGTCCCTGCACGTGCCCCCCCTCGCACACCTGTCCCTGCACGTGCCCCCCCTGCACGCCTGTCCCTGCACATGCCCCCCCGCGTGCCTGTCCCTGCACGTGCCCCCCCACCTTGCACGCCTGTCCCTGCACGTGCCCCCTCTCGCACGCCTGTCCCTGCACATGCCCCCCCTCGCACTCCTGTCCCTGCATGTGCCCCCCCCTCGCACGCCTGTCCCTGCACATGCCCCCCCCGCGTGCCTGGCCCTGCACGTGCCCCCCCGCCACACGCCTGTCCCTGTGACCTTCCCCGCCACACGCCTGTCTCTGCCTGCATGTCCCCTCCCCCCCCCACAGCCACACTTGGCCCTGCATGGGCTTTGTGCCTGGCTGCGGGTGCTGGTGCCATGCCCCACTCCCTGGGCTGGGGGTGGGAGGTGTCACTGCAGGGAACACAGCCAGGGCCCTGGGGCAGCACACGGGCGTGACAAGGCTGCTGTGTCGGTCACAAGCAAAGCAGGGGAGGGGCTGCCCCACTGGTGTTTCGACCTTGGGCCCCACCACGATGTTGCGCCTCCGGGCAGTGGTACAGAGGCTACCACTGCTGGCTCCCGCCTTCCAGGGGCCAGCCCTGTGTGGGGCAGCAGACTCGAATCTTTGGCTGCCCTGGACATGTTTGGGGTTGTAGCCCTCCCTCCCCATCGGCCCTGGGGTGTGAGGGAGGTGGGGGGGGGTGTATACCCAGTACTCTGCAGCTGCTGACACCCTCCCACCATTCGTGGGCTCCAGGGGACTCAGGCGGGGGGGGGGTTCCTGCCTGCCCGGATCACCCCCACCCCCTGCCGAGAAGCAGAGACAAGACCTGGCTCATGTGGATTTCTTTATTAAGTCGTAGTCTGGTAGCTGGTGTCCAGGGAGACTGGTCTATACATGGAGGCTAAGACGGGGCAGGGGAGCCAAATGGCTCATCATCATGACAGTAAAAAAAGGAAATAAAATGCTTGTAAAACCTCTAAGAAGCGTCTAGTGCGCAGCTGGCGCCATTCTCTAGGCGTTGGGTCGAGCGCGCCCCCGCCCCTCCCAGCCTGACTAGCGATCAGAGCGAAGCGACGGCCCTGCGGGCCGGCCGAGTGCAGCGGTGCATTCCCTACGGAGCATGGAGCCCAAAGCAGGGGCCCGCACTAGACTCTACGGAGATGCTGGCGGAGGCAGCTGCATCAGCCATTCTGGGGCCGTTATGTTACAGAGCAGAGGGGGATGGATGGACGGGCTTTATCCTAATTGGCTTTGCTCTCCGAGCCTCAGCTCTGCACCTCACCCCCCTCCACAGCCAGCATGAGCAGGGGGCTTTCCTACTCAACCTGCCCCCTGCCAGGGCCGCTAGCTCCACCTCTGTGTGGCCGGCTCCAGGGGTGGGCTTGGCCTAGGCAAACATGCCAGCACCTGTGTAAAGGAGCCGGGGGGGGAAGCGTAGGCCCAGTGGTTCCCACCTGGCGAGGATCCCTGCATGCAGGCTCCTTCCTCCCCCCTTCGGGGAGGTGAGGGACATGGCACCCAGCATCCCGTCCTGCAGCCAGCCCTCCTGGGGTCACGCCACACCAGGTCCCAGCTTCTGAGCATCTCTCAATAGCCCAGGAACCTGCTCCCACCCCCGGCCCTGCCAGGAACCGCTGAGCCAAGGGGCCGGTGCTCTGCTGTCCCCAGCAACAGGGTGACCGCTGCCCTGGCCTGACTGCAGGGCAGGGTTTGTGGCGCCCAGGCAGGGCAGCTCTGACGCGCCTCCTCTGCCCTAGGCACTGGGGCTTGGTCCTGGATGGGGCAAGGGACACGGGGGCTGTGCTGATTTTGGCCTAGCGGAGACGCCGAGGGACCCCGCCTCCCCCGGCTGCAGAGAACAGGGAGGCGAGCCCTGCTGCATCTCTCTGCGCAGCCGTTGTGCTGGAGTGAGCCGAGCATGGGCGGAGGCAGGCGTCCCTGTCCTGCTGGGCCAGTGCCCATCCAGGAGGGGGCAGCGGGGCTGGGGGGCCTGGCTCTGGGTGGGGGTCAGGAAATGAATGAGGCCAAGGGGAGTAAAAGCGCCAGGCTTCTCACCGGGATGTTTGGCTCTGTCACCCTCTGCTGCCGCCCTCGCTCCTCCCTGGCCAGCCTGGCCCTGCCGCCGGAGAGATGGGGGCTCTGGGGCAGGCTCTGAGTGCCCGCGGGCGTTGCATAGTATTTATTGTTCATATACACAAGGCTGAGTACTGTACAGTTTGCGCTTTGCACACAAGCAAGGAGCCGAGCGCGGCTGGGAGCTGGGCACTCCCGCTGTGGGGCGTCCCGCTGGGGGGGGCGCTCCCGCTGGGGGGCGCTCCTGGAGAAACGGGCAGGGCAGCCATGAGCCGATCCACTCCCCTGCCCTTGCTGGGGGTGCCCCCGGAGAGCTGCGCTTCTGCCCCCCCCCCGCCCGTGAGGCTCTGCCCCCCACCCTGACACACTTCTCGGCAGGGGATCAAGCAGCAACACCTAGCCAAGAGATGCCAGGAGGCTGATGCCCCCGGCCCAGGCAGCCCTTCCAAGCCGCAGGCTCCTGCCTGGAGCCAGTGTGCGTGTGGCTGCAGCGCCACGCCAGGCGCTGCCAGTTCCTGGGGTCCCGTCCGGAGGAAGAACTGTGGCTCATGCGTCTGCAGTCAGTCAGTCATGCGAGGAGGACGGGAAGGAAGTCTCTTACAGAAATCATGCCATTAGCCTAGAGCAAGGTGCCCCGCCAGCCCCGCTGCTGCTGCGCCCCCCTCCTCGGGCCGGCCGCACCTGGCTCAGCTCAGTGGTTCGGGGTGGAGGTGAAGCCCTGAAGGACAGAAAAGACAGCGCTTGGGTTACAAGCAGCGCCCTGCTGGAGGGCCCCACAGGGCAGCTGGCCACCGCCCACTGCTCCACTTACAGGCATGGCCCCTGGGCCAGAGGACAGCAGCTCAGAGCCAAAGGCTAGGGCTGGGGCTGGGGCAGCAGCAAAGGCAGAAATCCCAGTGCTGGACGTCAGGTCCTCGGACACCCAGCAAAGGGAGAGATGCTGGCTGAAGCCAGCCCCAGCCTGAGTTGGAGTCAGCCACCAGCTCCAGGGACGGAGCCAGAAGTGGCTGTCTTTATGCGACAAGCAGCCAGGCAGCCGTGGGAAGTGCCTGGGGGAAGTTGCTGCCCTGGGTGGTTTGGCGGGGGGGACGGTCAACGTGCCCTCTAACCCTTGCGCAGATTTTTTTCCAGCTAAGTGCAGAATAAATGTTTCTATGCGCACCCAGGCATGGCTGGACGTGCCCCGCTAGGAGACACACGCCCCGAGCTGTGGGCACTCTGCTAATCAGCGAGGCGGCATTGGATTCTCTTCTGGGCGGCTGCCCATGCGCCCAGATTCCAGGGATGCTGGTGACGGGGAGTGCGCGGGGCGAGGGCCCACCCAATGCAGGAGGGGGTCACTGTTACTTGCAGCCTTGTGCAGGGGCCTGCTGGACTCTCACAGGCCGTTCCCTGCCTGCTCCTGGCCGGGCGGCTCTGCTAGGACAGGGCCTGCTGCCACGCTGGGACGACGCTGAGCGGGGAGCCCGGGCGGAGGCTCTGTTCTGTTCCTGGGCAGCAGGGACAGCGGGGCCCATGTGCTCTGGGGAGGAACATGCACCCCCTCAAAGCCACCATGGCAGCCTTGGCCTGGGGCAGGGCTCCTGCTCCTCTGGGGGCCAAGCAGCCCTCAGCCCTGCCGCTGCGGGGACAGAACCCAGTGTCCTGCGCTGCCGGGCAGGGGCCCAGCTCTCAGAGCACGAGCAACGGGCCCTGCAGACAGAGCAGCCAGACGAACACAGGCTGGATCCCTGTGGCCCCGGCACAGGCCATGCCACACGGCTCACGCACGCACACGCGCACGGACACAGCTCACACACACACTGACACACAGTTCACAGACACACACACGGACACATGGCTCACGGACACACACACACGGCTCACGCACGTACACACACAGCACACGGACACACACGGCTCACAGACACACACAGTTTACGCACACACATGGACACACACGGGTCACGCACGCACACACGAACACACACACAGACAAACAGGACTCACGTACACACACATGGACATAGCTTGCACACACATGGCTCACAGACACACAGTTCACACACACACGGCTCATGCACACATGGACACACACAGCTCACGCACATACACTGAGACACAGCACATGGACACGTGCCGTGCACACACACAGCTCACATACACAAAGACACACACAGCTCACGCACAGACACAGCTCACACACACACACGGACACACATGGCTCTCACACACACACACACACACACACACACACAGCTCATGGACACACGGACGCACATGGCTCAAGTACACACACGGACACAGCTCACGCATACAGCTCACCGATACGGACACACAGGGCTCGCACACACACATGGACACTACTCACACACGCAAACACACGGCTCACGCACACATACATGGACACATGCGTGATAGGCGGAGAGCAGAGGAAGCGCCCGTCCTGATGGGGAGGGGTCCGGCACGCTGTGTCCACGCATGCAGCCAGCCATGCAGCCAGCTAGGATGGGCCACAGGCGTCGTGCCTGAAGGGCCAGCCAATGCCCAAGATCCAGAACGGCAGCATCCCGCACCCGCACTGCGCTCACCCCATGCCCTGGCACCCAGCCTCCAGCGGCCCAGGCTGGCTCAATGCGCATGGCCGGGGGACAGGCCCTGAGTAGCCAGGAGCTCCTGATGGGACTGGAGCCTGGTGCTTCCACCAAAGCCAGAGGCCACGCTGGCAAACACCACCATCTCCGCCACAGGCACGCACAGCCTGCTGCCCATGCACAGTGCCCTGGGCTCTACCCTGGGCATGCAGACCTGCCCCCCTGCTACTGCCCACTTACTTGCCATGGACACACTGACGCTCCACCCAGGGCATGTGCCCCCCCAGCCCACGGGCCCACTGCCCGCACCCTCCTCCACTGCTCACAGCCCCGTCCCCACCGGCAGCCGCCCGCGGGCTGGCGCCCAGAGCCCCTGGTGAGGCTGCCAGGGGAGGCCCTGCATGGCATGCTAGCAATGCGGACAGTCGCACTGCATGGTGGGTGCTGCTGGCACAGGCGGCACACATGGGGGCATGGGTGTGAGGTCCAGGTGCCCCGAGCAGGGCTGACTTCCATTCGCAGCTCCCTGCCGCCCCCCGCCCCCGGAGGGCTCTGGCCACCAGGAGGAGCTGCCCTGTGTCAGCACCGGCTCTGGGGCATGTGGCACCTCATTCCAGGAAACCCAACCCCTGGCCCAGGCCCCAGGACACACTGACAGCACAGGGGCTGTCTGAGGGCGGGGATGTCAGCAACTCCTCTCCGGCTATTTATAGCAGCAGCCCCGGGGCCCCTGCAGGGACAAGGTGAGAGCAGGGAAGGGCTGTGCCAAGGGCAGTCTCCACAGCCCTGCATGCTGTAACTGCTGGTGACATCCTGTCACCCCGCTAACACCATCACAGCCACCCTGGTACACCGAGGGTAACAATCCCCCAGCTGTCACAACCGCGGAGACGCCATCACGGCCACAGTGAGCAGAGTAACAGTTCCCACTGCCGTAACCGTGGTGACAGCAACATGGTCCCCATGGTACACTGTAACCAGGGTAACAATCCCTCTCACTGCCGTAACCATGGTGACACCAGCATGGTCCCCAGGGTACACTGTAACCAGGGTAACAATCCCCCCGCTGCCGTAACCGTGGTGACACCCCGGCACACCCCTCCCCTGGAATGCCATGCAAGCCAGACAGGTGTTACCGTGACAGCCTCCCAGCGTGCAGAGAAGCCAGCCCCCTGTGCCAGGAGCAGGGTGGGTTGGGCAGCAGGGAGTAGAGGCTGCCAGCTCTGGGCTGGTTCTGCAGCAGGCCCTAGTGGGGCAGCTGTGTCTCCTGCCCGCACGGTGGCACAGGGTGCTCGATGGAGCAGGAGCTAGTCAGAACGAAGGTGGCATTACCTCAGCAGGGGCCATGGGAGGGGTCACTGCTCTCCCCTTTTCAGGCTGGCTCGCTTCACTATGTAAGCCCCCATCCTGCCCCCGGTCAGCTCCGAGTCTGGGCCGTGCCCTCGCGCCTCCTCCTGGGGACAGCAGCAGAGACAGAAGCAGGAAGCGTCACCCAGGCGGACAGACACGGCGCGCCAACTGGCAATGAGAAGGCTGCAGCCAGGGGGAAGCATGGCCCCTCGCAGCCCCCAGGCCCAGCAGAAGAGAACAGGGAAGGAGAGGAGGCCAGGGAAGGGCCAGCTGGGTGGTGGAACGCTCGGTGGCACAGGCCAGAGCTGGCAAGGCGCAGGAGCAGCAGGCTCTGTACCTTGGTGCCCAGGCTGTCCTGATGCAGGATGGCATATTTCATGAAGTGATCCGCCTCGGCTTCCAGCTCCTGCGGCTCTTGCAGTGAGCCCTCGAGAATCACCTCCTTGGGCACCCGCCTGGCATCCTCGTCGCCCGCGCTGATCCGCCGTACCACCTTCCGCACGACCTGTAGAGCACGGGCGTCAGAGCGGCTGGCCCTATCCCTGCTCAGCCCTGCCCCGGCACCCCACACTGGGCACGCTGCCCCCCAGGCAGAGGCATCTCCAGCCCGGGGTGCAGGTGCTGGGCAGAGACTCACCTTCTTGGTGATGATGTTGCCTTGCTCATCAGTGAATTGCTCCTCCGTCACCTGCTCCCCGGGGATATCCTGAACCTCGTTGCCCTGCAGCGCCAGAGGGGAGAACAAACGAGGCAGTGAGGGGGAAGGGCAGGGAGCCAGCACCCCACGGGCAGCCCCCGTGCCCTCTGCCGGGCCCCACGGGCAGCCCCCGGACCCTCTGCCGGGCCCCACGGGCAGCCCCTGTGACCTCTGCCGGGCCCCACAGGCAACCCCCGTGCCCTTTACTGGGCCCCACGGGCAGCCCCTGGGCCCTCTGCCAGGCCCCACAGGCAACCCCCGTGCCCTTTGCTGGGCCCCACAGGCAGCCCCCGGGCCCTCTCCCGGGCCCTCTGCTGGGCCCCAGGGGCAGCCCCCGGGCTCTCTGCCGGGCCCCACGGGCAGCCCCCGGGCCCTCTGCCGGGCCCCACGGGCAAGAGTGACAACAAATCCAACCTGCCCCACTGACTGCCAACCCCCTGCACAACACCCCTGCTGACCCCACGCACGCCCTGCCAGCCCTCGCCCTGACAACCCCTCACTGGGCGCTGTAGGTTCAGGGGCAGCCCAGGCGGGCCCCTAGCTGGAACAGGCTGGCCCTGCCTGGCTCCCATGGGCAGGGCAGGGGCTGCCTGGCTGCCCGCCTATGTTACCTTCACGATGACGCGCCGGCGGACCACCCTGGTGGCGACGGACTCCTCGTCGTCCGTCAGCCCCTCGCTCTCGCCCAGCTCCTTGTCCAGCTCCCGGTGGACGTGCTTGAGCAGGAAGCGCACGGCGCCCTGCACGATGTGCAGCACGTTCTGGCAGCTGACCAGGAAGAAGCCCAGCAGCACCAGGGTGATCAGCAGCTGGGTCAGGAAGGCCAACATGGTGCGTGCGGGTCGGCTGCCTAGCGCCTGGCCATGGTGCGGGCGGGTCCCCTGCCTCTGCTCAGCTGCCCGCTCTGCTCGCTGCTGGGGCCGGGCGGCTGTAACTGCAGCTGTTGCACCACGTGCTGGCAGGAGGTGGGCTTGGCCTCCGCACTCGGAGCTCGGCCAGTCAGCCGGCCCAGACTGACACCCACAGCCCCGCCCTGCAGGCCCCCAGAGCGCTGTGGGCTGGCTGCCACAGGCACTGTGAGCCAGGGGAACAGGGGCCAGGGCTGTTCCTCACCCCCAGCCAACTTGGAAGGAGTGTGGAGCAGCCCTGCAGCCCCCAGCAACTCCAGCCCAGGGGCTGCAAGCGGCCAGTTCCCTGCATGGCTGCATTCTCCACAGGCTCTTCCCCCTGCCTCCCTGGGCCTCCTGGAAAGGCCGGGAGAGGAGTGGGTCCAGGCACCCCACAGCACCCCCACCCCATTCTAGCCCTGCCCTGCCACTGCCCAGCTCTGCCTGGCCATGGCAGGATTCCCACAGCCCCCGCCCTGCCCCAGGCCATCCAGGGCCAGCTCTATTTCTGGACTTTCCACACCGGGTGCTGCCTGGCCAGGGGAGGGCAGGCACCCGGGAGCTGCCCAATTAGGAAGCATGCGGGGTGGCTGTCTGGGTTATAAATGGAGAGCCGAGGCTCTCGTGTGAAATCAAACCCCTGGGCCTAGCGCAAGCTGGGCTATTCTGGGCCCCTTCCCCTGCAGGAGCCAGGGCAGGGAGGCTGCCAGTGGGCAATGCCCAGAGCAGGGGTTATCCTGCTGGGCGGACGGCACCTCCAGCCTGGCCCCAAGTCCCCAGCCTGTGCCTGGCTCTGCAGGCCGGGCAGCCGAGGGTTCATGCCTGCGTGCACTCTCCCACCATCGCGGTGCTCAGCCCCGGGGCCGGCTGTCGCGCCGCGCCCCCCCTCGTACCCTCGCTGGCCCGAAGAAGCTGCTCTCCGCCGCCTCCAGCCACGCACTGTAACCCTGGCTCCTCGTGTGCCGGAGCTGCCGGTCGCTCTCCTCGGGGGAGTCGCTATGCAGGCGCTCGCTCGGGAGCCCCAGAGCCTCCTCGTACTCCTGGCCCCTCCCCGTGGGGGCTGCACCAGAGGCCGCCCTGGGCAGCAGATGGGGGCTTCTGGGGACCCCCTCCTGCCAGGAGCCCGCAGGCAGGTCCTGCAGGCAGGAGACAAAGGAGCCTTCTGCATTCCAGTCCCTCAGCCTGGGCAGCAGAGAGGAACAAGGACAGAGAGAGAGGGTCAGTTTCCACCCCCCAGCCTGCTGCCCCACATGTGGGCCCAGCCCCTTGCTCTGCCCACCCACAGGCTGCTGGCCCCTGACCAGCCTTTACACTCGCGGCCCCATTTGCAACGTGGCGCCCGGAGCCACGGCACATCTTCCAGCGAAGCCCTGGGCGGCTGGGCCCTGCCTGGGCATGGCCGCAGGCGGAGGGCACCGGAGTGGGGCAGGGAGCTGGGCTTGGGCTAGCTAGGCCCTTCGTGCCCAGGCACTATGGCAGGGCAGCCCCAGCAGAGCGCATCTCCCGGAAGGCAAGAGCCCCACGGCCATCCCCAAGCCAGGCGGCGGGAGGCCCCCCAAACTGGCTTGGCACCCCAGGTGGTACTGAGGGATCCCCAATGCTATGAGCACCCCCCCCCGGCTGAGCCACTCTTCCCCTGGCCCAGCATACTCAGACAGGGCTGCACTGCCCTATGCCCCATGGGCCTGCCCTCCAAGCAGCCTGGCCAGGAAGCATTACCTGGCCGTGCTCCTCTCTGCGACCCAGCTCACAGTGGGCGACTCCAGGATCCTGGCCTGCACCCTCTGCTGGCCTGCAACAAAAGAGACTTCATCCTCCGAGCCCCGCTCCCCCGCCAGCCTGGCCTGGTGCTCACACGCTGGCAGCTTCTCCTCTGACCCCTGCCCTTCCTCCTGCTCCAGGAGGTCGATCAGGCCATTCATAGCATCTGAATCCACTGTGTCATCCTCAGCCAGATCCAGCGAGCCCAGCTGGTCCGGGGCGTGGGCGTCGTCCAGCAGCAGCCCCGGGAAGCGGCCTTCGCTCATGGCATCCGAGTCCTCAGCCTTGCTGCACTCCAGGGAGGAGTCTTCGGCAGTCACCAGCGAGGGGGTGAGCCCCGCGGACCACACCTGCATGTCGGACAGCTCCAGCAGGGCGTCCGGCTCAGTGGGGGCCAAGGGCATGGCGTCCAGGACGGTCACCTCGTGCCAGTACTGGTCTGCACGCAGTGGGGAGGGCAGTGTGTAGTGCAGGGAGGCGGGGGACAGGAGCTCGTCCTGCAGCGAGGCATAACCTGCAGGGCAGACAGAGGCGACAGCTCCAGCAGCCGCTCCGCGCGGCAGGGAGGGGACAGGACAGGCCCACGCTGCCCCAGCTCCCTGCAATGTCATTGGAGTTGCAAGGTGAACAACGCTGTTGCACCCACTGGTGTGTGCTTGCCCCAGAGTGCGCCAAGTGGGGTGTCTACTGAAAGCAGATGTTTTGCTGGTTCTGTTGATATGGTTTCTGTATCTGAAGTTACAAGTGTTGGCTCTGTACTGTTATTCCAAGTGTTTGCTTCTGGGAGAGAGCAACAGGATTGCCCCCCCCCTCCCCCCGCGCTGTGCAAGGGCGGCTACTCAAGTGAATCCGAGTACTCGCCTGACAAGGGGCCTTAAGCAGTGCCAATCCACATCTGAGGGACTTTGCTGTGGACCTGCAGACCAGCACGTGAGCGAGGGCTGCTAAGGACTGAGTCAGGCACGGGCAGGGCACTGGCCACGTGACAAACTCCATTTTAGGAGGCTCTTTCACACAGTGAGAACAACGGGATTCCCTCCACGTGGGCAAGGGGCTAAAAGGGTCCCTGGGGGTTCTCCATTTGTCTTCACTCCAGCTCATCACTTCAGAAGCATCTCAACTGTGAACTGAGCCTGGAAGGGCGCATAGCCTGTCCGAACAAAGGGATATGTTCTAGAGACAGCAGATTAATCCATCTCTGCCCCAGGGACTGTGTAATTGGTGTGTGTAATTTTGTTTCCTTTAACAAGTTTATTCTCAACCTTTTGTTTCTTTTATTAATAACCCTTTAGACGTTAGATGCTAAAGGACTGGCCCAGTGTGCTCATTTGGGTAAGATCCGAGGTACGAGCTGGTCTTTCGGGACTGGGAGAACCCGTTTGGATTTGGTGAGATTGGGTTTAGAACCTCCCACCTGTGTAAGGAGTGGGGTTGGGTGTGGCACAGGTAAAACTGGAGTCTCTAAGGGGATTGCGTGTGTGACTTCTCACTGGCGGGTGTGGCTAACAGAAGTGCTGTGTGACTGGTCTGGTGCCATATAGTGCAGTGCCGTGTAAGTAGCCCAGTCTCCAAGCAATTTGCCCTGATTTGACCCTCTCCACAGTGCCCCCGACAACCTGTTATATTACAGTCCCAACATGGGGCCCTCCAGGGTGCAGTGGTTCAGGGGAGCCCTTTTAGGGGCAGGAGAGCACCCGCCCCAGACCCTGTGCTGCTCCCCTAGCAGCTCTGGGTGCCCCAGCAGGAGGGTCTGAGAGGGGAGCATGGGCCACTTGAGGACACCTGGGGACCCAGCAGGGAGGGCAGGTGGGTGTCTTGGGCAGCACCTGCACCAGGGAGGGTCCCATGGGTTGGATAAGTGTCAGCGCCACGTAGAATGGGACAGGACCCCCACGGCAGGGGGAACTGCCTCCAGCTGGCTTCCCAGGAGGGGTGGGGGGGCACCTGCTTATGTTTTACTCCTCCAGAGCCTGGTGCTGTGCCAGCTGCCCCCCACAACCCTGCCAGTGCTCCCAACCCCTGCTAGCCCCGCCTGGCCTCCCTACCCCACAGCTCTGCCAGCCCTTCCTTGGGTCCCCGCCCCCGGTTCTGACCCTCCTGCCCTACAGGGGCGGTGCAGCGCGGAGGGTGGAGGCAATGCCAGCAGCAGCTGCACATGGGGGAGCTGGGTGCACAGGGACATAATGCCCCAGCAGCAGCCCTTGCTGAGCCCCAGGTGTGAGATGTGGCTGGGCAGTGGGGTGCACTGGGGCGCACATCTCCCACCCAGGTCCCTGCTGCTGCGAGCACTGCCAGGGCCTGGCACCTAGTGGCTGAGTGCGTGGGGCAGCCTGGAAGGCAGAGGCAGGACCGGTCCCATTGATAGGCACCCCTCCCCCCAGAGCCCTGGGCCCTCTCTCAGCCTGTCTTTGCCCAGCTCTCCCTGGAGCCAGGGCCCCGGCCATGTGGCTGCAGCACAGAGCCGCCCTTCCCCTGCAGCAGGGCCCAACCCAGGGGACTGGCCAGTCCACAACAGCTCCAGCACTGGGACTGCCCCATTCCCACCTCTCAGCTCCCCAGAACCACACCAGCCGCTGGGGTCAGCACCCAGAGAACATGGCCCCTGCATCCTCAGCCTGCAGGGCCCCTGTGATTCTGCTGCCTGCACACACCCTGGGGGCTCTTCAGGGGAACTTCGAGACAGCCGGCTGCAGGGTGACAGCAACACCCCGCGGGAGGCCCGACTCCAGCTCCGCCTGTATCTGCATCGCGGACAGGGCGCTGCGCCCAGCAGCGGTGTCTGTATCCACGCAGGGCTCTAGGCCTTTGGTCATATTCCTGCTGTGCCCCAGGCTCAGCGCTGGGCATGAGCAGCACCCCTGGGGCCAGGCACCGGGTGAGTCAGGGCCAGGCTTGGCACGGCCCAGCAGCCCCCGGCGGGGCTCCTCGCAGGCTGCTGGCTTTGCTTGCCCTGCGCCCACCGGAGAAGGCCCCCTGGCATTCGGGGCAGCTTCCTGGAGGGCCAAGCGGACACGCCCAGTCATGGAGGGGGCAGGGCCCTGGGGCCACGCACTCGCTGGAGCAGGACGGGGCTCTCCCAGGGCTTGGCTGAGGCAGAGACAGTGCAGACAGGCAGTGCGGGAGGAGAGAACGAGAGGTCGGGATGACGTCAGAGGAGAGAGGTGACGGGTGCGATCAACACAGGAGCAGCCTGCACCGGGCAGCACTCGATGGCGTGAATGAGAGAAGACAGAACAAAGGGGGGAGCATTCAGCATGCGCAGCTCACGGGCACAGCAGCCCAGAGGGACCCTGCTGCCACCCACCAGGCCCCTGGCACCCAGCCTCACCCCCTGCCTGGCCCACAGGGACCCTGCTGCCACCGCACCAGGCCCCTGGCACCCAGCCTCACCCCCTGCCTGGCCCACAGGGACCCTGCTGCCACCCACCAGGCCCCTGGCACCCAGCCTCACCCCCTGCCTGGCCCACAGGGACCCTGCTGCCACCCACCAGGCCCCTGGCACCCAGCCTCACGCCCTGCCTGGCCCAGAGGGACCCTGCTGCCACCCACCAGGCCCCTGGCACCCAGCCTCACCCCCTGCCTGGCCCAGAGGGACCCTGCTGCCACCCACCAGGCCCCTGGCACCCAGCCTCACCCCCTGCCTGGCCCAGAGGGACCCTGCAGCCACCCACCAGGCCCCTGGCACCCAGCCTCACCCCCTGCCTGGCCCAGAGGGACCCTGCTGCCACCCACCAGGCCCCTGGCACCCAGCCTCACCCCCTGCCTGGCCCACAGGGACCCTGCTGCCACCCACCAGGCCCCTGGCACCCAGCCTCACCCCCTGCCTGGCCCAGAGGGACCCTGCTCCCACCCACCAGGCCCCTGGCACCCAGCCTCACCCCCTGCCTGGCCCACAGGGACCCTGCTCCCACCCACCAGGCCCCTGGCACCCAGCCTCACGCCCTGCCTGGCCCAGAGGGCTCCTGCTGCCACCGCCCAGGCCCCTGGCACCCAGCCTCACGCCCTGCCTGGCCCAGAGGGACCCTGCTGCCACCCACCAGGCCCCTGGCACCCAGCCTCACCCCCTGCCTGGCCCAGAGGGACCCTGCTGCCACCGCCCAGGCCCCTGGCACCCAGCCTCACCCCCTGCCTGGCCCAGAGGGACCCTGCTGCCACCCACCAGGCCCCTGGCACCCAGCCTCACCCCCTGCCTGGCCCACAGGGACCCTGCTGCCACCCACCAGGCCCCTGGCACCCAGCCTCACCCCCTGCCTGGCCCACAGGGACCCTGCTGCCACCCACCAGGCCCCTGGCACCCAGCCTCACGCCCTGCCTGGCCCAGAGGGACCCTGCTGCCACCCACCAGGCCCCTGGCACCCAGCCTCACCCCCTGCCTGGCCCAGAGGGACCCTGCTGCCACCCACCAGGCCCCTGGCACCCAGCCTCACCCCCTGCCTGGCCCAGAGGGACCCTGCCGCCACCCACCAGGCCCCTGGCACCCAGCCTCACCCCCTGCCTGGCCCAGAGGGACCCTGCTGCCACCCACCAGGCCCCTTGCACCCAGCCTCACCCCCTGCCTGGCCCACAGGGACCCTGCTGCCACCCACCAGGCCCCTGGCACCCAGCCTCACCCCCTGCCTGGCCCAGAGGGACCCTGCTGCCACCCACCAGGCCCCTGGCACCCAGCCTCACCCCCTGCCTGGCCCACAGGGACCCTGCTCCCACCCACCAGGCCCCTGGCACCCAGCCTCACGCCCTGCCTGGCCCAGAGGGCTCCTGCTGCCACCGCCCAGGCCCCTGGCACCCAGCCTCACCCCCTGCCTGGCCCAGAGGGACCCTGCTGCCACCGCCCAGGCCCCTGGCACCCAGCCTCACCCCCTGCCTGGCCCAGAGGGACCCTGCTGCCACCCACCAGGCCCCTGGCACCCAGCCTCACCCCCTGCCTGGCCCAGAGGGACCCTGCCGCCACCCACCAGGCCCCTGGCACCCAGCCTCACCCCCTGCCTGGCCCAGAGGGACCCTGCTGCCACCCACCAGGCCCCTGGCACCCAGCCTCACCCCCTGCCTGGCCCACAGGGACCCTGCTGCCACCCACCAGGCCCCTGGCACCCAGCCTCACCCCCTGCCTGGCCCAGAGGGACCCTGCTCCCACCCACCAGGCCCCTGGCACCCAGCCTCACCCCCTGCCTGGCCCACAGGGACCCTGCTCCCACCCACCAGGCCCCTGGCACCCAGCCTCACCCCCTGCCTGGCCCAGAGGGCTCCTGCTGCCACCCCGCCCAGGCCCCTGGCACCCAGCCTCACCCCCTGCCTGGCCCAGAGGGACCCTGCTGCCACCCACCAGGCCCCTGGCACCCAGCCGTCACCCCCTGCCTGGCCCAGAGGGACCCTGCTGCCACCGCCCAGGCCCCTGGCACCCAGCCTCACCCCCTGCCTGGCCCAGAGGGACCCTGCCTGCCACCCACCAGGCCCCTGGGCACCCAGCCTCACCCCCTGGCTGGCCCACAGGGACCCCTGCCACCCCCAGGCCCCTGGCACCCAGCCTCACCACCGCGTGCCGGCCCAAGGGACCCTGCTGCCACCGCACCAGGCCCCTGGCACCCAGCCGTCACGCCCTGCCTGGCCCAGAGGGACCCTGCTGCCACCACACAGGCCCCTGGCACCCAGCCTCACCCCCTGCCTGGCCCAGAGGGACCCTGCTGCCACCCACCAGGCCCCTGGCACCCAGCCTCACCCCCTGCCTGGCCCAGAGGGACCCTGCTGCCACCCACCAGGCCCCTGGCACCCAGCCTCACCCCCTGCCTGGCCCAGAGGGACCCTGCTGCCACCGCCCAGGCCCCTGGCACCCAGCCTCACCCCCTGCCTGGCCCAGAGGGACCCTGCTGCCACCCACCAGGCCCCTGGCACCCAGCCTCACCCCCTGCCTGGCCCAGAGGGACCCTGCTGCCACCCACCAGGCCCCTGGCACCCAGCCTCACCCCCTGCCTGGCCCAAGGGACCCTGCTGCCACCCACCAGGCCCCTGGCACCCAGCCTCACCCCCTGCCTGGCCCAGAGGGACCCTGCTGCCACCCACCAGGCCCCTGGCACCCAGCCTCACCCCCTGCCTGGCCCAGAGGGACCCTGCTGCCACCCACCAGGCCCCTGGCACCCAGCCTCACCCCCTGCCTGGCCCAAAGGGACCCTGCTGCCACCCACCAGGCCCCTGGCACCCAGCCTCACCCCCTGCCTGGCCCAAGGGACCCTGCTGCCACCCACCAGGCCCCTGGCACCCAGCCTCACCCCCTGCCTGGCCCAGAGGGACCCTGCTGCCACCGCCCAGGCCCCTGGCACCCAGCCTCACCCCCTGCCTGGCCCAGAGGGACCCTGCTGCCCACCCACCAGGCCCCTGGCACCCAGCCTCACCCCCTGCCTGGCCCAAGGGACCCTGCTGCCACCCACCAGGCCCCTGGCACCCAGCCTCACCCCCTGCCTGGCCCAGAGGGACCCTGCTGCCACCCACCAGGCCCCTGGCACCCAGCCTCACCCCCTGCCTGGCCCAAAGGGACCCTGCTCCACCCACCAGGCCCCTGGCACCCAGCCTCACCCCCTGCCTGGCCCAAGGGACCCTGCTGCCACCCACCAGGCCCCTGGCACCCAGCCTCACCCCCTGCCTGGCCCAGAGGGACCCTGCTGCCACCCGCCCAGGCCCCTGGCACCCAGCCTCACCCCCTGCCTGGCCCAGAGGGACCCTGCTGCCACCCACCAGGCCCCTGGCACCCAGCCTCACCCCCTGCCTGGCCCAGAGGGACCCTGCTGCCACCCACCAGGCCCCTGGCACCCAGCCTCACCCCCTGCCTGGCCCAGAGGGACCCTGCTCCCACCCACCAGGCCCCTGGCACCCAGCCTCACCCCCGGCCTGGCCCAAGGGACCCTGCTGCCACCCACCAGGCCCCTGGCACCCAGCCTCACCCCCTGCCTGGCCCAGAGGGACCCTGCTGCCACCGCCCAGGCCCCTGGCACCCAGCCTCACCCCCTGCCTGGCCCAGAGGGACCCTGCTGCCACCCACCAGGCCCCTGGCACCCAGCCTCACCCCCTGCCTGGCCCAGAGGGACCCTGCTGCCACCCACCAGGCCCCTGGCACCCAGCCTCACCCCCTGCCTGGCCCAGAGGGACCCTGCTGCCACCCACCAGGCCCCTGGCACCCAGCCTCACCCCCTGCCTGGCCCAGAGGGACCCTGCTGCCACCCACCAGGCCCCTGGCACCCAGCCTCACCCCCTGCCTGGCCCAGAGGGACCCTGCTGCCACCCACCAGGCCCCTGGCACCCAGCCTCACCCCCTGCCTGGCCCAGAGGGACCCTGCTGCCACCGCCCAGGCCCCTGGCACCCAGCCTCACCCCCTGCCTGGCCCAGAGGGACCCTGCTGCCACCCACCAGGCCCCTGGCACCCAGCCTCACGCCCCTGCCTGGCCCAGAGGGACCCTGCTGCCACCCACCAGGCCCCTGGCACCCAGCCTCACCCCCTGCCTGGCCCAGAGGGACCCTGCTGCCACCCACCAGGCCCCTGGCACCCAGCCTCACCCCCTGCCTGGCCCAGAGGGACCCTGCTGCCACCCACCAGGCCCCTGGCACCCAGCCTCACCCCCTGCCTGGCCCAAGGGACCCTGCTGCCACCCACCAGGCCCCTGGCACCCAGCCTCACCCCCTGCCTGGCCCAGAGGGACCCTGCTGCCACCCACCAGGCCCCTGGCACCCAGCCTCACCCCCTGCCTGGCCCAGAGGGACCCTGCTGCCACCCACCAGGCCCCTGGCACCCAGCCTCACCCCCTGCCTGGCCCAGAGGGACCCTGCTGCCACCCACCAGGCCCCTGGCACCCAGCCTCACCCCCTGCCTGGCCCAGAGGGACCCTGCTGCCACCCACCAGGCCCCTGGCACCCAGCCTCACCCCCTGCCTGGCCCAGAGGGACCCTGCTGCCACCCACCAGGCCCCTGGCACCCAGCCTCACCCCCTGCCTGGCCCAGCAGGGACCCTGCTGCCACCCACCAGGCCCCTGGCACCCAGCCTCACCCCCTGCCTGGCCCAAGGGACCCTGCTGCCACCCACCAGGCCCCTGGCACCCAGCCTCACCCCCTGCCTGGCCCAGAGGGACCCTGCTGCCACCCACCAGGCCCCTGGCACCCAGCCTCACCCCCTGCCTGGCCCACAGGGTCCCTCCTCCCACCCACCAGGCCCCTGGCACCCAGCCTCACCCCTGCCTGGCCCAGAGGGACCCTGCTGCCACCCACCAGGCCCCTGGCACCCAGCCTCACCCCCTGCCTGGCCCAGAGGGACCCTGCTGCCACCCCCAGGCCCCTGGCACCCAGCCTCACGCCCTGCCTGGCCCAGAGGGACCCTGCTGCCACCGCCCAGGCCCCTGGCACCCAGCCTCACCCCCTGCCTGGCCCAGAGGGACCCTGCTGCCACCCACCAGGCCCCTGGCACCCAGCCTCACGCCCTGCCTGGCCCAGAGGGACCCTGCTGCCACCCACCAGGCCCCTGGCACCCAGCCTCACCCCTGCCTGGCCCAGAGGGACCCTGCTGCCACCCACCAGGCCCCTGGCACCCAGCCTCACCCCCTGCCTGGCCCAGAGGGACCCTGCTGCCACCCACCAGGCCCCTGGCACCCAGCCTCACCCCCTGCCTGGCCCAGAGGGACCCTGCTGCCACCCACCAGGCCCCTGGCACCCAGCCTCACCCCCTGCCTGGCCCAGAGGGACCCTGCTGCCACCCACCAGGCCCCTGGCACCCAGCCTCACCCCCTGCCTGGCCCAGAGGGACCCTGCTGCCACCCACCAGGCCCCTGGCACCCAGCCTCACCCCCTGCCTGGCCCAGAGGGACCCTGCTGCCCACCCACCAGGCCCCTGGCACCCAGCCTCACCCCCTGCCTGGCCCAGAGGGACCCTGCTGCCACCCACCAGGCCCCTGGCACCCAGCCTCACCCCCTGCCTGGCCCAGAGGGACCCTGCTGCCACCCACCAGGCCCCTGGCACCCAGCCTCACCCCCTGCCTGGCCCAGAGGGACCCTGCTGCCACCCACCAGGCCCCTGGCACCCAGCCTCACCCCCTGCCTGGCCCAGAGGGACCCTGCTGCCACCCACCAGGCCCCTGGCACCCAGCCTCACCCCCTGCCTGGCCCAGAGGGACCCTGCTGCCACCCACCAGGCCCCTGGCACCCAGCCTCACCCCCTGCCTGGCCCAGAGGGACCCTGCTGCCACCCACCAGGCCCCTGGCACCCAGCCTCACCCCTGCCTGGCCCAGAGGGACCCTGCTGCCCACCCACCAGGCCCCTGGCACCCAGCCTCACCCCCTGCCTGGCCCAGAGGGACCCTGCTGCCACCCACCAGGCCCCTGGCACCCAGCCTCACCCCCTGCCTGGCCCAGAGGGACCCTGCTGCCACCCACCAGGCCCCTGGCACCCAGCCTCACCCCCTGCCTGGCCCAGAGGGACCCTGCTGCCACCCACCAGGCCCCTGGCACCCAGCCTCACCCC